>OVBN01000030.1:10835000-12068427 GCA_900406565.1 Turritis glabra | reverse complement strand
ATTTAATGTTGATGAAACTGTGAATGCTGTTTTTGTATGAAATAAAATAATCTTTGTAATTACTGTGGTCTACAAATCGGCTATGGTAACCAATTGGTAGTTAATTGGTTTGACGAATTAATCTTAGTCTGGTTAAGCGGGCTAGGCAGCTTGTTCAAATTCATATCGAAGCTTAAAGATTCACTAATGTCTGCATCTATATTGAATCCAAAAGTGTATGCTCTGTTCTGTAGTAACTCTTTGAACTGATATCATTGGCTTAGAGTGGGACATTTGAACAGTCTTTCAAGAAACCAAAACCCTTATCAATGAGGTAAAAGAGAAGTTCACAAGTCGTCCTTGGACTCAGTGGAGGCATCATCATCATTTCCCATGAGTTCTTCAAGAGAGAATTCATCTGCATCAATAACCTCTCCGTCTTTACCATCCCAAGCTTCTGTCTTCACTATCTCCATTGTTCCGTCTATAGGCAAATTCCCTTTCCCTCCTTTTGCAGCTTCCTTTACGAATTCTCTGATAACACAAATAAGAAAAAGACCCGTTTCGTTCTTGCTACCAAAACAATAGTATACATGGACCATTGGTTTTGTTATATAGGATAGAGAGAAAGACAAAAGGTACACTTACTTGAGGTGTTTAACCTCAAAACCGCTTTTAAGTGGAGCATAAGCTCCTTTCTTTGCGTTTAAGGCTACCATTGCTGGATAACCATATCCTCCAACACCAACACGCTTCTCCAAATCAGGTTGCTTCCCAGCAGCGACCCACACAAAGCTGCAAACACAATAAAAATTCGAACTTTTGTGTAGTTTCTCCAAGAACAGAGTAACTGACAGCTAGAATGTGATGATAGTAACAAAGAGAGAAGAGATGTGTTCTAAGCTCACCTGTAAGGGTCCCTCTTAAATTTCTCTGCAACTGATAATAACATCTCTAGATACTTGTTCCTTCCTTCAGCTTTTGAGTCCAGAATGTCAGGTAAGAAAGAAACAAAGCAAATAGCAGCAGGGCCACACTTCTCTTCCATGACATCCTATTCACAGGACAGAACAAGGAGTGTCAATGGCTTGGGTTGGAGACAAGTAGAAAACAATGTTAGGGAACAGTCAGATGTGAACAGTACCGGCCCAGTTAGTTCAGTTACTTCAACAGGTCCAGCATTGGATTCTAGCTGTTCCAGAGCAAAATATTCTATTGCTGATGCAGATCTAGCACCCTCATATGGTACTGGGCTGCTTTTGTCTGCACCAAAGACCAAGATAGTGGGGAATCCTTGCACTTTGAATCTGCTCTTTATCGACTGCAATATATAAGACATTGTTAGGTCTCATCAAGGCCAAGATAAACAACAAACGTTTGATCATAAGAAGCAGAAAATGTGGCAGCTGATGTCAATTTATGCCTTAGAGCAAATGGCTAACAAGTTATAGGAATCGGTAATTACCTGTTCAGCATCACAATTGACATGACCTAGTTTGACCTTCCCCTTCAACTTGTTTGCAGCCTTTTTCCACTCAGGAGCTAGCTTTTTGCAGTGTCCACACCTTGAAGGATAAATAGAAAATAAATGGTTTCCAGTTTCAGATATCGGAAAGAAGGTTAAAGGCGTGAACTGCTCAAGAGTCAATATGCCTCTACTTACCAAGGTGCGAAAAACTCCACAATCCAAAGTTCTTTGCTTTCAATGACCAACTCATCAAAATTGCTAGAGTTTAGTTCCACAGAGGCACTAGGCTCAGATTTCTTCTCACTGGATCCTCCTCCGTTTTTTGTGCCAGTTGTTTTACCATCCAAACGAGCCTTTAACAGTGCCTTTATCTTGTGAAGCAAAGATAACAATATCTTAATCTGAATGCATGTACAAGAGCTTGATGGAGAATAATATCTATGCAGTGCGATCTCAGATGAATACACGAACATTTATGATCCTTTCTTACACTATTCGTTATTTCATTGATTCAATAGCTACAACACCATGTAATCAAGAATATGCGACAAACCTGCTTGATAGCAAATTGAGCAATGGCTTTAGCATCCCTTGCTCCTTGGTAATCAATTGGAGGCTTCCCGGGAACAAATACTTTAATGGTTGGGAAACCCCTTACACCATAATCCTAGTAGAAGAAGAGAACATTTTTATTATCACAAGGATACAAAGATAAAACTTCACCATTACAAATAAGAAAGAAAAGTATGACTCAAAATAACACAAACCTGAGAGACAGACTTGTGGGCGTCAGCATCAATGGCTGCCACAGTAGCAATACCTTTCAAAGTATTAGCAACTTTCTCCCAAGTTGGTGTTAGAGATTGACAATGACCACACCATGGCGCAAAGAACTCTACCAAAACGACACCATTCGAATTAAGAACCTGCCAACCATTTCCAAGGAGAATATTACACAAAAATAATACCTTACATATTACTACATATATGCTCCCGTAATTCCTCATAACCCGAAAAGAACAACAAAAAATCCATTCTACAACATATAAAATCAATTATCTCATTTTTTTTTTATAACCATTACAGTAGCCACAATAGACTTTTCAAGGGATCCATCTAAAGTATATGCAAGACGTAAGCTGAATATATATACTGCAAAACCAATAAAGTGAAGATCATATAAATCACGGCCATACCTTAGACTTGAAATTAGAAGGAGTGAGTTGAACCACAGGCGAAGAAGATCCGTAGAGAGCATTGCCGAGATCGAATAAGGCGAACAACAGAGAGCAAATTGTGAACAACAACGTTAATGCCGTTGATTTGTACATTTTACTTTTCATAATTCCTTGCCCTTTCTTTGTTTCTCCACCCGAAACAAAAAGTGTGATTCTTTAGGACACAGAACAAAGGAACTAAAAAACACTGCCTACGTGGACTCACGTGTACGCACCAATGATGTTGTTACACGTCATCACACTCTCCACTCATGCCCCTGTTTCTATGACTATCTCTACTTTTAAGCTCTGTTTTTATCCTGTTCTAAACAGAGGAATCCATAAATTTGGATAGATTATAAAGATTAGCTGAATCACATTTCATAGTCCACTAATGGATGCGAGAATCATCAGCTTTTAAATAAATTTACAACACAAATCAATTTGATTTTCGAATTTAGTTTTGCCACAACGACAATAAGAATAGATACAGTCTCAACTTCCTTACTACAAGGAACAAAAAGACAGAAGAGCATTTGGCTTCAAGACAAAACCGATGTGCGCTTATATTAACGTCAAGATTCTCCGGAGATTAAAGAATAGTCGTTCGTTGTTCCGATCAACTATTGCTTTAGATTGTTACTCCCCTTTGGATCCTGAAAAAACAATTGATAGATTTCTTTGATCTTGCTGGTTTTTTCAAATTTTCAACCCGCACTTTCTGGCCCCTTCAAAGCATTTTCGATTGTTTTGTTCGGTCTTGGGAATGGTCTTCTGAGGAACTTTGTCGTTGGCCAAGCTCGGGGTTTTATTCTCCCTAATAACTTCCATTCTCTCGGTTTTAACTGCCCGGCCAATCTCATTTGCTCCCTTCTAAACTTCCTATTTGCATACCATATCCCACCTCGCCAACCCAACCCATACCTGAAAAAACCGGACGGAAAGTATTAATGAAAAACCCGACACAACATCTAACTTGTCAATCTAACAATCTTTGGGGAAACAAACCCGAGGATCAAAGTGGTTCCAGCGGTGGCAATTGTTGTAGTGAACCTGGAACCAACTGGATCAACGAGCTTCTTCAGTTCTCCTCGTTCCAACTCTTGGGTGTTTTTCATCTGGCATGAGAAAAAACAAACATTTCAAGTGAAAGACTGAAACAATAGAGCAACTAAGGATCATAAAGCCATAAAGGTACAAAAACAGAACACTGAATGTTTTAAAGGGTAAAATAGTAGACCGCATAGGTATTTGCAACAAAAGACTTAGAAACCAGGCTGGAAAATTCAGGCAATTACGCTGTATGTTCATGATAAACGATCAATAACTAGACAGTATAATAGGAAGCACCAAGTCATTTGCAAGAGTTTCCACAGAAGAGCAGCTATATGATTCCAAATATGCAAGCAGCTAAATCCAAAGCAACTATGTAATACAGCGAGAAATATTTTGGCAAGTGAGGGACACTAACCGCATTCTCAATCGACTCCAGTCTCTGATTGATTCTAGTTTCATTGTAATGGCGTAATGAGTAACCTGCACAATCATTCATCCATTAGGTAGCAACTCGGTCATAAAGCTCATGTGACTCAGCATAAACAGAACCAAAAGATCAGTGAGATACTTTTGCAACGCTCAGTAGTAGCACACAAGAACTACAGTTTCTAACTTGTTTTATATCCCAGCAAAGTAACAAAGGACCTAGAAAATTATGTAGAGATAAGTACTGAACTTCAGTTATTGGAAGTTAACCATTATCACAGAATTCAGAACAGACCAAATCAGCTAAACCGTTAATCCGATATAAGAAAAAGCCTCAAAGATATCACAGAATGGATGTCACCCCTAGAGATCAACCCTGAGAACTAAACTTATGGCACTCAAACACAATTCATGAATTGAAGCTAAAAGTGTCAACATCCAAAATCTGAATCACTTCACCAAGTAATTGTTCACCGTTCAAAGCTATCCATAAACATCCAAATATGCCGTAAGAATAAATGATTGCATATAGATTCTCTACAATGCAAGAGAATTTGATGATAAAGTAAGAAAATAACGAATTGCAACTCACCAATCCAAGCCGTAGCAACTGATGCAATAGAAGTTCCAACTGTAAACACGACCCTGTGCCTCTCGAACAAGTCCTAAGAGATTAAACGAATTCCATTAAACAGATGACACATAGACATTTTAACGAAAACTCTGGTCAATAAAACATTTCCTAATCCCAATTCTTCATATTTCGATACAAAAAATTGGAAATTTTTCCATCAAAAGAAAAAAGACGCATACAGAACAGAGAAAGGGAATAGATCACCTTGGTGGAGAGATACGAATCCTGGACGGCGACCAATGAATTTAGGGCTTTTTTCTTCAGAACTGCGGAACCCAGAATCGATGCCCCTCGGCCTCTCAGCCGATTCATGATTCCACCCTGATGCGGCTGATGAAACTCGGAGTGAGTCGATTCGGCGGAGCAGTTATCTGGTTTTGCGTGCACAAATCTTCGAGGACAAAACCCAGCGGGGAGATTCTCGATTTCTCGTCACGCAAAGGACGAAGCTTTACCCCAGATTTTTCTCCGACAAAAAAGCCTAAAACAACCCTTTTCAGTTTTCAACTCTTTACTTGGAATGTTCGAATCATTAATAAAATTGGAACCTTTTTTTCTTTATTAAATGACAAAAAGCATTGTAGATTGTGAATATCTGAAAAGATAAATTAAGTGCATTTAGATTCTTTCCTAATTACTGATATTTTTATAAATGTGGTTTTTATATAAAAGAGCAAAACTTTAAATGGTATTTAAAGTTGTGGTATTTTTGAAAAACAAGACCCATAAAATGGTATTTTTAAAAAAGTTGTCAAAAATGTATTTTTTCTTAATTGATAGATAGTAGTTGCAATTACACTTGACAAAAACAAAAGTAGCAATTTTACTTTCGAATTATCATTCAAAAATGTAGTGGTGAGTGTCACGGAGTCTATTTTTTCTCTGATGTAAAATTTATTAACAGAAAGAAAACTGTGACATCACTGGTTTCATCCTATATTGTTTTCAGCCATGGCCATCTCCAATAAAAAGAAAGAAGCCAAGATAAAATAAAATAAAAAAAGAGAAACACTTTTCACCTCCCCTCCTCTTCCACAAAAATTAACAAAAAGGGCAGAGAGAGATCACTGAGAAGCCTGAGCGGGGGTGCCATATTGCTGATGATGGATGCTGTGATTATGAATCATGATCATGGTGATGGCGAATTCACACACAATTCCTGCACTTCTGAGTTATTCAATTGTTCATAATCATCGTCTGGTTTCTCAGTCTCTGAGCTTTCCTTCTTCTCATCAGGCTTACCATTAGAAAGAGACTTTAAATTAGAGCGGCTTGGCGAAGGAGAGATCCTCTGGTAGATTGAAACAGGTGAAGCATAAGGAGTAGGCAGAGATGTAGCCATGGTCAAGCCCGGATATGGCAGCATTGGGTGGTCGAATTTGCAGTTTGGTCCGAACTTGCAGAATCCATAAGACCTGAAGTTACCACAAGCTGGTTGCCCCTGGACAGCAAAAAGCAGAACAGTGGCTCATTAGATGTTCAAATCTTTTAACTTTTATACATATAATCTTTAGGATACCAAATCAAGACCACATCTTTTTGTAACCAAAATCTCTTCTTTCACTTAAGCAAAATCATAATTTGAGCAACAAAACCAAGAGAGCAGGAGACTTACAGGTCTCGCTGGAAGTACAAAAGAGTTTATAAGATTTGGGGGTGGTGGTGAAATCCTTACTCCAGGATGAGTGTATTTGCAATCGTCTCCGTATTTACATGTCCCGGTGTTCATAAAAAAACGACATTCTGGTTGTTCAGAACTTTCAGGCAAACCACGGTTCAATGCCACAGCCATGGGCACAGATGCACTAAGACCGGAGTAATAAGGTTGATTCTTCACATTATACATCGAGTTCGATGCAGCCTGCAACATAACATGTGATATCAATAGTAAAGAAGAGGTTTCTGCAGATTTTCTAAAAAGGGAAGCCAAATTTTCTAAAAGAAGAATCTATTCGTGATTCGCAGCTTCAATTCAGACTAACCATGTAAGGGGCCCAGCCTTGGGGAGGTAAAAGGCCTTGAGAGGGTGAAACCATCATTGGAACATAGGACTGAGGAACTTGCGGACGAGGCAAAGTTCCATATGTAGACATCATTGTTAATCCACTAGCATATTGTAAACCTGCAGAAGGAAAGCTAGACATTCCATATGCAGTAGAATGTCCTTTATCAGGTTGAGGATGGTGGAATTTGCAGGCAACTCCAAATCTGCACGTTCCTGTTCGCAGGTAATATGGACATGGCTTCTCACCCTGGAGACGAAACTCAGATAAACCTTCCACATTCGATGAAAACAGAATTTAGCAACCACGATGGAATTTACCTGACGCATAGGTAAACCAATCACATTGAACAATACAGGTTCTGCACCGTTCCTGTCCTTTGGGTGATGATATTTACAAGTTGAGCCGTACTTACAAGCTCCTGTCTTCAGAAAATACTGCAACAAAATTGCATATAGAAGAGAAAATTGTTTGGAAACCATCTTTAAGGAAAGTAAAAAATTCGGTGTAACTTGTATCTTTCAAATCAAGGAAAGACTAAACCAGACAAGAGGAATATGTTCTGCAGTTCAATGTAGATCCTTGTTACCGCTTAACTGAAGTTACAAACTAGAATAAGTGCTCCTACTTTTGCTAGATGGACAAAAAGCCCAAGTCAAAAGCATCACGCTGAACAAAATTTCGTTTTTATCTCTCTACAATGCAATCATCAAAACAACAACCATTCGAATTAATCAAGATTTGAGATAATGAGAGATACAAGAAACTGCACCTCACAATCCGGCAGTCCAATTCTCTCTGGGAGCTCCTCCTTGTAATAAGCAACATCCTATTAAGATGTTTAAAAGCAGTAAGCCATGAGGCAACTTGCAACTTATAAGACTCTGCCAGATAGATAAAATTGTGTTTCTCACCTGTGGAAGATGAGTAGGATGATTGTAACGGCAACTGCTTCCATAGCCACACAGACCAGTTCTTAAATAGAATTGGCAATCTCTTTCACCAGGACGATCTGGATACGGATTCGATTCCGCCACGCCGTTTTCATTTACTTTCATCTTCCTAAAGGCATCTACAAGATCATCATACCAACAACAACAAGAAGAATATTAATAAAATCTCCAAACTTGGATCAGTAGATATTAAAAAGCAAACAGAAACGTAAACAATACTCATATAAGTAGATCAAATTTCCGAAATGCTACAAAAATTGCTGAAAATCACAATGAGAGTTATAAACGATGATCAAAACTAGAAAACTCAATATGATCTTTCAAACGCATTACGGAAAAAAACCAGACCGGATCATATAGATCTCGACATGAGAAACATACCTTCGATTTTGTCGGAAGATCGAATCGACACAATAGAGCTCTGAACATGCTGAGTGTCTGACATGGGTCGCATGTAAGAAAAGACGATGATCAACAAGAAGAACAAAAGAAGGGCAAAATCACAGATAAAGTGTTACGATCATCGAAAGAAACAAATTTTGTTATCTTTTTTTTCTGGGTAAGAAATGACACAAGGAAGAAGAAGAACAGAGGTAGATAGATAGATAAGACAAGAAAAATAAAAGTTTCAATTTTTCTTTTTTCCACAGAGAGATTTCTCGTTGGAACAGATCCAATGGGAGATTTAATGCTAAACTAATTCCCAAATGTAAGTAAATTTCCTTCCTCTTTTTTTTTTGTGTGTGTGTTTTCTCCCTTTGCTTTAGCCCAGACAGACTCTTGAGAGATATTTCAAAGGAAAATTTCGGATCTTTGTTTTTGCCCTTTTTCTCTCTTCCGATGTCTCTGTGTGTTTTCAATGTGAAAAAAAGGAAGAAAATTAATTAATTAATTAAGAGTGCCAAGTAATGAGAGTCTTTTGCCCTCTCCTCGTGTACGGGTTAATAAATTCTGCATGTATTTGAAATGACAATCTTACCCCTACATGCTCTGTGCTGATATCTTCAATTAATGTGACGGTTCGATGTGGAACCATCGCTCCGAACTCAGGTGGACCTTCGCTGCTGCTTATCTGTTCTTTAAAAAAAAAAGGTTTCAACCATCGGACCCATAGGAGGGGTAAAACGGTCAGATCAAAGTAATTCTTCTGGCACAAGAAATCTTAGAGAGAGTGGTTTTTGTGGGGACACCCACTGGTGGAGAAAAAGAAGTAATTAGAAAGTGTCAGCGAGAAGAAGAGACAGACAGAAGCGGAGGTTACGATTCGGTGGTCACTGGAGCAGCGTAAGAGCTGTGTGTGTGTGTGATCCTTTAGACGTCAGTATTACGCCACGTTAGCTTACGAGGTAACAATCCTCTGCTGTGATGACCACCTCTTTAAACTATGTTCTTTTCCGTGACGCTTTTCTGTTCTACCCCGGTTTGACCGTTCCAAGGACTTGTTACACGTCAGTCGACAACATAAACAAAGGTAAAGGATTCGGCTTTTTTGTTATTTCTTTTGCTCTCCTTTTTTTGTTTCCTATGACTTCAAGTTTCCGCATCATTCTCTCTTCTTCTTTTTTTTTTATTTTTATTTTTTCACATAGATTAAAGCATAAAGGTAATGGATATGTGAAAAGGATTTGGATCCTATAAACTTTAGACTGTGTGGGATTCGTGTGATTAACAATGCGTGTTTAAGTGAAATTACTCAATTAGAGGTTTGTGCATGCGAATTGATGGTGGAGTTCCCCTCATAGCCCTTTGCTCTAACGATTGGGCCTCCGATCCAACTCCGGGTTCGCTAAGAGAATACTGGGTCTATCTATTTTGTTAACTTAACGTTTTATTTAAATGGGTGTTTATTACTCACACCTATCGAAGGTCCAATAAAACTGGGCTCTTCCTAAATAAAAAAATAGCTCTATTATGTCCATTTTCTAAAACAGATGTAAGTAACTCAGGCAGTTTATTTTGTGTTGAAGTTAATATCTATCTGTTCAGAAGCAACTTCAAGACTCATGTGCCCTGGTTTCCCATCTATGGTTTTCCTTACGATCGCTTTGTGATCACCCGCGAAACCCCTTGAAGAACTACCATTGTACTTGTAACTTCTGTATAATATTGCATTCTCTGCTTTGAGCTTCTCACGCGCCTCTGTTATGTATTCTTCTTTAGTTTCTACAACCAACTTGTTGATCTCCAAGGGTGAGGAAGCCACCAATCTCTTGAGTCACATTGGCATGCGTAAGAGGAAAGAGGCAACAAGTAAACATAGGTATCATCGTGTGTACATCCAGCATCGCTGAACAATATCTGAAAAGGGAAGACCGAGTTGCAGGCGGGATCCATTGCCTCCAAAGTTATGTAGTAGTCCATGTCACAAGTGAACATAGTACTATACTTTTCCAGCGCAAAAACTTTAAAGTTTGTTCCCTGTCAAAATAAGAAAACAACAAATGGGCCTTGTAAACGGATTAAAAGAAGGGAGAATACTACTGGGTCTGTTTTTATCAAATCTTACGTTTTTTGAAATGGATGTTGATGACTTACAACACTGGTCTAAGGTCCACTAAATTGGGCTTTAAAAACAAAAATTGCCTCTTTTAAAAACTTTTTCATTTTTTTCATTTTATGTCTTGATGTTCTAAAACAGGCATGTGAAAAATTCTGATGACCATATTACATTTTCGAAGTGTAAATAATTATTATATTTCGAAGATATTTAAGAAAATTAGTTTTATTTTAACAAACAAAATAGTTTTGATTATATTTCCTCTTGTTTTCAAAAATGTTTAATGTATACGTACGACTGATTAAATAGAACATATGGACCAATAAAGATCTAGAAATGTGGGGCCAGGAACAAGAGAAGAAGTCACGACTTTGATCATGGATATATGGATCATGCATGGAAAAAAAAAAAAAAATTCTATGATATGGAAACACGACAATAATTGATGAATTTTGTGTCAAAATCGGAGACTTAGATGCAACTAATTAACAACTCCAATAATTTCAATTGAAAAAATGTGCGTACTCACTCCCGTGAACGGTCTTCTCGCATTGTTAATTCACGGTCATCCTTTTGCATTTTTTTTTCTGCTATGAATGTTAATATTATTAAAAAAAAATGAAATGTAAAGGTATTACAAAGGCATCACCTACAATAAAGAAATTTTGGCAAAACAGATAAAAACAAGATTATAATAGATTCTGGGTATAAAAAAGAGTTATCGAATCTAGAGAAATATTAGATTACTCCAACATTTTATTTGCTTGCGAGTAGAGATAGTGTTGCGCACTGAAAATTGATTAATTCTCTTTGAGAACATTCATCAATATACATGGCTATATATAGTTACATTGTTGTTCCATAAAATATGGGATACATAAAATGTTTAACAAATATATATCAAAGAGGTTGTAATAAATCATATATACTATCACCCTTCCACAGTTGGAGCATCGGGTTTCCGGACTGTTAAACTGGTTCGAAACTCGTTGAAGAGAGACGTTGGGAGACCCTTTGTGAAGATATCTGCATATTGAAGAGAGGAAGGGACATGAATAACCTTAACTTTGCCAACAACCACATTTTCCCGCAAAAAGTGTATGTCGAGCTCGATGTGCTTAGTTCGTTGGTGTTTAACAGGATTGGTGGCTAAGTAAACTGAGTTGATATTATCATAGTAGACCACTGATGTCTTTGTGAT
Source organism: Turritis glabra (assembly GCA_900406565.1). NCBI lineage: Eukaryota > Viridiplantae > Streptophyta > Magnoliopsida > Brassicales > Brassicaceae > Turritis > Turritis glabra. The sequence goes on along the minus strand of OVBN01000030.1, from coordinate 12,056,993 downwards.
CTTGAGATAAAGTTATACCATAAGATTTCGCAGCGCTTTTATATTCAGCCTCCGAGCTGGACCGTGATACTATTTGTTGTCGCTTTCCGGACCAAGAGACAAGATTTAGACCGAGGTAGACGCAAGATCCTGATGTTGAGTGCCGTGTATCCAGACAACCTGCCCAATCCACATCCGAGTATGCTGTGAGAAAATTAATTTCGCCTTTAACATTGCAGGCCATGATCCTTGGTTCCTTTTATGTATCTGATTATTCGCTTCAACGCGTGCTGATGTGGAATATGAGGGTCATGCATATACAAGCAGATTTGATGAACTGCATACACAATGTCAGGATGTGTGAATGTCAGATTTTGTAGAGCACCTGCAAGGCTTCTGTATGACGTCGAATCAGAGACTGGTTCACCAACCGCTGCGGAGAGTTTCGACTTCAGATCAACAGGGGTTGCACATGGCTTGCAATCATCCATACCTGTTATGTTCATGATTTTTTGTGCGTATACAGATTGACTTAAGAATAGGTTCTTGGTGTTGAAATTGGTCTTTATCCCGAGAAAGTGATGAAGGTTGCCCATATCTGTCATCGGAAATTATGTTCTTAGCTTATCAGTTATCTCATGTAGTAGACTTGACGATGAAGCTGTCAAGATTATGTCGTCTACATAGAGGAGAATGTATGCCATATTGTTATTTTTCCTGAAAATAAACAAAGAGGTGTCTGCCTTGCTTGTGACAAAGCCAATGTGCGTTAGAAATTTAGTGAATATAACATCCATGCACGTGGCGCTTGTTTTAGGCCTTAAATTGCTTCCGAAGCTTGCAAACATGATTCGGAAAAGCTTTGTCGATAAATCCAGGAGGCTGATGCATATAGACTGTTTCTTCGAGATCGCTTTGAAGAAACACATTTTTTACATATAATTGATGTATTGGCCAGACCAACGCTACTCCAACATTGAGAACAGTCCGTATGGTTGCTGGCTTGACGGCCGGACTGAACGTTTCTGTAAAATCAACATTCGGTTCCTACGATTTTCCATTAGCAACAAGCCTTATTTTGTGACGTGTTAAAGCCCCATGTGCATCATATTTATGTTTGAAAAGCCACATAGAGCGCACAATATTGACCTTAGGAGGTCGAGGTACCAATGTCCAAGTCTTAGTCTTAATCATAGCATCATATTCATCAGTCATCGATGGATTCCAATTTTGATCAGATAAAGCTTGGTTGTGGCTTTTGGGAAGTGGCGATTTGGTAGTGGTGAGAAGAGATATGACTGGTTTGGGTTTTATAATGCCAGATTTTGATCGGATTGTCATTAAATGACGAAGAGGAGCTGGTATTGGTTATTGAGCTTGTGTTGGAACAGTAGGTGTTGTTGGAATCGTAGGAAGTAGAGGAGGTGGGAATGGTGTTTATAATATTTGTTTAAACAGAGGGGAATGTTCATTATTAGCCTCGAGAAAACGATAAGATGAGACATTATTCGTGTCTGTTTCAGTTGATAGGAATATATCTTCATCAAAGTGAACATGACGAAAGATGATGATTTTGTTTGTTTTGAGATCAAGGCAGCGATATCCCCGATGTTGAGAGGGATAACCAAGAAACAAACATGGAGTCTTTTTTGGTGAGAGCTAATGGAGGTTGGAGTTATTTAAATTTGGAAAGCACAAGCATCCAAAAACGCGTAAGTGGTCATATGTGGGTTGTTTTTGAAGGAGGAGAGTGAAGGAGATTTGATTTTGAATTGCGGAATGCGGGAGAATATTCAAGATATGAACTGCGACATGAAGAACCTCAACCCAATAACAAGGCGAAAGATGAGCTTGAAAAAGACGGGCTCGAATTGCGTTGTTAATGGTTCTTATCATCTTCTTGGATTTCTCATTTTGTTGAGAAGTGTGAGGACAAGAGTAACGAACCTTTATCCCATTCTTATCAAAATAATCATGAAATTGGAGGTTGTTATATTCTATGCCATTGTCGCATTGGAACAATTGAATTTGATCATTGTATTGTATTTTAATTTGAGCAGTGAAGTTAAAAATTTTGGAGAACACTTCACTTTTGCAACAAATTGGGTAAACCCAGAGAAAGTGTGTAAAATCATCAAGAAATAACACATAGTATTGAATCTCACTTATGCTTGGAATGGGTGATGACTAAACATCAGAATGCACAATTTCAAAAGGTTGAATTGAGCGAATTTGTGAATAATGAAATGGCAATTTTATTTGCTTTCAGAAAAAACAAGGCTGACAGGAACTAGGAAACTTGTCTTTATTACATAAGGTAAAATTTGCTGAAAAAATAGAACGAAAGAGTTATTTGTGTGGCCGAGTCGTTTGTGTCAAAGAGTTGGAGTAGAAGCTAAGAGAGCAGTTGATGAAGATGTGATATTATTGAGAGAAGCTAGAAGAGAGTAAAGGTCACCAGAGCTATCACATCGGAGTAGAACTGTCCGGGTTTGAAGGACCTTCACAAAGAAGCCAAAAATGTCAAATTCAATAGTACACCAATTATCTGTTGTGAATTTACGAACATATAGTAAGTTTTTGACAATTTAAGGTGTAACAAGAACATCATTGAGAGAAAGTGGTATGGATTGAGTGTGAACGGAAGAAGATCCAACGCAAGTGACTGAGAGTTTGGAACCATTACCAACGATGACTGAATGAGAGATATTACGATTAAGATTAGAGTGGAGAGTACCTGCCGAGGATGAGAGATGTGTTGTTGCCCCTGAATCCATTATCCAGACACCATTCGGATCAGGTAATGTCTCCGTCGTGTGATCTCCAGGTTGAATCTCCAAGAGATGAGCTTGTTGAGGTGTTCGATTCAGAGTAAGAGAAGATGGTGGGCGATATGGGCCCTGATGATATTGAGGCCAATTGCTATAGTAATTGGGCCATGATGGAACTAAACTAGGGCAAAAGGGTGAATGAGCTCAGTTGGGGTAATTAGGTCGAAACTGGAAATTGTTCCTGCCTCATCCTCTGTTGGAATTGTTGTTGTGTCACTTATTGCCTCCGTTGTTGTTGAATTTTCGCTGGTGAACTGGCTGATGAGATTGACGATGCGATGTTGAAGTTGCAGCAATAGCAAAAATCGGAAACGGGTATTTGTGTGTGATTTAATCAAATTTTTCGTTGAGACCGTTTAGCAGGTACATGACTAAGGTCCTTTCATTGACTGGAGCGTCAACATTCGTAAGCGGATCAGCAAGTGATTTGATCTTTTGTCAATATTCCTGAATTGTCTGATCTCCAATCTGCTGAGTACGAAACTCGTTGTCAAGCTGAATGGCCCTTGTTTTTTTGTTGTTCCTGAATTGGTTTTCGATGCGAAGCCAAACATCTCATGCGGTGCCACTAGTTTGAAAGGAAGAGCGAAACAATGGAGGAGCAAGAGTGCTATAGATCCAAAACTTAAGGAGACCATCACATTTGTGTTAGGCAGCGTCGTTGGCGTTAGCCGAAAGAAGAGTGTCGTCGAGGTGCCCTAGGCATCAAAAGTGAGACAATGGGTCAAAAACAATTCACGCCAAACATTGTAATTGTGATCATCAAGATCAAGAATGAGAGGTATATGGGACTTGATGTTGGTAACACCAAATGCTCGTTCAAGAGTTGGAGGGATAGCCATTGAAAGAGATGAGAAAGAAAAGGACGAAAAAGATAAAGAAAAGAAAAGAGATCAGAAGCGACCTTGCTCTGATACCATGAAAGTTGATTAATTCCCCTTGAGAACATTCATTAATATACATGGCTATATATAGCCCGAACCGTTACATTGTTGTTCCATAAAATATGGGATACAGAAAATATTAACAAATATATATTAAAAAGGTTGTAACATATCCTATATTCTATCACGCACTTCACGGTCAATGATTTTGAAGATGATCCGAGGAGTAATGGATTGCAGATTGTGCAGTACATTGTTCATCTGCTTCCATATATGATAAACAGAGGCTTGGACTACAATTTTGCGAAGCATCGAAGGGGCCTTGGATGATGAGAATCTCATCTAAGAGAAGAGCTCCGACCAGTTGCAGATGAGACGGCGATGATGGCTTAACCGAGAGAAAACCACTTTCCAAATTTCTGAGGAAAATGTGCAGAAGACTAGCAGATGATCTCTTGATTCAATTCTGGTAGAGCAAAGACAACATTGTAGAGAAGAAGCTACTCCCGAGGCTGCTAGTCTTTATCTTGTTGGGAGTTTGTCTAGGTGAGTAACCCACATATTAAACGCATTTCTGGGACAGCTCTTCTGAACCTTATAGTATCCGCCCATATATTTTCATGTTCACTAGGTCTCAAAGCTTCTCATGTTTTTGAAGATGAGAATCCAATGCATTTAAAATTATTTACCACCCAACCGTATGAGTCCTCTACGGAGATAAGACTTGGTAGAGAAATTGTGGTGAGATGCATGTGAAGGTCTAGTGCTACATCAGATCTAGAGGAGGATAAGATAAATGTATGAAATGACACCGATGAAGGCTTAAACCGAGAGAAAACCAATTTCCAAATTTCTGAGGAAATGTGCAGGAAACTAGCAGACGATCTCTTGATTCAATTTCGGTAGAGCAAAGACAACATTGTGGGGAAGAAGCTACTCCTGAAGCTGCTAGTTTTTGTCTGGTTGAGAGGTTGTCTAGGTGAGTAACCCACATATTAAACGCATTTCTGGGAACAATTTTTTTGAACCATATATTATCCGCCCAAATTTTTTCATATTCTCTAACTCTCAAAGCTTTCCAAATTTTTGAAGAAAAGAATCCAATGCATTCAAAATTATCCACTACCCAATCAAATGAGTTATTTACGGAGATAAAACTTGATATAATAATTGTAATGAAATGCATGTGAAGGTTTAGCGCTGCATCGGATCTAGAAAAAAATACGATAAATTTTACAAAAACGAGAATGGGCATTTTGCATTTTGCATTTTGATACGCAAGTAACGCAACTTCGGAATGGGCAATGGTATCATCGAGGATCACGTAACCAAAAGATATAAATTTTACAAAAACGAGACATATACATATAACTCTGTTGATGTCGTACAATATATTGTGACCCAAATAACCAAAATTTCTCGATCGATTCAACTTTTAAGTCTTTAACCAAAAACAACGAGTGTTAGAATATACTGGAACCTGGTTAATTTAATTATGTGACTGACTCTATTCGGAATAGTCTTAGCCACACCAAAATTTAGCCCACCCCTGAATCCAAAATATCACTTGATGATTGATTATTAGTTTTCAGAACACATCTACCTTTAAGACCACATATAAAGAGTTCGGGGACTTGGTTGCCTTACAAACCTATTTTAATCTATACACCTTTTCGGAAGATTCGATTTTCTGTATAATTGGACTATCAAATTCGTATCTTAATATAGTCCCAGAACATTTATGTGTATTAAATTATTACTACATATATCACTTTCAAGTTTCAACCATATATATGCATAATACATGCATGTACTAATATATTCGTAAAACGTTTAAGTAATGATTTGACATACGTAGTTAAATCACTAGTATTATATTCCGTGTGAAAATTCAAAATTTCAATGTTTTGAAAAGAAGAAGCAAGTGAATCGAGCAATCATATTTTGGAAAATTAAAACAAATTCTCAAAAGATAATTTGAAGGCATTATGATTTTTCCGTACGTTTCTTTTACGGCAACTCCTTTTACGGCATCCAAAAACGCTTTCGTACGTGACGGAGTGCTCGTGGCGCAATAAATCCTTCAGAGTTCAGAATCACAAGGTATATTCCTTGGAATGTACCTTTTTGTTTTCTTATTTTGTTTTCTTAAAGAAAATAATTATTTGGTACATTTTGTTTTTATGGAGTATTTTATCCAATTAAAGTCCAGTGTAGGACACTAAACATTTAAAAAATTATGTCTCTAGCTAGTTATTATCTGTTTTTTTATTAGAAAAGTGTAATTTTCTATTGTGAGTGTTATGTGAAAGACAGAGATGTGACATGGATTCTAATAATGTATTGTCGTGACGTGGTTCTTTTTGCATTATTTCATTTTGATTATGTAAATAGACATATATTTTCAATATCATCATAAGTAAAGTAATGCACCGAAGAAAACATTCATCATTTTTCTTAAAATGATAAGTAAAATGACGAGCAATCTTTTAAACTATTTTTCACATAATTAAAGTCACAATTACTAAACTGAAGATTGGCTAAACTTATACGTTTAAAAACAATATTATGAAACTTTTTTTTTTTAACAAAACAAAATGTTAAAAGAAAATAATAGTAATTAACATACTCAAATTACGATGCAATTAAACTTATACAATATATAGAGGTGCGTTTCTGACTGCCACATGACTCAGATTAGTGATTGTTTTCCCCACTTTGCAGAGGAAGCTCTTGTCCATTGGAATATCTCTCTTTTTATTTCTTTATTTCTTTCGGTTTGGAATCTATCTCTTCTGTTCTTTCCTCTAATGATTTAGTCAATATTTTTTATATTGTCAATAAATTGACTTTTCAGATATAAATATATATTTGACAAAAAAAATATATATAAATATATCAAAATTTTCAATCATAATAAATATCTTAATATTGGTGAAAATAGTCAAAAGTTATTCTAGGTCCGGTTGTGAAAGTTGATCTGTTAAATGAGATTGATTTCTCTTAATAAGATAATTGTGTGTGGTAAGCATTTTTTCAACCGGACTGCAAAAAATCAAATATGGGGGTATCTGTTGTTCCAAGCGAACGGCAAACACAACACCAAATTTTGGTTTTTAGTATTTTGTGAACAGTATCACATAATATTTGATATAATACTATTCATAAAATATTAAAATAAATAATGCTTTATTTGTTTTTTTTTATTTAGTAATACAATTAAATTTTAGTTTATCAACTAAAAAAAATATACTATCAATCTTTTGATAATATGAAAAATAAATTTGCAAAAAATATCTAAACTAATAGTCAAATTGATTAAGACTAAAAATACATTTTAAATTTCAATTAAACATTGGAAACATAAAACTACAAAATTAAATACTTATTAGTTTTATATTTAAGTTATAATTAATCAATTATAAAAATAATTAGTATTTATCAAAGTAATTAAAAATAATTTAATAATATAATAATAAAAATAATTTTTTTAATGTGAGATTTAGTGTTAGAGTTAAAAATGAAAAAAATGCACCGAATTTAGTGTTATTTTAACACCAAATTTAGTGTTGTGGTTAGAGTTGCTCTATGACGTAAAAACAAAGATTCCACAATCATTGCCAATTTAAGCTTCAAGCCTTCAACAAGTGCTTTCTTGTTAACAACAACACCCTAAGTATCATTTTTTGTTCTGCAAGTCATTTCATTTTATAAGCTTTTCTTTTGTTTACTTTTATAATTCTTGAAAATGTCAAAATAATTATTTATATTAATTATTACCTTAAATTAAATTGTCATACTGCAGTATTATCAACCGTTGATGGGCTTTGACAAATACTTAAATAGTAGTAGCATGTACAACTCAGATAGACCGTTTATAAATATGTGTATTATTATATATTTTCCGTATATTGTTTTCAGCTCAACTTGAGTAAAATATTAAACTGTTTCTTCAAATATTGGATTCCTTTTTTTTTTCTTTTTTTTTTTAACTTCATACCTTTCATTAACTCTACATATTCAGGTATTTGTATCCGATCAGATCTTTTATTTCAGATATCGAATATATTCGGATAGAGGGGTTTTAGACCCATTCGGCTATTCCAAAATTTTGGTTTGGGTTCAGATTCGGATATTTGAATTGAGAACAAAAAATACTTGAAATATTTTTGGTTTCGGTCGGTTACAGTTTTTTTTACCCAAATCTTTCCAAAAATACTTAAAATACTCAAAATACCGGAAAAAAACTAAAACATGAATTACTTTTTACCCAAATGTAACCAAATGTATCCAAAAATATTCAAATTATCTGAAAAAACTAAAACATTAGTTACTTTTTACCTAAATATATCCAAATGTATCCGAATTACTCAAAAATATCTAATATATTCGGGTTTATAATTCTAATTTTGAGTATTTGAGTTATTATAAATATAAGTATAACTAATATTTTTAAATGTACTTGTATTTAGGATACATTTCGGGTATTGGATTCGGTTCGAGTTTGGTTCCGGATTTTTCGGGTATAGAGGTTTATGATCCATTCGAGTATTTTTAAAAATAGGTTCAGATTCGGATTAGATATTTTTCTGATTTTTCAGTTAAGGTATTCGGTTCCGATTTTTTTACCCAGTGCTACCTTTCATATATAAAAGTCCAAGTAGCCTTGGAACCCTTTTACAAACACCAGTGCCTCCTATAAGAGTAACACCTAAACCAAAAGAGATTACAACAAAGCACATTATGACTGAAAAGTCCAAACCAAGTTACTAGAAATGAGACTCCTTGAGGACTTAACTGCTGAGCTCTCGATGACGGGTCCAGGTGGCAACGAAGAATGTTTTGATCTCAACAATCAGAGCACAAGTTGGCCTTGAGGAGGCAATATGCAATCTTGAGTTCCGTTCTTTGCAGAGGATATACACTAATGCTTGAAAGGCTAATCGAAGAATCACTGCCACATTCTTATCACGGCATGGATTCTTCAACCATCTAACCCCATCCTCAAACATTGGATTCTTTTGTTTGAACGTGTTCCTTAGAAACCATACATAGGCTTTCTTATGCTTTCGTTTTTCTATCTATAAATTCAGGATTTCAATATAAAACATAAAACTATAGATCAAATATATAGTGTCAAAAATATTAATTTATATAAAAAATGGGTTTTAATAACTAAGTAGGACGGATTAGACGTACACAAATCCTGATCAATGAACACAATAATCCTCAAATTTCACTCATAATCTGCAAAAGAATTGAACCCTAAATACTAAAACACATTTCCTTCAACAAACGAGTGACATATTCTTTGTCAACGATTTATTGACACATATTCTATGGTATCTAAAAAACACTAACCGATTATAAACAAAAATAAATGTCACAAATAAATTTAAAAATAAAGTAATAAACAGACAAAAAGGAAGGAAGAAAAAACGAGTCTTGCTTGGTCCATCTCCTTGCGTTGTTTCTCGTCTCTTTAGTTATTAACAGTCACAAGAGCGTGTCTATATAAACCCCAAGCTCGCCGCTACGTAACGACCATCTCCATTACTCGACTCACCTCACCTAAAGATTCAACCTTTCTCTGTTTTTACCTCAATTCAGAGATGAAGCTAGTGGAGAAGACGACGACTACGGAGGAGGAGGAGAATGGAGAAGATGATGTCTGCCGCACGATCGAGGTTTCGGAGGTTGACAGAAACGGGTTTCAGGCTCCGGACGGTGAAGCTGATGCGTTTCGAGTTGTCTCCGGCGAAGAACTTAACCTAATTCCGCCTCTCAACTTCTCCATGGTCGATAACGGTATATTCCGGTCTGGATTCCCTGATTCAGCTAACTTCTCCTTTCTCCAGACTCTTGGCCTCCGCTCAATCATGTAAAAACTCCTTCCACATTTATGACATTTTGGTGTTTATCAAACTTTCGAATTGCTGATTTTTAGGTTTTTGTTTTTGGGTATTTTCGAATTTGTGAAGATACTTGTGTCCAGAGCCTTACCCTGAGACCAATCTCCAGTTCCTTAAATCCAATGGAATTAGGCTTTTTCAGTTTGGCATTGAAGGCAATAAGGTAAGCATCGTTCTTCCCTCTCTCTCTCTGTTCATGAAGTCTCCGTTTTTAATTGCTCTATTTACCTCTGGCTTGTTCTGTAATTTATAAAATTTACTACTTGGATATTTCCCGGGCTGTTCAGACCTACTTCACTAGGAGAATTCTCTGAATTGAAAAATCATATCTTGCAGTGTGTTCCTGACTTAGACAACGAGATTTGGTTGCATTTATGGAGTTCTAAGCATCAGAAAGAGGGTTCATTAACTCATGGACTTTCGAAAACTTTGGTATATATATCAACTAACTATATTAATAACTGGAACTCAATACTATTTGTGGAATATGTCAAAGTTCATTCAATTTTTTGGGAGGGGGTTTGATTTGCTTGATATTTGTTGCCTAATTGTTCTTAAAATCCTGTCTCATTGTTTGTTGTTACTTGAGACTACTAAAACGGTTTGTGTGTTTTGTCCTGAATTTGATCCTTCATGGGCACTTTGTTCCAAGCCATATTTTATTATTATGAGTTATACCAGAAAAGAACACATCTTTCTTTATTGTTTTGCCTCTTTGGCTCTTTCCGTCTCTCTTGACCTCCACTGCTTTGGTCCCACTCTTTGTTTTTCTGCCCCTTCAGCAACTATTACCACTTGGTCCTTCTAGTCTCTATTTATAAAATTAGATAATGGACTACGTCAAAATATTTGCTGAGCTGCTTGTTGCAAGTGTTGTCAACGATCCACTACTCAAAAGCTTACTTTCTGTTGATATTGTTTTCTTGGTTCATGTTAATTGAGTGTGCACTTTTTTATACAAATATGATATCTTATGAAATCATACATCAGCCAAAAAGTTTCTTGATGGTGCACAAGTAAACCATTTTTATGGTAAAAACTTGTAGAAAGCGTGTTGATCGTGAAAGTGTCCATATTAGCTGTAAGGTTTGAAATCTAGATAAGGTTAGGAATTGCTGGAAACTGATGGATGGTTACGTATTAAGTCGGTTACTGTTGTTTAATACCTACCTTTCCTTTTCTATGTTTTAGTGGCTTATGTTTGGGCAAACGTTGGTAAAGTGATGGAATAACCAAACACTTCACCATAGAGTCTTAAACTTAATACCCTCATGAGTTATGATGAAGATGTGTTTAGTCCAAATTTTCAGTATCACTAATAAGAAGCCAAAACATTTTATTATCCGGAAAAGATTGGTATGAACCTAGTTTGAGTTGATCTAGAATCTTGATTATTGAAAAGAGGGGTTGAAAGTAAATATGCTTGCTCTGTTATGCAGTAGCTATCATTCTATTCCCCCCACAGAATCCACCTTGCCCTGTTGATTCTACTCCTAGGATAGTCTCATGTTTCTTTTATTGAGATTCTTTATGTGGGGAGTCGTTTAGATACTTACTACCATAGTTCCCTTGTTTTGCTTTTACACTAAAGAAGAAAACTAAAGTGGCTTTCTCTTCTTGGTGTAGTGATTTTATTGGAAGGACTTTGGAAATTATTCCACATTCACATTGTTGGATCTCATTGACTTTGGTTTTTGCTTCTGGACTCAGATTCTTTATGCTTAGTGTGACAGCTATGATCTTGATAGGAAACCTTTATCGTTGATATTCTTGGCTTGCTAAGCTTTATCCTTCTCATAGATTCGTCTTTCAATGGACCTTTGTGTTGATTCCGTGTTGTTGTTGTTGTGTGTGGAGATAACTTTTCAATAAAAAAAGTTAGGAATCTTTCTTTCAGTACGCAACCAGTAAAAGGTATCACATTTGACATGCTTCATAACTTGTAGACTTTGTCCTGTTGATGAATCTTTACATGGTTGTCTCTCTCGACGTTGCTTGTGTATGAACCTTGCTTAATAGATTGCCTTATCTTATCCTAATATGCTTAATTTAGGATCTTTTGACATATAATCTTATAATTTTTAAAAACAGACATACTTTTTTCTTATTTTCAGGAGCCATTCGTGAATATTCCAGACCATAAAATCCGCATGGCACTCAAAGTGCTTCTAGGTAAGTATGACTCATATAGAAGCCCTAAAATAAAAGAACACATGAAACCACACTTATTTTTATCCTTTTTAATTCTAACTCGTTTCTTACCAACATCTTCATTTTAAATCATCAGATGAGAAAAACCATCCTGTTCTGATTCATTGTAAGCGGGGCAAGGTAATTTTTCTCTCTAATCCTCTACATTTTAACTTTTGGCTCCATCATTGAAAAGAACAAATGAAATGCTAATTATGAATGTGGATTTTGCAGCATCGGACTGGTTGTCTTGTTGGTTGCTTGAGAAAACTCCAGAAATGGTGTTTGACATCGATATTTGATGAGTACCAGCGATTTGCAGCAGCCAAAGCTAGAGTTTCAGATCAAAGATTCATGGAGACATTCGATGTTTCAAGCTTCAATCATATTCCTATGTCTTTCTCTTGTTCCATCAGGTAAACAGTGAAGCTAAAATCTTCGGATAAAAGATCAATCAAGAGGAGAGATTAATCATATCAGAGCTCCAGAGGAAACATTCTTCTCTTTCTTTACCTTTCTCTGGAATCAATAATAATATTTCGAGAAAAGAAAAGGTTTAATTTTCTTTATGATAATCATTTTACTCGTTGTTTTAAGGTAGATAAATACGTATACAAATACGTATATCTAAGTAATTATATAGGAATTTGTTTAGGAAGATATATATTATCTTGGGTTATCCCAAATGTTGCTTAACGATTATTACTTGCTCATATATTTCATTTCTTCAGAACATGATTTGTTATTATTATTCATGTGGTCATTCTCTTGAAACGAGCTAGGAAATACTACCATCAGTGTGTAAATAATTTGTTCATTGTAATCTTACCCGAAGTATATGGACTAATTTGATTTTTCTGACCAATCATTACGGTAACTGTATATGACTTCATATTTTGTATCATTTTCGGAATTAATCATAATTATTATTTTTTTTGTAAGAAAACATGCTAGATGCGTGAAAAGTTGTTAGGTCACGAATATGAAACCAGGCACCTAATTAAGGCCACTACCAATTTTGGCTCTAAGTGAGAGAGTTGTTAGGTCACGAATATGAGACACTCCACTGAGTGTTATTAATCATTTATTTTAATTAAACGCATGACGCCGATTCTTTAAATTTTAATTATTTCTTTCAAATTTTAATATTTGTGATAAATTTTGTATTTATTTTTAACATTTATTTTGTTCCGTAGAATTACGGATATCCAAAAATTTTGGATCAAACTGAAACAAATAGAACGAATACTTTGCCCAACTCTAGTGCTGAGTGCTGACTAACTTTCACCAAATCATTACCATAAGTTCTGTGACTTACGATTTTGTATATCATTTACGGAATAATCAGCTTTTTTATCTTATAAAACTGAAAATACATGCTAGATTTATGTTTGGAGAGTTGGTATATCACGAATATGAAACTAGGAACTTAACTAAGGTCACTACCAATTCCTAATTGGCTGAGTGAGATAGTTGTTAGGTCACGAATATGAAGCATTCCTTTAAGAGTACACTTAAGTCAAAGAAACCTAGACGTTGGTTACAACTTACACGTATTTAGAAAAACAAATAAATTTCTAAGCATGACGCCGATTCTTCAACAACACGCGAGGCGCTTTCTTGCTTACAGTAACAAGAGTTGTTCTTTGTTCCGTTCCTACGGAACGCTATATGGTCACCCGAGGCGAACCGAACTTTGCAGACTCAGATCAAAGAGGCTTTAGATGAGAAGACACAAATCATTTCCGTGCTAGATCAATGGCATCAACAAGGAAATCAAGTGAAACCGTCGGACATCAGAGGGCTCATCCAAAACCTTCGTGATCTTCTAAATCGATTTTCTCAAGCACTCGAGGTTTTTTCTCAAAATTTGATATTCATTCTATAATGTGCCTAAAATCTTCTAAATGGCATCGAATTTCATGGATTTCCAACTTAAAACCAACTAGAAATGAATGAATTGGTCAATCACTCACTTTAGACCTTTTTTAAATTAAAATATGGAATCCTAACATAGTGCGTCTCTTGGTCTGATATTATTAGGCATCAGAGTGGATGTACGAAGAAAATGTGTGTAATCTTTTTCCAAAAGATTATGCAGCTCGACTTCATCTGATTGAGAAAGTGTTGGGTTTGGAAGAAGCAGAAAAGTTCTTCAAAAGCATCCCTGTGGACATGAGGGATTACTCAGTCTTCTACTCCACGCTCTTGACCTCTTACACGAGATCTGAGAAAACGTTGGATAAAGCTGAGTCCACTTTCAATAAGATGAGAGAACTCGGTTTCCTCTTGAAACCTTCACCGTTCAAATCGATGATATCTCTCTACAGTAAGCTAGGAAAACGAAATATGGTCGACAAGCTTCTGTATGAGATGGAAGAGAATAAAGTGAAACCCGACACAGTGTTACAAAAAACAATGTTTTGAAGGTATACGCTGCTGTATCGGACATAAAGGCAATGGAGATGTTCATAAGAATGTGGGTTGATGAAGAAAAGGAAAAAGGAATCAAACTGGAGAGAGACACGATCATAGCAATGGCAAAGGCTTACACTAGAGCCCATTCAAATGTAAAAGCTATACAGATGTATGGTGACGGATCGTGGGAGGGAGTACAAAAGAGGTGTACACTCTCTGGAACGAGTGTAAGAAGACGGGAAAGGTGAACGAAAAGGGATATCGAACGGTGATGAGCTCTTTGTTGAAGCTGAAAGATGTGGAAAGCGAAGGGGCATGAGTTGGATATAATCATACCGGGTTTGCTCATCTCTTCTTATTGCGCGCAAGGTAAGGAAGTGAAAGGTAAGGGAACTGGTCAATGGATTGGTTACCAAAACTCCAGTTATGGCGAAGCTATGGACGATGCTAGATGAGGATATAATTTACGGCTTACTGAATATGAGCATCGTTGTAGCTTGGGTGGTGGCTCTTGTGAGCCTTCTGGCAATAATAATATTCTGAGATAGATGGACGCATATAAGTGGGGTTCTTAGAAAATATACTTTGCGAAAAAGAATAATATTCTCTAAGCAAATAAAGATGTTCTTTAATGCATGAAATGGATAAAAACATAACTTTACAACCAATTATAAAAAATGATTTAAACAGAGCAATGGTGACGAAAAGATCCATAACACATTTAAATTTGCAAGACTTTCTTATATTTTTTTTATATGCGATGTTTCAATTCTTGATATCGAAACTGAGAGATTTTATTAAATAGATTTCAAAACTTAACTAAAAAAGTTTATGACAGGATCTGCAGTTTAAGGATTGCTTAGTCATAATAAGCTTTGGGCAAAAAAACTGAAACCGAATACATAAACCCAATCTGAACCGATTTTTAAAAATATTCAAATAGGTCTCAAACTTCTATATTCGAATATACCGGAACCGAACCCGAACCGAATCCAATACCCGAATGTATTCGAAATACAAGTACATCTAAAAATATTAATCATACTTATACTTATAATAACTCAAATATCCAAAACTAGAATTATAAACCCGAATATATTAGATACTTTTGAATAATTCGGATACATTTGAGTATATTTGGGTAAAAATAACCAATGCTTTAGTTCTCGGGTAATTTGAGTATTTTCGGATACATTTGGTTACATTTAGTTAAAAAGTAACCAATGTTTTAGTTTTTTTCTGGATATTTTGGGTATTTCGGGTATTTTTGCAAAGATTTGGGTAAAAAGATTCGAACCCAACCCGAAACCAAAATATTTCGAGTAATTTCGGTTCTCAACAGAAATACCTGAATCCGAACTCAAACTAAATTTTTGGATACCCGAATGGGTTTATAACCTTCTATCCTAACATATCTGATATCCGAAAAAAGGAACCCGATGAGATACGGATACCCGAATATCCAGAACTAATCATAATTAGAAGAAGTTTAAATTATGTGCCGATCTGCCAATTTTTACAGTTGATTCCGTTGTTAGTGATGAAATTATGTCCGCTATATCAACCAGATGACTTTACTATTAGAGCATACTACGTAATAAAAGTGCGAAATTCTAATTTTAAACCTTTATAAAAAGGTGGTTAAAGTCTTTGTAAATAACAATATGAATAGATTAATATAAATTTAATCATGTTAAATGGTAAATCACTATAGATATGTTACTATAATATCAAATTTTCTTTCACAAAATGATAAAAATTTCTCATCTATTATACATATTATTTATTTTAAATATAGATATACAAATAATCTATTTCTAAGATCATAATTGGCTTATTGAGAATTCTTGTATTTAATAGGCTTATTTGTCTGCAAGTTTATTTGTATTAACCCTACAAACAGAATTATTAATGTCCGTATATAAAACACATTTATTAAACATACAACAACACATTTCACAAAAACAAAAATGATTGATATATTAAATAATCAAGTTTATAAGAAAACTATATAAAGACTATATTTATTAATAAGTTATTTATTCACGCAGTGGCCACTGGTCCAACATTGTTGGCCACAGTTGTCTCCATAGCTTTCATGGCTTCAAACCTCGGTTCCTTGGCCTGAAACTTGACAGCAGAGTACAGTTTCATGTAATCTTCGAACACAAATCTCGGATAATTCTCTTTCTTCTCCTTCTCCGGTTCTTTTCCGATCAACTCCGGCGCCGGAAAAATCACAGAGTCACTTCCTGGATTGTAGAATGATGCGATCGACATTCTTCCTTCTCCATCAGTCTGAGATATCACTCTATGTTCCACACTCTTGTACTTCCCATTGGTTATCACCTGGTTTAATCCAAAATTTAATCTTAAAAATCTTGATTTGATTTGGTCGGTTTAATATGGTTTGGTTAAGTAGTTGCATTTTGCACGTTACCTCAAGTTGATCACCGAGATTAACGACGATTGAATGCTTAACCGGAGGAACATCGACCCACTCGCCGTCTTTAAGTAGCTGAAGTCCACTGACTTTGTCGTCTTGGAAAAGGAGGATGATGCCGCCGGCGTCGGTGTGGGCTCGGAGACCCTTGACTAGGTCCGGTTTAGGACAAGGTGGATAATTACTGACTTTGGTTCCAAAAGTCGGGCTTTTCGACCCGTAAAACACCTTTTTCAGATAACCCTTCTCTAAACCGAGATTCTCGCACAGCAGATCCAATAGCTCCTCCGACAACTTCTCTATCTTTCCGGCGAACTCTTTCATCAACGTCCTGTTAAAAAAAAAAAAAAACATACGGTGTCGGTTTACTCATTAATAAGTATTACTAATGTTGTCACGTACCAGAACCGGTTATTGTTGTTGCTTGTACCAAAAGAAGAAAACCGGTTCGGTATGATTTAGAAAGAAGACTTCTTCATTTGGCAATTAACCGGGTCATGTTGAGTTGTTGCAGCAAAACCAAATTGTTGAATTGTTTCGAAACCCAGTAAATCTGGGTTCCATTAACCGGTTAAGGTAAATATTTAGGGACCGGTTTAGAAACTAAAAGTTACCTGTAATCGTCGTCGAGATCAGGGACATCGGAGATATTAGAGACGGGAAGGTGCTTAAGGTAGAAAGTGGATTCCCAGTCAACGTCGTTGACTTCAGACCGAAGAGAGTCAAGTCCTCTGTTCTTAATCGATTCCTTGAATCTTTCTTCCATGCACTTCTTGTAGTGCTCCTTCGTCATCTTCTCCACTTTGTCCAAAAGCTCGTGTGAAATCCCATGGTTCACACACTGTAATTACCAACAGATGATTAGATTTGAATTCCATAATTTTGAGCTTTCATTATTCAAAAAAAAAAAAAAAAAAAAACCTCAAAGAAGCCCCAGTTTTCACAAGCGTCTTTGATCTTCTCCATCGTATTTCCTCTCTCTTCTCCATTAAGCTTCTCGAGATTGATGATCGGGAAACTATCCATCTCTCTCTCTCTCTCTCGAACTCTCTTTTTTTTTTAATGGGTTTTTTGGCCTAACTTTATGTTGACGCTTTAGAAGTGTGATCTAAATCTGATGATCAGAGAGTTGCTTTTATAGACAGAGAAGAGAAGAGGAGGAGCTTTGAGTTACTTCCACGAATTATTTTTCTACAGTAATTATTTGGTCTTTTGGACCCCACACCATAAGAGCATTTATGTGAGAATTTTTTTAACAAAATTCAATAAAGTATGTTACGGTCGACCAAAAAGCCTGACCACTTTTAGTTCCTTTAATGTTATTGTGGAGTAGTACTAATCAACAAAAGCAAAAGTTAATCAACTCAAAAAAGAAGAAGAACAGAATCAACCCATCGTTTGGCTCTTATTGCAACAAGGAAAAATGTTTAAAAAATTCCAAACTTACAACATTCGGCCAAAAAATACTCCAATTATTCGATGGTGCACAAAAACATTCTCTTTTGGTTGACTTTTAATTTTAACCTCAATCTTTTATTGACTGGACCAAATTAATTAGGTCATTTACAAGTTTAACAGAACGATTTAACAGAAGTTAACAACGTTTAAAATCACAGTTAAAAACAAAACATCGTCGTCTTTATATCATCAAAAAGCCTCAAATCAAAGATCAAACCCTAAATCGAAAATTCTCTGTAAAATCTATCTTCTCTCCTCTTCATCTCTGATTTTCTCCAAAATCTAAACCCAAAAACTATGATGAATTCTAATTTGGGAAAAATTGGTAAGACGACCGTCGAAATTTTTAGGCTTGAACATTTTGTTTACCAGAAATCTCTCCTTCCTACTCTTCCGCCATTAACAAAATCTTTCTTCTTTGGCTGGGTTCTATGAAAAGCAACGTAAGCACTCGTGGGATGATTTGAAACCTTCTCAATCAATTATACTGTTCCCAATGCAAACTTTCTCAATCAATTGATTTGAAACATAATCCGACATAAGTCAAACAAAACAACATAGTTTCATGACACAAAACAAAAGACTCTTACATAGCTAACATCACATAAACCAGCGTGAGGCTTGTCCCTGTCCTTGTGAGGCTTCTGCTTGTCCTTATGAGGCTTGTTCCTGTCCTTGTGAGGCTTCTGCTTATCCTTATGAGGCTTGTCCTTGTGAGGCTTGTGCTTGTGATCCTTCTTCATGTAATGAGTCCTATAATGAGCCATTGAAAATTATGGTAGAAAGTTTATGAAAAAGCACTTGGATATCAATATATCATACAAAGCAAAGTGGGCTATTGATTCATTTAGAAAGTAAAACAATACCTGCTCTTTTCTTGGTCGACCTCTTGGTCGTTTTGCTTGACTCTCAACCCGTGGATTTGAACAAGTTAACTTATTGTGTCCTTCTTCATGGCAGTTTGAACATGTGATGATTCTCAAATCCCTTGTTAACTTGTTCTTGTTACCAGTTTCATTTTTTCCTTTACGCCTAGCATAATTACTTGGTCTCCCACGATTCCCTAATCTCCATGGTGGTGGTAGGACAGGTAGCCTATTGGTTCTCGGCCACATCTTCATGCCTTGGACAGGCCCAATAGCTTTCTTATATGTTTGCCGCCACATTGTTGTTGTGTAATAGTCAAACACATAATCATCTACCTTTTGTTTTGTAACCGTGATAACACATGCAGCATGAATACATGGTATTCTGGTCATCTGCCATTTCCTACAACCACATGTTTGTAGTCCCATTTTCACACGATAGGAAGTACCCCCCTTAATCTATCTCATGTAAATCGTCTGTAGACATGTATCTAGTGCATGTTGTAGCCCCACTTATCATCTTTCCTATCTCAACATGTGCTCTTTTTGTGAATCTTGTCTTCAGCCTATTCGCAATAATCTTTCTCTTTGCAGTACGCACCATACACTGCCTCCTAATATCCTCTAACAATTCCAATAAAGGTTTCTTCCTAGCTTGCTGGATGGTTCTATTGAATGACTCACTTAAGTTGTTCAAGTTATCATTACTGCAGGAGCCTATTCTAAAGAACGCTCTAGACCATGATGGAGGATTAATATTTTGAAGAGACAGAAACGCACCAGGACTATAATTCTCCAATGCTTTCAAGTTAGCATCATACTCGGCTATTGTGTAACTTCGTGCTATCTTCCAAAACAGTCGTTTTAGCTGAACATCATTGCTGTCTTTTTTCCAATTATCCATGATGTGTTTAGCGCACATACGATGCTCAGCGTGTGGTAGAAAATTATGGATAGCTTTGACTAAACCATGCAAAATAATACATATTATGTGTCATCAATAATCACCAAACATACAGATACATTAACTAAAACACTGATTATTTACTGAAGATACTAACCTTTTGTTTGTCTGATATGACTGTTATGTGGCAACCATCAACAAGACCCAAATCCTGACTGAGAAGTCTAACAAACCAGTCCCAATTAGTGTCATTCTCTATTTCTACTACTGTCCATGCAAGCGAAACTATTCTATTATCTCCATCTCTCCCAACTGCAGCTAAAAGATGCCCTTTTATATCCCATTTAAGGAATGCACCATCTAGGCCTATGATCGGCCTACATGTTTGTTTCCAAGCTTCTCGTTGGGCCTTAAAATAAACATATAGACGATAAAACTTTTGCTTACTTCCAATCCTTGGCCCTGGAACAGTCTCAATCTCCATTGTAGTCCCTTCATTAGTTTGTAGGATCTCAGCTTGATAATCCCATACTCGAGAGAAATGGGCTTCATGACTAGCTTTCCATTCTCTTAGAAGCTTCGACTTTGCCTGCCCATATTGATCATCAGTTACAATCAAATTATATTCTCTCTTGATCTCAGCAACCATCTCCTGCTTTGTTATTTTTGAATTCATCATCAACCTTTCTGCAAATAATGAAGCAATCGTTGACCGCTTTAACATCTTAGAGTACCCTGATCTCACACATATAAGATTATTGACATAAACCTTTATCTGCATCTTCCGTAGCCTTTTCTCATAGGAGCAATAGATTCTCCATTCACAGTCGTACTCAGTGTCAGAACACTTTGCAGCTACTACTGACGATGAAGACTTGTAGAGTTTAATGTCGTACCTAGTCTTTAGAGAGTAATCAAGAAGTGCACGCTTGAAATCATCTGCGCAACCAAACGTTTTCCCCAAAGCTAGCAGCTCACTATGATCTGTGTTATCTCTATGCTTTCCATTCTCTCCATTCTCTTCCTCTTCTTCGTCCGATGAGAAAGGATCTGGAATCGTTTCATCATTCCAAATATCATCTCCACTATCTGAATCACTATCATCAACTTCGTTATCTCTGGCAGCCTCTCCAAAGTGTTTTCTTAAATCTTCACAATGTTCTTCTTCGAAACCATTATCGTTTCCCTCATTCTCCTCAGCTTCCTCATCACGAGCCTCTTCTTCTCCATTACAAGCCTCATTATCATCACGAAAAATTCCCTCATTCTTCTCAACTTCTTCACCATTCTCATCATTCACAACCGCACAGTCATCTCCACTTACAAATGACGCTTCATCTCTATCATTCAAATTTGTTTCCTCGCCATTAGCATTAACATCGACAACATCTCTACCATCATCAGCTCTAACATCGTTCGATCTAACATCCTCGTAACAACCATCTGCTCTAACATCCTCGCAACCACCATCTCCTCCAACCTCTGCTCTAACATCCTCGCAAGTATCACTGACTGAAGCTATTTTCTTTTTGCGACGGGGTTGAATTTTTTCCTTTCTCATCTCTTCAAAACAACGAGAAATCAGACGGACTGAGAGAATATGGTAGAGAATTGGATTTCGCAGAAGAAATCAGAGTTTCTGAGAATCAATTTTGCTGAGAATTAGAGATGAAGAGGGGACAAATCGATTAGGGAGAGAACTTGATTTAGGGTTTAATCGTCGAGTTAGGGATTTTTTATGATAAAAATACAATGCCGTTTTACCATTAACTGCGGTTTTAAACGAGAATAACTTCCGTTAAATCATTCTGTTAAGCTTGTAAATGACCTAATTAATTTGGCCCAGTCAATAAAAGATTGAGGTTAAAATTAAAAATCAACAAAAAGAGAAGGTTTTTATGGACTATCGAACAATTGGAGTATTTTTTGGCCTAATGTTGAAAGTTCGAGGTTTTTAGGCATTTTTCCCTATTGCAACATATTAAAGAAAAAAAGGAAAAGAAATAGAGTTAACACGATTTTTATTCGCTGTGTTTGATAGCTGTCTCGGTCCATCGCCGTTCTCGTTCTTGAAATTGGTGATAATCGAGGGATTGGGCCTCACTCCTTGTCTTTGCTTTCCTGATCTGTTTAGATAGGATCGCATTTTGAAGGCTTCTAACTAGACGTTAATGGACGTTGCAATCGTTATCGTCGTATCCAAAAACGTGTTTGAGTTTCGTTTAGTGGTCTTGTTTGTTGGGTTATGTAGTCCTTGGTTCTTGGTTTCGAGATATCAGCTCTCATCATGATATGAGGTGGTAGATGTTATCTTCGGGTTGACCGTGGGTATCCTTAGTAAATCTCATTCGCAAGTACTTCAGAAGAAATGGTTTCTTTGTTTTCTAGGGTTTATTGTTTTTCTTAGAGTTTAAGTCTAATGCTTATATTCTTAGTTTATGGTTTTGTCTTCTTGCGTTATCGGTTTAAAAAATTTTGCGTTGTATTTCTAGTGTCTTTAGTTTTCCTTCCATAGGACCTAGTTTTCGGGAAAATCTCGTCTTCTTCCGACTTTGTTTCCCAAGATTTTTATGTCGTCCGTCGGTTTTAGTTTTCTTTACTTGAGCGTTGTATTTTTCTTTGATCACACAGCAAATTTCAATAATAAAATTCTAAATGACAAAAAAAAAAAAATTAACACGATTTTTAAAAAATTTGATAAAAATCTAGGTCTTTATCAGATTTATCAAACCAATTATTATTCTGCACCTGACGTTTAACCGTGGATTAAGCCACATAACCAGAACTAAAAACCAAGTATATCAGGATCAAATTACTTACCACAAGGTTTATCCAAACTGAGTTGGGTCGTCGAAGTCATCGGAAAATCCCTAAATATACACCAAGGTAAGAAAACCTTTTAATGACAAAAAGTCATGATTACTATTCATCCATCACCTTTAAATCCGTAACTAACTATAAAAAAAATATAAATATTTTGGTTATACAATATATTTGACAGCGACTTATATTAGTCCATGCTTGCTTACTCAGTCTTCGGCTCGCACGAATCATTGTTTGACCCGTTTTTCTTCCTTTTACTTTTAGTGTAGATTAATCTTCTTTTCACCTTTCTTCCTTTTACTTTTAGTGTAGAATAGTATAATACTATAAATATCACCTTTCTTTGAACATTCTCTTGTTTTTAAGTGACACACTATACCAAATTATCTTACAAATCTATTAAGGAAATTTTTTATTTCATATACTCTAATGGTTGCTTTTTGTTAATTTTTTTTCTAGACTACACTCCATCTAATTAATAAAAATCTACACTATTTATTCTTATGAGTTATGAGTCTTGCGATACACTTTCCATTCTTTTTGTATTGATTTAAATGATGGACCAATGGGGGTTTCTTTGTGTCCGTCCATTGCAAAGCTGCTAGGTAGTCGCATTTTCGGGTTAAAACATCTCTACCTACACGTCTATATTAAGTATCCTGAGCTCATAACTTTTGACCGTTCAGATCAGATCAAATAAATTGTCCCACTTAAACGGAGAAGTTCAGATTCGATCACGTGGTTCCCTCTTTCGCCACAAAGATAATCTAAGATATTTTGTTTTCAAATTCTTACATATTGAAAAGCAAATGCAATGGACTTTTTTAAATTAACTTCCTTTCTATTTGGAGAAAGATACCTTTTTTGTGTGCTCAACATTCATACTTTATCATAAGAAAAGGGATTAAACAACTTATATTTAATAATAAGAAGATATGCTTAACTTTATTTCACACATCCTCAGTCCTCACAATCATATCACACGTCATTCTTACGGAGCCTCGGAAAAAAATATCAAAGACGGGGTTTTGGCAACTATTGGTTTGAATTTTCTTTAGTATTTGCTATTTTAAAGTTGATTAATATGCAGAAGAAATGAAGAACGTGTTTTATTTCATGTTGACTAATATTTTGGACTCGAAAGTGAAACTTAAGATAGAAAAATAGGCTTAGCAGCCGGTGTTCTATTCAATCATGAATGACTTGTAAACAAAATTTGTACTAAAACTACAGAAGAGAGTACAAAACAACAAATTGAGAAGTCAAGAAGGAAGACTTGTAATGAGAGAAACCTAAAAGAAGTGGAATCCTTAATTTTTTTTGTTTTTTAATCCTTAATTTTCACATATTCAGAAGCTTTTACCAATTGTGCGATTTACAAAATCAAATCAACGTAAAAAAAAAACGACTCTAGTCAATGGGGGATAAAAGTTTTGGTGTATAACTTTTAAAAGAAATTAATTTTTGTGGCGGGCTATCTAACAGACAGAGATGTGTTGTGATGATTTTGGTTTGGTAGATATCTCCCTCGTGGCCTTGGGGTCAAGCTACAGCTTTGGTCAATCTCATGTTATCGACACCACAAAACCCACTTGACCTACTAGTGGACCTACTTAATTTATTCCATTTGGCTTCCCTCTTCGTTATCCTCCACCGATATACATACATATTTATCATTCACGTTATCACGTATGCATATCAGTACACATAAATATGTGCATATCGTCGGACTGAAGAAAACATATGCATATATATCAGTACACATAAATAATTCTTGTTTGCCAGATCTACATATATACACACTAGATGCATGCATCTGCTATGTGAAAACTTATTATAACAGAGAAAATATAAAAATGAATAGTCCATAAATATTTTTTTAAAGAAACATAAATGCTGCGTCAACATCACAATGATCAAAATGCTAGTTAAAATTCAATTCCCAAACAGAAATACAAACTTCAAACTCAAGAACATAACCGAAGATCCCAAATGTAAATCTTATTCAGTCGGTGAAACTTTAATATTTTGAGTGTTGTTCGTTGAGAAATACTTGACATTCAAATTCTCAATGTGAATATACAAGGCACAAAGTATATTAGTTGTGTATATCTTTACAGAAATGAATGTATGAAGATAGAATCCAATCATATTGAAGTGTATCGAGCACATATCTTTTTAATCAAACAATTTCTGTATTTCACATTTCTCTATGTTTATGAAAAAATGAGTAAAGAGTTCAGTTTACAATGTAACAAAAGAAAAACTCAAAGAAACATATCAATCTCTGTCTAGCCAAATAAAAGTTATATCAATTCAAGTGCTTGGCTAAGATCTTGTTCTGGTTCTGCAACCATAACTGCTGTTCTTGCAACACAGATTGCTCATGTACCCCTCCATTTTCTGAAAATGTGTCTCCAAACCCGAAAATCTCAAATGTTGCAAATGGGTCACCCTTCACCGGCGATATTCCCGTGGCCTTAAACGTTGGTGTAGAAGACGGCTCGAAGTCTTCAGGAACGTTGACCTGAAACGTCGGTTCTGGCTGAAACTCTATCACAGCCAAGGGATTGAACGTGGTCATTGGTTCTCCGGTCGCAGCCAACTGCACGGCTGGTTCTTCCAAGAACGGATTGTATTGGTCCATGGCGGCTTGAAACGCAGGAATCGGATCATCTAACCCGAACGGTACTATTGCCATCGAGTTATTATCCTGCACTTGTGTAGCGGTTTCTTCCAGCGCAAGTAACCAATTCCCTGAATCCCTCTGATCCTCGGAGATTGAAGGTTCTTCCGGAATGGTTTCTATCTTATTCCTCGGATCATCTCTCAACATCAACGCCTCCCAAGGATCAAAAGTCTCCGCCATTGAATCTTCATGCTTCTTGTCTTCAACATGTTTTGTTTCTGCCGTGTTATTTACGTCATCGAACGACACTAGGTCTAATGTGAGATTGGAAGCAGAAACAGAGGGATTATTCGGGAGCGATTTAGTCGAAACCGTGTCGAAATTGTTCCCATTCGGATCTTCTCGTCCTCCTCCGTAAGGCTCGGAATGACAAGACATCGGAGGACTACTAGTCCCTGCTTCAGTCCTGCTCATCAAATCCTCCAACGAAGTACTACGAAACGACCCGTAATCCGAATACCTCTCCGACGTATCAATCGTCGAATCTCCAAAATCAAGCGAGCTCGAAACCGCCGAATCTTTAGACGAAGGAGGCGGAGGAAGAAGAGTATTCGGCGAGGGATACAACCCCGCACTCGCCGGAAACGACGATTGATCTTTTAAAAACTCTTGCAACGTCTCAAGAAGCTCTAACGAAATCTTTTGAATGCTAGGATACTCCGATGTTCTTCCTATACCGTCCGATTTGCAAAGGTCGTAGAATCCGTTAAGCTCTTCGAACTGTTTCGACGCTCGAACGCAAGCTTGAAACGCATGGATGCAAGATTGGTATTGCAAATGGAAGAAACTGTCTAACAGAAGCGCTAATCCATCGGAAATGTCTCTATAAAGATCGAAACTCTCTTGCACGACGGCGTAAAGCGACATTTTCACGAGCTTGTTCGATCTCGCGTCTCCCGTTGGCCGCGTCGCGATTGCTCTGTCTAGTAATCTCTGCCAATACGTGATTTTGTCAAGAAGCATTACCGGTTTCATATCTCGAACCGCCGGTTCGTGGGATTTAATTCCGGTTTTGGGATTAAACCGGGATCTTGAGGTGGTTATGTTGGTGCTGGTGCTAATTCTTCCGGTTTGATCCCGGTTCGTGTACCGTCTCTGTAATTTGCCGGTGAGGAAGCAATCGAGACGTTCGTCGAGGTAGAGCGCGAATGTACGGACGAAAGCTGTGAGATCCCAAGGGCAAGAGTTCGAATCGTCGCGAAAGCTGGAGAGATTGAGGATTTTGGCGCCACGTTTCATAGCGTGGAGGACTTCGCGAGGAAAATAAGGATCACCGTCTTGGAAAATCCTGAGGACGAGGACTAGGGATTTGAGCGCGACGATCCAATTCCGTGTCCGCCCGATACGGCGTCCGATCGCGGCGGCGCAAGAGGCGGCGTGAGATTTCTTGGAGGATATGATCCCGAGGATCTCCGATACGAGTCGATCGTCGATTGGGACTTCCTCGTCGTGGCTCGTAGCTTTCAAGATCGCTACCTCGAGAGTCGTGAGATCGCCGCCTCCGGCGGCTCCGTTTGCGACTTTGGCGAGGCTGATGCTCGTTTGATCTTTAACCGCTCCAATCGCTTTTTTCAGCTTGCTCGGCATTGTCGTCGTCGCGTTTTTAATTTCACCCAAACGTCTTCTTCTTCCTCAAGGGGGGTTTAAATTTCTTAATCACTTTGAATTACCGATTAATCACGGAGAATTAAATCACATTAAAAGAACTTTTCTTGTTTTTTTCTCTCTCTCTCTCTGAGAAAAAAATTTCAAACTTTTTCTTCTTCTTCTTCTTCTTCTAAATATAGGGTGGTAGGGAGGATAAAATGGCTGGAGACTCTCAGGAACATGACAAGGATATATCGTTGACTACTAATAGAGAGACTTCGCACGCGATTTTGGCGCGTTGGATATAATTTTATAATTCTTGTTCTTGTTTAAAGAAGCATGCATAGAATTGTGTTTTAAATTTCGATGGAAAACTTCTCATAACTGAAGATTAGTTTGAAGGTCAGTGTATTTGTGTTACAAATTTTGCGTCTCAAAGTATTATTCTTTCACAATTCTTCATATCATAAGAGTTGTTTCTACGCGCCTCATATCCCTATAGTTTAAATTCAATGACAAGCTGTGTACGGTTTTTTTTTTTTTAAATAACCAAAAGAGTGGCTAGCATCTTTATATTCAATATCTTAGGCGAAAAGAAATGTTTGTTTTTAATATTTATATCAGATCTTTATCTTTGTTGTAGACGTGCAAACCATCATATATGAATATGGCTCACGATTATTACCATAGTGAGAGATGAATCATGGAAAAAATGGCTCACGATCGATTATCACCATATATAGATCGAGACAAGATTAATTATTGAGATATTATATACATAAAGAATGTCTCAGCGTGGAGAGATATAGATCATGAATGTCTCAGCGCTTGTAACAATTCAAGTGATCACTACATAGAAGATTTTGGGAAGCTCAGTTAAAGGAACAATTTACAAGCGAGTAAATAGGCAAAACCTTTACCTTTGTTATATACAACTTCTTCAAGTATTTGTGTAATATTTGTCAATTTTCTTTTGCATTACTAACATGTGTCATTGACAAGATATTTATATCTTTACAAACTTAAACTCACATACCTATGTATATACTCACAAAGCTAATTTCCAGACCATTTACAACAGCTGATGAAAACATTAAAACTTTTGAGGTCTTTTATCTCTTATCTTTCACTTTTTCCGTTTTTAACTCAGTTCGTCTCTGGAGTTTAAAGACAGTTTGATCTCTTCTAGCGATCGACCCTTTGTCTCCACCGTGAAGCGGTATGAGAACGCTGCTGCCAATAATGATACGCTGCCAAAGCCAGCATATATACACCGGTCCAACTCCAAATTTCTCCACCAGACCACCGAAAGAACAAACCAACCAAGAAGTTGCAGACCTGAAGAACATTTGCTTCATCACAGAAAAAAACCTAAGTAAAGTTGATATAGGTGAGATTAGAGCACCTGCAAAATTTTGTGACTCTTGACATATAGACTAGCTTGAGCACCACTCGTGATTCCAACATTTTGGAATGTTAAAGATGAAAAATAAAGAACACCTGGATGAAGGACAAAAAGGGCCGGTTCCCCCAATGAATGCAACTGCAACAATAATATCAGCAAGACATACAATTTAGCTACATAGGTCTTTCGAGTACGAAGTATACGAAGTTGTATATTCTCAGTTTCTTAAATCAGAGCCCTGGAAAGGTTACTCTTAAACGTGGATATTCTCAGTTTCTGGTATAATCTAAGACTCTTAAACCTAACATTAAAAGCAACCTTGACACGACCTCGTGAATGTGGTTTATCAAGGAGTTCCAGCCATATCTGTTATTTAAATTGGAGTCATTATTCTTCATAACCGACTGAAAATACTTGTCTACAGCTTTCTCGACTTGAGATCCTCCCCAGATGTTTCTGATCACTACTTTGGCATCATCCAGTCGTCCAACCTAAACAAGTATTATGAGACAATATGATTTCAACATGCAAAATCAATGCTTCCTCGTGATGAAAAAAGGCGACTTGTGCCTTAAAGAGCCAACGGAGACTTTCTACTGCAAATTGCATACCAAGTGCAAGAAGACTTTTTAAAATAAAGTTCATTTTCTTGAAAAACCTAACGGTCATAAAACATTTCCTTATAAATATACTCATCATCCCTTCTTAGTTGTTCCTTAAGAACCAAAGTTCTCTTCTTCCAAGGGCAAAAACCTAAAGAGCTCTTTCTTCTATTTCTTTTAGAAATTTGAGTTTCTTCAATCTTGAGCAAGTTATCTCGATACCGTCATGAATCTCGCTATGGGTATCAATCGTTGGGTTCGTATCTGTTCGGCTGGTCAAATTTAGTCTTCTCCGACCCAAGGTTTAGTCGATAATTAGAGAGAGAGAGAGAGAGGGCAAGGATGTTAACAGGTGAATCTGGGATTCAGCATGGGGGAATAAAGGGCTCTGCAGGATTACTACTTACGGTGATGTTTATGTTACGGTGAAGGTTGTTCATGAGAGAACACACGCTACGACGGAATTGACGACGAGATGCTTCGTCGGAGATTATTTGCTTCGATATGTCATATCACTGGATTTTGGATGATGCTTAATTAGGCACGACGACAAACAAAAGAGTCGTCAGAATTTGGTTCGCTGTTGAGTTCTCTCACACAAAGGGCTTCACAAAGGGACTTCGAGTGATAAATCAGATAAGGAAAGAGTCTCGCGTTTCATCAAATCCAGCACGATTTCAGGTGAGTTTCCTAATTTCCTTGTAAAGTCAAAAATATGTTAAAATTTTTCAACTTTTCTTTTTAACGGATTTCATACCAGAGTTTTTTTTTTTTTTAATACTAAATTTACAAATCGATATGAAATCTAACCGTCATTTGGTTGATCATTAGGGATTCCACAAGTTCAATTTGTTTTCGCATCGTTATGTAGATTTAGCATTCAAGTTTTTCTTGTTTAATTTGAGTTTATAAATTACACTTTTAAATAAATTTTGAAATTTTCATGTTTTAGTTTTTGTCTACCAATTTCTTGCCCTTTTTTGTTTTGTTTCCTTTTTAATACTAAATTTATAAAATGATATGAAAAATAACCAGACTTTAAATTCTGTCATTGAGCTAATCATTTGATCATCAGTGATTTCACAAATTATATATTAGGTTAACTCCGATGATTTTGTATAAAGATATTAGTGTTTCATAACTTACACGAGTTTTTCCGACAGTGCTTCATATAATCCGTATAGGTTAACTCCAATGACAAGCTGGTACGTTATTTTTTTAACCAAAGGAGTGGTTCGCATCTTTATATAAACAAACTCAAGGCGAAAACAAATGTTTTTTTCAATATTATCCAATCTTTGAATTTTCTTTTGTAGACGTGCAAGTTGCAGCACATCAAATATAGATAATGAGTTGTTAACTAGAGGTTGTGAGATGGACTCACAAATTTACCATAGGATGGAGACTATTATTATTATTGAGATATAAATGAAGAAGACATTGGAACATCTTAAGTGATCACTATAGTTTATGAATAAAGAAGATTCAACCAATGAATGGGGTAAGCTCAGTTAAAGGAGCGATACTTGAACAATTATAGACGAAAAGAAACGCAAAAGCTTTACCTTGTAATGATGTATAAAGTACTTTCAGTATTTTAAGTAATCCTTCTCATTTCACTCACATGTGTCACTTTTTATCATCCTTACAAATTCACTCACACTCATATACATATACTAACAAGATTTCTCAGAAGCTAATTACCAGATTATTTACAACAACTGATGAAAACATTACAAACTTCGACTTCTTTATCTCTGACGTTTTTAACTCGGGCCATCTCTGTAGTTTAAAGACAGTTCAATCTCTTCGAGTGATCGACCCTTTGTCTCCACCGTGAACCAGTGTGAGAACGCCGCTGCCAACAATGATACACTGCCAAAGCTGGCATAGACAGGTCCCACTCCAAATTTCTCCACCAGATCCAGGAAGAAGAAACCAACCAAGAAATTGCAGACCTGAAGTTGCAAGTCCTACTTAGATTGTGTTTCATTATAGTTAAAAGGTTTTAGCTAATTTACGGTACAACAACAATTACGTACCCAATGTACAGAGAAGCTGAAACCCATTATTTTCCCACGCGTTCTGCTGCTGCTTAGCTCAGGGATGATGAGACCAGTTACAGGACCAGCTCCAATTGCAAAACTGAATATATAACTGTAACAGGACAAAGCATTATGTCTTCATTTGGTACTGTATGACCGATCTAGAGCTAAAAAACTTCAAGATTCTTACCTGAGTGTTCCAAGTATTGACAAACTCTGGCTCAGATCTTCATCCAAGGGGAAACCAACAGAATAAACAATGAGGAACATAGACATCGCCTGTGAAACCAAAGCAATTCAATCAAAATAAGCTAAAGCAGTGAAAAGCAAAAGAGTTCATGTGATAAACAAAAGAAAGTTACCATTCCCAGGTAGCTACCAATAAGAAGCTTCTTTCTTCCTTGCTTCTCAATCAAATAAGATGCACACAGAGCACCTATAAGACTCAACCGTTCAAAAAAGGGACATTGTTTCGGAAACAGCAGAAAAGAAAGCATGACCCAAATGTAAATTTGACATAGGGGAGATTTGAGCACCTGTAAAATTTGTGACTCCGACATATAGACTTGCTTGAGCACCACTCGTGATCCCAACGTTTTGGAACGTTAAAGATGAGAAATAAAGAACACCATTTATGCCCGCGAATTGCTGAAGGAGAAAAAGGGTGCCCGCTATGAATGCAACTGCAACCAAGTAGTAGCAACATATACAATTTAGCAACATAGTTTCGTCATGTACGAAGTTGTATATTCTCAGTTAAATTAGAGTCCTGTAAAAAGTTACTCTTAAACTTGTAGTTTCTCAGTTTCTCACTTCTCAGTTTCTCAGTTTCTGGTATAATATAAGTCTCTTAAACCTAACATTAAAAGCCACCTTGACACGACCTCGTGAATGCGGTTTATCAAGGAGTTCCAGCCATCTGCTATTTAAGTTGGAGCCGTTATTCATAACCGACTGAAAATCTTCTACAGCTTTCTCGACTTCAGATCCTCCCCAGATGTTTCTGATCACTACTTTGGCATCATCCAGTCGTCCAACCTAAACAAGTATCATGAGACAACTTGATTTTGCATTTCAACATGCAAAATCAATGCTTCCTCATGATAAAAAGAGGCGACGTGTACCTTACAGAGCCAACGGGGACTTTCTACTGCAAATTGCATACCAAGTGCAAGAAGAAAACCAGGCATACTCGCTACATAAAGCATTGTCCTCCACCTGAACAGTAGTGTAAATGAGAAGAACGAAATGAAGAGGATATCCTAACAGAGTGAAATGTGTAGTTATTAAACCACATCAGGTCTAACTAGATAGATAGCTAAATGAAGCTCACCAATGAGGGTCATCTTCTGCAGGAATCCCTAAGAGAAGAGAAAAGATTATCCCGAGACAAGTGCCAATTTGACATAAAGTTCCAAGGGAGCCTCTGTATTTCGTTGGAGCAACCTATAGAATAAAAATGGTTGGCTCAACAGGAGAAGCAACAAGACTCTTCCGCGGAACATATGAAATGCAAATTATGCTAAGCAATAGAATGCTAAACCACAGCTTACCATACAGAGATTAAGTAAGATCAATTTTAAGACATGTCCTTGATTTTACAGCAGAAGAAGCCAAATAGTTTAAATTAAAACATGAAGTTGAAAGGATTCACACATTAGATTACCTCGGAGATATAAATAGGAACAAGAACTGTGTTGACGCCAATACCAAGGCCAACAAGAAATCTTCCACATAAGATCTCATCCAAGGAGTGAGCTTGTGCACTGAGAGAAAAAGACAAGTCTTGTTATTTCCCTTCATCCATAAAATGATAAAATCGAGAACCCTCACAACTTAAAATATCAAGGACTTGTTACTAACATAACGAAATAAATATTCACCTAACTAACAACATATTACCTCACAAGGGCACCAAGAATTAGGGGTATCGTGACAATCTGAAAGGTGCGTCGGCAGCCAAGCTTGTCAGCTAGTGGACCGGAGCCTAAACTTCCAATAAATGCACCAGCAATAAAAATGCTCACAACAAGACCCTCAAGAATAGAATTGCCTTCAAAGCCAAGTTCACGTGCAATAGACACAATGGGCCCATTCATCACTCTGCGAGAATCAACTGATATAAGAATAAAGATTCCGAAAAACTAATTCAGATAATCGATATCAACCTGTCTAACTCATATCCTTCTCACTGGAAGCTAACCACTTGACAAGCATGGGGACAAATCAACACTCTGTAAAAACTAACTAATCAACATCATTGTAAGCTAAGCCCTCCAGAGTGATAACTCTTGGGAGTTTCACCCACTGAAGGCTCAAACTGAAGCGGTTTCTCACCAGCAATGTCAAAATGAAAACTTTTATCCAAATTTCATAACACAACAAACCATTACACGAACAGATATTCAAAATCCTAGTATAGAATCAAACTAGGCCAGAGAAACAAACAACATGGATTATTTCTATAAAGGCACAAATATGGCGAGACAGATACTGCAAGAAGATGGAGTTGGCAACAATGAATTTGGCTATTTATATTACCCAATGTGATAACCAAAGAGAAAATTGGCCATAGAAGCAACTGATACATGAGGAAAAGCCGATAACCATCCCAAATCAACGGATAAGTTGTCCAGCTTATCATCTGACGGATGCGCCGGCTGAACTGGCGATATCTCGTGATCTTCATCTGTTGAATTTCTTAAAAAAATTGAACGAAGTTAGAATCTTTTAATGTAGATAAAAATTAGCGTTAAGATTGGGTAAGTCGATGAAAGTGAGAATAATTGAACCTAGTTTCTTCGTCCGCACTCCGCAGTACCGTAAGCCGCTTCTTCCTCGGTGGAGACCGAAAGAGGCGGGAAAAGGGAGAGGCTTTACAAGAGTGGGCGAGTCGGGTCGGGTAAGAAATGGTTAATCGGGTCAGAGCATTGGGTTGATGTACAAGTACGGTATTCGTCACCCACATGATCGGCGCTAGACGGAAGAGATAAAAACGTCGGCGCAAGACGAATGAAGAAGCGACGGATAATTTAAAAAAAAATGTTTTTGATGAAAATGAAATTAACTTGTAGTCACGTGTCTGTCACGTGCTAAAAGAAACAGAGTACTTTACCTCTCCTTGAGTCTTCGAAATAGAACAGAGTATAGCTAGAATTACCAACCCTGTGTTTTCATGTGTCATGTGTGTGTGTCATTGTTCTTCTCAACAACTTAATAAACAAGGAAATTTAGACTGCCAAATTGAATTACGAATCTTTATGAGAGAAACACTTTGATGACCGAGAATAGAGAGAGTTATGGGGAATGGGAGTAATACATTGCTTGCGACCTATTCAATGCTTTCATGAGATAACCACTTATTGATATGATGGCCACACATGTTCATACCGGAGCAGTAACAAAAATCCTTATACATCTCAAAGGCGAAACAACTTAAAGAACAACACCGGTTTGTATGTAGCAATAACTTGTCCGATCCCCAGTCCTAACAAGACTCCAGGGCCATATCCTATTGCCGCTGCTTTCCAGTTCAACACTCGTTCTTTCTTTGGCGGATTTGGTTGCTGTGTCTGTGGTGTTTTTGGTGCAACATTCCCCATCAAGCAACTTTTTTGCAGAGGAAGACCACAAAGATTGATATTCCCTTCAAAAGCTGATTTAGGTTGTCCTCCAAACTGTGTACTCTGTGGTATTTGGCCAGTTAGTTTGTTATGAGACATATCAATGTATCCCAAGAACGTGAGTACTCTTAGCTCTTGAGGAATTTTTCCCGAAAGCTGGTTTCGAGATAGGTCCAGTGACTCGAGTTGTGTGAGTTTGGCCAAAGACGATGGAACATGGCCTGTGAAACTGTTGTTAGATAAGTCCAACACAATCAACGACTTCAAGACACCTATGGATTCCGGAATCTGTCCTCCAAGTCTGTTTCCAGAGAAATCAACGAGTGCATAGGCCCTTAAGATTTTCTCCAGCTCCATGTTTAGTCCTTTGTTTCTCAAATAAATGGAAGGATTATACTCATACAAGTAATTATCTCCCATGTACATATTCCATTCATCATCTTGGGGCATATTGACCAAGACTGCACTCCAATTCACAAAATAGTTTGGTGGCAGGCTCCCGTCAAATTTGTTATGCGATATGTCAATTATCTGCAGTTCTGGAAACGGTTGAGGATGTTGAGGAGAATAGATTGGACCATGGAATCTGTTTGATCGTAGGACAATGACTTGTAGCTTCGGTAGGTCCTTCAGCCAAAACGGAAAGGTGTCAGTGATGCCATTGCTCTCCATGTTTAATATCTCTAGGCTTGTGAATTTTGCTAGAGATCTTGGAAGCTTCCCAACTATTTGGTTGTGGCCAACGTCAAGTGTTATTAGTGAGGTATTTTTGTTGAATATGTCGGGCAGTGTCCCAATGAGATTGTTGTAACGGAGATTCAAATCTTCTACTGATTTACCCAAGCATCGGGGAATATAGCCACTGAAATTGATGTGCGATAGATCAAGAACACCTAGATCGCTTTGATTGCACAATGAAAGAGGTATGTCTCCTGCGAAATTATTATTTGATGCCATCATGAACTTCAGTCCTGGTGAAATAATAGGAAGAGATCCTCGGAAAGCGTTTGACCTCAAATCTATCATGGAAAGTGAAGAATTGAGGAGAACTTTTGGTGAACCTTCAAAACTATCGAAGGAGTTGTGAGAGAGGTACAATCCGTACAAAGAAGGCAGATTCCATAACCACTCAGGCACTTCTCCTTTGATTCTATTGTGTGAAATGCTCAAAACTTGCAACTTCCGGAGATTTTTAATAAATGTGGGGAACTCGTTAATGCTGCAGTTATCCAAGTATACTTTCCTCAAATTTGGTGAACTGATATTAAGCCTTAATATACTATTCCCGGAAAGAAACAGATTCTCTAGAGACTTGAAGGCCAAGGAAACGAAGTTGATTGGGTAGGTTGTGTTCTGAAAAGATAGGTCGAGATGTTTGAGGTTGGATAACTTTGAGATAGGATCTAGGATCCGACCACTGAAAAGGTTATAGCCAAGGTATAACCGTTCAAGCTGAGATGATGAAGAGCAATTCATAGTTTCAAAAGAGTCGCTAAGATGGTTTTGGCTCAAATCAAGCTCTGACAGAAGAGGCATGGTGAGTAGAGAACAAGGAATGTTTCCAGAAAAGTGATTATTGGAAAGAAGTAAAGAAGAAAGCTTGGTTAGATTGTATAAAGGGGAAAAACTACCGGTGAGCTCGTTGTGTGAAAGGCTCAAGGAAGTAAGGCGGCTTAGGCTACTGACTGAGGATGGAATTTCTCCGACTAAGCCCAAATCAGAAAGCTGCAAGACCTCTAAGTTGGTGAGTCTTCCCAGTTCGGCGAGGAATGAGGAGGAGTCAAAGTGGTTGTAAGAGAGATCGAGATACCTGAGGTGGTGGAATCTGAAAATACTACTATTAGCATTGAGGGTGCCACTGAGACATGCACCATGTAGGTCTAGTTTCGTCACTATACCGGTCTCGTTATCAAATACAACCCCAGCAAAGGAGTTAACATCTTCGTTGGTCCAATAGTTTGTCGTTGCATTTGAGTAAGCCCACGTACTGAAGTTGCATTTGGGGAATGGAAACTCATTTTTAAAAGCCAGAAGGATCTCAATTTGGTCGGGACGAGGAAGTGCCAAAGAAACAAGACTGATAACAGAGAAGCTGGAGAGAAAGATACAACACAAGAAACAGGAGATGGAGGATACAGGCAAAAGTGGTTTCACCATCGGAAAAAGAAAGACTTGAAGTTGAAACAAAAGAAGAGATTGAAGAAGAAATGTGGTATATATGATTTGGTTTTGCAGCCAAACCACTTTTAACAATATATATATAACAATGATAAGACTCATAAGAGTCAACGTCAAATTGCTTGACTCTAAAATTGTGGAAATTTCAACTTCAGACAAGATCAATTACTGAGGACAAAGTATGGACCAATACCATATTGGACATGGACATGAATATTACGTCTAATTAATCGTATTCAGAGGTCACTGGTCCTCATAATAAATGCAAATAAGATATTTCCACAATCTAGATGGAGAAACGTAGCAACTAGCAACCAATTATTAATGAAAACTCTTCTGAATCATTGAGTCAACCAATATCAACTTTGAAAAATTGCTTTTACGTTTCAAAATAAATAACTTCTGACGTAGATCTGCTTGACAGAAAGTGTATCTTTTCTCGAGAGTCGAATAGACTTAATAGAAAACTCTTAACTATGTGAGTATTATCAGAACTAAGGATTTACTCTGTAATTTGTAGAAACAAAAAAGTTGCACTCTCAAGTCTAAACATAGTTCAGCTACACTAAATGACTAAAATACCCACGACTCCGTGGGAGTATTTGGCAACCTATTTGATCATTTAAGCAAATGGGTCTAAACCAAAATTTTAAATTTGCAAGTGTTAGCTAGTGAGTTGTGACCCTCAATAATTTGCCACAGTTTCCTGTAATAAGGAATTGGATTACATAATATTTCATAGATATGCGTTACAGAGACCTCACTGTATTCAAGAAGAATTTAAGTTGTGTGTTTCTGATAGGGTTTGCTGGATAAAGTACCAAAGGATTCATACATCAATCTGCTTTTCCATCTCAAGAACAAAGTCCCATCATCAGCTTAGTCAGAGTTCGAATCAGGATCCGAGCAGGGCAAGTCAATTTCAATTGAGGTAGATTCACAAATCTTTGTAGCTATGACTGATGATCCCTAAGGTATATATATAATACAAAACATTTAAAGGAAAGAAGATGTGATTATAGGTAATAAGCAATAGACATTAGTAATAGAGGAGCGTTCAAGAGTAGAATTTACCTCTCGTTCAAACTCATGATTCACAGGATTAGATATAGACACAATTTTTTCTCCATGGGATACATCATTAGAGTCATGAAGCTCTCTACTATCATCCAAACTGTACAAAAACAAGACTGAAAAATTAGTTTTATTGATTTTGATTATGAAACCCTTAAATATCATAATCGAGGCAGTTTAGAAACTAGATCACCAACCTGGGGGCCAAAGCAGCGGTATTAGAGCTTCTCATTATGGTTATTTCATCTTGGTGCATCTTATACTTAGATCCCGAGACAGAGGTAGTAGAGTATCTTCGTCGCAAAGGAGATGGAGATCGATATCGCCGTGGAGGAAATCGCTTTTTGAGCGGAGGAAGTTGATCACCAAGGAAACCAGAGATGGCGTCATCGAGATTCCAGTTGAAGCCTTCAAGGAAGTAAAATGCTGCTTCTTTGCACGCAGACGTTGCCTTGCAGAAGCTAGTGACCTTATTATCTTCCTTCATGGTGTGTTAGGGACTTTTCTCAGAGATTATGTTGTTATGACAATAATAATTAGTTTCACTTTCGTCTAATAAAAATGTTTATAACAAACAGAGAGATATTTAGGGAAGTAGCTGCGACTTTGTCATGAAGAGAAGCAACAAACCACTGATGATACGGTCTTGTTTTGTTTTCTACTGAAAGGATCATTCATTACTTGCGAGTCTCATGGGTGAAGAATTTTCCAGACCAAGTTAAATAAGAATTTAAACAATTTGCCCTTAGAATATATATTTTAGATGGTAAGATATATCAGCCGGTTTGTACTTCTGCGTCCACTAAAGGAAGATCCCACCAAGGACAAAGTATGGACCAATTACATACCATATCACAATTAAATTTGCTTCCTCTCATTATCTCAATTGTTATTATAATTGCAAATGTAAACACATTCTCTCATTCTTCCATCAAGGAAACTGATTTGGGACGGTGAATACTCTCACAGCCAGGACAATTGTGTAAGCTCTCGTGGATGTATATGTCACAGTCCAGACAGAAATAGTGCTTGCATTTATGACATGTTACGCATGGGCCAGGCTTATTCCCTGCGCAAAACAAAAGCACCAATGAGCCTTTATATTCAAGTGAATGGCTCGGTTGATGCAAACAAGGGTGAACTAGGCGTATCTTAAGTTCAGTTACGGGTTCCGTGACCAATGATTATTGACCAGTAATACTAAGAAACATGTATGAAGAGACTGCGTAAACTGATGTTCAAACAAAATGCTTTTTATTTACCTGCACCAATTAGGCTCTGTTGGCAACCAAAACAACTCTTTCTCAATTTTCTCCGAGAATCATTCAGACTTGAAAGAGCAGGCACCTCATCAAATGGAGCTATTGGGAAAAGATGATGGTATGATCTCGCTAAATGTGGCGATGAAACAAGTGTCAGACCGCAGATAGTGCATTCTGTAGGGAGGTCACATACCCGAGCTTTGCATCTCGGGCACATGTAACCAGCTCCAATCTTGACTTCCTTATGACACGAACAGATTGCCATTGAACCCTCAGCAGCTCTTTGTGGGAAACCCATCTTGATCAAATTTGCAATTGCAAATTCTGCTATTGCCGGAGGTGGAGGCGCATGTTCGAGTAGAAGATCCTTTAGGTGCACCTGCGTGAAAAGACAAATACACACAAAGCAAACTGTTACAAAAAAAAAAAAATTGTTTCAAAGGTACAAGTGGAAGTAGAAGGTAGCTAAACTCACCTCATCTACTGCAACGGAATACAAACCACCAGTTTCCTGGCAGAGGTGTTTACATATAAACATTTCTGCAGAAAGCCCAATTACAGAACATCTTAATTTGGATTTCTTGCATTTTTGAATGGTCTCCATGATATCGCCTGGATCACAAGTGCATAAAGCTGAGTACAATATCAGAACCTCGCGATGACCATAAGATGGAACCTGGTTGAGATGCTCATTTACAAGTTCTAGGGCGTTCTGCAAAGAGGAGTCACCCAAGGCCTCCAACTTCCCCATCAATGCTTTTATGTGAGTCTCAGGACTACCACCAAGATCTGTTAGAGTATGAGCAACCCCATTTTTAATAGACACTAAACCGATTTGACTGAGAGGATTCTGGTCAAAGAACTCTCTAATGAAAGCCTCAACATGTTTTGCCATTATGCCCATTCGGCTTGGTCTGAAATCCATTTCCGCAGCTGCCTAGACACGAAAAAACAGTCCAAGTGAATAAGGATCACATCCATTTGCATATCTTGAAACTCGAGAAATTTGAACCCAAATCATAATGTTGCATTCAATAAAGAATCTGAATAAGGATCAGATCCATATGCTCTAAAGCCCCACTTAGAGTAAAATTATCATTGCAAACAATACAGAGCGAAACGATTGAGAAGACTAAAGAGCAGAGATCTCCTAAACTCAACCGCCGATTCAAAAGTAAAAGCAGTGTACACTTCTCTCTCTATATATTACCCCAAAGTGCATTAGTTTCTCATCTCTATAAGTTCCAACGAAAGTAACATATGCTCAAATCGCAATCAACTCAAAGGATACAGCAATGAAGTTAAAATTCACAAAATCAGTAACTCAATTCCATAGACCCTAGAACCAAAATTGCATAGAAATTTTACCCGAGAGAAGTCAATGACGATGTAGAGATAGCGAATAAGTCCCTTTTGGATACGAGTACCAGCCGCAGCGGCGGAGAGCATGCGGAGACGGCGGCGATACTGAGCATGGTAAACGGCACTGTTATCAATTGGCCGTAAGAGTCCAGACTCATCTTCTTGCAACTCCTCCCAGGATCTGTCGTCAACATAAGCTCTTTCCCACTCGCCGATACCTTCCGCATCTTCGTCGTCTTCGTCTTCTCTTTCTCCGTTTAATCCCTTTCTTTGATGATTACTCATCCTCAATTAACCTCACAGCCAAAGAGACCTAATTACAAAAATAAGAAGAGAACTCAACTGAAACAAACAAAATTTCATAAGCAACCCTTACTTATTATAAAATTCATAATTTTAACTATAACTATCCTATTGTGCCTATTTAACCCCTGTCTTTAATGCAATCGCCTGGATCGGAATCCGACTGACTCCATGATAACATGAAATCTCTATCCATGGTCTAATCAGAAGTGAAACTTTTTAATTGGCTGACACAGGAGAGAAACAATGATACTCATTAAAACTTTATTTATACAAAACTTAATCACTCAATACAACATTTTTAAAGCATCATTGAAACTTCTTACAGCCTTAAAACACACAATCTGATATTTTAGCTATGATCTTATTACATCTTACATACATATAGAACTTCATGTTTAGCTTTCTCTATCCATATAGTAACACGTTATCCAAAGTCTTTAGCCTTTTAAGATTTGGATCCCAGAATTTTCGAAAGCTCCTTCAACATTGGTTTCTCCTTCATAGTACTACTACCGTCATTCTCAATATGCCACTTCTTCGACATGTTACCCGCCTGAAATTTATAGTCTTTTCGGGTTAGTATTTAATATCTATGACCCAATTCTGTTGAGAAGATGCAAGCATCTTTGTATAACATTACCCAAGTTCTTAGGGGTTCTACTTGTTCCTTCATTGATTCCAGTTTTGGCTGAATAAGATCTTTGCCTTTCTTTCTTATGTCATCGGCCTAACAGAAAGAAAAAAAAAATGATATAGTAAACCAAGTAAGAAATGATGACATTCAAGATCAGTCAAGAAGCTTGGAAATGCGAATCCAAATAATTTAAGAAAGAACGTAGAAACATATGCAATCTTACATTACGCATGTCAAGATTCGAGGCTGCCGTTCCAAAAACCAAAGTGGCTGAGCCAAATACGATAATAGTAGCGGCTGCAAATGCTTTTCCAACTGCCAAAACCAGAGGGCTAGAGATTAGGCAAACTTTCCACACTACCATTACAACAAGAAACGGTCTACTTATTTCCTAAAACGGCTCGGCTTGGTTCCTACACAAGCAAGAACAAAAGACAATCTCAATCTTGTTCACTCTCGTGACAGTTTCTGCTTTTGTTTACTCCTCAAACTCCAAGGCTTTGTTCTCTGTAAGCTCATTTTGTAAATTTTAACAGACACATCA
Source organism: Turritis glabra (assembly GCA_900406565.1). Taxonomy (NCBI): domain Eukaryota; kingdom Viridiplantae; phylum Streptophyta; class Magnoliopsida; order Brassicales; family Brassicaceae; genus Turritis; species Turritis glabra. Next base: position 12,014,974 of record OVBN01000030.1, on the reverse strand, counting down.
TAAGAACTACCAGCACAAAAAAATATACTTAAAAGAATCCTAAAAACTATAACCAAAACCACCAAGGATTCCTGATGTTAGTTTGGCTAAAAATGAAATGCTTAGATTATTTTCAATCAGAGAATAGCACTAGTCACATTACAACACTCATGAACCCTAGCCATAGCAAATTACAACCAAAAAAACTATCCCTGAAGTAAGCTTGGGAAAGCATTTTAGATTATCAACATTAGCTATGATATTCAGTTATTGCTATCAAAACTGTAAGGTGTATATAGACATATGCATGGTGTTCACTTGGACGCAAAACCAAGGAAGATAACACAGAACAAATCAATATGGCACGCCAAATCGAGTCAAAACACGGTTTCTGTAGATAAATACTCCAGAGTCCATGTTTCAAAGTTCAAAATGATTGGTTTCCAGGTTAATGATTAATTTCCAGGTAAACATAGATGCGAAGTGAACATACTATGTTGAAGCCCTTCACCAGCAGCTTTCAATTTCTCAGGATTTACAGGAGTGCCGTATCTGTCTCTTCTCAGTTCATTAGCTGTTGACGCCAAAACCGAATTCTCAGATTCCGGTATATCCCATCTGCAATATAATCAACCCAAATTATCAACAAATCGATATTAAAAATCGAATGTTTTTGAAATCCCCATCAAGTGAAACAGAGAATAAAAACCTAGTTTCGATCAAGTTTGAACCTTCTACGGCCGAATGTGACTTGAGGCAGCGACACATAACCTCTGAGAGGATTCAAGACGTCAGGGGAAATAGAAACTGGTGCGTTTGGGTCGGATTCAAGAGCCCATTTGGAGAATTGGGAAAGAGACGAAGGATCAGGAGGACGACCATAGATTTTGGAAGGAAGAGAATGGCGTAGAATCTCCGGAAGAACGTCAGGTTGAATTTCCGGTGGATCCGCCGGAGAAGGTGGGAGCTTTTTGCCGGTGGCCGGAGATTTCTCGGCGATACGATTAACGGCGTGTTTGGATTCCTGGAAAAAGTAGGCAGCTTCTTTTCCCGCGAGTCTCCCTGCTGCAAGAAAACTCATTTTCTTTTGTTGTTGTTTCGGTTGATTAGTCTCGTAGCTTCTATTTATACATATTATCCTCATCGGTCGTGTAAACAAACTCATATATCTATATAAAGATATGAATTTTTAATCAAAAATAAATAAATTAAGGATTAAAAAACGATTTCGCAACCTTGGAGATCAAGGGTTGTAGAAGGAAGAAGATGGATTGGATAAATTCCACTTTCTTGGAGAGAAGCTTTTTTTGACTTTTTAACCAGAGGTTGAAGAAAAGAGACCAACTTTACTTTCTAAACGAGTTGAAATCAATGGCCACAGCCCCAAAACAACGGTTCTGATTCAAATAAACCATCAACCATATCTCCTCAACAGGATGACCAGCTCAAACAGATTTCAGTGTGACGACTATGTGTTACTTTTAGTGCCAGCTGAATGCAGACTTTGAACAAGTGCTGTATAAACCCTATTATCTACTTTGTCTTTCTTTTTCATCTTGCCGTATAATTCAAATGGTTCGTTCGATTTTCCAGCCTTGGACAAACCTGAGATCATTGTGGTATATGTTACAACGTTCTGGACCAAACCCTTTGAACCCATTTCATCAAAGAGCCTTGTTGCTTCATCCACATTACCAGAAATGAATTCCTCGCATATGAGTGACGTGTAAGTATATGAATCCGGAATTATCCCTTTGACTTCCATTTTCGTCCTTAGTTTCCAAGCTTCCTTTACTTTCCCTTGCTTGCAGTACGCATTGATCATCACATTGTAAGTGGCAACATTAGGTTGTTGTTCTCCCTTGATGCCCATCACTTCAAATAGCTTCTTTGCCTCTTTAAAGTTCCCTTATTTGCAGTATAACTAACCGTGTTAGGCTTCACACCTCTATCAATCATCGTGAACAACCACTGCTTGCCTCACCATATTGTTTCAATTTACTAAAACGGCTAGCAACCGTGTTATAAGTAAAAGCATCAGCTTGAAACCCTTTCTTCTCCATCTCATCATAAATCCTTGATGCATCACCAATACTCCCTTTTCTGCAGTAACCGTTAGTCAAAGTATTGAACACCTCCTGAGTAATGTTAACTCTACGGCTCTGCATCTCTTCAACCATCAACATTTCAGCCACACAGGCACTCATTTGCCCAACCTGACATACCCCATCGATAAGCGCCCCATAAGTGTGACTACTCGGTGAAAGACCCTTCCCTATCAATTCATCAAACAACAAAAACACTCTGTTGATATTCCCTTTTCTGCAATTCCAACTTATAAGAGAAGTATGTATACACATGAATGTCTGCTTCCATTCCTCTGTCACGCATGTCATCGAACAGCTTCTCTGCATCAACCAATTTTCCATTATTCATACCTAACCCAATCAAAATCGTATACGTAGCAGCGTTAAACGCCACGTTATCCTTCTTCATCACATTTTAAAATCTTTTCTGTAGCCGAAAAATCTCTCTTTTTTAACATAAGCGTTAATAATGGTGTTGTTAGTATATGCTTCGGGTTTAACTCCTTTACGAGAGAACTCATCTATCAACTCTCTACTCTTTTCAACTTCACCTCTTCTACACAATCCTTCAACTACAGTCGTCAATGAATAGTAAACACTAATCTTCACACAAGAATCCACCATCCTCCTGAAAAAAATTTCCGCCTTTCTTCGCAGCTACGAGAAACACAATGCAGGATCTCTCGTCAATAATACTCAATCCTTTCTCCAAAACGTAATCAAAGATCCTCACACTCTCTTTGAACATTCCGTTATCCGCATAAACCCTAAACATCAAATCCAAAAACTCGAGCTTTTCTTCGTAACATCCGCAATCCACCATCGCAAAACCCAAACTTTTGATCGGACGCTCGTGAAACCCATCGAGAGAAACCGAATTTAACAATGAGCAGGTTAGTCGAAACTTACGAGCGGAGTAAAGCAGGTGAGATAGTGTCACCTACCGCCGTGAGATCGGGTTTAAACCGCGAATCGAATCGGTGGAGAAAGTTGAAGAAACTGATGCAAGTTTGAGGAGGAAGATTACGCTCAAAGAGAGAACAAGTAGGGTTACATTGGAAATTAGGGTTATGAGAAGCGCTGGATTCGATTTCGACAAAGACTATGTGATCTTTCTCGCTATTTCTAAGTCACAGAACTAAGAACTGGAGTTGTCTGTTTACGTCTTAAGTCATTCAACAACTGCGAGAGTTTTCCAGAAGTCATGTCACAGAACCAAACAAAGACAAAAAAATCGCAGACAAAACTGAGTATTCTTGCCGACGACGGCGAGAGAGATAGAGAGACTGTGACATGCCTAAGGCCTTGGCACATACGACACGGCGTCGTTTTAACTCAAAATAGAATTATTTATTAATTTTGTTGGGTCAACAACACAAAGCAATTAATGAAGTTTTTGGCCAAATTTGGATAAACAAAACCATTATTACAATTAATGTTCCTCGCATATTTTTGTTTTTCGATGTGAAATAAACACTAGGCACTAAAGTTGTATGTACAAATACAAATTGATTCACGCTCTATCATCTTGTAAACATCTAAGTATTGAGAAGAAAATAGATTGGATAAATCCTACATTAATATATTGTGTAGTAGATATACATATGTGATATATCCTGTGGACTGTGGTTAAGATAACCACTGAGGAGAGAGAGTTTAGACAAAAACTAATAAATTATCTGATTTTTGTTCTTCATCGCTTGTTGTGCAAAGGGTTTGATCCCGTCTTAACCTTCCGTTTCTCCGGTAAGATTTCACCGGCGCCGACGACCGGCTGAGTGTGTTGAGAAGGGAGAAACTCTCTGTCTTCGCCAGAAGGTCTGGAGGAGAAGCGTCGTCTTTGGACGTGGATTCTTGAAGCTTTAGACAGAACAACGAGGAAGAGAAAAACAATGAGACAAAGAAGACGACGACGACTCGGATTCATATTTTTGTTTTTCTAAAAAGAAGACAAAAAACTTTTTATTTTTCTTAGAGAATGTTTTTTTCAGAGAGATTTTTGGTATGATTATGAAAAACAAGGTGTGATGCACAAACTTCCATATGTGTTATTGCGAGTGTGTATATATTTGCATTTTATTTAGGGATTAGGTGTAGACATATATGGTCCACTTCATAAAGTTTCTTCTTTGTCAACATTAATTTTATATTTTACAATGTATATTCAAGGTTTTTTTTAATAGAATATACAAGTTTGAGGTGCCATTTACAAAATATAATTATGTGAGTCAAAATATTAAAGCTTCTATATTTATAACCAGACCGAAAATCGTAATCTCGTCGTTGCGCTATCATCCGGATTCAAACTCGTATAGTGCACGTTCTTATAGAAATGTAGTCATTGTTATCATAATATTTTTTCGTTTATTATTAATTTATATAAATACATTTTAGTAAATTAAGGTTTGAAAAAGAGTAGTGTCGAGAAAAATAGTCTATAAGAATTTAAAGTATTTTACCTTAATAATAACTTCGATTATTACTTATGTTTACAAAATTTACTAAGTATAACTGTGGAACTGTCAGTAACTTGTAATGGAGAGAATCTGATAAATACAATGGTGAAAGGTGAACCCCACTTCCCACCTAAAAATGGCCGGTTTAAAAGTGAGTATTGATTATAGATGCAACGATTTGAAATTCAACTCAAAAGGAAATTAAATATCCAGTAGCAATTAATGTGGATGTTCACACACACACACACATGCACATATACATACATGTTGAAGTTCACACACACAAATTGTTTCTTCCATCCAAGCACTTTCGATTTTTTTCAGAAAATGTATAAAATTGGAAACCCCTCTTTGTATTTTGGGGTATATTGGTGAATAAGTAGAGGAAGATCATGAATTGATTAATTTCTGATTAGTTTTCACATGTGAAACGTAAAACATAATTTTCTTTCCTTTAAACATATCAGTTTGCTACTTACGCGTGAATGTAATGAAGCTTTTTAAGGTTAAAGTATTCGTATGCAGAATGATGAAGCTTTGAATAGCGACATGATTTGTATGAATATCATTATCAACAATATGGAAACACAAGAGACAAAGTTACATGTAAAGTTACATTTTTTCTGTTGACCTTTTTGAAATGAGACCGGAAAATTCTGCTTTCTTTTTCTCCACAGACTAATTCAAAAGTCATGATTATCAATAATAGAATAAAACCTACGTTTTAAATATTTTGACTAGTGAAAACGACTTTGGTCTAATGGTCGATAGATAGAGTACCTTTATAATAGATCTCATGTTTTAACTTTAAAACCGACTATAGCTGCAAAATTCTCAACATCTCATCATGTCAAACATTGAACTGTTCGTGGTGGTTATATTATTGTCTATTTTCATTGTTTCCGGCTGATAAGTAAATATTATTTTCCTGATTATCAAACGTTGCCGACCATGAGGGAAACATTGGCCAATTTATTGGATTTGGGCCTATAAGAAATCTGGCCCATCTAACCCAAATCCGTTGAGACATATATTAGAATCTCTGCTGTCTTTGACCACACTATAACCAAAACCGTTACAATAAGATATTGGAAAAATCTGTATTTGGATTCTCCTACTCCAAGAATCTACGTTCATGGATTCTCCTCTCCCAGAATTTTACATTCAACCGTTTTGTTGTGTACATTGTCCAGGTGAAACAAGGCAGCGGTATGATGATAATGAACCTACTCAGATCAATTTGATGTAATTTGGGTTATTGTGCGAGTGTTTTCTACAAGCATATAATTAGTGATTGTTTTGTTGAAAAGTATAATAGTAGTTGACATTATATCGTTAAAATCCAATTACATGAGTGGTTTGGGACTAAGATCCTTTTGCTGATCCTTGGGGGTTTCCTAAGCAACCTGAACATTGCTTTTGGGTTTGACATTTGACTTGGTGGCTCCTTCTCTCCATCCTTTTTGACGAGCTCTCTCTTCCCACTTAGATGTTAGCTTTTTCTGTTCGGCGAGTGCTAATTCCGCTTTTTCCCGAGCTTCTTCGCATGTTTCCATACCCGAGTTGCACTTGTCTGCTTCCTTTTGGTATGAAGAAGTTACCTTCTTGGCCTCTAATAGCCCCATGTCTGCTCGTTTGTGTTTCTCCAAAGATTCCGCTTCACGCAGCTTCAGCTCCTCGGTTAGAAGTTCAGCATAGTTCTTCTCAGTGTCTTCGTTCACCTCTGGATCGTGCTTAGCACAATCTACACGTCAAAACAATATGTTTAATACTAGACTCGTTTACCAATTCAAAGACTTAAAATGATACAAGATATACCCTTCACAATTAACTCACCGGCAAAAGATGCATTGCTGAGTTCTGCAAGAAGAAAGGAACAAGCAAACAAAGATCAATCTTTTGGTTGTGACAAGAACCCTCAAAGAGTTTAAAACTCAGCCTATCGAGAAAAATAGTAACTTAAGAAATCTGTTAATGAGTTTCAACTCAACCTTCCATCTTCCTTGGTTTCACTATCTATCAACCAGACCGATCTAAAAAGTAAACGCAATGAATACATGCCATAGAAACTGCATTGTTTTTAGAGTTGCTATGACCAGAACAGTAGCCAGCAAACCTCAACTTCCACAATCCGAGAAATTCAAAGATCATAACCTGAACCATTAATGCTATTGTTCAACTCAAACAGTAGGAGAATCAACACTGTGGACAAATAACTGAGATAATCTTCTTATGATGGAGAGCATCGACATAAGTGAAGCACAATTCAAGTAGATCTACCTCTACTTAGTATTCTAATCATTCTCAGATTCAAACTCAAGCGCGAACCAAGCTCAAAAGCATGAAATTCAGTAACTTCAGCACCAGAAAAAAAAACCGAAACTTCAAAAACCCAACAAATACTAACCCTTACTTCCAACAGCTACAACACCAAATTTTGATATATAAGTTACTAATTTCTACATCCCTCTACAAAAAGGATTAAACTTTTCCCACAGATCTGGCAAGTTGTAATCACGGGCACAGATGAAGCAAAACTCTATTTACCTCTGGGAATCGTGATAGCGGGATAGGGAGGGCAATCACAGGGGCAGGAAGGGCAAGAGGAAGCGGAAACGGCGGCGGAGGAATGGCTAACGGCGGCCAAAGCCTCAGTGAGATGCCAGTAGAGAGGAGGACCAAGTATGTAACCAGCCATGCTCAGTCCCAGTAAAGCTAGCCCGATCTTCAACGCCGCCGCGTGTCTCGCCATTAACAAGAGATTTGGCGATTGGGGTCTTCGTAAAGATTAGAAATTTTCGGCGAGGTTGAAGGAAGGAATTTGGAAGTGGGATTTTAGCTGTCTGAGATAGACGCTATGTTGAAAAAATCGGTGCTAGAGGATTTGACACACTTTTTGACTCTTTCGTCGACAGTTGATAAAAATGCAATGAATGTGTATAGGCACCTCACCTTTTTAAATTGTAAATCTATTGGCAAAGTGGTAAATTAGTCGTATAGTTAGTTATTGAAGCATCAAAAGTGTATCTTCAATTTATGAAATTATTGGAATAGTTTTGTTTCTTTGTTGTAATTTAAGTTTCAAACCCATTATCATAGTGTAATGGCAAATATTACACCATGCTCATAATTCATAAGTCAAATGTGATTTTGGTAATGAAAGATTCATTTCTACTAATCTAACAAGAAAAAAGAATGAACCATTCACACTACTAATTGAGTCAAAGTGTCAAACAAAAGAATTCCAAAGACTATAGACGGATTTTATAAACCGGTATCGGTACGGTTTTCTGGTTATCTTTGGTTAAAATTGATTGGGTATGTTGCAGAAGCTTTGCCTCACATGGCAGGTCTCTCCAAATTTCATATGTTTCACTTTCAATCATCCTTGGATTTCACAGCTTTGTTGATAGAGAAGGGAGACTCAGAGTCAGAATCGTCTTGAAACCCTATACGAAATGCCGATGGAGATCTCAGTAGATCTGATCAACCAACTCCAGGTCTCGCTTCGAAAGGAGGCCAAGCTCTCCTCCATCGGCGATTACTCGGACTCATCTATCCCCAGCCTTCCCACATCCGCGGAGGCAATCGCAGAACTCGATGCTTCGGCTTCGTATCTCCGTTGCCGGAACTGCAAAGGAAAGCTTCTGCGAGGAATCGAGTCTCTGATCTGCGTCTTCTGCGGCAATCAGCAACGGACCAGCGATAATCCTCCTGATCCCATCAAGTTTACTTCCACTTGTGCTTACAAATGGTTTCTCAGCTCTCTTAATCTCGATGGATCGGTAAAAATCGATCCTTTTGCACAAATTTTTAATTCCGTTTCCAATTTTTGCTAAAAAAAATTGTTTTTTCTACCTGATTGTGTATTAGTCAGATGTAGAATGTGGTGTGTTATGCCTTTAAAAAAGACAGACTTTTCATATGCAGGAGTTGGTAGAGCCACTAAAGGAAACGAATGGATCAAGCAGAGGTGCGAAGGCACCTGTGGTAAAAGGGACTGCTTTGTCTAAGTTTCTTGATTTGGAAATACAGTGGTCTGCAAGTGAGGATAAGTCTATAAACAGTGGACCTGATGATGGACAATCATCAATGGAAAATAAAAACTCCCTGAATTTAGGAGGAATTAATCTCGATGATTTTTTCGTTGAGGGAAGAGGAGATCTATCCAAAGTGGAGCCGGCAGAGAGCAAACCTGTGGAAGATGATGATTTTAAGGATCCACGTAGTCTTAGCTTATTCGATAGTGTAAAGAGTCCGGGAGTTGTTGGATCGCAGCAGCATGAAAATGTCGGTTTGTTTATGGGAAAAGATGCCCAGAATATTGTTTCTTCTGAACAACATCAGAATTTTAGTTTGTTTGCGGGACGAGATGCAAAGGAAAGTGTTTCTTTAGCAGCGCAAGGAAACTTTGGGTTCTTTGAGGGAAAAGATGCTCAGCACTCTTTTAAAGAGGATGACAACCTTAGTTTGTTTGAAGATAAACATTCTCAGAGAACTAGTTCTTCAAAAAAAGATGAGAGTTTTGGTTTCTTTGAGGGTAAAGATACTCAGAGAAATAGTTCTTCTAAAGAAGATGAAAATCTTGGTTTGTTTGAGGGTAAAAGTGCTCAGAGAACTAGTTCTTCTAAAGACGATGAGAGTTTTGGTTTATTTGAGGGTAAAGATGCTCGGAGAAATAGTTCTTCTAAAGGCGATGAGAGTTTTGGTTTGTTTGAGGGTGCACCATCATCAAATGCTGGCCTTAAGTCTTTTGATGACAAGCTTGTTGCCTCTTCTTCTGATTGGAATTCTGACTTTCAATCTACTGATCATAGTCTTTCCCAGGAAAAGATTGGTGGTGACCCGTTTGTAAATTCTCCAGTTGATCTGGCTGCTCATATGGACTCTATCTTTGGTTCCGGAAATGATTTACTCTATGCAAAACCGGCAGATTCTTCAACTACTTATGTTTCCAAAGCTGGTGATTGGTTGCAAGATGATTTATTTGGTAATATCACTGGTGAGGCCCAAAACAAGAAGGAGGGACAGGTTGTGGGCGGCAATGGAAGTTCATCCATGGATATTGATTGGATTGGAGATGATCTATGGCAAACTAATGAAAAGAAATCAATTGAGAAGACCCCTACTGATGTCAATGATGATGACGATGACTGGAATGATTTTGCAAGCTCGGCTAACTCCAAAACTCCTAATAATCCGCTTTCGCAAACCATGGCAAGTTCCCAAGAGGAGAGTTTTGATGGACTGGCGCAAGTTAAGAACGGTGTTAAAAAACAAAGCGTAGATGAGAAACAGAATACTGGTACAAGCGACATAGGCAAAGGTCACAAAGATGATCTCTTTGGGACTTGGGATAATAGTTTCACATCCTCAACCATTCCGCAGACACCTCTGCAGCCTCCCACCAATCATGTGAATCCCTCTGGTGGAAGAAATCCGGAAATGAACTTGTTTGGGACAAATAACGATCACAGAGACCTTGATTTTGACAGCATCTCACGTTCTGATTTCTTTTCTGAAAGTATCGGTGGCAAAACCGACTCAGAGGAAGTCAAAGCCATGCCTCCTGAAACCTCAACTTTAGACAGGTTTCTTGTTCTCTAAACTCTATAATTAATCTTCATTTCATAAAAACAAGGAGCGTCAGAGTCAGTAACATGTTCCCCTATTTTGTTTTTATTTCAGTTCGAGTGATCCTGATGGTAAAGATCAAACACTTGATCTTGTTGTAGGCACAACAAAAATAGCTCCCAAGTCAAAGAGTGATGTTGCGGAGGAGCTGATGTCACAGATGCATGATCTCTCATTTATGCTCGAGACCAAACTTTCTGTGCCTCCAATCTCCAAGACAGAGTAATATTATCACATTGTACTATCTATCTCTATCGCGCTCTCTTGTTATTCCTGGGGCTTGGAGATTGCTTGTTTTCACGTGTATATTTCATGTTTAATAACTTCAAAAATCCAACTTCACTTGTTCTGTAGCCACAAGTGGTGGTTAGTCTAGTGGTATTATGGAATGGGTTAATTTCATTGATCTTGGTACACACTTAACATCTGAAATTTTCAGAATTGGTTTGGATTTCATCTCAGTCTCTGGTTATTTAAAAGAACTTGATTGCTCAAAGTCTTTCGATGACCAAAATGTTCGTCCATACTTCTGACGACAGGAAAAAATAATTTTAAATTCGAATCAAAATTAGGAAAATTATTAGGAGTGAGAAAAAAGAAAGAAAAAAAAAACCGCTACTATAAAAACATAACCGGGCCAAATTTAAAATCAACCGGACCAGCCATGACGTCGTACCATAGGTTTTTAGTCTCTTTTTTTTTTTTTTTTTTTTTTGTCAACGGTTTTTAGTCTCTCTTCTGCTTCAATATCTCTCCTTAAAATGCGCGACATGATCGGATTGGTCTGATTTGAATTGGTCCGGTTTAGGAGATTACATTTTGTTTACTCAATGTGAAAATATGAAATTCTGTGTTTTCTTTGTACTTTGATGATAGCTTTCTTCCAAGATTTGAACCGATATAACCGGTATTACAAACAAAAAAACCGAATCGGTGGTTACGATGGCCGGTTAAACAAACTAGTCAGATTAGCAACTCTGGAGCTAGTCTCTTGCAGACACGTGTCCTAGACTTTCTCGTATACATACAATCTGTGTATGCATGCATTCTAAAACATGCTTGAAATATTATCTTATTTTCTCTCAACTTAATCAAACATGCTTCTGAAGAAGAGAAATTAAAAGTTAAAACAAAACGTGAACAGAGATAGAGAGTTCAATCAAGATCAAACCTGAACAGATAAATCCAAAATGGGAACTCCAAACCTGGAGACAGAGTAACTAGAAGTCCCAAATCAAGTAAAAACGTGGAAACACAACCCTTATAGCACTTATAAACTCTTTGCTTGGGTGTGAAGAGAAAGGTTTTTTACGCTACTATATTCAAACCAGCATAGATGTGGAGGTGGTGCTCACAGTCCCAGGGACTTGGCCTTAACCCTGTTCATTGATTCTTCACCTTTTGGATTCTTCTAACTTCCTGAGCTGCCTTGTTTAGAGCCTCCTTCTTCACTTTCTCCTCTCTTTTTCTCGCCCGACCAGCTTCCAGCTCCTGCTGTCTCCTCAGTTGCGCTTCTATCACCCTCCTCTCTGCTTCCTCCCTCCTCTGCACTGCCTCCATCTTTGATTCCATAGCTGTGATGAGAAAGAAGCAATCATCCTCAAACTCTGAAGGTTTGGCCACAGATGCAGCAAGCCTAGCTATGATCTTCAAAGGCACCTAAGGTTCACAAAACAGTTTTCATGTAACTAAGTTGAAAAGTGATTTGGCAAAAGCAAAGGAACATGTGATTTGCGGTTCAACAGTGACCTTACCGTGTAACTCGGGGCCATCCTCCGGCTCCAGCCTGCTCGATCAAGGCGCTGGATGAAGTTGGCGATGTAGCTACAAAAAAAACAGAAGACCAGCTTCAACAAAATAAGTATGCAAGAAGAAACACTAGCTTCACAGGTTGCAAGAAAGAACACAATCCACAACAAGAAAACACTAGCTTCACGTGATGCAAGAAAGAACACAATTCACAACAAAACAACACCAGAAGTAGCCAAAAACTATCAAGAAAATACTTACTTAGGAGGAAATTTACATAACTGAGCCGCAGCAAAAGAAGGCAGATCGGCGGTTCTGTCAAGATAAAAAACGTCCCAAAAGATCTATAGATCTTTCTATCAGTGAGAGATCCCAAGGAGGCGAGGTGAGTTTCTTTTGTTCTTTCTCAGCCTTCCTCTTCAAACGTTTCTCCAAGTCATATACAGAGCATATGAATTGATCAGGATCTGAAGCCTTCGCAAAGGAAGCAGATGTAAGCATTTGAATGCTACCTCAACAAGTAACGACCTGTGGAATACAAGGGAGTAATGTATGATGACAAAAAGCCAGCAAGGATTAGCGATTATGTGGCAAGATAATTTGTGGAATATGATATATTGTGTTTTTACACTTTTTGTACATTGTTTTCATTCAGTTTTTGTTTCGTTAGTCTTGTATTTGTCTCTTTTAGTTTTGTTTTAAGTTTGTACAGACTTTAGAGTGCTTTGGAACAAAATGAGCTGTTTTGGCCAAAAATACACATTTGATATGCAGGATCATAAACAACCGTCAAATGTTTTGCCACGAATGGAGGACTTTCTACCGTTGGATCTTCCTAATATTTTGACACAACCTAGCTACAGATGTTAGCTTTTATTTGCAAGTGATTTGAAGACAATCTAACGGTGCATTCAAGAGATACACCCGATTGAATGAAGACAAGTCATTCTGGCGAGCGGTTGAAGCTGATTGGGAAATGTGGTATATGGATCGATCGATCCAAATCTAGATCGATCGATCCACTTCGACGAAAAAATTCCAAATGATCGATAGAGCCACGGATCGACCAAACTAAACTGGATCGATCGATCCACCTCCTAGGCGGCCAAAAACAGTGTTTTTCACCTTTTTTAGTGTGCAAACAAGTTGTGTAACAACCATATAATACTCTTAAGTGTGGGAGACTTTAAGAAGCCCCATTATAATTTTTTTCTTTTCCTTGTTCTTCCCTTGTTCTTCTTTTGGAAGAACAAGTTTAAACTCTTTGTGCAAAATATTATATATTGAAGAAGTTTTCCTTATCTCTATCTTTTTGTCTTTGTTCTATGATTATAAATACTTCTATGGATCTTGTTTTTGATTTAAGCATGTGTGAGTAGTCTTGTAGATTTCTTGGGTTATGGTAGATTAGGATGAATTAGAGGTTGGGTTATGGAGTTTAGGACTAGATTTCATAGAATCCTTACTTAATGGTTGTTTATAAGGCTAAACCAACACACACCATGTTGATTTAGAGCTTTGGAATTTCACTCCCGGAAGGTGTTTGATGAAATTCCCGAACCAAAATCTTTAAGTGCTTTTCATTCCTTACCATCGAAAGAATGTTGACTAGGGTGAATTGTGGCTAGATAGACTTGTATAAATGCTTATTGATCATTTAATTGCGAACGAAAGTTGATGATGATTGGTGATTAGTAAAGGGTCTAATAGCATGAACATGTTTTAGTCTTTCTTAGTGTTCTATGGCCTAAGGATCACTCTTGTTAGAAGTTAGTATAAACTCCTTAAACCATCCTTTAAGTTATTCTTAGTTGATTACCTTAACCCAAGAATTCGTCTTTAAGTCTTTATTAGACATGTTAGTCGTTTTTTCCGCTTTGTTTATGTTCGATTGTTGTTAGTCTTTTGTATTTTACTTTTTTTTGCTTTGATTTGTCTTATTTAGTTTGATTTGCTTTGTTAGTCATATTTAGGAAACAAAAACCCTTTTATTTTGCTTAGATTAAGTGAACTTGTGCATTCCTAGTGTGTTGGTTCTTTGCTCCATGTGGTTCGATAATTTAATTGGGGTACTCCAAAAAAGACTACATCAACCCGAAACTCTAATCATCAACAAAAAGAAAACAAGGTGGTCATTTATTGTGCTTAACTATCAAACTTATCAATCAATCTACCAAGCATTTTCATAGTTCGATTTGGTGTTACTTCGAGTAAGATGGATAAGTCTTAAGACGCTATGAAGTTTATATCCAGCCAAGAATTGTGATCTTACAAATGTTTCTGCTGTCATCAGTTGAATTTGGGACTGAGGTAGAACTCGGGATCTTGGAAAAACCTGGCAAGTGTCTCAGCCATTTCAGAAGAGAGATTTATGTTTGCTACAATGTCTTTTTTTGGATGCTTTAATTAGTGATTGCTTCCATCGAACCAATAGCTTGATATAGCTGTAACCAATGGGGAACATAAGTAAGCAATCAGAATTCATGGTGAAGCGGCATGAATCACAATCAGGTTTAAAGTTTGAAGTTGGAAATGTACTTATATAGTATCAAAAGTGCAACTTTATCACTTGACCAGCTCATAAGTAAAACATTACCGTGTTTGCATCATCTTTGTTAATATTGGGTGTGGATGTGACAAATATGTTGAAAACGTCTGTATCCTACACAGTTCGCTTTCTCTTCACGTGAAGAAAAAGAAGGAATCTTTAGAGACCGCCAAAAACAAATATTGAAACAGATCCTTACAGCGAATGATCTTTGAGAACCTACCTCAACCTTGAGTTTACACGCCACCTTCTGTTGCTTGCACACTGTAGCTCAAGCTTCAATCTAATCAGAACCTCATAAAAGCATAGAGTATCTTAGTAACACTAAACAAAGGAGTCTTACCCCCTACCACTCTTGTTAGAAGTTAGTATAAACTCCTTAAACCATCCTTTAAGTTATTCTTAGTTGATTACCTTAACCCAAGAATTCGTCTTTAAGTCTTTATTAGACATGTTAGTCGTTTTTCCGCTTTGTTTATGTTCGATTGTTATTAGTCTTTTGTATTTTACTTTTTTTTGCTTTGATTTGTCTTATTTAGTTTGATTTGCTTTGTTAGTCATATTTAGGAAACAAAAACCCTTTTATTTTGCTTAGATTAAGTGAACTTGTGCATTCCTAGTGTGTTGGTTCTTTGCTCCATGTGGTTCGATAATTTAATTGGGGTACTCCAAAAAAGACTACATCAACCCGAAACTCTAATCATCAACAAAAAGAAAACAAGGTGGTCATTTATTGTGCTTAACTATCAAACTTATCAATCAATCTACCAAGCATTTTCATAGTTCGATTTGGTGTTACTTCGAGTAAGATGGATAAGTCTTAAGACGCTATGAAGTTTATATCCAGCCAAGAATTGTGATCTTACAAATGTTTCTGCTGTCATCAGTTGAATTTGGGACTGAGGTAGAACTCGGGATCTTGGAAAAACCTGGCAAGTGTCTCAGCCATTTCAGAAGAGAGATTTATGTTTGCTACAATGTCTTTTTTTGGATGCTTTAATTAGTGATTGCTTCCATCGAACCAATAGCTTGATATAGCTGTAACCAATGGGGAACATAAGTAAGCAATCAGAATTCATGGTGAAGCGGCATGAATCACAATCAGGTTTAAAGTTTGAAGTTGGAAATGTACTTATATAGTATCAAAAGTGCAACTTTATCACTTGACCAGCTCATAAGTAAAACATTACCGTGTTTGCATCATCTTTGTTAATATTGGGTGTGGATGTGACAAATATGTTGAAAACGTCTGTATCCTGCACAGTTCGCTTTCTCTTCACGTGAAGAAAAAGAAGGAATCTTTAGAGACCGCCAAAAACAAATATTGAAACAGATCCTTACAGCGAATGATCTTTGAGAACCTACCTCAACCTTGAGTTTACACGCCACCTTCTGTTGCTTGCACACTGTAGCTCAAGCTTCAATCTAATCAGAACCTCATAAAAGCATAGAGTATCTTAGTAACACTAAACAAAGGAGTTTTACCCCCTACCCCCCCCCCCCCCCCCCCCCTCCCCCCACGAGAATGAGCAATCATAACAACTTTCTCGAATCCCATCTCGGCATCAGTGACTTGTACAAATGCAGGTTTCCCAAACTCCATCTCATATAGGAGATTGTGATAGAGAGAGCTTGAAAGTATTATATAGACCTGCTGAAGATGGAGGTAACATTGGAACAATCCCATTTTGTCACTAAAACCAAAGCAATAGATACACCTCCACAATTGAAGAGCAGATCCTATCACAGCAAACAAGTGATTCTTTAGCTAATTTTAGATCCAATTGTCCAAAAGAATCTAAGAAGAGGAAGGCACATACACGGGAAATTGAGACAAACTTAAGCCGGAAAGAGTTTGAAACTGATCAGTGAAGGTTTTTGTTCATCTTTCCTTGCATTGCTCATCATACAAACACCAGCAGCACTTACTGTCAGTTTGTAAATCAGAACACCATACTTATCCAGAGATTATACATCAGAATTGGCAGATATCGTAAATCAATCCAAGTTTTATCCACAATCACAATCTCAGTAGTGCTGGAGTAACATGAATTTACTAAACACTAGACTCATCACTCTTTGACTTGGGAGCTACTGTTGTTGAGCCCCTACAACAAGATCAAGTGTTTGATTAGGATCACTTGTTCTGAGAACAAAAGCAAAAAACACAAAAACAAAACCGGGACTTCAAGATTACTTGCTTCTTGTTAGTATGAAATCAATATTACTTGCAGGAAATTAGAGAAAAAGAAGTTGGAAAATAAAAAACCTCTCTAAGGTTGAGGTTCGGGAAGACATGACTTTGACTTCCTCTGAATTGGTTTTGCCGCCAATACTTCCAGAAAAGAGATCAGAACTGTCAAAATCAAAGCCTCTGTGATTATTATTTTCCCCACACAAAAAGGTAAACAACTGAAAGAGCTTCTTCATCTGTTTGTGTAGCCGTTAAACTCTGTAACTAACTCCAACCGAAACCTATTGAATGGGCTTTGAGTTGCTCTTGGCCCAACACGCGTTCTTCTTCTTTAGGCCCAGCTTGAACTCTTGATCCGAATTTCTGACCCGTTTGCCCATAGACAAAGAATAGGACTACATAAGTTAATGCTGTTTTTGACAAGTAAAAAAACCCTAAAAACGAGTTTTGCTGTGTTGTTGCTTTCGACGCTGAATGTGTTTTGCGTCGTGAAGATGGCAGAAGCCAAAATTGAAGAAACCGTTTGTGAAGACAGGATCAGTGTTTTACCCGAAGATTTGCTCGTAATGATATTGGATCTTCTCCCGACAAAAGACGCAGTAGCCACCATGTTTCTGTCGAAACGATGGCTCTCTATTTGGACTATGGTAACTACACTCGAGTATAAAGACATGGATGATGAAAGCAAGAAGAGCGTTTGGTGGTTTCTTAACAAATCATTGCAACTCCACAAGGCACCTGTAATAGACAGCTTGGACCAAGTTCCCTACTACTGATGATGTTGATGTCGGAAAGTGGGTTGCAAAAGCTGTTGATCGTTTGGTGATTAAGCTAAATATCAAGCTCCTCTGGTCCGCAGGTCCAACCAGCTTGCCCAAGAGCCTTTACTCTTGCGAATCTCTGGTTGAACTGACTCTCTCCGACCAAATTCTCGTGGATGTTCCTTCTTCTTCTTCCGCCTACCTCCCATCCCTTAGAGAGCTCGAACTAATCTATGTCGTGTATAAAGACGAGGATTCTCTCGTTAGCTTCTTATCGAGCTGCCCTGTTCTCGAGATCTTGTTAGTGAATCGGAAAAAAGATGACAATGTGAAAACGTTTACTGTCAAAGTGCCTTCTTTATGGGACTTTTGGTATACTAATTACTCGTCTGGCATCAGCAATGATGTAGTAGACCATACCGATAGGTGTTCGGTTGTAGATGCTCCTGCAATGACTTACTGTCGAATCGGTGATTTTTCAGGAGACTCTCGCGCCATCGAGGATATGCCCTGTCTCCAGGATGCATTTATCGATGTTGAGTCTTATTATCCGGATGACAAATTTCTAACTTCTTTTTCTTCAGTCTTGTCTCTTCATATGTATCTGTCTGATGCAATGGTATCTCTCTAATTTTATCTCATTGTAATTTCATTGCTGCATCTACCTACTTACTTAAGTTGTGTTTGTTTCGTTGCAGCTTATGCGTTGTACCACCATCAACTTCTCTCGACTTGTAAAGTTAAGCATATGTCCATGTGGATCAGACTGGTTGGAATCACTCCTACTTTTACTTGGAAATGCTCCAAAACTAAAAGAGTTTTTGGTAGATTATGTACGTATCATCCTCATCCTCCTCCTCTTGTTCTAGCTTTAATGGACTAAAATCTATACTAGTCAAATTTTTGCTTACCATATAGCCCTCATTGCTTCGCAGAAATATATCTATAAACCCGAGGATCACCCTTTTTCATGGAACCAACCGAGTCCTGTTCCTGGATGCTTGTCATCACAGCTCGAGATATTCGAGTGGAGAGGATATGGGGATAGAGTAGAAGAGGAAGAATTCTTGACATACATTTTAGCCAACTCTAAGCGTTTAAAAACCGCAACAATCTCTCTGAGGTTCGATCTTGAAGACCAAGAGTTGATCATCGAGGAGTTAAAAGATCTTCCTAGGGTTTCAACAACATCTCAACTTTTGTTCAAATGAAAAGTTCACAGAAGCTCAGTGAATGTTCAAGCTTAGACTTATCTGCTATAAGATACTCCAAAAATGATTGATGTTTATAAGGTTTTTTCTTTTTACACACAGATTAATAAATCATTTATTTTCTCTGAATAAAAACATAATTTATTATGTAAATCAATCGGTTGGTTGATAGCGCACCAAAGAGTTGTTATCAAACAGTTAAAAACCGATCTGATGAGGGGATCCAAGCCATCAAATCTTTCTGGAATCTCTGCCTTATTGAAACCCACATTTCCACTGATACAACTTGCTTCTTGAACTCTACAAGGTGAAATGCTTCCTAGTTCCTACTTACTCAGCTCTGCCCATCATTTCTTATAGATTGGATAGGATTAATATCAGGAGGGTGTTAAATCACACTTATATTCACATAAACTGTGTATGCTCTAAGAATACAAGGAAAAGCTATAACCGGTTTCTTGATAGTGTTCCTTTTTTCTGATACTGGACAAGTTTTGCAGAGGGCATAGTTTTCTAGTTTACAGTTTTAACATCTTAGGGTGTTTAACTTTTTCTTCACACATATTTGTACTGGCTTGCTCATAATGAGTTTTCCTTACAGCATCATAAAACAAAATTTGGGTTTTAAGTCAAACATTAACTTGCTGCTGGCCCTTTGTTGTTTGGAATCTTACTTAGTACTTGAAATTAATTGTATGGGGAAAAAACCAATATTCATAGGACTGCTAGCTTATTTTGCGTGTAGCTAGTTTAATTTTGTCTACTTATCTTCTTCAAGTGTGTATGTCAACGTCTGTGCTTCTTGCAATCACAAGAGACGTTTTGTTTTGTCACCCGCATTATGAAAAGTAGTTCTGTCTTCAATCTGTCCTGTGTGGTTCATGGTAATAATGTCTTCTTCGTTCTGTAAATTTGATATCGGTTTTCAGGAAGGCATGGTAGAGTTCTGAAGGTACCAACTTAGCCATCAGAGACAGGGTGTCAAGTGAGAGAAAGTAGAAAAGGCTTTTTACCTTTGTCTATATACGTTAAGTAGCAAGTTGTCAAAGACATCTTGGGACTCAAAGGGGCAGAGTTTCCGGATATATTTGATTGCATTGATTCCCTCATCGAATCGGCCTAAGTGTTGCATAACAACTGCCATCTCCGTCAACAAGCGCCTCACATTTTCCAATTCACTTGATTACTACCACACCAGCTATCTATATGGATTAGATAGCTTCCACTTACAATATTTAAAAACTACACGAGTGGGAACAATACACAGTTGTTAAAGCAAAGTGAAAACAGTTATACCAACCTCACAGTAAGGCTGATCTTGCATCTGAACACCAAAGGCATCTCAATACAATGGACGCCTTTTGGCCTGCATATGAAACACTAACGAGAATTAGCTCAAGCCAGCTGTAGATATTAGCAAATTTTCCTTAAACTGAACCACCTAACAGGTGCTAAACTTAAACTGAACCACCTAACAGGTGCTAAACATCCAAAGACGAGGCAGTTGAATTGGTGAAGCATGATTTGAAATTTGAAGAATGAAGATTACAGTGCTGTGTCATGGAGGGCAATAGGAAATGTAACAGCATATGCGTTTGATATTGGGTAAGCAAATATATATGTCAAAATCACAATATATGGACAATTCCAGATATTTACTGGTCCTAATAAGTACTAAGTTGTTAAGGGTCCCTGTTTATCTTAGGAAGGTAAAAGAAGGATGACACTGCCTAGATGAAAAATGGAATTCCATATACCTACTCGAAAAGTTGAAATATATACTAAAGACTTCAACACTTTTTCTCACACGTAAGAACTAAACAGTTTTTACAGAAAATATGAGCAGGCCAATCAATACAAGGGTAAAATCAGGAAGCTGACTGAACCCTAAAATTCTACATCTATAAGCACGACCACGGCAAAGACTGCTGAGAATAAACAGTAAAGACCACTTTGGCTCCAGCAGCAGCAGATTCTGCCTAAACTACAACAAATAACTGGTAATAGTTCACTGGCTGTTGTTTTCGCTAGAAAATCACTGTATCTATAAATCTCAGACACCGCAGATTTTATAGATAGAAAAGAAATAATGAAGACTCCTCTTCAGAACCGCCTACAAGTCCATGACTCATGGTTATCACAGACGTTCCCCTGCAAGAAGCACATATGTGGGTACAAGGAAATATAATTGACATGATGAGCTCTATCACTCTTGATTTATTGCCAAATATGAGCTACACCCAGAACCCAGAGACACACAATCTTAATTACGGCATCAACTTTGAAAGATTACAAACCTGCAGATATTGTTCGCTTTGAGACCAATGTCTTGGCACAAGAACTGTATCCCTGTAAGATTTCAATAAAACCAATCACTTTGTAATTTATCCATTATGTAAAACTTATAAAGAGGATAAACTTTTTCCAATTCCTACCACTTTGGATCCATTGAATAAAAATCCAGTCATCCGTTTGCTTGAACCTTCTTCTTCCCATGTAGGTTGATATCTCTGTCCAATTGCAACAAAGAGAATGAACAGTAAGCTTTTTGTTTTGGATGTTATTAATGAGTCATCACATGCTGATCTCAACATCTGATTATAAGTAAATAAATGTGTGCCGCATATATGGTAGAAGGGACAGTTCCCTGTAGTAGAACTTATAACCACACTCTGCAAAATTAAGGAAAAACTCTACTAAGAAAGCAACTGATTCATGACAATATGCAAAACTAAAATCTTTCAAAGAACATTTGCATCGGGCTGTTACGATGCCTTTTATCTCTCTGTAGCCAACAGCCCGACATTGGGACACATGACATATATGGACTTCCCCATCAAACGACTGGCTTATAGTAAATATCATGCACAGGGAAGTATGCTACACGAGTCACTGTGTACAATGGAAGCAACAAAAGCAGGAGTGAAGAAAAAGCTCAGCAAATTTCTTGTGAGAGGAAGTTCTGAGTCATTCATAAGAGCCTACTTTCTATAGTGTCTCGTCCATGGAGGAGATATCGCAGCAAAGGGGGAGAGCGTAAGAGCATATGCACAATCAAGGACAGTATAATGTAGAAAGAGTTTGGAAAGATATTTACCCCAAAGATCAAAGACTCATCTATATTTGTCCTCCGAACTCATGATATATTGAAGATTTTTGGGGGTAACACAATGCAAGTTGAATCTGGTGACTTGGTCAGGTCCTCTGTTTTCCCATTGTTAGTCTTGAGAGGCTCAACCTGAGAAACTAGAAACAAGCTAAGCCTATCGATACCTTTTATGTTTGCTCTTCCTCGGTCATGAGAGAAGCGCTCTTACCTTGTATAATTCAAGTAAGTTGTGAGCGGAAACTTGGGAGGTTTGATTGATGGCTTTGATTCCCTCATCAGATCCGTCAAACTTTCTCAAAACAACTGCAATGTCCATCAATGCGCGATCAACTCAATCTCCAGCATTAATCGCGGCCCAAGACAAGGATATTGCTCGGTGAATTATTGTTAAAGATATCCATGTCATAACTAAGCTCAAAAGCATCTAATTCAGTAACACTCCAGCACCAGAAAGAAACCAAAAGCTTCAAACACCCCAACTTATACTAATCGTTACGTCCAACAGCTACAATACCAAATTTGATATAAAGTTAAAGTTGTTTTTTAATTATATACTTTAAAAAACTAAATTAGTCATACTAATCCTTACTTCCAACAGCTACATTTCCTACATCCCTCTCTACAAGGAGTAAACATTCCCCACAGATCTAGCAAGATGTAATCACAGGCACGGCTATGGGAATTGTGATAGCGGGTATGAAAGAGCAATCACAGGGGTAGGAAGGGCGAGAGGAGGTGGAAACAGCGGCCAAAGCTTCGGTGAGATGCCAGTAGAGTGGCAGACCAAGTATGTAACCAACCATGTTCAGCCCCAGTAAAGCTAGCCCAATCTTCAGCTCCGCCGCGTGTCTCGCCATTAAAACGAGATTCGCCGATCTGGGTCTTCGTAAAAATTAGAAATTTCGGCGAGGATGAAGGAATCTCGAATTGTCTCAGACGACGACTAGAGATTTTTTTGACATACTAGATAGATACCCACTGACCCACACTAGAATAATAATAAAAACCTAAAAAGTATGAGAGACGAGAAGAGAGGGACTCTCTTGTACTTTCTTTTCCCATCTCTATCTCTATCTCTTTCGTGCTCTCTTGTTTTTTCCTGGGGCTTGGAGTTTGCTTGTTTTCACGTGTATATTTCATGTTCAATAACTTCAAAAATCCAATTTTACTTGGTTCTGTAGCCACAAGTGGTTGTTAGTCTAGTAGTATTATTCAATGGGTTACTTTCATTGATCTTGGGTACACACTCATCTGAGAGTTTCAGAATTGGTTTGGATTTCAGCTTAGTCTCTGGTTATTTAAAAGAACTTTCTTGCTCTGTTTCTCTGCTTAAGCTTTGAAGTTCTACCAAGTACCAGTCCAAAGTCTTTCGATGACCAAGATGTTCGTTCTTGGTAACAAGTACATAATCTCTTGTTGTCAGAAACCAAAGCAAGTTAATTGGTCTCTTTCTGTTACTGATATTCAAACTTGTAACTTTGAGAACTCCTTTCCGTTTTAATGGCTTATTAGTACATCCGTTAAAATAACGACATCACATAATATATGATTGAAACATTAAATCAAATATAATGCATTTTTAACGGAATTCAAATTCTTTTAAGACGATTGTGTTTCTCTTCTATGTTCAACGTCTTCTAATAACTTCTTATCAAGACAATCGAACAAGAATATCTTTTTTGAAATATTTTTTTTTGTCAAATTAGATGTTAATGATCTACACATCAAAAAGTTGATCAAGATTTTTTTTTCTATCAGGATCTAAAACTCTTACCATAAATTTATTAAAATTGATATATCAGCTAAACTCTTTTGTGTTGACAACAGAAGAAAAGCGAACATTTTTGCCACCAATTTACGATTTTTTTTTCCACCAATTTACAATATTATGGTTTTAATCTCTATATCAAGAAAGAATCTACGATATGCAGAGATACATTTGTTAATTCATCATTGAACCAGAAACAAAAATGAAAATTTAACATGTGCAACCGACGTAACTTCTGTTAGTCAATCGTTTTCACGGGTTTCCTCAGCAACAATTTTATACAGTAAACTATATCTATCTCCACATGATACACGTTATTATTTGTAATAGACAGAGACTGATTCGAAATGAATCTTAGACAAATCTTTAGCACCCAATCTTTTTCCTCATCTATACATTTTTATACATTAATTCAACCAATACATTATATAATTTTAATTTTATAGATTAGTGGCGAAAACCACGATTTGACACGTCTATTTGTGTGGGAGTTAATTGGTGAATCTATTATTCAGGATTTGATTGGTGAAAAACTGAAAATAAGTAAGATAAGGTATAAGTAAGATAAACTAAAACTGAACTAGTTTTAGAAACATAATTTGATGCGTGGCTTATAATCAAATTAAGTGGTGTCTCCCAAAACAAGCAAATCACTTGTGTTGTGTCATGCTTATATAAACATCGTAAGGTAGTTATTGTACATGCTAAAGAACAGCAAAAAAAATTTTAGCAAACAAGTTAAATATAAAACATAAGAATGGACGGTGTTTTTTTTCTTCTCGAAAAGATATATTTAATATTAATTTAGGCTGTGCATGTTTATATAAGCATGACACAACACAAGTGATTTGCTTGTTTTGGGAGACACCACTTAATTTGATTATTGCAAGGTTTAATTTGATTATAAGCCACGCATCAAATTATGTTTCTAAAACTAGTTCTTTTCCCATCATTTTTTGTTTCTAATCTTCAAAAAAATGACAATCGTATAAGTACTCGATGAAGGTGGTAATATTTATTTTTGCTTACATTTTTAAGAATTACAGAATTGCTATTGCTTAGTAACTACTAAACCATAACCAAATGAATTAGTGTTGATTACTTGATTTGTGAGTTTATAATTGTAACTTTCTTGACACTTTTCAGTTTGATTTTTTGGTTTGGTTCCTCTTTTCAACTTCTCGAAAGCAACACTTTTAAAATAAAATATTCACTCACATACTTTAATATATATATTCTTTTTTGAAAAAGCTTAATATATATGTAATCATATGAAATGATTCGTTTGGGATTTGATTGGTTGGGGCGTTTTATTTAATGGATAAATCACTACCTCGAAATATAGACTGAATAAAATTTTGCCACGTTGGGTTTTGTGTGCAGTCAATGACTGATGGGTATTGTAGTAAATTTTTCGCATGTAAAAATCCCCACACAAAAATATCATTTAACGTCCTATAACTGAAAATTCTGACAAAAAAACCACTTGTTGTGAACAGTTACTTTTTGGTTTTTTTGTACCATGAATAGTTGGTACATTACAATAAATCAATACATTTTCCATGCCCATCTCCAAACTCGAACTCGAATTTAAGTTCGGTAAACAGAAACCATCTCATCGGACGGTTAACATTAATCAAGTTCGAGCCACATTACCATAAATTGAATTGAAGATTAACATCTTGAGTGCAAGTTGTATAAACTCTTAATTAGTACACCTTTATACGTAGCTAGCTATGCTCCATCTACTTGTTCTTTTTAACAATATTTTCAAATCTGGTATGCGTCATTTGTTATGCTATAACGTAACAGTACTTAATGAAACTCAAATGCAAATCCGTATTCAGATTTTATATTTCAAAGATCGATTGAGATATCAATACTTATTGTGATTTTCTTACAAAAGTATAGTGTAGTGTTAAATTCATCTCTTTTATTATGTTGACCTTATTTGTTTCTTAAATCTGAAATCAATAAACCAATAGTGGCCATTTACTAACCGAAATATAACAAAAGATTCATCTACTAAATTGCAGAAGAATTAGTGGATTAAAATTGCTCTAGTTTCTGTATTTTAGTTATCAATTTTTCATTTCATTTCAATTTCATTTTTTCACTCATGTTTAAGCCTAAATATATTTACACCGGGTTTTATTGACATAATGCCTTTAATCGTCATTGTCAACATGATTTAGTTCGAATTTCCGTAAAACAGAGTTAACATGGATTAAGAAACGACATGCGAAATTCTAAAAATTTAGAAAACATATACGAAATTAGAAAAGGCAATAAAGATAAAATTATCATTATTTAATTTTTCAATATAGACTGTCGAAATTTTATTATAAATTAGTTTTAAATTCTTATATAGTTAGAAGACTTTATATTGAAACCTCTAAATTTGCAGTTGCTATATAGATTCTCATATATTAACCAGAAACCACGAGTTAGATTATCACTATTTATTTTTATTTTTGTTTAAGAGAGTTTTATATATATGATCAATTGATTCATAAACTTGATTAAATAAAACTGATATATTATCATCATCATCTTCTCGATCATTGAAAAGAAAGTTAAGTTGTTTGTTTCCTGCAAAAGAGAGAATATATAAGTTACTTATGTCATACTCTTTGATATTGACATCTAAAGTTTGTACTTTGAAGCAACAAAAACGCTCTATTTTGCATTTACCATGCGAACAGACTTCGTCTTTTAACTTATATTATTTAAAAATTAAAAAATTTCTTATTACATAATGTAAATTAAAGTTAGTTATTATTAGATCTAAAGCATAATGAAATGAAATTCAAATACAAATGCGTATAATCAGACGCTTACATATGGGAAGTGGCAGAACTACGTAAAGGTGTTAGTAAATAATTTAATTTGCTGAATTCAAAATACATATTTTCTTTTCTTTTTTGAAAGGAGGTAAACAACGGTGAATGAACCAACTTACCCTGCTGGTCTACGGCCCGAACTTGATAGTTACAAATGATATATTTAAAAGTAGCTATCATAGTGTTTGTGTACAAAACTTTAATCTTTTGCAAATGTAATTTAAACAATTCGAATTGAGTAGGTTGTTGCTTGAAGTAGGCGTTCCTCATTATACGAATCTTTTGCATTTCTCTTTGTTTTCATGCCACGTGTTATTCCTACCACTCACACGCCTCAAGAACATATATACAAGAAAAAGCATATCAAACAACTTATGAACATATATTTATTCTGGCCAATTCAAATATTCACATGTTGAAATATTTGTAGCTTTCTTACGTTATCTAGAGACGGCCTCTTGTTTATTTATTTATTCTCAGCTTATGAACAAATTTCTAAGAAAATACATTAATTATTCGTTTGATCAGTAGGTTTCTAACAATAATTTCAAGATTAGTGCTTTTAAATAAAATATCTTAAGAAAAACGTAGGAAGTATAATTAAAAAAATCAAATAATTGTCTTATCATATTGGTTGAAGTTAAAAGTTGATTTTTATTATATACATATACATGGTAGCTACAAATATTTTCAAATATTGAGATTACTGTGAAGTTTGTATAAAGTTAAAGTACCAAGAATATAACTTATATAAGACTCACTAGTCTTAAAATTAAAATTTTGTAACTTTAAGCTTGGATTATCATACAAGAATATGCATTGATCCGTAATAATTAGTACAAGTTTTCAGTGGTTATTCATGGGCACTTTCTTACAAAAGTACGTACGTAAATTTTCACCAATGTTTTAACAAAAGTAAAATAAAATTCACCAATGTACAATTAGTTTCTTAGCACACCTTTTTGTCATCTGATTTTTTTGTTGTTTACATTTATAAATATAGCAGTACAATAAATATCTTAATTTTAAAAACATATATATTAAAAACAAGTGAATGTGCAAGTTATTTTGCATGTGGTTAATAATAAAGCGTGCATGTGCGTATGAGCTGTGAATGTGCGTATTGCAGTGGACAGCCGTAAATGTCTGACCAAAATCGTTTTCCTTATCTTTTTATCCAACACTACCCTAGGTAAACTCATCTTGTCGCTTCTTCATACAAGTTTACGACTTTATATACTAAAATTGTTACGATATATAAACTTTGAGATATCTTTCTAATTAAGTATATTGCTACGTCATTTTTATTTGTTAACTATTTTTGTCGAAACTTATGAGACTTTTTGATTCTTTATCAACTAGTACAAAAATCAGTACTAATTAGTAAGCACATTTTTTTTTTAAACCTCTCTATTTTTTTCTTATTTGAGAACGTGATATAAAATCAAGTAATCGGATCTTCACAGTTCACACCTAGTTTATCAGTATAACGGTGGGGGGATAACATTTTGAGGTGTTTAAAGAACAAAGGGAGAAAGATAACAAAAAGCTTAGAGACGCGTGGTTCTATGTACATTTAATTTTAATTTTAAATTTGCTATAAGTTATAGCCATGAATACTATATAGACCTAATCAGATTTGATAACGATGGTGGTTAAACCCACCGCTCCTCCTAGTCGAACATCTTCTATAATTTCCAAACACAATCACAAAACGCAAAAAAAAAAAAAAAAATGTGTATGCGTTTACAATTCTCAAAAAATGTAAAACCAAACAAATGTAACGATAAATCTCCAAGTGTGAAGAACATGAATATGATCGATGAAATTTACCAAATTTATTTAACCAAAGAAAAAATCTACCAAATTTCCGTACTTCCCCTTTCTATAGTTTTTGTTTTTTACCTAACTCATGCGAACCTAAAACAAAAATATACAATATACTATTGAGGAAAAAGGGAGAAAGACTTGAGCACTTGTCGACACCTCGTAGCAGCTTACCTCTGCAGACACGTGGCTCGAGACAAATACGGAACTCCGGTCGGAACAGAAACAAATACTTATTTTGACTACCTGAAATTCGACACGTCATCACCTTCTAGACTCAAAAAGAGTACAAAGGCCAATAAGACTCTACCATTCCTAACGAAGTGTCACGTCACTTCCTATCGAACCTTTACTTAGATACGTTCACTGCGACGTCAGTCCTCTTTGGTCACGTTTCTTTTTGTACTAATACTTCTCTACACATATTTTGTTGGTAATCACATCGAAGATTCGAAATTGGATCACATTTGGTAATCAACTTTTTTTCTAAAGACTCCACGTGTATGGACGATTACATACATTCAATTATTTATTACAATTTATTTTCGCTTTCTTAGATAAACTCGATGTTACCAAAAGTATACACTATCTAATTACCAAACCAAAAAAAGATCTATAACCCTTATATATATACTTTCTTTCTAATAACAGAGTGAAAGCAAACACATACAAAAAAAAAAAAAAAAACAATTTTTTATTTTATTATACTCTCATCTTTTTAGTGTTTCCAAATGAACTGGACTAGAGGAAAAAGTATAGGCCGTGGCTCAACAGCCACCGTTTCCGCCGCCACCTGGCAAGAATCCGGCGAAACAATCGCTGTGAAATCCGCCGAGTTTCATCGGTCGGAGTTCTTGCAAAGAGAAGCCAAGATTCTTTCTTCTTTAAATTCTCCGTACGTTATCGGATACAAAGGATGTAAAATTGCGAAAGAGCCCTTCAACAACAACGGAGAAGCTATAACTTACAATCTTCTCATGGAGTACGCACCGTACGGAGCGTTGACCGATGTGGCGACCAAGAACGGCGGGTTCCTCGACGAGGCTCGCGTCGTGAAGTACACGCGCCAGATACTTCTTGGATTGGAGTACATCCATAATTCCATGGGAATTGCGCATTGCGACATTAAGGGAAGCAACGTCTTGGTTGGAGAAAACGGAGAAGCCAAGATCGCTGATTTCGGTTGTGCCAAATGGGTTGAACCGGAATTAACAGAGCCGGTTAAAGGAACTCCGGCGTTTATGGCTCCGGAAGTGGCGCGTGGAGAGAGACAAGGGAAAGAGAGTGATATTTGGGCGGTGGGTTGTACAGTGATAGAGATGGTTACCGGATCTCCGCCGTGGATTGGAGCGGATTCGACGGACCCGGTTTCGGTTCTTTACAGGGTCGGGTATTTAGGCGAGTCACCTGAGCTGCCTTGCTCGCTTACGGAACAAGCAAAGGATTTTTTAGGAAAGTGTTTGAAAAAAGAAGCGAAGGAGAGATGGACAGCGAGTCAACTATTAGACCATCCGTTCTTGATTACCAAACCGGATAAAGAACACGAAGTGGTAACCGGTTTGGTCACGAACTCACCGACAAGTGTGACGGATCAGATGTTCTGGAGATCAGTGGAAGAGGAGGTGTCAGAGGACCGTCCAAGCTGGTGGGAATGTCACGAGGATGAGAGAATTGGAGTGCTAAGCTGGATTGGTCAGTTTGTGGTGGAGTCCACATGGGACATGGACGGTGAGGATTGGATCACGGTGCGAACGGAATAATGTTTATTTCGGTTCATATGAGGGGGAGCGTTGATTATTCGATTCAATTAGAGAAAAATTGTTTTAGTCTCGGAGATGCATAGGTTTTGTTTGGGAAAATTGAAATTTTGGATTTGAGTGAATGTAGAAGTAGTACAAGTGTGGAGGTTTAGAGAATTTCATGTACATTAGCTAATTCATCATTTTTTTATTCGCCTATATCCAAATTTTGTTAATTCATCGTTAATATGTTATAATATGTCAAGGTTTTTCTAAAAACAACAATTTATTTAAAACAATAGTGAATTGGACTTTGATGTCTTAATCTAATAGCCTAAGTGTATAAGAACCAAGCATTTATGCAATGAATTGCACGAATTATGTTGCCAATTTTCTTGAACACAGTTAGTTGCATGAAGTTAGAGGTAGTCAAGTTAGGTAAAAGAGTGACAATTAGAATAAACATACCAAAGATGGATTTTTGTGGAGCGTAATGATTTTAACTTGTGGGGAAAGTGAGAAATGAAGGCAACAAAAAGATGACGAATCGGCCAAATTGGTTTGTTGGTCATTTTGAGGGTTTAGGCAAACTAAAAAGATTCCTTTCGAATCTTTTGTTAAGGATTCGCATTTTCCAATTTATTAGATATTTGTACCCTGTCGAAGTAAAGAACCATGGCATATATCTTTGGTATTTGTGTAATTTGGTAAGCTTCGGTTAGGCCATTTTGATCATTCATTCATTATGTCTTTGCTTTCACACAAATCTCTAATTATCATATGATAAATAGTTGAAAAGGTTGAAACCTACCTTGTTACTACTTAACCTCAATAATTTTTTTATTCATTTTCCCTTAATCAAGTAGTCACAAGAATCATCGAGAAACGCTTTCTTACAAAGTAGTATCAAATCATTGATGTGTCAGTCATCACTCATCATCATCAAAAATCTCTGGATGTTAGTTAAAAACGGGCTTAAGGTACACATACCATACCAATATCTTACAATACCATAACATACCGCATACATACTACACCCAGACCCAACCAGACCAGATCTTTATGATCATACAAAAGCGTTTTAATCTATTGGATAAAGTTATTGATAGATTCCTATTCTATCAGTTATGTGGTAAACAAAAACCTCATATCTTCCTCAGTCAGCTTTCCTATGGCCTCCTGAGAGCCACCAACCGTCCTGTAATGATCAAAAATGTGTTCATAATAACCTTTAATACTAGTTAAGGATCTAAAAAAATATGTAGAGAATCTTTTATTTACCCTTCAAACACAAGTTCCTTCTTCTTCTGAAGCCTTAAAATCCTTTCCTCAACTGTGTTCTCTATTATGAATCTCACAATCCTGTAATTCACAAAATCACACATGTATCCAAAGATTGTTCTTACCCACCAACAAGAGTGAATGAGAACTAAAGTGTAACCTGATTGGCTTGTACTGTCCGATCCTATGAATTCTGTCCTGTGCTTGCCTCTCAACCGCTGGGTTCCACCACGGGTCCATCATAAAAACCTAACAGAATTTTTCCACAAACAACCAATGTGAGAACATGTTTGAATACACATACATCGCTCTCCAGAGTTGCTAACTACACACTTACATGTGAAGCAACAGTTAAATTAAGAGCAACCCCTCCGGCTTTCAGGCTCATTAAGAAAACTCTGCAATCTGGGTCTTCTTTGAATTTATTGATAGCAGTATCTCTAGCTGCCATGGACATGCTTCCCACCAGTTGAACACAACTAACCCCACACTGTGTTGTAAACAACCGTCATTTTCTGCATGTCTCATTCTGATTAAATAGAACATAGTAGTGGCCTAGTGAGTTGCTCCTGAAATTACCTTCCCAAGGGTATAATTTATAAGGTCCAAAAATGATGTGAACTGGCTGAAAACTATTGCTTTGGCAGACCCATCTCTTTCAACCATGAACCTGATTTCTTCTCTCTGCATACAAATATCATCACAATTCACTAAATAGTTAGAAAAAGGAAGAAAAAGGCTCAAAACTCCAAAGAAACTTAGAAGGATACTATTTGGGGGAGATACAGAAGCTGTAGATTTTAATGAGCACATACCAAAGCCTCAATCTTTGTACTTGTCTGAAAATCTCTGAGCTTTATCCGATTTAAAATGCTTGAGGCTCTAAATCCTTTAAGTGTTGTCTTGCTTGCCTGATGCTCTGTGTCAGCTTTGGTAGTCCAATCCACAGTCAGTAGATTTGAGCATGTTGGGCAGGTGACTTTTCCCAGGGACGTAGAGAAACCAATCAAACAAGCTTTACAGAACACATGTGCACAAGAAGTCACCTTCAAAGTAAAAGAACCAAAGAAGAATATTAAACAAAAAAGTAAGTTCAACAATAGTAATCTGACGATTCTTGAATGAAGTGTAAAATGAAAGCAGCTATTTCCAGAGATACAGTTACTGAGAAACCAGAGTCGAGATATTATGAAATAGCAATAGATCGACTTCGAGCACTTACAACATAGTCCTCTGCCGGGTCGTGGCAGAGACCACATTCTTGCTCATTTTTGTTCTCATCAAGCAAGTTAGCGTTAGCGCCACTAGAATTGGAATACACCACAAGGTATGGATGATCAACAGCCTGAAAAAATTGCAGAGAAAATACATCACAAACCTAAATATCTATATCATACAAATAGTGCATTGGCTGGTTAGTTGAACCAAAAAAACTGTAGATGCCATTCACCTGTCTTAGACGAGTGAGAAGATCAAATATATGTGCATAGTTATTCATCAATGTCCCAGCCTGAATATACCTGCAAACGGTAAATGGCATAGTCAATAATAAAATTCTGTTACACAAACTAAGGAGCAGAAACCAGTGGAAGTTCATAGAATAGAAGTAACTTACGTATTAAATTCCGCCTGGCTGTCTTTATATAGTGATTCATAGTAATCAGCCTCCTTTACATCTAGTGCATCCCGCCTCAAAGAGATCTACAAGAAGTCAAATTTTAAAAGATGAGGTAAAGCTTTGTTTAGTAATCAGTCTCATTGATATAAAATGCATCATGCCTTAAAGAAATCTATAAGACGCCAAATTTATATGTAGAGATAAAGCTCGGAAGCAACTATACCAAGCTTCATTTGCATCAAATAAGGGAGAGAAAGGAACATACGATCCTAGGCGGAAGAGCAAGATCAGCTGCCCGGCCTAATTTCGTACGTCTTAAAAGGATGTCCTTCAGAACTTTGTGTTTAAGCAAAATCATGGCTCTCTTTCCCAATCCCAAGCTTCCATGTACTGTTATTGGTTTGGCCACATACTAGCAAGAATAGGAAAAACAAAAAACAAGAAGGACAAGATATAAAATGGTGATCCTGCTTTAAAAAATTTGGTAATATAAAAAAAAGTGACACCCCAAAGTTACCTTGTTCCACCAACAAAAATGTCGAACTGCATTATGAGGACAGCTAGGACAGCTTTGATGCGCACTGCAAGCAGATGACAAAGAAATTTGAATAGCATAAATTGTTATGAACTATGAAACAGAACTATGAGAAAGGAGAAAATGATTAGAAATTGTGCGTGATAAAAACTTACACGTAATCAAGAATTCTGCAGTCACAATTCTTGCAAAAGTAATATGAGTATGGGAGAATTTGCAAGAAGCGAATCTGGGGCAAACAAAATAAGCGCATTAGCCATGTTAAAAAAATGTTTAAGTGCTATAGGCAAACTTTAGGAAAGATTGACTAACGAGGGAGTAAAGCTCTCCAACACGATTCTGAAGAGGGGTACCGCTCAGTGCCCATCTGTAGGTAGCATCCAAAGCAAAAACAGCTCTTGCCGTGTTGCTACGTCTTTCTTTGATGTAATGAGCCTGGTATGAAAAAATACCAATAAAAATAAGTAACAAAAGGTTAACACCAATAAACAGCGGGTCTTGGTACTGACCTCATCCAAAATGATCCGATTCCACTTAATAGAGTGCAAAAGAGACTTCTCTCTGTCAACTGAACCTAACTGAT
Organism: Turritis glabra; assembly: GCA_900406565.1. NCBI lineage: Eukaryota > Viridiplantae > Streptophyta > Magnoliopsida > Brassicales > Brassicaceae > Turritis > Turritis glabra. The sequence goes on along the minus strand of OVBN01000030.1, from coordinate 11,981,052 downwards.
TTTCTTCTACTGTTTTTTTGGTCTTCTTCTTAGATTTCTTCATTTTGTTTTCCTCTCCTGCATCAACCTCCTTACCTTGCTTTGAGGATGAAGCTGTAGACTTCTTCCTTTTCTGCTTAGATTGTTTTGCCGTTTTGACAGCCAAAGGTCCACAAAAATATCGCAGGTGGATCGTAAGCTTCTTCGGATAAAATGACTTGCTGCAATATGCACATTGCACCTTGGGCGGCATCATGTGTCTCCTATATTCACTTTCAACTGTGGAATATGTTGTCAAAACAAAGTCGTAGGTCAAGAATTCTTTAATATTTTTCTCTCTTTTCGCCCCATGGTATACAAGGACCTTGGTGCTTCCTGGGGATGTAAACCGAGCAATCTCATTTAACCACTGAGAAACAGCAACAAGAGGACAAAGAACCAGGGTGCACCCCACTGCTTCCCCAAATTGTGCCCTATCAACTTCTCGTCTGGCAAGAACAAGAGAGATGGCTTGTATTGTTTTTCCCATGCCCATCTCATCCGCGAGAATGCCTCCTGCAACTGATTGTTCCTGTTTTGATGCCCAAGCCAAAAATTCCTTTTGGTACCTTAATAGCGGCATAATCAAATCTGAAGGCGGCTCAGAAGTTTCAGCAATCACAGCATTCTGCTGATCGAAATCAACATCCTCTGTCATATGTTCATCAATCCATCTCTTATGATCTTTTTCCCATATCTCCCACAGTAGCACATCTTTCTCTCTGCTCGCACCAGGTTTTTTCCTTTTGTTGCTTGCTCTTGGTAAATTTACATTTGCCAAAGGCGCAGGGGCAAGAACAGGTACAGGATTTGGTAAATCATCATTAGCATCAACTTCTTCCTCCTCCTCCTCCTCGTCACCTATGTTCAAATATGAATGTAAATTAGGAATATCCTCTAAAACGCTTTTTGCAAGTTTTTCAGGACGGACCTTACATGATGACAATAAGCAGGTGTACCAAGAACGGATTAAAATCACAACATCATGAGTTCAGAAAGCGAGCACAAAAAGTATAACATACTAGAAAACAAACATTGTCTATTTATATTCCATGCGACATTATCCTATAACAGAAACTGTCGATCAATAACACTTAAAAAGCAGAGAACATTATAGAAGATGCATAAACTTCAACTGTGCTAGAAAAAATCGTGAAAAAGTACAGAGCTTTTCATAAAACTCATCAAGGAAAAGAAGTAAAAAAAGACATCCAACATTAAAACAGACACCTTTAGCAACGAATCGTACCTTGAAATTCAGAGTCGACTGAATCGTCATCTGAAGAAATAGCATAATGTTCTTCATCAGAGTTGAAGCCAGTTTCTTCCTCGAGATCCACAACTAGTTCAGAAGAAGAAAAGAAAATTTAATTTATCTCCCGATAGTATCTAAAGCCATAAAGTTACAATTTCTACTGTCAGAAAACTCGCACGGAGACATCAGAAAGTGCAAAAATTCATACTTCTCCTCCCAATGAAAATTGCTTTACACAGCATGCAAGAGAAAAAAACTGGAGATTTCATCAATTTCACAGAGATCATCGAGCACAATACCGAAACAATTCAATTAATTAAGTCCAGATCGCAGCGAAACACTAGTTCACTATTTTCCGTAATTTCTCGGGTACAATGGGACGATTAAGGATCAAACCCAAGGTCAATAGAGCGAAATCACAAAAGGGTCGTGTGAAGATTACCTTCAATCGGCTTTTTGCGGGACCGTAGCTCCATCTCTGCCCAAAAAATTCGGAAGAGGAAAAAAGTGAAATTAGGGTTCCATCCTTCTATTTTATATAAAGAGAGAAAGATTGTTAGTGGTCGATAACGGCGGGAAACACAACATTTATTCACACGTGTTAACTTCCCGTCGGTTCGATTACCAAATTATGACATCAGCATTTTTCCCAAGTTATTAAAATCTTCTAACTAAAGATTTTGTATCACTTTTGTGTTTTTTCCTCTTTTTTTTTGGATAAGAGATTTTGCTTAAAATTAGGGCTGTGGAATTTGAAAATTAACTCATATATTAGTTTTTATTACTAGGTCCGTACGAATATGCTATTTAATTTTAATAATTATTTTATATATTGGAATCTCTATTTGATTAAATTATTATGAAGTTTTAATACTTTTAAAAATTATAAAATTGTTGTGTTTGGTTTTATTATACAAATTTTATAATTTTGGATTGTTGACAAATTAACAATATTGTTTCATCTTCTGTTTAATTAATAGAAGATTATTAATAAAAAAAACTTATTGATTTTATTGATTATATTTTTTTTGCAGAAAATTTTAATTTTAAGAAAGTAAGTTTTTAGTTTAAATGCATTAAATTCCGGTGTATATATTAAATTGTTTGTTCACATTTAATGGTAAGATTATATGTTTGAATTTTTGATGTAATTATTTTTGGTAAGTTTATGATTCTTCTAATATGTTTGGCTATTAGTGTTAGAATAATCAAAATATGTATTATTAGGAAATAAAAATATTTGGAAAGAATGATAGTAGAATTAAATAAATAAAAGATAAAAAGTTGAAAATAATTGTGAACTTGACACATAAACACCAATAACTCTTTTTTAATATATAGAGAATGTAATTATGTGAAACCTATATATATATATGCCCGACACAGAATCACAATATCTCTACATAGTACATACGAAGAAACTTTTGGCAAACATTATTATTCATGGTAAAAAGTTCTATCCCATTCGAAATCAAAACTTTTGGGTAATTATTCAAGATCAATTACAATAGATGGATGTTGCTTGAAGTTGAATTAAAAGATGTATACATAAAATTTATCCAATAAAACACTAGCTAAAAGCAAAAATTTATAGAAAAGTGAGATTTACAACGAAAAAAACTGTTTTTTAAATAAACAAAGATTCATTATTTAGATTTAACAAAAGCAGTAGAATTAACTCACTTGGAAGCCTCTCTCATTTATAAAACATCTTTTTAAAAAAACCATACACAATTTTGATTTTGCTTTTGCCGTTGAGGAATTTATAGAGATGATGATCATTACAAAACTGAGACATGACGAGAAAGATGTTCCACGTTGATCATTGCTCCAAATTAAGGGTTTTCTCTCTTCAAGTGATAAAAGATTTGATTGATGTTAAAACGTTGGAAGTGACCATGAGATGTTATTTCATGTGTTTTGTTAGGTCCTTGAGGATTACGCAAAGTTTCACGAATCAACATTGGAAATAGACACTATCGGTTGACGCCTAAAGACGCTAGCTATAGCAAAAGCATTGTAGAAAATTATTGTCTTGACCACATCGTGGATTCGCTTTGGGATTAGGTTTGTAGATATCACCGAGTTTGGAAATAGATGACAATAGTGTGAGAGATTTCATCTATGAACCGAAAAAAGTTTACCAACGAAAAAGCAATTGATGAATGTTTTTCATAAGGAAGTTTACGGAAGTAAACCTTGTAAACATTATATATGTTGCTCACCTATCTTGCATAGAATCAAAAGCGGGTACGCGGAAGCGAAGCGTTTAGAAGCGCGAAAAGAAGTTTTGAAATTTTTTTAAGAAGCGGATACGCGTTGGAAACATAAATATATATATATATATATATATATATATATATTTATATTTATATAATTAAACACCAAACATAAAACCATATAATAAAAATATTGTAAATCCAATACATAATATTAAATATATATTTGGTAACTCAAATAAAAATAAAAATCATAATGACTAAAATAAAAAAATTAAAACATCATTTTTATTCTTATTTTCATCTACTCCATCAAACATAACATTGTTTATATTAGTCTAATATTTTACGAAAAAGTAAAATGACTAGAATTATTTGTTTATAATATTTTTCTATGTCATATTCGTAAATAAGAAAAACAAATAAAAAACAAAGATCCACATTTTATTTTATTTTTTAAACTAGTTATGGTTTTCTAATTAAATGAAAAATATAAAAGACTCATATGCTTCCAAAATATTTATTTTAAAGCGCTTCTAAAATTAGAATCATAAATATATGAATGCTTCCAAATAGAATCGGCGTTTCCTAAACGCTTTTAATTAGACTTTTTTTGGAATTGTGCTTCCACCGCGCTTCCTCGCGCTTCCAAAAACTTTCGATTATGATTTCAAAGTGGAAAGCGAACCTCGGACGAAGTTTCCGTGCTACCTAGTTGCTCACTATCAAAATCGGATTTTCTGCAGTAAAGTTGCTTATAATTAATATTCGCGTATGCAAATTTTGTAAATAAGCGAAGGTGGCAATACAGCTATAAAGGCTAAATTTCGTATTATGTCAGTTTGGTGGAGAAATATCTGACGATAGGACCTCAAAATTGAAGTTGATGGACCTTTGCATGTAACACGAGTTAATTCATTTATATTATTAGAAAATATGTTGGTTATGTGTGTTCTCTGAGAAGCTGATTTAAGTCAAAAATTAAGATCAATCCGTATTCAATAGTTTTCTTATTGGATTTTTCGGAAACAATCTTACACAAAAATAGAAGAAATCACATCTTGAAATGAAAACTGATGTATCATACATTTTTTTGTTTTGTTTTAAAAATACAAGAGAAATGGAATGCCAAGAAGTAGTACTGTCGAGGACACTAAAACGTGAGATTTGTAATAAGAGCTTTGATTAATGGCGACCACCACCTCCACCGCTACCACTTCCGCTACCGGAACCTTGACCCGAGCCTCCACCAACCCCAACACCTATTCCTATCCCAATCCCAATGCCGACTCCTCCTCCATGACCTCCACCAGCGCCGCCACCAACACCACCACCGTGCCCAAAACCCCCTCCAAGGCCTCCACCACGTCCTCCTCCACCTCCGGCACCACCACCACCGCCAAGTCCTCCTCCCGCACCACCACCAACTCCTCCTCCAGCACCAAATCCACCACCATGTCCAGATCCACCGCCCACACCACCACCTCCTCCACCGCCACCTCCTCCACCGCCTCCGCCAGCACCTCCTCCTACTCCACCTCCAACTCCACCTCCAGCTCCAAAACCACCACCGTGACCGGATCCACCACCAGCACCACCGCCTCCGCCACCACCACCTCCACCTCCACCTCCACCACCAATTCCTCCGCCAGCCCCACCACCAACCCCTCCTCCGGCTCCAAAACCTCCACCGTGTCCGGATCCTCCACCAACACCACCACCTCCACCTCCACCCGCTCCACCACCACCACCAACTCCTCCGCCTACACCAGCCCCACCACCTACACCTCCTCCAGCTCCAAACCCACCGCCATGACCTGAACCACCGCCAACACCTCCACCTCCACCACCTCCAGCTCCGCCTCCACCACCAACTCCTCCACCAGCACCACCACCTACACCTCCTCCAGCTCCAAACCCACCGCCGTGACCAGAACCACCGCCAACACCTCCGCCTCCCCCACCACCAGCTCCACCTCCACCACCAATTCCTCCACCAGCTCCGCCACCAACTCCTCCTCCAGCTCCAAACCCACCACCATGACCGGAGCCACCACCAATACCTCCTCCTCCACCACCACCAGCTCCGCCTCCACCACCAATTCCTCCTCCGGCTCCAAAACCTCCACCGTGTCCACCACCACCGCCTAAACCACCACCACCACCTCTTCCTCCCCCACCACCAAACCCTCCACCACCACCGCGTCCAAACCGGCCACGTCCACCACACCTCCGGCCCCATCTACAATCATCGTCTCTATACCTCGCAGGCCCGACCACAGATCCATCTCCAAGAACACATTCCAAACCCAAATTAAGCAAAATCAAAGAAAGTACCAAACAAGTAACGCTCTTAAGTTCCATCTCTAGGGAGAGAAATAGCTATAATTTCTCTCTTTTGTATGTCTTCTGGTGTCTCAGTCACTGGAACTGAACATTCCCTTATATAGTAGATAAATGAAATCTCCAAAGTTCTAAGAAATAAGCAAGTGGGATGAAGAAGCCATTAATATGGATCCCCCATGCATGTTACGTTCTACGCGTTTGGGGCCGTTGGGCCATTGGCGGGAACCATTTAATGAAAATTTTCTTATACTAAGTCAAAGTAGATCTACACTTAGTTTAGATTTTTAGTAGCCTTCGATCTCTAGTTTTAATTTGCTCATTAAATACATTCCTTTATTATCCAAACTCGTTGACATATTCTTCAAACCATCACATTTGTATATATCAACATTAATTATTAAACCGAGTTTTGCCGATAACTATTTGTTCTAGTCGTCGCTACTTGACTTTTTGACGTTGACCCTAATATTCGAAAATTACTAACGCATGATTTACCATTAAACAAAAAATTAGAAATTGGAACCAGTTTATTGGAAATTTTCCAATGTGCAAATTAATAACTTGGCTATTCGATGTTTTACTTCTGGTTTTTAAATGTTTCTTTGTTTTCACTCATATTTACCATGAGTAAAGGAAATGATACACGATATACACCTATGAAGGGCTATGGACATGGGAAAATTAAATTTAGAACAAGTAGTGAGAGTCAACGGTGCCGACAATAGTCAACGGTGAAAATGTAGAGAGAAAAATAAATTTGGCTCACATGCAATTGTAAGTACATTGTCTAAACCTTACTATACGTATTTAATGTCTACTATCTCCCCAACTAAAACCACCAATCAATATTCACTTCCAGTTAATTATATATCTAACTATATAATACATGCATGCTTAAATAGTTGAATATATGCTTAAATCCCAGTGATAGTTCACAGCTTGAATAATAAAGAAAAATATTGAACGTGGTGGTTTAGCTCAACCGATTATCCGGAAGTAAAACTTATCAAAATCAAATCCAAGTTTGACTTCTATACTGCTTTGGCTTGGCGCATGTTAGGTTTTATAGAGATTAAGGTGCCTGTGTAAGTTCCAGATGGGCTTTTGGTATCGTCTGTATGGGTCACCTCGGGCTAAACCCTCCGGCAACTTGGAAGATAAAATAAAATAATAATTGCTGGTATTTCTCTCTGTAGAATACATTTTATATTTGTATAACTTTATTAAATTATTTACAGTCTTCTAAAATCTTATCTTTTTCTATAGATACATAGGAACATCTATAAAATATAAGATGTAATGATGTATGAATATATTTACACAATCCGGATTGAACACATACCCAAATTACATACATAAACAGAAAACAAAGATGCATGACATATAACAGGCCGATCTAATCCGTTTCAATGGAACAATATCTAGTTTGAATATTTGTCTTTCTATAATATGTGGCATATATGCATATGGAATTTTATAATCGGAGATTTTATGCCAAGTAAAAATTATAGAATTGAACCTGAGTTCATATAATCGACAAAAAGAATACCTGAGTTTGGTAAAATATTAAAACATAGAATATGTAATAATAGTCTTTAACAAAGAGATTGAAGTTGTGAAAGGGGGAACTGGTGATCTTTTACTTGCCTCAAAAAACCATGAGCGTCTTCCATCTTTTTCTTGGAAGCAATCGAAAGAAATGAAATATCGATTCGAACCATTCTGTTATATAATTAATTAATCCATCTTGTTGATCATTTTCTCTGATTCTCATCAATCATCTCCGAACATTTAATCAGTTGATACATGTTCACTTCTTCTTCGACCTTGATCCTGACGATGTGCAGTCAGAAAAAAAAAAGTATTAATTCCAAGCACACATGCACATGTATATATATATGTACGGAGCGTGAAGTATGTATACGAATAATATGAATGTATATTTGCGTTTGAAAACATATGTGTAAGTTAGTGAGTATGATAAAGATTAAACGAAACGAGAGACATACGATCGAGGATGAAGTGATGATGAGTCGCCTGAGAAGGCATAAGGATCATTGCTCTCTCTCTCTCTCTCTCTCTCTCTCTCTCTCTCTCTCTCTTTAAGTCTCTGCCTAAACCATATGCCTATATATGGTGTGATACGACTTAATTATAAACATATGTTTCACCAACTTCTTTTTCAATTATAAGAAAGTAGATGGAAAGCTAAAGATGACTAGTTATTTGGTTCTTTTCATATTATATAATAGCAGGAGTGTTTATATAATATATATATCGCTTTTAATCATGCTTACGTTTGAAAAATCATGGCGACAATCCACATAAAAATACAAAAACATAGGTGAAATTTACAGGTTCACTGAACCTGGTCCCCTTTTCGTTTGAGGATTGGAAAAAGCAACCAAGTGTGGATTTCAAATTAGATCTCCTGTTAGGTAGTTAACTACTTATTAACTTTTTTTTTCTTTATGAAAGTGATAATCTTTTACTGGATTTGAAAGACACTTGTCTCTTGAACTATATCAAACACTAAACATGCATATATCAAAATCGTTAACTAGTCCACTAATTTAAGATGCTGATTGTTTTGGGTTGAAAGAGTGATACGGTAATTTTTAATATAAAAGGGGGATGTTACTATTTTTCTAAAGAAAATTCAAATATTAATTTGGCATATTTCACGCTTCATTATTTGTGTGGCTGGAGATAAATCTGATTAATTCATAAGAAATTGAAATTACATAAACTCATATATATAACAAGAAATCAATGGAAATGACAACCTAACCAAAAGACAAATCAAATTTTCGTTATATGCCTAAATACAAAGGTCATTGTGAAAACTACATTGTTTTTGAGTTATACTTTGAAAAATATTTTTTTTCTATTTTTAATGAAAGCTACAATCTTTTATACTTAAAAATGACAAAAATTTCAGATTTAATTTTAAACCTATATTTTTAGTAAATCAAAACTAAATTCAAAATTTAGAGACAAAAAAACTAAATTCGAAATAATATTAATTATAATTATATATTTTTGTTAACACAAAGATGGTTTATTGATTTTATATATTAAAATTTAACAAGATAATATCTAAAAATATTATAAATACTATCGCTTAATATTTTTCATGTTATATAAAAAAAAATCTTCAACGCTCCAATTAGATTGTTCAACTTAACATATCACTAAAATTTGCTTCAATTCAACGATTTTTTTGAATGTTTTTACAAAGTAAACTATTTTATGTGTGTTTCAATAATAATGAATCATCAAAATCTGCACCATGACAAAAATACATGACTTAACCAAAATCATGATTTAGCATCGGTAGAATGTTGTTATTCATTATTATTTTTTAAAAATATTTAGAATAATAAATATTTGGAATTGTAGTTATATAACAACTTTGTAAAAATTAAATATTTAATTAAACTAAGAAATTGATTTGATATTAAGTCTAAGTAATGTTATTTTTTGTAATTTTATATATTTAAAAATAATTTTAAAAGGAAAATAAAAATAAAGTATTTTTAAAAAGTGTAAACAAAAAGAGGATATTTTTCCAAATTTACTCTAAATACAATCATGATCCATAAGCATAAAGATTAAAAAAATATAATGGCCACGTTGTTCTGTTCATGACACACTACTTAGGTGTTCTATTCTATATCTTTTTCTTCTTCTTCTTTATAAACTGTTGCTATCTAGTTTTGAAGAAAATAGTATTAATTTGTTTAATAGAATAATTGTCGTATGTCGACAAAAGAAAGAATAATTGGCGTATATCCAATTGAATGTTACGCTTTCAATTTATGGTAAACTATCACTTGACTCCAAAAACCTTTTGAGTAAAGTAGAGAAAATGTGTTCGGACAATTTGATTTGATCATTTGTCTCACGTAAACCCTAAAATGTGCTAGCCACTTAGATTCTCCACTCTTTTTGGTAAAAGAGTTCAACCCTTCATTTTTCTTTTCTCCGCATTTTGATATCTCCAAAATTTCAAAGCCTGAATTAATATAACGATACATAAAAATCAATGGTGATAAAACTCGATTTAATTTGACTTCTAGCCTAACCTAATGGTTCGTATTTGTATCACGCACTATCATAACTTGTGTTCAAATTCGTAAATATGTTGGTGAGTTGTGTACGATGATAAAATTTAGTTTAGAGTTCGTGTTAACATATATACTCTTTTTTGGTAATGTAAATACTATTTTTTGGATTAGATATATACACCTAGCAAGAATTGACTTATATTTTCTTTCTTTGAGTATGTCTACAACAAACGTTCGGACCCTGTCAATTACTAGTGGATGGATCGCCTGTGCTACAGCATTTCCACTTAGTGAAAATAATGAATCTATGAACGCTTTTTTGTTGTTGTCAACCAACTGGAGAGTGAAAACGATCCTATCATCATCAATTAGACGTCAATGGGTTATGGGTAGAGAAGTTGAAATTGTGAGCTTCCCTCAAAAAAGTATCACATTCTTACTACTGGGCTTGAGGTTCAAATTAGGCCTAAGTGGACTCACAGGAGCCCACAAAAGTTTGAAAAGTGTTGTTGTGTTCAATCCCATCCACATACACAAACACACAGCATTAGTTGTCTTTCTTTATCTCCTCTGTTTTTCAATGGCTTCTATAATTCCTCTTCTCCGTACTATCAAAACTCTCAAAACCTCACGAAATCATGCTATTAAACATTTCTTCTTCTCCATTTTCTCATCGAATTCCTCACTTCCTCTCTAACTCCAACAACCCCACTTCAAATTTCCCTCCAAAACCCAAAACCCATCTCCCAAAATCCCATCTTTCCACCAATCTCTCAACTTTATCGAATCATAGTCTCTACGGCACCAAGAACAGAGCTTTATTCAGAAACAAAAGATACCCATATCACAGTCTACGAGCTCTCGCTGGATTCGATATCGGAAGTTTCGAATCAGTTCTCGAAGCTTCCGCTGTTCTCACTGCGATTATCGTCGTCCACGAGACCGGTCACTTCTTAGCTGCTACTCTTCAAGGTATCCATGTGAGTAAGTTCGCAATAGGGTTTGGTCCGATTCTAGCTAAGTTCAATTCCAAGAATGTCGAATACTCGCTTAGGGCTTTTCCATTAGGTGGTTTTGTTGGATTCCCTGATAACGATCCAGACAGTGGGATCCCTGTAGACGATAAAAACCTACTCAAGAATCGACCCATTTTGGATAGAGTGATTGTGGTTTCAGCTGGAATTGTGGCTAACGTTATCTTCGCTTACGCTATAATCTTTACTCAAGTGGTATCTGTTGGACTACCAGTTCAAGAATCTTTTCCTGGAGTTCTTGTTCCAGATGTTAAACCTTTCTCTGCTGCTTCTCGTGATGGTTTGCTTCCGGGAGATGTAATCTTAGCTGTTGATGGCACTGACCTATCTAGTTCCGGTTCTGATTCGGTTTCCAAAGTCGTTGATGTGGTAAAGAGGAACCCGGAGCACAATGTGTTGCTCAGGATCGAAAGAGGGAAGGAGGATTTTGAAGTTTTGATTAAGCCGGATAAGAGTTTCGATGGAACGGGGAAAATCGGAGTTCAGTTATCACCGAATGTTAGATTCTCAAAGGTGAGGCCGAAGAATGTTTCGGAAACTTTTAGTTTCGCCGGTAGAGAGTTTTTCGGACTCTCTTACAATGTGTTGGACAGCTTGAAACAGACTTTCTTGAACTTCTCTCAAACCGCAAGTAAAGTGGCGGGTCCGGTAGCGATCATTGCGGTTGGAGCGGAAGTGGCGAGATCAAACGCGGACGGGCTATACCAGTTTGCGGCATTGCTGAATCTAAACCTTGCGGTGATCAATCTGTTGCCTTTACCGGCTCTTGATGGTGGAACATTGGCTCTGATCTTGTTGGAAGCAGTTCGAGGCGGGAGGAAGTTACCGTTAGAGGTTGAGCAAGGGATTATGTCGTCTGGAATCATGCTTGTGTTATTTCTCGGTTTATTTCTCATCGTCAAGGACACACTTAATCTTGATTTCATCAAAGAAATGTTGTAATCATGTGTTTTGGACATAGAAAACCAATTGTATTTTTTGAAGAGGATGAGAGGAACCCTAAACCGGAGAAGCTTAAGATATGAAATCCGATTCTAAATTTTCAAACCGAAATTGGTTTATAACGCAATTGCGTGATTTACCAAAACAACATCGCACAGTCTCATCAATCATCATCATACACTTAACTGAAACTATGCACACACGTTAAAAAGAAAGTGTTACAATTTGCAAATTAGACACAAAGATCCGAACAAACGCTTGATGAGTTAGTTTCTTTGTTTCTTCTATCAAGTGGCAATCGGCTTTTTATGAGATTGCATCGAAAAACAGACACACTTAGCTTTCATGGCTTCAGCTTCACTCCCATATTCCCGGAACTTGTATTCCTCCTGTTTAAACGAAGGAGGAACTTTCCCTTCACTGTAACACTGGTTACACAAACTAAACCGGGCTTTCACTTCCTTAAACCGCGACCCGATAATCGGATACCGACAAACCGAGCAAACTTGGTTCCCATGACGGTTTCTATCGTTTGCCTCCAGTTTAAGGATCGTAGACATGATACCAAATCCCCAATCTGGATCGTTGAACATGGCTAAAAACTGATTAAATGTCACTGTCATTGAGGAATCAGCTTCTTCTTCCCCGTGAACTTCTAACATTTCACTCATTCCGTGTGATGGAATGTAAATAGCTCTCAACAGTTTAATGTATTTGACTGCATCCGTTTTTGTAATCTGAGAGCTTCCTTCGTTTACGGGTCTCCAAAGAAGTGCATCAAAAGCAACTCTTTTCCGTTTGTCTGAATGTCCACCGCATAAAGGCGCAATCACAGCGTAAAACATACCCATATCGACTCTTCCCGACCCCGAATCATCGAGAAGAGATAGGATTTTCTCGTTTATCGCCTTGATCGCTCCTTGAAATGTTTCGGGTTTCAAGGAATTAAGCAGACGCCGGAGAATCTCCTCTAGATTAGGTTTCCGAATTGATTTTGTCGGGCCGCCACTTCCAGAATACGATACAGGAACATCGTTGTCTCTCATCTCCTTTCGCACAGACTCCACATCGCATTTCCCAAGCCTCGTAACCCTCTGAAAGGCTCTAATCTGAAGAGCCGTAGCTAAATCCGGTCTCAATGTCGTCTTCTCACCCACGGTCTTGAACTTGGAAGGTTCCACGACGATAAACGGACCTTCTCCTCCATTACCATTTCCATTGTTTTTACCCTTTTTCTTCTGCAAATGTTTTAAATGAGATATCGCATCATGCAATTCAACCCGGTTTGTCAGTTTCAGCGCTTCCTTAAGGGCTCGCTTAGCTTCTTCGGTCTCTCCAGCACCTAACAAAGAAACCGCCTTGTTGAGCTGAGCACGCCAATGGTTAGGCCATACCGCTAAGACCCTAGTGTACATCTCCGAAGCTCTCTGAAACCTACCTAAATCCATGTAAAGCCCACCGAGATTATACAGAGCATCGACATGGCCAGGTTTCAAGTCAATCGCTCTCTGGAAAACCTCGATAGCTCTCTCATCTTCACCCATTGAATGCAAAGACGAAGCTAAATCACAATGAGCATCCGCGTAATCTGGTTTCAAGTATATAGCTTCCTCTAACGCCTTAACAGCTGCTCTATACTCTCCTACACCGAACAACGCACTACCTAGAAGCTTCAAGGCTCTAAAATGCGTAGGACATAGAATCGCAGCTTCTCTATAATACTCACAAGCACTCAAAACCATACCTTCGCCTTCAAGCGAGATACCAAGATTGACATAAATCTGAGGAAGCAAATAAGCCCATTGATTCCCGCCAGACTCAGCAGCTTCCAACGCCAACAAAAACTCATCTTTCGATTCTTTACATTTCCCCAAAACGTAAAGACAATTCCCAGCTTTGAAATGAGGTCTCACATCAGTAGGTTGCAATTCACAAGCTCTCTTGAAGCTAACGAGAGCTTCTTTAAACAATTGATGCTCATACAAAACCCTACCAATCGCCATATGTCCATCAAAAGCTTCTTCTCTCGATCTAGCTCCATCTGCTTTACTTCTCAAAACACCTAATTCCTTCACAAACACTCCGTAATCGTGACTCGATTCTTCCCAATAGATTCTCTTCTCAGAGATCTCAGACGACGGACCTAACTCTCTAGACCATCCAGCATCAGAAAACGCATCAACATTGTTATTGTTATTATTATCAGCTTTCAATTTCCCATCTTTCTCCTGTTTCGACTTCAATCTCTTCACCAGAATCTCCAAATCATCAACTAACTTCCACGTCTCGTCAAAAACGATTCCGTGGTTCGGCGAAACCGCCCAAGCAGCTGTTCTCTGTTTCTTCTGTGCTTCAACAGCTCTCTCATCAGTAATCGAAGAAGACGAAGCCGCCTCAGAGCCTTTAATCGTCTCATCAGCGTTTAGCTCAAGCCCTAATGCATCAAAATCTCTGTCGACATCTCCAGCACCGTCGTCGTAAGTACGGAGGAGACCGTCGTAGGTCAAACCTTTGTTTGGATCGATGAATTCAGCGTAGGTTCGAAAAACTTCATCGAGAATCGCGTTGATCTGTTCATCACTGAATTTAACCCTAGGGTTAACAGCTACGACCAGAGCCGCCATCTCTTCTCGGTTAAGCCCACCATCGCGATTCCCGTCGAATTGCTGGAATATCCTCTTAACTTTCTCCGATCTGCTTCCTCTAGTCGCCATTTTTGAAGTAAAGTTTCCACCTTTTTCTCCAAAATTAGGGCACAGAACAGAGGATTGAAGATAAGGAAACAACGACCTAATTACAGACAGACCCAGAAAAAGGAATCAAATTGCAGGAAACAGAGAGCGGAGATTGATCAATTTCAGGGCTGCTTCGTTGCGAGAATCTCGACATTGGATCCTCTGATCTGTAAAGCTTCTCGCTACTGTTTTTTTTTTAAGGAAGAAAAAGAAAACATAAAAACCAAAGTCTTAATATTTTTTTATCAAACGGTCCATACAACAGAGGGACTCCAAGCTGTTTTTTTTTTTTTGTCTCTGTGTCTTTGTATGAAAGCAGATAGTGGACAGTTTTGTCAGGGTATGGTGACTGCTGCGGTGTGGGTTTATTCTCTCCTTGCAACATTTTTTGTCTATTAGTATTGTTCTTGGCAGCTATCTATCTTATGTATATTTTCTCACTTATAATCTCACACAATATTAGAATATATAACCTTTCTGAACTAACATAAGTACATAACAAAATATTATAAGTCTAAACCATATTTATACCTTATTTTGGTTGGTTGGTTGGTTCGTAAGAGTACTACCCTTGTGCCCTTATCCAGATCCAAATCTAGATACGTGTATGATTTGCTACGAAGAATGTTTAAGAGTAAGTTGTGTGAATGACATGGCATATTCTTATAAAGCAAGTGATTTTTTGTTTTACAAACCAAGATATTACACCAAATGAAGAAAACAAAGCTCTGTTTCATGGAACAGAGTACAGTAGTCTCTGATAAAGTTTCGAACGGGAAAAAGACGAGTCTCAAGAATCCATAACTGATGCACTAAACTTAACGGTATCTCATTTGAACTTAACGGAGAAGATGAGAATCACGTTTTACTGGTAACTAATTGTTGCCAAGCAATTATCAGTTGGTCTGGTGTGAGGCAAATACATCACTGGACACTCTGGGTTGTTCCGTTTCACCCTGCCAATATGGATCTCCATGAATATATATATCAAGAACACAGAAAGATTTGATTTCAAAGTTAAGTCTTACCGATATTTGAGGAGGAAATGATGAAGAAAAATTGAAATCTCGAGCTTAGCGAGATCATTTCCAGGGCATAGATGGCTTCCAGCACCCAAAGGAAGGAACGCACCAGCTTTTGGAACGAACCCCTTCTGAAAATTTTCTCCAAACATTCAAAATGAATTCAAATTCCTATGGCTCGAACAATGTAAGATGATAACACCAAACTTACATCCCATCTAGAAGGATCAAATTTTCTTGGATCCAGATAGACTTCAGGGTCTATGTGGACATCCCTAAACCATGTCAAAACCTTCCAACCTTTTGGGATTAAATAGCCTGCAAGATTAATCGAATCATGCTAAATGTTTATGTGCATTTAAAAAGGTGTTTTGTATTTCATATAAGTCATGTATTTACATATATACTAACCATTCATTTCGACGTCAGTCTTTGCCTCCCGAAAAGCGGTGAGTGAGAATGTTGTGACTCGAAGTGTCTCATCAACAACCTAGTGAAGAAACACCTCTTTCTATCACCTAAAACAAATCGCCAACAAAATCTCTGATGCACAAAACTCATAGGTGACCAAATTCTAACCTGCGATAAGAACTCCATTTGCCGGGTTTCTTTTAGAGTTAGACCTTTTTGTCCTTCAGGCCTATTTTTCAGGATCATTTCTTGTTCGGCCTATAGTGCCATCATATGCAAAACATAAACTACTGTATGACTCAGTCTGGAAAAAAAGTATGAGATTAGGGAATGAAATAGTTTTTTTTCTCTCCATTTACCTTCGCCCTTTGTAGAAAGTTAGGGTGTTCTTGTAGAAAGATGGTAGCCCACATAATGGTGTGGCCAGAGGATTCATGACCGGCATTAAGATACATCAGAAGAACATCGATAATCTCTTCGTCATCTAAACTTCTTCCATCTTCATCTTTAACATTAAGAAGATTGTCTACCATATCTATCTTATTTGATAAAATGTTCTGTTTCCTTTGATTTCTGCGCTCAGTCACTATTGACTGAAAGGCAGTTACAAGTGTTTTCCTCGCCTGTAAATAAAAGATAAGGATCCTCAAAATCTATAAGAAGATAGAATATTCAATAACTGAAAAAGTGGTTTAATTTAGACCTTGAGTGCTCTATGATAAGCAAATCCAGGAATATTGACTGCCATTGCTCGAACTCCATAGTTAAGAGCGGTATATTCTCGTTCCAATGCATCCATTACATTCTCACTCTCAGAGCTGAGAAAGATGTACATGATGATCCTAAAGGTAAGCTTGCGCAGATGAGTCAAGAACTCGAACTCTCCCATTTTGGTCCACTTGTCCAGAGAGGTAATAACGTTTTCTTCAATGTACGGTATGTAATTAGAGAGGGCTTCATGGCCATTGACTGGAGCAGTCAAACGCCTGAGACGCTTGTGTTCCTCAAAGGAGATACCAATAAATGATTTCTTTCCAATTAGTTCCATTGTAGATGTTGGCCAACCTGGCTTGAACGCATCATCATCTGTCAGCACACGCCGGCAAGTACCTGGTGTTGTTACTATTATACTTGGGTTCCCAAACATGTGTGATTTATACATACCTTTAGGTCCATACCTACACATCATTGACAACAAAATTAAGTCCCAAAATCAAAATCAAGGTATAACATGGATCGCGACTAGAAGAATTTTGCTACATATAGACTAGAAGTGGAGATTGATAGAACAATTAACTATTGAAATTAAGTCAATGTATAACATGGATCCACTACAAGAATTCTGGGAGATAGAGAATAAGAGTGACTATTGAAAAAAAGTAAGTCTTGAAATCACTAAGATATAACATGGATAACATGGATACAAGAATCTGTAAAACATCCAAAGGATCTGTAACATATTTACCCTAGGTTTTTAAATATAAAGATAGATTACCTTTTGATTAAAGTGCGGGTGAAGGAGTCAGGGTCAGAAGTCTTGAAAGCTCTGAGAAAAGACAACATGTTGCCAATGAAAGGCTAACCCAAATCTCCTGGTGGCAGATAGTGCCTGTTCTCCCCAAGGCTGAACTCATAGAGCCACACATTCACCATCTTAACCAACCAATTCAGACCAAAACATCCCAACACCATCAAAGGAAACCATATTGGGATCCAACTCTTTGTTTCCGCCATAGCTGTTTCACTTAGTTAAGTTCCCAACCCTTTTTCTTCTTATTTATATAGATATTTGTATCCTCCTCTTCATGCAGATACGTGTATACGATCATGCGTACCTGTTACATGGTATACTTAACAAAACTACCATGTAGTCCCAAATAAAACTGGTCAAATATCTCTTAAACTGGAAGCTTTTTATCTGTACAATTACTGATAAATATCATATCTTATTTTTCTTTAAAAGGACAAGAGAGTCTGTGATTGATTAATTAGGAAATTTCTAAGGGACTTGTGGGCTTTCTATGACAGTGACTCTCAGGATATTCTTCCATATGTGTCAAGCATGGGTGTATACCATTTAAAACATACCAATTCATCGACAAGGTCCCATTGATACCCCATCAATGTGAACGAACAAATAACTTAAACAATCAATAACTAGTCTAAAACACCAGAAAAATAAAATATTACGATTTGAATGCAAGTTTGATGTAAACTCGATTGATGGAAAAACAAAAGAGAGTTTATAAATTATAGAAGAATGCAAAGCCTGGAAACGGAGATGGTGCAGGAATGTGAGAGAGTATACAGACCAAATACAAAACAGTAAACACATCAGTTAAACAACACAACTATCCCAACCCAATAGAGAAACAAAACACTCCAAGAGCATTAATACTAAATCTTTTCTTATCAATTTCTAACTTTTGTCCACATTCGTCTTCAAGTTGTTTAATTTTGATCAGTTAAAGCTTAATCACGACTAAACTATCCCCCAATTCGTAGTCTTCGAACGTAATTTTCTATACCCAGATGAGAAGTGAGTTAAACTAAGTTCTTGATCCTGGAAACTTCGATTTGGAAGTACGACCACTTTACACTCGGATTCAGACACCAACAACAACAAAAACCAAAACTTTGGTGGCCACAGACACACATGGAGAGGAATCGGGGAAGTTAAAGAGAATCATACCTCTATTAAGGCAATTAGAGACAAAAGAGACCACCAGACCCTCAGATTCTGCAAATGGAACACCATGCCTCAATAAACCGGTCCTAATACTCGTCGCAATCACCTTCTTCGGCATCTCCAATTTCTTAATTCTCTCACTAGGTTTTCGAGTAAGAAGAAGCTGGTCGGGGCTTCAGAAACTATAGAAACCCAAACCTTAGTAGCAGCAACAGAACCAAAGTGTTAAGTGTGTCTGACCAAATAAAAGTATCTATTTTTATGCACAATTTTCTAACTTTCCCCAAGTTTTTCTTTACCCTAAGTAATTTTATAGACATTGTTAAAGCTTAAGAAGTTTAAAGCTCCTGAACTGATAATTAGATTTCTGCCTATGCAATAGTTTGATAGCCAAAAGAAGGATGCCATAGTTTTGTATTGATGTAAAGTTGTAAACAAATCAACAACTTGCTTCATTTTCAAGCCACCCAAAACGAACAAAACAGCAGGGGCGTTTTCACTGCGGTGTTCAGTTTCCTTATACTAAAAGGGAAACGCCACAATCGCAACGTATCCAAACGCAATCGCGATTCTTGCCAGAGGTTTTCACACTTATCTCTCTAATCCTGCCTCTCCTATGTACCTATGAATACAAAAGTGGGTAACTCTTGGAATTGTATCTCTCTACTTTTGTCTTATCTTTGAGCTGTTTTGGGGGCTGAACAAAACCGTTATGTTTTATCATTCATCTGTTTATATGTCAAAATGTGGCACTCCAAAGAGCCTTTTCGCCTTCACCGCAACGTCGATGAACCTCTTTGATGCGATCTGCTGATCTGCAGATTCCGCTGCAGCTCCAGTCGAATGATGCTACACAGATGTTTCCAGCCTGAGCTTTCCATTCACAATCTGCATTACCAAAACTAGTTCTGTTAACATCTTCTGAGTATATTTTCAGGTTTTTGAAACAAGTAGTAAGATTTGATGTTATTGTCAAATCATAAACATTTAGGTTCTTGGTAAGACTTTGTATCAGTAGAGATTTTGATAGGGACGAGTCATCTCTTTAGATAAGGTCTCTTCACATTAAGTCTTTTTGCTATAAAGCAGTTTTTATTGTAGTTAGGTGCAGAACAGCAGAACACCAATGATGTTGATATATTATCTAAGCTCTCAAAATCTATACACTTTTTGAAGCATTAAAAAGTATCAAACCAAGCCTAGTAAACTTGCAGGAGACAAAAAGAGCCTAAGACATACCAGGAGGAGTGCCACAGCATAATCTTCTATCGTCGATATGTTTCACATCAATCCCGATAAACCAAGCTCCTAGTGAAACATCTTCGTTCGCATACTTGTGAAGAACATGCCTGAAACATTTAACATATATAAGAACGAAGAGACTCACGAGGTAACAGATGAGCCATGACTACAATTTAATCTCATCTTCAGCTTACTGATTGATTGATATATAAGAAGCCAAGTCTCTTGAAATAGCGTATAACTGTCCAGTAGCATGACGGAAGTATTTGTTCCCATTCTCACCAAATTTCCAGTACTCTGGCTCATGGTATCTCACACCTCTGCTCCACAAAACCAACTAGACTTAACAAAAGGAAGAACCAAAATTAAAAATGGTTTGAAGGAGGAAACTGAGAGATGCTTTACTTTTGAGAGAGGACAGGGCCAGATTTCATGCAACCGATATAGACCCGTGGTTTTTTCCGGTGTCTAACAAGAGTTTCCCCAAGAGTTGCTGCAGACATTTCAGTGAAACATTGAATCCATTAGTATTACCAGCATAATGTATGCAAAATGACATAAAACCAATTCAACTCGTTTTTCCTCATATAATCAAGGGGAGAAGAATTTAGAACTTACCTATATTTACATGAACATCATCATCTACTTTGACATAGAAATCTGCATCCCACATTGAAAACGCTGTAGAAAAGTAAGTTTTCGTCTTGCCTGACAACTCTAGGTACCCTTCAACATGGTCCTATAGAAAACAAGGGAGCAATGAAAATGAAGATAAGAGCTGAAAACTTTGGCCTTGGACTTCTTCAACGTGTGAAGTAAAACAGAAGTATACCAGTCTCAAGAAATCTCCATGCTTCCTGTCCTCAGCTTCTATGGCTCGATCTAGAATTCCCCCGGCCGTGGCACTATAGAATCATTGACACAGTCATCAATATACAGAGAACCAATATGAAACACACATCAGAAACTAAATTATACTAAAGTAAAATTTAAATCTCACCTGTGACCAATGACAAACCGGATGATAATCCCCTTCTCTTCTTCAAGTCTCTTCCTTTTCTCACCTAAAAAGAACATTACAATCAGATACAACCATCACGAAACATATCCGATCAAAGAAAAACATGTTATAAAGAATCCAGAAGAGACTGAAGCCAGGCAAGTGTTGTTAAAACCTTGAGGCATCCACGTTGCTCGAATAGAATCCCTTCTCTTTCGGCTACTAAAAGCTGTATTAATCCCTACGACCATCAAAAACCGTCTCTTTCCCTGCGGTTGCTTCTTCCCCATATAATCTGATACAGGAGCACCGTTTTGCAAAGACTCCTGCACTGACCTTGCTGCAGCTAACTCCATCTCTAAGCTTGAAATGGTCTTGTCCAATGTGCTGCAAATAACACAAAAAAGGTTGATAAACATCAAAAGTTCCAGAAAGTTGTTCTTTTTTTTTTTGGGTGAAAATCACACAAGCACAAGATCAAAAACTTACTGTAATGCATTATGTGTATTGACTACTTCTCCAAACAAAGCTTGAGGATCTCTTTTTACATCTTTCTGGTAAAGCTAATGGAGAAACCAATCAGATGATCATAAACACAAATTGACAAGTTTCATAACCAAGTTGTTGACTCACTGCTTTTGGATTGCAGCCTTCAGAGATGAGCTTCAATCTTTCAGCTTCGGTTACAGATGGACGAGACATGCCTTTAGATTCCGGAATACTCCACATCCTGCAACAAAAAAATCATGTGTTGTTGAAGGCTCTATAAGATATAGTGAATTATTAGGCAAAGCCATCAAATTTTAAGTTTTGTTATGTCTGTTAAAACTTGAGGATCTCAAATTAAAACTTAGGAAAATGAGTTCGTGAATTTGACTTCAGAATAGTCAAAATCAAAATGAAACGACAATGATCAGAGCAACGAGAAGAAGAAGAAGAAGAGAGAGTTGAGAATATTCTCAAATTTACCGATCGGTGAAGAACATTCCGACGCAGAAGCTTCCTAAGCAGAGTAATATTGTCCATTTCCTCGATACGAAGCTTCTAGAAGAGTACTCTCCTTTCATCTTCGTCAACATTTTTCCTCCCAAAAGAAAAATTAAAAAAAAAAAAAAACACTAAAGATCCCCCCAGAACTCTCGATAGCTATCTCAAGCCAGCGAGTTCCATCATCTGAACCAAACTCTATAAAATCAGCTCGAAACCCAGAAATATACCCAAGAAGGAACAACTGAATTCACCAGAGCTTCGAAACCAGAATCTGAGATTTCACAGTTCGCAGGAAAATATTGGAGAGAGAGGGAGAGACGACGTTAAAGAGAAGGGAGACGAAATCAGAACGACTTCTTAACCGTCTCTTCGTTCCTATTTATTAAACATACCAATATTTTTGCTAAATTTACCAATCTGTCCCTGTACATAAATATAATTATCTTTTTTCTGCACCATTTTAAGTTCTAATTCGACTTTTCGAATCTTTATTATAGTGACAGTAATACCCTCCTCGTGTTTTTTGTCTGCCCCTGTCATCTGTTAAACTAAAATTAAGGCCTGTGTTTTAAGTTTTAACACAGACACAAAATCTTATCTTTGTGGAGAAAAATATATTAACCTGGGAAAGTTTTTTTTTGTTTCTTTTCTTTCCAAACAAACTATATATAGAGTTTAGATATTTTGTTCGACGTCACTTAGATAAATATATGTTCAGATGGTCTTAAATGAATGATAATGAATACGTTTTTTCTTTGTCCTGTATTGATCATATAGTATAATACTTACCATTTACCAGGTTACCACACCAGCACCGATTAATTATGCTAGTAAATTCAAAATACCATTATTCACCATTCACTATGATACAACAAAACGCATTATGTCATTAACAACACAAAAACTAAACGCATTATGTGTATGATTTTGATTTCTTATTGAATATTACCATTACATTATTACAAACAAAAAGAAGCATGGCACCACGATTTTTGGTCTTTTGGTCTCTTAACAGATTAGATAGATATATCTATACTTGTTGATATAAAACAAAAAATTAGATAAATTTTATTTATTTTCGACCTTGTAATATGTAAATATGTATATAGCCTAAGCCTAGTTATATACACGTTTCTAGGTATGTTAACGTCACAAACGGTATGTGTCTATGCGTACAGCGATTTGAGATATTGGAACTATAGGCACTTTTATTGGTTGACTCTGACTTTAAGCTTAGAGTTGGCCCTCGCCACATGGTCAGAATAGGTGGGGGAGTTAAAATGGTTGGTAAATATTAATTGACTATTCAATATTGGTTGAAAAGAAACCAGCGTATACATTCATTTTCACGTGAACTTTACGAACCAACACCGTTAGCTTTTTTTTCTTCATTGCGTAAGCCTTATAATGCTTCACACTCGTCTAAATTTAGTTTGGTAATCTTTTGATCGCCATAGTTTATGGCCTCACGTCCATTTTCGACTCCACCTTTGTTTTTCTATCCTGTTATTCCAAAAAACAGAATATTGATTATTTATGTAAATTGCATGCTTAAATCTTTCTCTGTGTTTTTTTCTTTAGGCATGCACATAATATTCCTAGTATAGCCATCCATCTTTTAACTATTGTACGTCAAACACGTTTAATTGTAAAAACCTTTCAAAATCACTTGCAAAATAAATAAAATGCATTTTAGTACTATAAATTGTTGAATCAATTATTTTGAGCTTTTTACATGCACCATTATTTTCAAATAAATTGGGATATTACAAAAAATAGTTAAATGTAAAAATATCCTAATTTAACAAACAAAAGAAAATAAAGGACAGTTATTACTATTTTGGTCGGGTCTTTTCAGTTCATTAGAGATTCTGCGACTGTACTAGCCATCATCATGTGATGCTTTCCGTTTTGCATCACAACAACTCACAAGGCTCACTGCAAAATCAGTATCCCAAAAATGACTAGCGGGTCCCACGTCACGAGGTTTTCCACGTGTCGTCATGAACGTTTCAGAATCCATTGATGTATGTGAGTTTGTGTAACTTGTGTCCAAAATGATGCCTGCCACATGACTTGCCCATCGATCGATTTGTTCATGAATTTTAATTCCCCTTTCATTTGTACATTATGTCCCTCGATCGGTTTAGTTTTGGAGTTTTTTTGCATCTGTGCATCTTTTTTTTTCTGTGGATACGGATTTTATATATTTTATCGACACTATAAGTAATTGTTAATTTGGCCTTTATGACGAATTGAGTGGTCAGTTGCATGGTGTTAGTTCTTGCTAACTAGTCGGGTAGTTTTTCCATTGTATTTGTTATTATTTGTCTATATGTAACACTTAATACGGTGATTTCTTGCAATTTTTCTTGAGTGTTACATATAGGTTGAGTCCATTGACCAATCATATATCCCGTTTAAAGATGCTCCACGTTTAACCAAGTTACCTTAGATTAAGTAAAAGTCAGTTTATCAGTTGATGCCACTATAAATTTTCAATTCCCAATGTCGTAGAATTATTATGAAATTCAGTTCAAAAGATTGGTTCAAATATATATTTTCAGTCCTAGATAACACATATATAATATATACTCCCTTTATTTCATACAAAATATCATTTTAAAGATTTATTTTTGTTTCACAAAAAATGTCATCTACATTTTCAATATGTTTTTCCATTAACTTTCTTAATTTACCTTTAACCCAAAACTACTTTTCATTAAATTTAAATAATTTATTACTTATTAATTAAAAACATACATATATTATTCAATATTTTAAAATGTCAAAATGACAATTTTTGTGAAACGGATAGAATATATTGTAACTGAAACATAATAAAAACACACAAAGTTGATTATTTACAAAGTAATACTATCTTATATCGTTTTAAATTTGGTATGTCTGGTAGACTCAAATTCTTTTGTCAACCAGATTTCCGAACTCAATGGTTGGCAACAAATATATTCAAAATTTTGTTTTCTTCACGTAATATTCCATCGATGGCTGTGCTCATGGCATGTGAGCATTCAAGAAGTCGGTGCTATTTTGTTTGAATAACAAACAGACGCGACTGCAATGAATTGATTGGATCAATGTTATCCACTTTTATTTAATGTTAATAGCTCTAAATATTCAGATCTATCATTGATATTTTTTATCCGATGAATATAAAACTATCTTTTGGTTTCTTTATGCATAATTATAAGAAGTATATAATTTGAGAAAGGGGATGATGGTCAAGTATAACGTGTATGGTGTGTCATATTAGCTGTAAATCAAATCACATGGTTTTATTTCAAACATGTTTGTCTACATATACACATATATTTTATAGAATGTTATAGATATGTTACACACATACATTTACTCTCAAAAGCAATGTCATATAGTTATAGATTTTTTAATAAGTGGTAGATAAATCCGTAGCAAATTATGGCTTAGTTTTAACGATTCTTTTCTGTTTTCGTTTTAAAAATATTTAAAAGAAGAAAAAAAACAGGAGATTTTGTTTATAAAAAAAAAAGAAGCAATTTTCATATATTTTCATGAAAATTGCTTTCTTTTTTTTGGTGTACCAAAGAGGAAGTCAAAAGATTCAAAAGTTCCATAAACATAAAAGTGAAGTACACACATGTTCATTGTTTTTTGCAATTGGACATGTAGGTTATATTTGTACTGGTTTCGCCCCACTCACACATATTTGATCATGACGGTTATCAGTAGCGGATCTAGAAAATAGTTTTATCCGGAGCATAATATATTAACTAATAATATTAAAACATTTCTTTACATTTTTGGAAAGTAATAAAAAAGAAAAAGTTGACTTTGGCAAAAAAACAACTAATATAGACAACATCTATATAAAAGTGGCTAAGATTTGGGAAGCAAAAACATACAAAAGAAAATAATATATTAAAACAAGTATATTAAAAAGGGCAACATGGATTTGATCGTAGATGTAGAGGGGATAGAGGAAAGTATTTCACTATTTTATCTAGTAAAATCAATAAAAATATAAACAATTTATAAATTTATAGGGGGCAGCTTCTTAGATCAGCCCATACTGCCTTCTTAGATCCGCCCCTGACGTTTATTGGAGATTACCTAATATAAAAGATTGAAAAACCATCAGAAAAAATATTGAAGAGATTCTTGAAAAAGTTCTAGATGTAAGCATCAAACACAAAGGGATGTCTAAAAGTTCCACACACACTCAAATACGTACACTTCAGCGGAACAACAAACCTCATTGACTAAAAAGTTAGACCTAAACAAATACTCATAATTCACAACTTCAGCAAAAACTCATAAGCAAAACCATTTAACCACATGTCACGAAAGACATAAGCTCATAGATATCTTAGAAGGTATTGTTAGGTTTGAAAATGAGAAGAAATCTAAATATTTCAAGTGAGAGAATTGAATTCCAGAGGCTATGATGTCAGTGCAAATTTGTTCAGTAACCCTGCCTTCATTCGTCGTTGCAGCATCTATGGAGAGATGATCCTAAACCCCCTATTATCCAACTCGTGCCGAATGCTTGAACATTACTGGTATCGTAACCTTGTGGGACGCATCAACCCTCTATGTCTCACAGCCCGCATTTAGGCAGCGTTTCTTTCATTATCAGAAGCTCTCTCCCACTCTCAATCTACCTCAACAACAATGGCGGCATGGAGTTTGGTAGAGAAGAGCAAAAACCTCAATGCATGTTCCCTTAATTGAATCTAGGGTTTTGGGTTATTTGTTGGACTAACATATCCAACTTGAGCCTCATTTAGATCTTTTAAGTTAAAATGATATAAATGAAAATATTTTGATTTCATTAAAAAACAAAAAAAACGATTTATCTCCTGCAAAGTTTCAAAGTCTTTTGGTGATCTTTCTATTTCTAAAGTCAATTCGTTTCATGCACTCGCCAAATTCATTCATCCACCCATCAAATTGTTTGAAACCCCTAATTTCATATACCATCAATCGGTAAAGATCTGAGCTTTACGCTATGAAGTTCTTCAGATCCGTCTTCAGATCCGAGTGGTCAGAGTTTTGGTCGTTGTGATAGCTTCATGTATATATCTACCATTAGCCAACCGATAGATATAATGATTTTTGGTGTACCAAGGAAGAAGTCAAAAGACTCAAAAGTTCCATAACCATAAAAGTGAAGTAGACACATACTTTGATACTTATACATTATTATACACATATATGTATGGCCACCAATAATTCAGCGAAATGAGAGTGCCATTTAAGTATTCACCGTTCGTAACCGATCGACAGTAACGCTTTCCATATAATCATTATGAAAGGTACGGGTCATGTTACCTGAAATTTACTTTTTTGTTCAATCACAAACCCAAATATTCCGACCGGTTGGTTCAAGTGCTATGTTGTTAACCGATTTAGAAGGTCGGTTTAATTTGGTATATTGGGCAATCAATGAATTGGTGAGAGAGGATGGTAGAAGTTAGGTGCTTTGCTTGAAAGAGGAGACTGCCACTTTACCTAATTCAGTGTCTAAGTTTGGTCACTCTCTTCTTCAAGCAAACCCCTTTAAAGCTGACATCCCATTTACATCCATCGATCTGTTTCTTGTTGCTAACTCCTCTTTCAGAAACCACTCTTTTCTTTATAATCATTTTTTCTGTATTATATACCAGGGCCGGTCTCAAGGAGATACAAAAAAAAGCAACTACTTGGATCAAACTTATCGAAATTGGATGCCATAGGCCGAATCATTTTTCACATTGAAACTAGAATCTTCCCAAGAAAAAGTGCTTAGTCAAATCTCATGATAGAAATATGATTAAGGAAACTTCTTTGTTCATCTTCACTAAAGTTTTTTTTTGGCCACGTATTCAAAGTTGTGATTAAATATGAAAATAAAGCAAATAACATTTAAATAAAACTAGAAGATCTTAACTTTTTTGTGCTTTTGAATTAAGTATAAGTGCATTTAATTTATTAGCAAAATATGGTCTTGATTTAAGTTTCAACTGTAAAGATGAACTGATTTGCTAAAATACACCTTAGATTTGTTAGGATTAAAGAAACCAAAATTTATCATATAAATACGATTTTCATTTGTTTGTTTTATATAAACATATATTAAATTGTACAAGTGTCACTGCCGTGTCATAAGTAATAACATAAGTTCAAATCCGACAGTGTGTGTATGTGAGTTTGATGGTAGATATATCAATATTGTCACACTAGCATAGGGATGTTATATAGGATTCAGAATTTAGGACCGGCCCGGATCCGTTAAAATTAATGTAAGCCCTGACTTTGAATAATTGAATATGGAGAACTTTGCGCTAATATAGAATTTTAGTAAAAAGTTTTAGGCTAAAACAGGGCCGACTCTATTACATGAAAACTTTTTTTGTCGCATAAATTCAGAAATTGATAATCAAATATAATTTTAACGAAAAACATAATTTTATGGTTTTGGCGGAAAACATAATTTTGCGGGTTTGGCGGGAAAATATGATTTTGCGGTTTTGGCGAAAAATATGATTTTATAGTTTTGACAGAAAAATATGATTTTGCGGTTTTAGCGGGAAAATATGATTTTGCGGGCGAAAAAAACGATAAGTGAAATTATTTATAAGTTTATAATTTATATGTTTGTGATGTTCTAGTGTTTTCATTTGATAATTAAATAATAGTGTTATCAACATAAAATTTTTGTTGAAAAAATATTTTTCTTAAGTATGAAAAAAAAATGGAGGGTTAGAAAGGACCAAAATATGGCTCAACCCTATTATACAAACTTTCATGGCTCAAAATGGGTTAAAGCTCAAAATAAGTTATGGCTCATTCAGAATCGAGATTTAAATAAATGGGGACGGATTTGACCGAAAAACCCTATTTAACATCCCTACATTAGCATAATGCGTTAACAAAGTTCTATCTTAGACTATGTTAAGGATGATGATTGTTTTAGATATTAAAAGATTCGTTTCGCATCATTAGAACTTTTCTTTTGTCAAATGCTATTCACAAAATTTAAACTCAATGTACATGGAAACGACAGACGCGGATGTCGGCTGCGTTCGACATTAAAAGTAAACAAGTGAAAAAGGGTGTAATTAAAACAAATGCAAATATATACACTTCAGAAAAAAAAAAAAGGGTGTAATTTATACTTTCATCGAAAACGAAATGCCAACAAGTGAAACCCACCGAGCTTCATTGGCCTCTATTATTCATGCATTTGCCCATTTCTAATTGTCTTTATATCCCCAAATCCTCAAATTGTATTTGTGGCTCTTATCTTTTCTCCTTCTTTTCTCTTGAAGCAGCAAATTCATGTAATTGATTCTTTGGTGCTATTCACTTTTTAGACAATTTTAAATATTCCATCTTGATTGATCTTATTCTTGGACCCCATTTTCTTGATAGCAACTTTTGATGTGAACGTAATGCAAATTCTTGTCGTTTGTATGAAAACTAGAAATCATCTCATTTTAAACCTTTTGCCGACTAGAAATCATGCGTAAAGTGGGCTTACTCTGGCCCATGTTATGAAAGTAGCTTCGCTCAATCTGGTCAATGTTACACAAATGAAACCTCAACTTTTTTGGCACATTTTATGAAACTAGCTCCACTCAAAATGTTACGGACAAAGCCAAGGAAGTCGAATTTGGTCGACTTAATTTTTCCTTGAACAGTTTGTTTCCTGGTACCCGCAAAGAAGATTATTTTTCCACTCAGAGAAGAAAAAATAGATATGATAAAAGCTCTCTCTCTCTCTCTCTCTCTCTCTCTCTCTCTCTCTCTCTCTCTCTCTGTCTGTGTTTCAAGCCAATGCGTAAGGAAAGATCTTCTACAATGTCAATAACTGAGACTTGTGATCAATGCCATTGAAGATGTAAGTCCCCAACATCGGAACAAACTGCTTCGTGACAAGCTGCAAACAAATATACAGAGAGACGACGAAGTATTGAATCATCTCGGTATGCCTGTCTAAAAGCTAGTCACTTTCACATAAGACTCTCGAAATAGAAACAATAAGAAGGATATATGAATCGAACCTTGATGACTTCTTGAGACGCGATTCCTCCAATAAAGGCAGAAACCACATGAAGCTCTGAGGCACCAAAGCGGCACATCTCATTGATAAGGTCATCGGGGAGTACAGAGCCATTACAGCCCAAGTCGGTAAGAAGACTCAAGACAGTAGCTTTTAACCGAGCAATGTCTTCATCCATTCCTCTACCAAAACATATTGCGTGTTAATAGCCAAACAAGAACCAATTTTAAGAAATAAGATTAAGCTTAGCGCCATATTGAGTTTCTTACCCATCAAACTGTCCAGGAAACTTGTTATAGTTGGCAGCAAATCTGTCTACAGCTCTGAGAAGAATATAAAATCCCATTGCACCACTGCGACGGTGGCAGTATTAGCATAAGAGCCAAACATGCAAGCCTAGAAAAAATTTGAACAAACGGCAGAATCTATTTTGCTGTTGTGTAAACCTAAGATGAACTAAAGATTTGGTTAGCTCAGGTTAACTAAATGAATAGCTTATACAGTAAAATTTTGCAGTTTTGCAAAATGCTCCTGCAATATTCAATCACAACATCTTATGGCATGTATCATGAAACAGACAAAAGAGCAACCGTTTTGTAGAAGGGTCATCTTTCAAATCATCTGATGTTTTTGTACTCATATAAAAAGGGCAAACTCTGTGAAGACATTCGCACCTGTAGTCCTCGTCCGCTAAATTCTTTTGAATTTCGGTTACAGAAGGATTGCTGATCTCGTCCTCTACCATACGATATCTGCATACCTACAAAGCACGGAATGCGGTTTAGGTTTTACTCAAAACATATGTTTCTGATACTGCTCGAAAAGAAAAAGTAAATAAGCAACAGGTAAAACATTGACATTTGAATACAAATTAAAATTGTTAGGAAGGTTGGTATTCTCACTTTAAGTTTCCTTGCATTCTTGCAGAAGCTCTTGATTGTTGGTTTTGAGATGCTGCTAGGATCTCGACCGATTTTCTTTAAAATGTTTTTTACTCGTTCCTCCATGACAAGAAAATCAGCCTCGGCTTTGGCTAAATAGATTTTCTGCAAATGGATATAGTGTCTGCAAAGAACAAGCATACAGCTGCATTAGCAATGTTAAAAATAGATTGAGGATGGATTTCAGTGCCATCGAGGCAGGTGCACTCACTCTGTTGAAGACGTCATATCTGGTATAGAGCCTTCAAGGGGTGCCTCTCCATCACCTTCGTTTGAAACAAACTCCTGCAGGTGGAGGTTATATATGAGTATCTTATGATTTCAAATCAAAGTGAGTTGTGGTCAATGGAAACAAAAGATTCATTGAAGTAAAGCTCTTAACAATTTAAAAACCCTGAAAATTTGCTCAACCACTTGACTTAGTAAACAAACATGAAAATATGAGTTTTGGAAAAGCAAGTTTCAAACCTTCAGAGCCGCCACCATCACCCAAAAATTCGAGGAATTTGAACTCGCTTCAGCACAACTATCATTACAAATTTGTTGAATCTCTGAGCCTGGAAGAGAAAACAAATTTGGTTCAACATGAGGAATACTGTGATTTAACCTCTAATATCAACGATCGCTACAGCTAAAGTACTCAACCATGAAAACAGTAAACATATGTGGCATGGAAGCACCAAATTCTAAGTCAAATTCTACCCATGCCAAACAAGATATCTACTTACTGATTCCACAAGGAGCAAAAACTTTGAAAGCGGCTTCAATGGCTTCTTTGTAGTTATCTTCATCCACAGATATCATCTTCGACTTAATCATATCCTAAGATTTCAAAGATATAGAAATTAGAACAAGGGAGCAGAAGAAAGCAAGCTAGCTATTGAATTCGCTAAGTTACAAAAATAGAACTACACCTTAAACTCTTTTTTTTCTTCTCTGGTCGAGGGAAGATTACCACTATGGGATTGAGCCCATTCATCAGCCATCTTCACAAGGATGACAACATAAGGTATGTGCTTATGCGCAGCGGGTTCTGATACATTTAGATCAATGGTTTCCACAAAACTGCCGTTCAATGAATAATTAAGAATATCAGATCTCGCTCAATGGTCCATCCACAACCACAATGTTAAAGGATGCCAGAACAAGATAACGAGAGAGAAAATGAGAGCAGTGTACCTCTTGAGTTCAGGCCATGGATTATTCAAGCGAAGGTCGTCAAGAAAATGATCAGGTTTTGAGTCAATTATGGTGTGCTCCTGATAAACAAGAAAAGAATAGAACTTCTCCGTGGTCAATATCCTAACCGCAGCATACAATTGGCAATAATCAACTACAACACAGTATAGTTATCTGACACATATTGGGTCAAGAAAAGTACTACCTTTACAGAGATGCGAACAAACCCAGCAAGGCCATAAGAGCGAACCAAAACCAACTTGACGTTAGCTTCTCGACAGATCCTATCAAGTTTCAACATTGAATCTTCCACCAGCTACAAGAAACCAACATTGAAAAAGGGGATGGAAAAATGAGTTAAATAACATAGAAAAGACTAATAAAGCAATATCCCGTGAAGGACCAGGAAGGCTTTGACTGGTGATTGACTGTAAGCAAGAATCACAACTTGGGAAAGTTGGAGCACACAACCAATAGAGAAGATTACAACTTAACAAACAGAAACAGAATAGTACCTGAGTGGCTATAACGAGAGTGAACTGGGAGAAGAAAGATGGGTTAGTTGTAATCAACGTGTCTGGATTCTCCTCGATAAACTTGGCTTTAACAGCATCATTAAGCTCTTGGAGAAACGCACAAACAGATTTGGCCTTAGACTGGCCAACACTCTTCAAATCGACTTCACATGTAAAAACAAACACCAATAATAACCCAAGTAAGTCCCCAAAAACCCCAGATGGAAAATACAAGAAAAATTTCAAAAATTAGTCTGTACCCATGAAATTGTTTCCGAGGTCACCAATTTGAACCTTGGATCCATCAACGACGGTGATGCTGCCAACTCCACCAAGGACGAGATTCTTCAAGGCCTCGGAGCCAGTAGGGCCACAATTGAGCAAACAGATACTCGCTTCTTCCAGAGCCGCTTGACCTAGCTCCCCCCAAATCCTAAGATTTTTCCCAGTCAACAACACCCATAACTTAAGATTACTTGATCAATTATCAGAATCGAACGAAGAAGAGTGATAGAATAATTGAGAGAGAGAGAGAGAGAGAGAGAGAGAGAGAGAGAGAGGGAGAAGTAGAGATGGAGGAGGAAAAGAGTATGTATACCTGAGTTGACGATCGTACTTGGTTTTAGGCTCCGACATTGTTAGCTCTTCGTCAACCTGTTTTCTCGGTCTTTTCACAGCTTCGCTTCTCATCTTCGCACCTGAGACTACAATGAACCAGAGAGCGAGAGACAAGAGTTCTTTCGGCCTCCTCCGGTGAACTCTGAAACCAAAAACCAAAGAAAAAAGAGTTTTTAATTTCAATTATAAAAAGAGTTTATTAACCAAATTTAAACCGACACTGTCGTCTACTTGGTACGATTTTGGTTTTTGAATTAGATTCAGATTTTAATCAACTATAGTTAACTTTTGGTTAGCTGTTGTTTCCATTTTCTACTGGATTTAACTTTTTTGGATATAAGCAAATAAGAAGATTCACCATGATGTTTTACTCGGTTTGGATTGGTTAAGTTCGGTTCGGATTGGTCAGGATTTAATACCCTATATCTGGTTCATAAAGCTGAAATAAATCTTATTTGTTGTTAGTTAAAACCTTGAAGCAAGGAAAAAATCTGACCAATAATAGCTGTTGTAATTTCTTTACACATGGAGAATAGACTCGCACACACTTCAAATTTGCTAAAATGCCTATGTTCTTGTTATTCTATATTTTTAATTTCCAATCAAAGCACTAAAAACCATTTGGATTTGGACTAAAAATGAACTTCAGATGACATTTCTCAGAACATCAAAAACAATTTATGGGTTCCTTTAAAACTCTCCAGAATCCCAAAACAAACATCTTCATTTTCTAAACAAATACACATTAACATTGAAAGGAGATAAGTAAGTAGATAAGAATACAAATGAAGATCACTTCTTCTTTCCAGCTTTTCCTTCCTTCCTCCGAACAATCTCATCGGAATACTTGACTCCTTTACCCTTGTATGGCTCCGGTGGCCTCCACTTCCTAACCGTAGCAGCAAACTGCCCGATTTCACTCTTGTCGTAACCACTCACAGTGATTCTTGTGTTCTCTTCCACTTTCACTTTCAGACTCTCCGGTATCTGCATCTTAACCGGGTGTGAAAACCCGAGATTCAGTACCAACTCTTTCCCTTCGACTGTTGCACGATAACCAACACCCACAAGTATAAGTTTTTTCTCAAATCCCTTTGATACTCCCACAACCATGTTATCGGTAAGCGTCCTGAAAAAGGATTAGAACAATCAAATCTTTAAATCTCAAAAAGTCAGACACTTCATTGCAATTGTCCCAATTGGAAACAAAGCAAAGGTGAGAACTTTGTAACCTGAAAAGGCCGTGCATTTGGTTGGCTCTTCTAGTTTCGACGGTTTTTTTTACCCTTAAGAAACCGGAATCTTCCTTGGTAAGCTCAACTTCGCGTGGGTAAGTTAAAGCGAGCTCTCCCAATGGGCCTTTCACTTTCAAGTCTTGACCTTCTAATGCAATGGTTACATTGGAAGGTACAGCGATCGGTTGCTTTCCTATCCTTGATTCCTTGCACTCAATGGTCTTACTGGAGAAACCCACTTGAGCAAACGGTGTGGTTGAGACCTTGAACACATTTCTATCTCCCAAAAATGCTGACCTAGAACAAAGGGAAAAAATCTATCTTCAGACAAAACATGTCTAGAAAAGTAAAACTCTACCAGCCAATACACAGAAACTGAATTGGAACCAGTATAACATTAGATTAAGGAAGAGCTACATTCTTATAGAAATTTCAGTTTCCATGGCTAGAATCCTGCTTTTACGCACTGAGTTTCCCTTAACACACTCAAATTTCCAAATAAAAAATCCACAATTTCAAGAATCACCAACCAAGTCCAAATTCCCATCGACTTCAAAATAGAAAACTAACACGGGAACCTATTCAAAGAGATTCTTTAAACTTGAGAGGCTCATGACTTTGAATTAGAAATGCCAAGGAGAGAAAACGAAACCCTAGCGGAAGGAAGAAAAGAAGAGATTTTGAAAAGAATCGGCATAAGGGTTTATAGTATCTGAAGAGTACCTGGGTTGAAAAGAAGAGACGAGTGAGGAAGCCATTGGTAGGATTTGATGATGGAGCTCTAAGCTCTGCTCCAGAAGGAGGATGGAGAGAAGAAGAGTGTTTTATCCAGAAAAGACTTATCCACCAGTGTCAGCTTCTGTATCTCCGTTTTCAAAACATTGCCTTTACGGCCCATTATCTCACTATTTTAAGGCCCATTACTTTAACCATCATTCTATGAGTACGGAGTATCTTTTATGACCCATTTATGTTTATTTTATTCATCAAACAGTAAAAATTGAAAAACGGCTTATCAACGTGGAGTTTGGATTAAATTAATGAACTGAATAAATTGTTATAAATGCGTTATAAGATCGATTAAAATCGTGTTTCTTTCCCGATTAAGTATGTGTTTTTAGGTCGATCATCATACGTTACAGGCATAGGTTTATTCTAATAGACAAACTATAGATGAAATGGGTCACATACTGATTATTTCCTCTTTCAGTAATATTTTTGTTTTTTTTTGGGACAAAGTGATGTGATCTCCTCTTTTCAAACATATCCTTTGGTCTCTTCTCTTCTCGTTAACCTAGTAAAACCTCTTTCGAAGACGCTTTCACTTCTTTGCGCCAAGCCTTCTCTTCTCTCTGTTCTCATTATTTTTGCTGCATTTTCTTCTCCTTCTCCCCTCTTCTCGACCAGTTCGCTTCTTCTTCATCTTCATCTTCTCCCTTTCATTCTATTTTGGCTCAGCAGATCCTTGTGTTTACTTCTTTCTACCCTTTTCTCACTCACAAATGAAGAACTCTCACTCCAAGAGCAATGCTCTAAGAGATTTTCCCTCATTAGAAGACGATGAACCAGTGCATTTGCCAGCTTTGGATAACTCAGCCCTTGTTCAACGGTTCAGGCTCACGCTGATAGGTCGCATCTTTCACTCAGAAGGACGTAGTACTAAAGCCTTCCTTGCATTCATGCCCAACGCAGGAATCTGGGATCTTGAAGGACGTGTGCGAGGCTTTGATCTTGGACATGGATGCTTCCACTTCAACTTCAAAACAGAGGAAAATCTTCAGAAGGTGCTGAAGAAAAGACCTTGCCACTTCAATAAATGGACCTTCTCACTTGAACGCTGAGAGATTAATTTCCAGGAAAACCTCCTGAGCAATGTAACTTTCTAGGTCAGAGTAAGAGGACTCTCCCTCAGATGCTGGGTGGAAAGAGCATTTAGAGAGATAGGGGAATCCCTCGGGCAAGTCTTCATTGTTGACGAAACCGATGCACGAATCTAGGTTGTTGTAGATGTAACACGTCCTCTCAAGTTCAAAAAGAAAGTGGTCCTAGATAATGGAGAGGAAATTTATATCTCTCTTATCTATAAGAAACTTTACCTGTTCCATGATATCTTATGAAGAGAGGGACTACCTTCATCTCTCTGACAGACAAAGGCAAATCAACAAGGATCTCCGAACTTCGGCTACTACACAGGAGGTATCGAGGAGTGTTGCGGTTAGGCATAGCCTCAGACGAAGATAATCTGCTCTAAGACTCTCCACAAGGGTTAGAGATATCGAGTGAGAAAAAGAAAGAGTAAGAGTACACAAACCTAACTCTGATTCAACTTTCGAACACGCATCCCATGCCTCCCGACACGCCAATACTCAGGCTAGCCACATAGTCCGTAGAAACATGTACCAAACAAATGAAATATCAAGAAGAGAAAATTTCAGAGGATCTGTATGGAAATGCATTGGAGGAGAAGAGCAAAGTCAAAACCCTCCCCGAGCTAGAGAGTCATCAATTCACTCCTCTTCTGGTTCGCGGAAAAGAAGAAAGGATCTCCCAAGAGGTGTAATCTTGGAGAATCCCAGCTCCTCTCACCGACAGGGTCGTGTCCCCTCTCACGATTCTAATCGGTGCAGAGAGTCTCCTCTTAGCATATGTTCCTCGGTAAGAGACGAGCCAAGGTTGGAGAACTGGACAAGCTCTAGACGCCCCCTCTCGTCACTAGTCAAGCCGTAGCCACAAAAATCACATTCTTGACCAGTCCTGTTTAGATAAGGGTAAAGGTAAAATGGTTGCCAAGGACATCGAATCGAGTGACGAAGATGAGGAACCAGACCTCGAATACCAAATGCCCCTCAATTTCCAATTCAGATCTTGCTCAAAATCAAATCCGACCCCCTAGGATGAAGCCATCCTCCAGGCCTCGAATCCTAGGCTTCATCTCGCCAAGCCAAACCTAGCTGAGAAATCTTCTAAGGAAGGTGTAACCTTGGAATCACCGACAGAGGATTTCATGAACACGGAGGAATGGGGAACCACATACCAATTGGAAAAGGGGGTCGAGGAAAAAAACTATATATTGTCCCCTCTGATTTGGAGAACTTGGCGGAGATCGAAAGCGACCAAGAGATCACAGAAGAACAACTCTAAATAATGGCAGATCTGGAGAAAAAAGATGATTGTGGATGGATTGTTAGCCGAGGATGACCTGCTAGGAGAATATTTGCTGGCCAAGGAGTTGGTTGAGGAGGAGATTGGCGAATGTAGCAAGGAGAGGACGATAGATTGGTCAATGAACAAATGGTAGGGTCATATGCTGACTAGATAGAGCCATGGGAAATGAAGAATGGCATAATATTTTTCCCACACAAATGTGGAGTGCCAGAAGATGTGGGGCTCGAACCATATGCTCCTCCTAGCATCCATTAGAAATAGTCCGAAAAAAATTCGAGAACTTTTATGTTTGACAAGAGATGGATTGGAATGTCAGGGCTGAAAGAAGCAGTAGAAGAAGGATGGGGGTGGGTAACTCCCAAAATATTTGTCTCCTACCCAAGAAAATTCAGAATTGTAGAAGGATATTATCCATCTGGAAGAAATCTAATCCGTCAAATTCAGAAAAATTGATAAAAGAGCTTCACGATAAGATTGAAGAAGCATATGAGGATGACCTTGTCACCCCTGAAACCCTCCTCGATCTAAAAGTGAGATTATGTGATGTCTTAGGGAGGAAGAATCCTTTTGGCATCAAAAAAGTAGAGAACTATGGTTGACAGAAAGAGACAAAAACACAAAAAATTTCCATGCCTCTACCAAACAAAGAAGAGCAAAAAACAGGATCACATGCCTTCTAAACAAGAGCGGAGTGTGGGTAGATAATGAAGAAGACATTGAGAAAGTAGCGGTGGAATACTTTGGTGAATTATTCTCTTCTTCGACATCGAGAGACCCAACCTCAGTTCTTAGGGATGTTCCCGAGGTGGTTACCTCAGGGATGAATGAGAGACTAACTAGAGAAGTAACAGAAAATGAAGTCAAGTGTGCCTTATTTTCATTAAACCCAGGGAAAACCCCACGCCCTGATGAGATGACTGCTGCATTTAACCAGCGCTTCTCGGAAATTTTCAAAAAAGATCTGACAAAAACGATCAAGGCATTCTTTAGTTCGGCTTCTTTGACAGGAAGCTAAGTGAGACAAATATCCCCAAAGACAGGAATCTGAAGCTAAGTGAGACATCTTATCCCCAAAGGAGATCGGCCTCGAGAGATGTCAGGCTTTCGCCCTATTAGCTTATGTAATGTAAGCTATAAGGTGATTTCTAAGATCTTAAGTCTACGCCTTAAAAGATTTCTTCCGGACCTGATTTCCGAGACTCAATCTGCATTTTTAGCAGGCAGATTGATTACAAACAATATTCTCATCGTCCAAGAAATTTTTCATGCCCTCAGGTCTAACCTGGCCAACTTGAAAAAGTTTTTGGCCATTAAAACGGATATGAGTAAAGCATTTGACAGAATGGAGTGACCGTTTCTTCGAGCGCTGATGGTAAAGATGGGCTTTGATTTAAAATGGGTTGAGTGGATTATATAGTGCGTTACCTCAGTTTCGTACCAAGTTCTGAGTAATTGGGATCCTAAAGGCCGAATCATACCATCTCGGGGGATTCGCCAAGGGGACCCAATTTCTCCATACATCTTTATTTTATGCACGGAAGCCCTCATCGCCCAAATTCGTAAGGCGAAAAATGAGGAGAAATCCAAGGGTTACGAATTTCATATGCAAGCCCAAGAGTGTCCCACCTCTTATTTGCAGATGATAGTTTATTCTTCTATAAGGCAAATACGCATCAAAGCAAATAAGTGATAAATATTATCCGCTCATATGGCGTAGTGTCAGGACAAAAAATCAAATTTGCCAAATTATCTATCATGTTTGGAAATAAGGTACTAGCCCCATTAAGACAAGAGATCAAAGCGATTGTGGAGATTTCCCTTGAAGGAGGAATGAAAACTAACTTGGGACTACCTGAAAAAATTCATGGTTCTAATCAAGTGTTTCCGTTTGTGAGAGATAGACTACAGAGACGGGTTAATTCGTGGTCCTCGAAGATTCTCTTCAAATGTAGCAAAGAAGTCTTGATCAACTCTCAGGCGCAAGCCCTTTCGAACATATGTTATGTCGTGTTTTCTCTTATCTAAAGCTATCTGCTCTAAACTAAATAGTGCAATTGGCAATTTTTGGTGGAGCAACAAAGCTGATAGTAAAGGAATCCATTGGGTTGCATGAGACCAACTTTGCTCTAATCTATCAGACGGAGCTTAGGATTTAGATCCTTAAAGGATTTTAACCTGGCCTTACTGGCGAAACAACTCTTGGGTTTGGTAAAATACTCAGATGCTCTCCTTAGCCGAGTTCTCAAGGAAATGTATTTCAGATATTATAATCTGTTAGAAATTCAGACTTCTAATCGGCCCTCAAATGTACTTCTAATCGGCCCTCATTTCTGGAATCCGTAAGACAATCAGTTCTGGTTTTTGAACGTGTATTTGGATGGAACCTTGGATTCCAGATGTGCCCGCAAGACCTCCAAAAAGTATTTCTATAGACAGAAACCCATTGATCTACGTAAACACGTTGATAGATTTCGAGACCAAATCGTGGAAAATGGACCGTCTCCGGGATCTCTTCCTACCGGATGAAATTACCTTTATCTTAGGAATTAACCGAATCTTAAAGTCTCGAACGATAGTTATTGTTGGACCATGACAATGTCGGGCAATTGCTCCGTCAAATCTGGATACGTAGCCGCGAGAACCATCTCTCGTCATGTTTGCGATCACCCTCTTCAGGGATCTAGTGTCACGACCCTAAAGGCGCAAGCATGGAAACTAAAAACTACAGGAAAGGTAAAACACTTTGTGTGGTAATGTGTGACCGGTTGTTTGGCAACCTGGCAACGACTTCATTATCGCCATTTTGGTAGAGATAAAGACTACCCTAGATGTAGGGCCGCTGAAGAGACTATTAATCACTTGTTCTTCGAATGCCCTCTCGACTATTCCTTCTTCTTCTATGTTGTTTCCCTTGTCCTCCATATTCAGTAACCTTGATTACCTTTTCTGGAGGGGTAAAGACTTTGGAGCATCTGAGGAGAGTGTGCGCATTTTCCCAAAGATCATGTGGTACATTTTGAAGGCAAAAAGTCGTAATATCTTTGAAAATATCTCTGAATCTCCTCAAGACATCCTAGAGAGAGCTATCCAAGAAGAAAATTTTTGGAGACAAGCCACTATTAGAGAAGATTCAGCTGAAGAAGTAGCATTGTGATATATCATGATTTTTACGGTTTTTAACCATGATATTAGTCTTGTTTTAGAGTCTTTTTGGTATTTTTTGACTCTTTTTGAGTTATTGTAGGTTCATATACGTTTTGGACTCGGATGGAGCATTTTGAAGTTTTTGGGAGTAACTAGCGTTCTGTAGCTGAGAAGAGAAACTCAGAGACCATATTGCTACTGGTGTCAATCAACACCAACCATTAGTGTCGCTCGACACCAGTCGCAGTCACATATTGCACACGAGTTTTAAAAACTTTTAAAGAATTGTAGATTTACCCACAAATTTCTCATATTTGCAATACAAGTCTTTTTCGTATTTTGGAGTATAATTAGGTTTTTCAGACTGATTGTTAAGGGGGGATTATTCTATTTTTCTGAGAGCTTTTGGGAGAGAGAGATTGTAACTCATTGTATAGAAAAAATTTTGAACTCCCTTTGTTTCTTATTTAATATCTTAATGCAATTTATTCAGTTATTGATTTGTGTTCCATTGATGATGTCTGAGTAACCTCTTGTTAGATTTAGGATTTTTTTAGGTTGAGGATAAATTGTTGAATTAGATAGATTGTTAGGTTGAGATTAATGCTAATTCTAGATTGATCACCTGGAATTTAGATCATAGGATAATTGGTAGACACGAAAGTGTTATTAATTTCCTGAATTAAACATTGATGAGCAAAATACCTATCTGCAAAGAAATTTGATTTAGGAATTTTGTGAACATATCAAACCTGAATTTCATGCATGTCTTAATTGTTGAATTCGCAAAAAAATTTGAAATTCTAAGTTTTAGACATAGATAGTCTCTGCAACGAAAGTTGATTGATTTGAAGTTTGTGATTTGAGTTCGAGAACGGTTCTTAATTAAACCCTTATCTGTTTATCTGTTTTGCAATTCTGAATTACCTAAGAATTTTCCTAAGTCTAGTTTTTCTTCCATTGAATTTATAAACTTTGTTTATTCGCTTGATAGTTTTGCATTACATCTTTTGTCATTTAGGTATATTTCTGAACTGATAATTCATTACGTGAATTTTAGTCCTTGTGGATTCGACCCCTAAGTACTATATCGATCTCTTAATTTGAAGAGTAGCTCTAAGGATAATTTGAGCATATCACATTGATTCTAGATAAGCCTCTAGTTCCACAAAATTATGTTGTGTGCTTCACCTACGGATCATGTCTTGCTACAGAGGCCCGGAGTGGACATGGTTGGATAGTAAGTATAGGTGATAGAATCTTGTACGTAGGGATGAAAGGTTCACGTCGAAACCTATCCCCTCTTCACGCCAAATTGGAAACCCTTCTTTGGGCAATGAAGAGCATGTTGGTACTCTCTATGGATAGATTCCTCATGCAACAGACTGTTTATATTTACTTGGTATGACTTCTAATATCGAGGATTGGCATTCCTTCACATCGGAGCTAATGGATTTCAAGCACTATAGAAATATGTTTTTATTTTTTAGTATTATGCATATGTTTTGAGGTGCCAATTTCTGTGTTGATCGATTTGCGAAATGTGCAATAGCACGTGGTTAGGTTTCCGATTGTCTTTCTCTTTGAAAGAATTGTTTCTGATAACTTAATGTATGGAGTTTGATGTACAATAAAAAAAATAAAAAATGGGTCATTACCCTAAAAAATCCAAACAACAAATTGAGAAATATCAAAGAAAAATGAACTTTATATGTTACTGGTTCAGATTTATTATGGTCAAATATTTTGTTCCAAATAAACAAATAGGTTCGGTCATACGATACCCACAAAATATTTGTGGATTCAGTGGTATATATATATATATATATATTTTTTTTGTATCTGTGGGTTCAGTGTGGCATATTATGTATTAACAATAAATGAAAATTTCAATAAGGAACTAATAACAAATGCAGCTCTTCGTAAGTTTTCTTTTATTAATATTTCTTTATGAACACTCTAAAGACAAAGAATAGTCTGAGGCCATGTGTTTCATGCACCTTTTATCATATGAGAGATTCTAGGTCCCAAATCAATAGTACTATTACTCTACTATTTTATGTCTGAAAATATCTCTTGTTTTAAAGTATGAAATTGATTTGACAAACGTTGAGGAGAACTATTCTTTGACGAAGGCGGCCTTCGAGCAATTAGGTCGTCACATTCACACTTTTACTTCCCTCCCCCATGTACGTACGTAGTTAATTATCATTTAACTATCCGTTTTAACCAAAACCGCATTTATCCAAAACAATGCATTAACTCTCTTCGTAAATGATAGTTACCTATAACAGCCAAAGTAAAAGTTGATTCTCCAATAGTATGAGGACACAAGAAAAGCATGGATACCCCACACCTTGGCCTACGTCTACACTGACCACTCCAGAAATGGCACTCCAAAACAAAAGTTACATTAATGGGTATTACATAAAGAAAAAATACCAAAAAAAAAAAAAACCAAAGTAATTAATAAGGAAAATAAAGAAAAAGAGAGAATATTTTGATTATTCCTTGCTTGCGCTCAGAAACAGTTCTTCTGCTTCTCTGCTTCTTCGTCTTCTTGTTTTGTCTTTCTTCTTTTTGTTTAGTGCTCAATCACTCGTTTACATCTGAAGAATATAGATCTCTGATTAAAGTTTGTTGCTCGTATTTATTCCAAGGTTGCTTCTTCTTTTTTCAATTGCGTAATTTGTTTTTATTTTTTTTGTTCTTACATATATTATCCTTATGAACAAGTTATACTTTTACTCATATGTCTCCCAAGTTTTTGGTCCCAAAAATCTCAAAGAAATATCCTCTGAATGTGTATAGTTAAATCTAGTAGATCTTCTAACTACAAATTTAATTAAGTTTAATAAAATAAAGAGTAGATATTATCAAAAATCCGATATTTATATGGATGTACCTTTTCCACTTTTCCTTCTTTAACCACTCACTGCCATGTTCTGCAGAATTAAACCATACTCTGTCTTTTTATTTTATTCAAGTTGGAATATCACCGCTGATATTACTAATTTGGTTTATATTTAATAATTTGGTTTGTGTGAACAATTGTTTGTTAATTAATTGACATATCTCTGCCATCATCATAATGATTCTCTGCTCATTGAATTACTATTAATTACGCTTTTTGCTTCCTTTTCCTTTATTTTTGT
This sequence comes from Turritis glabra, assembly GCA_900406565.1. NCBI lineage: Eukaryota > Viridiplantae > Streptophyta > Magnoliopsida > Brassicales > Brassicaceae > Turritis > Turritis glabra. The sequence continues at coordinate 11,937,083 of OVBN01000030.1, read as the reverse complement.
AAACCATCTTGAAGACGGCTCTCTTACACTTCTTTATTTTCAGTTCCTAGTTTCGCATGTAGGCACCGGTTTCTAGAATCCAAGGGCCTCATATAAATACATTATTTTATACTACATTATAAATAAATATACAGACACAAATATATGTACACCAATCTCTACAAAATCTAACTCCTGATATCTTGGCTGGTTTGCCTTCTTTCACCAGATTTCTGGACCATTTTTTCTTTGCTGTCTTTTTTATGTGTTAATCTGAATTTTGAATCATGTTGGTCATTGTTTATTTCGCAGGTGTTACTCCAAATAAACCAAATGGTTATATGAGCCCACACTGCTTTCGCTGGAAATTGGGATAAAGATGGGACTTTTGGTGATGATAAGAGGAGTTTCCATGGCGAAAGCAATCAGAGTGGTCTTGTTATGCGTTTCTGTCTTGTGGGGCGTTCCAAAGGAATGTGCTTGTAGAACTAATTACTCAGGAAACTCGTCTTCTTCTTCTTCTTTGCCGACATTATCACAGAGGCCAAGCTCCGTGAATGTTGGAGCTCTGTTTACTTATAATTCTTTTATCGGAAGAGCAGCTAAACCCGCATTTAAAGCGGCTATGGATGACGTTAATGCTGACCAAACTGTACTTAAGGGCGTCAAGCTTAATATTGTCTTTCAAGACTCAAATTGCAGTGGATTTATAGGCACCATGGGAGGTACATACTTTTTCTTCTCTCTTAATATTGTAGCCAAAGAGAGGAACTTTTTAGCTCACAATTAGTTTTTTTTTTAAAATGCCCAAAGAATAAGTGATGATTATGTGTAATCTTATGGTGTAGCTTTGCAGCTGATGGAAAACAAAGTGGTTGCAGCCATTGGTCCACAATCTTCAGGGATTGCTCACATGATCTCCTATGTGGCTAATGAGCTTCATGTACCTCTCTTGTCGTTTGGAGCAACGGATCCGACTCTTTCCTCTCTCCAATACCCTTATTTCCTGCGCACCACGCAGAACGATTACTTCCAAATGCATGCAATTGCAGATTTTGTATCCTATTCCGGATGGAGACAAGTCATTGCGATATTCGTTGATGATGAGTGTGGTAGGAACGGGATATCTGTTCTAGGCGATGTATTAGCCAATAAACGCTCGAGGATCTCTTACAAGGCTGCAATTACTCCTGGTGCAGATCCTAGCTTCATCAAAGACTTGTTGGTTTCTGTAAATCTGATGGAATCTCGGGTTTTTGTTGTTCATGTGAATCCTGACTCTGGTTTGACCGTTTTCTCTGTGGCTAAATCTCTTGGGATGATGGGAAGTGGTTATGTTTGGATCGCAACAGACTGGCTTCCTACAGCTATGGATTCCATGGAGCTCGTGGATTCAGACACGATGGATCTCTTGCAAGGAGTGGTTGCTTTTCGCCATTACACAATTGAGAGTAGTGTGAAGAGACAGTTTATGGCGAGATGGAAGAATCTTAGACCAAATGATGGCTTCAACTCTTACGCGATGTATGCTTATGATTCTGTTTGGCTAGTTGCTCATGCCCTCGATGTTTTCTTCAAAGAAAACAATAAAATAACTTTCTCCCACGATCCGAATCTTCACAAAACAAACGGTAGCACTATTCAGTTATCAGCACTAAGTGTTTTCAATGAAGGGGAGAAGTTTATGGAGATCATTCTTGGGATGAATCATACCGGTGTGACGGGACCAATCCAGTTTGATTCAGATAGAAACCGGGTTAACCCGGCTTATGAAGTTCTAAACTTAGAAGGTACAGGTCCACGCACAGTCGGGTACTGGTCAAATCATTCAGGTCTCTCTGTGGTGCATCCAGAGACCTTGTACTCTAAGCCTCCAAACACATCTACAGCAAACCAGCGTCTTTATGGAATCATATGGCCAGGCGAAGTAACTAAGCCTCCTCGTGGTTGGGTGTTTCCTAACAATGGGAAACCTCTCAGAATTGGGGTTCCTAACCGTGTGAGCTATACAGATTACGTCTCTAAGGATAAGAACCCACCTGGCGTTAGAGGCTACTGCATTGATGTTTTTGAAGCCGCTATTGAATTGCTTCCGTATCCTGTTCCGCGTACTTATATACTATATGGAGACGGAAAGAGAAATCCTTCTTACGATAATCTCGTCAATGAAGTTGTTGCAGATGTGAGTAGCTACATTACTCGATCTAGTTCACAACTTTCAGAAGATGCTAACCTGTCTTTTTCTCTCTTTTTTTTCTCTTCAGAATTTCGATGTAGCTGTAGGAGATATCACGATCGTTACAAACAGAACAAGATATGTAGATTTCACGCAACCGTTTATAGAATCAGGGCTTGTGGTGGTGGCTCCAGTTAAGGAGGCCAAGTCTAGTCCTTGGTCATTCCTGAAACCATTCACTATAGAGATGTGGGCTGTCACTGGAGCCTTCTTTCTCTTTGTAGGAGCCATGGTTTGGATTCTCGAACACCGCTTCAACCAAGAATTCCGTGGCCCTCCTAGGCGTCAACTCATCACCATCTTCTGGTTAGTTTCCCAGTTTTCTTGACACCGAGCTTGAGTTTACATTTAGACCTTATTTTCCTTCTCTTCATTGTTACAGGTTTAGCTTCTCAACAATGTTCTTCTCTCATAGTAAGTACGCTGTAATTCAAGTAACCTGGTAGACTTCACACCAGAGCTTACAGAATGTTGGAGAGAAGTAAATTTGTTTACTTTTTCCTTTTGATCTTTCAGGGGAGAACACGGTCAGTTCATTAGGGAGGCTGGTGCTGATCATATGGTTATTTGTGGTTCTTATCATCAACTCGAGCTACACGGCCAGTCTCACTTCAATCCTAACCGTTCGACAGCTGACATCTCGGATTGAAGGAATAGATAGCTTGGTAACGAGCAATGAACCAATCGGAGTTCAAGACGGTACCTTTGCTCGGAACTATCTGGTCAACGAGCTTAACATAGCTCCTTCAAGGATTGTTTCACTGAAAGACGAAGAACAATACCTTTCTGCTCTTCAACGTGGTCCCAAGGCTGGCGGCGTGGCAGCCATTGTAGACGAGCTTCCTTACATCGAAGTTCTTTTGACAAACAGCAACTGCAAGTTCCGTACAGTAGGACAAGAATTCACTCGCACAGGCTGGGGTTTCGTATGTAAAATCACTTTAGAGCAACTTACTTGTGTGTATATATTATCTTTGCTGTTTCTCTACAACTTTTCTTACACAAGAATGTTGAATCCGATATTGCAGGCATTCCAGAGAGACTCCCCTTTAGCTGTAGACATGTCGACAGCTATCTTGCAACTGTCTGAAGAAGGAGAGCTCGAGAAAATCCACAGGAAATGGCTTAACTACAAGCATGAATGCTCGATGCAGATCTCAAACAGTGAGGACTCTCAGCTTTCGCTCAAGAGTTTCTGGGGACTCTTCCTTATATGTGGCATCACTTGCTTCATGACACTCACTGTCTTCTTCTGGAGGGTTTTCTGGCAGTACCAGAAGTTACTACCAGAAAATGCAGATGAGGAAAGGGCAGGCGAAGTGTCTGAGCCATCTCGATCAGGGAGAGGATTACGTGCACCGAGTTTCAAGGAATTGATCAAAGTTGTGGATAAGAGGGAAGCAGAGATCAAGGAGATACTTAAGCAGAAGAGTAACAAGAAACTCAAAGCTACCGAAAGTGCAGCTGGGAGTTCACAATCACAACGCGAAATTCCTTAAATAGATAAGAGTTCAACAATTTGATTAAATGACTATTAACATACTTAGAGGGTAAATAAACTTATCAGAAGATTTTGTAATAGGAAAAGTTCAAGGAAACCACAACCCAAAGATAAATCGTAAATCCTTTTTCTGATACTTAATCAAAAATCATCTTCATTATCTTATCAGAGTTCAGATTTCAGAGAGAGGCTTGCAAGTGAACAGAATTATCAATAGATAAAATTGAAATGGAACTCCAAGTATCAATTTTATTGGCATTATGACACAATAAGATGTTGTTGATACATGTTGAAGGGAAACTTCAAAATCACAATCATGATGCTTACATGCTCAGCTAAATAGTTCGAAGGAAAAGAAAAAGGGAGTGAATATCACTTTACTCAAGTTTAACTTCACTCTTTGGAGGTTCCAAGTCGAGGTATGTGAACGGCTCAGTTGGTTCCTCTCTGGAAAAACAAGATGAATGGTTCAGACTCCACATTTAGTGTGAATAACAAACGGAGGAAGATTAAGCGGGACAAGAAAGAAGAAAAGACTTAGAGGTCTATCTTTTATGAAACACGGTAGTGTAAAGCAATGCAACAAAAAAAAAACCAAAGATTCTGCAGCTTAGTATCAACCAAAGTTGATGGTAGAGTCTGAACTTGCACATACCCTGGCTTAGAGCGCATGCATCTGTAGAAGAGTTTAAAAGGTCCTGGAACCGTCTTAAATGGGTTTCCCTCGAAAAACGCCTGCAAATGTTACTAATGCTAAAACATAAATAGGTCAAGAGGAGTTTATTTACGCAAAATCTGCAATAATCATGGCCCAAGCCAAGCAACTTTAGTTCTTCAATTGCAGTAAAACTGTGTATATTACAACAAAGGTGATACAAGCTCAACAAACGCAATTGAAGATAGATTCATAAAACCCAATGGATAAGAGTAATCATCCTTCATTACCAAATCCCATTAACCATCATTCTACATTATGATAAGTAACAGAACCCTTGAAAACCCCTAAATTGATTTCACTGAATCTCTGATGTTACAAGCCTATTTATTACTCATCAACCCCCCAAAAAAAACAAACGAGATACGCGAAATCTTAAGAGAGATCCAAAGGCATATTATCAGAAACGACAAGACGAAGAAAAAAAAAAATCGAATTTTTGAAATCGATACGAAACAAGGAAAGGAAAATGGTGGGAACCTGGACAACGTCCTCGACACGATCGTTGCAGCGGTGAGCTTTGGGCTCACGGTGACCTTCCGGTAAACCCCAAGGACTCTCTCTCCTCGGCACTGGTCTCGTCTCGCTCATCCTTGTCTTCGCTGCTGAAAATCTCAAAAAGCTCAAACGCAGTTGAAAAAATTGAAATCAAATCTCTTGATTTAACCACTTGACTGAACCGGAGTTATTTCCCCCGGTTTATTAGTTCGGTTAGGTAAACCAATAAGTGAATAATTTGATATTCTTCTTCTTCTTCTTCTAGGTTTTTTCCGGTCAACTCAGAACTCAGATTTTGAAGCAGAGAGTAATCAACCAATCGGAGAAGGAAGAAAAGATGGGAGCTTTAGGGAAGCTAATCGACGTAGCTCTCTTCGTATACTTCGCTTCAATGGCGATAATTGCACCGCTCATCGACGGCCAAACGTCACTTCCTGGAGGAATCTACCCGGCGTTTCTCACCGATCTGAAAAGCAAGTACATTTCCGATTTCGGAGATTACTTGCTCATGGAGAAGCCTCATTTCCTAGTTGGACTTGTGTGGCATGAGATTCTCTTCCTATGGCCGCTCTCGATTGCTAACGTCTACGCGATTCTCGCCGGAAAGTCGTGGTTCGGTACCACCTGCTTGTTGTATGGAGCTTCCCTCGTGACTTCCATGGTACGGTGTTTTCAATTTTAGTCTCTACATTTTCTGGAATTATTAGTATGATGATCTTGGGAGATTTTGTTTTAGTAAATTAAGCTTTAGGAAAGGATTTGCTAGCTGATTATGTAAATTTCATTCAAGCTAATGTTGATTAGATGACGGTTAACTCTTTACTGAAAATAAGTTAAAAAGTTGTCAACTTTTCTTAGCGTTCTCGTTATATGCGTGCTTGTGGACCTATGGTTTATGCCATTGGCAATATTCTGCTTGAACTATGTGTCTATTTGTATCTACTTCTCATTTTCTTTTTCTTTTTTGTTTCCTGTGAATCTTTTAGGCTGCAATCCTAGGAGAGATGATAGGTTCAGGGAAGGCATCTGACAGATTGCTAATGATGTATGTGCCTTTCATGGGTTTTGGGATTCTGGCTGTTCTTCGTGGTTTAGTTTGTCGATCCACCAAAAGCACCGGATCTCTTGGCAAGAGATCCACTATCATGCCCAGAAGAAAGCTGGCCTGAGACAAAAGCATTTAGTTACTCACTCTTGAAGGCCTACTTTTATCTATTGTCTTTATGTGCCAGCTTATGGAGAACTCTAGCTAGGGAGAGGAACATTGCACTTACTTCTACATTCTCAATCTTAGCAAATATTTGTGTTTGGGAGAGGTCACCCAACTTTTTAAGCATTTCACGGGTCTGTGTTTGATTTTTCCATGTGAAAACGTTATTGCTTTCTGATTTATCTGGAATTCTTTCTTGTTGTTGGCTCAGCAACAATGAAATGTTTACTTGGTTGAAATCAAATTCATTCTTGAGATTACTGCCTCTGCTCTTCCACATCAGTGGACTAGAGGTCTTAACTTGGTAGATTTTGGTCCTCTTTGAGTCTTGATTGAATTGGTTCGGTTTAATTAAACCAGCAATCAGTTATAAAAAAAAAAACTAGAAATAGAGAGAAATAGCTCCGGTTTGTTTGTTTGTTCGGTTAAGTAAAACCAATAATTAAATAATCCGCGTGTGAATCTCAATGACCCGTCTTTCTTCTTGTTTCGTTTTCGCGGTCAACGACTCAAAGATTGTTTTTGCAACTCGGATTTGGGAGAGAAGCAAGAAAAGATGGGGAGCTTTAAGGAAGCTGATCAACATCTCGTTGTTTTTCTTCTTCGCACTGATGGCTGTAAATGTACCTCTTCTCAACGGCCAAATACTTTTTCCTGGAATCTACCCAAAGTTTCTCACCGATCTAAAAGACTGGTACAGCTCCGAGTTCAACGATTACTTGTTCATAGAGAAGCCGCTTTTCTTCGTCGGACTCGTCTGGCATGAGATCATATTCCTATTGCCTCTCTCTATTGTCAACATCTACGCCATTCTTACCGGCAAGTCGTGGTTCGGTACCAGCTCTTTGTTGTATGGAGCTTCTTTCCTCACTTCCATGGTACATTTTCTTTCTCTACATAATACTGGCTTAGTCTGTAGATAATATGTTAAAGTATTTGATCTTTATATATCACAACTTTCTTGATTTGGAAACTTTATACTTCATTTGCTTCTCTATTATCTTTTATGGTTGAAATCGCATTATCTTTTCCCTGCACTGAGAAGGCTATAGATTGTACCGCTTAGGTTCTGAAATGTAATCTTGCATTCTTATGAAGTTATGGTTTCTGCTCGAATATATGTGCTTTGTTTGTAATTTTTTTTTTTTTTTTTTTTTTTGTGAATCTCTAGGCTGCTATACTTGGAGATATGATAGGTTCAGGGAAGGTAACTAGCAAATTGTTATTGGCGTATTTGCCTTTCGTGGGTCTTGCGATTCTGGCAATTCTTCGTGGTCTGTTTTCTCGTTCAACCAAAAGATCCGCTGTTCTGGCCAGGAGAAAGCTTGCTTGAGGATAAACCAGGGTGATTTCTCATTTTATCATATGGTATTGTTCAAGTTATTCTTCTCTCAGCAACAATGATATGTTTCCTTGGATGAAATCAAATTCATGCTGGGACTTTCGAGTTTCCTTGGTGCGGTCTTGACTGAAAGGTAAACTACTTTGCAATGGACCCTTTTGAGAGAAACTCCTTGTCTAATAAGAAAAGTGTGAGAGCTTCCATAGACGAACTCACATAAGCTTACAAAGCAAAGAGACAAGAAAAGTGAAAAACCAGCAGACAATACTTGTATAAGATATTTATACAAACTCCCATTAAAAAAGACAAACTCTGAATTCGTGATGTGGTTTCCATCTAACCACAAGAAGGAAAGAAAAACAATATAACTGTAACACAAAAAAGAAGTCCAAAAACAATTCTAACCTATTCTTTTTTCTTCTATTTCAGTATGTTGCAGGGGAAGTCAATTCCCGAACCTAGTAAAACCATTTGCATTCTAACTTTCAAGTAAAAAGTTTTTCACTGCTTAGTTTCAACAAATAAGCAGAACAAAACTTAACACTATAAACACTCTATGGTATATCTTGTAAGGTTCGATCTTGACTCCTCCGCGTTTTTCATACTGAAAACTCTCTTTTTTCTTCATTACCATTTTCTTATTTCCTGCAAGAGGAAGAAGAGAAGTATGATCACATGAAGTCGTAAAAGCGAGAAGAATAGCTGCAGTCTGCAGACATGTTTACTGAAAGTACCTAATGGGTGGTTTTTCAAGCAGTCTCACAAGACATGGAAGCTTTGATTCTCTCTACAGTGCAAGCTATTAGATTGTTAACAGTTGCAACAGAGCCAAGAGACAGCTTAGCCGTAGGAACTGAGTCAACCAGAATCTGAAATGCAACGGTCAAGAGCGACCCTCCATCTCCTCCAGGGGCTCCACCATTGGCATTACCATCAGGAAGAATAGCAAAGCCTGATGGAAGCAGAGCTACATAGTCCGGATCACCTCCATTAAGCACTATGTTCATAGCTACAATATCGACTGGAGCATAGATAACAAACGAAGCTGTAGGATCAGTGCAGCTCTCTTGTAGAATCAGCATATTGCTCTGGCTAGAGTTTGCACTCTGTGACATAAAGAAAGATTGAAAAGTTATTAGCTAAGATCAGATGATTATAACAAGAGTTAGAAACCCGGTTTAACTCACATTTACCCGAAGAAGAGAAACACAGTTTCCGGTATCTCTCCCATTAGCAATATGTGCCATTTCTTGCACAACTCCTCCATTAGACAGAATATCCCACTGAAAGTCTCACAAAAACATTAAAACTCTGTCCAAATCAGAACGAGAGAGCGTAGTAACTAAAAGGTTTACCTCATTTCTTGAATTCTCGTCTCTGAGGAAGTCGAAGACTCGCTTTGGAGGAACAGGGATCCAAAAGGAAGTGGCTGCACTTAGAACAATACCTGGAGGCCTTCCTGGATCATCCACACTCTTCCTAGTCATCACTCTAACATCTTCAGCTCCTGTACCGGACAATGTAGTCCACGTGTGAGCAGTTGAAGCACTCACTCCTGCACAAAAGCTTATAACCATCCGCTCCGCCAATTTCAGCATACTCCTCCTCCCTTCTTGGTTAGTTATCACTGCATATTCACCAATATAGAACTGTGATTCTGACTCTGATTCTGAATATGAGAAAGTGAATATGAAACAAACAGTAGGTTATACCGCCAACTTCTCCAGACAAAATGTTTGTAGCCATGACACTAGCTAACCGCTCGCATTGGCGGTCAAGAATCGCTACCCAGCGTTTAGCACCAAAGGCATGACCAGTACTAACCATGTGCTTGTATAAGTTATGAACTCCTCTGTCATCAACTTCCACATGCTCCACCCAAGTCACCTGTTACATTAAATTTTGAATTTTTGAATTTGTTGCTTAAGATATAACCTAATGTTTTTATTTTATTATATACCTTAGAATATCCATTTGGCATTTCTTGAATCAAACATCCTGAAGCTCGCCGTCTGCATCTAGCCGGGGGATTCGGTTGGAGACTATCCAAGGAAATATCGACAACCGCCCACGAACCATCTCCTTGTTGTTTACAGTAACGTGCAAAATAGGTTTCACGGGTCGGGACTAATGGAGATGGAACTTGAAACTCTGCAGTCATCTGCAAAACAGAGTGGTTAACTCAGTTCCAAGTTGTTAGTTTGAAGTTTAATTTTTACAGAAAGAAAGGAAAAAATTTACCACTTGAAGAGCTCCATTAAAGTTTCCTGCAACTCCAGTCGATAAAACCGCTAAGGTCATCGCTCTAGATACCATCCCCGCGAAAATCGTCGACCATTGATTCTGTAACATCATATCAATGTTGTTAAAACTCTTAAACAGAGAAATTTCTTTTAAATATATGCAAAGTGAAAATGTTAATTACCACATCCATGAGAATCTCAACGATGTTAACATGATTCATGATCACAACCGCGCTTTCACGCGAAGCTTCGGATCTAAATCCAGCTGGTCTAGGTCCGATCCCTCTAGGAAACGTCCGAGCATACTCTTCTTCGTCTAAAACCAAACTCTTCCACAATGTCTCGTCCACTTGAACCATCCTCATGAGCTCTTCCATTGCAGCCACAGCTAAGTCGATGATCACCGGTTTATCAGACTCTGTTGGTGGAGTGATGGACTTGAGGAGATCGGTTGGGTTGTTTCCATAAGCTTCTCCTCCAAGATTTCCCATGGCGAGTTCTAGAGGACGTGGAGGAAGTGGAGGAGGAGACATGAGAGGATAGTTTGAGACTGGCTTGCCCACGTATTTGGCTGCAATCGCGGATATACGGTCGATCTACACAGACAAACAAGAAAGATTAGTGATTCTTGTGGTTTTAAAAGTTGGGTTGGGTCACAAGAAGAACAAACGTTATTAGTTATTATGTTGTTATTATGGACTACGTACGTTTCTTTTAAGTTATATGTTTTATGATCTTCTCTCTTGTTTACGCACATATATACGTAAACAGTTAGCTTTTCATTTTGTAATTTTACTTTTATCAATTAAATACGAAATAAAGTAAAGTTTAATTAAACTTGATCAATTCATTCATTATTTCAAAAATAATTCTGTTTTTTTTTTTAATTTAAATAATTGTGTTTTTCTTCTTCTATTGTTTTGATACTAAAAAAAATTGTGTTTTTCTAATTTCAATACAAAATTTATATAAGGTTTTAATTTTATGATTATTAAATACTATATTAAATAGAATGAAAAGATATTTGGAAAGCGAAGTAATGTTAGTCATATAATAATGATTTTATTCTATATATTTTTTAACTAAGAGTAAAAATATGAAAAATCAAAACATGCAACTAAAATTATCTGTACATTAAACATTATAGGATTGATAGGATTAATAAGATTTTCGTTGTGAAGTTAATTATTTAGTCGATATATATACCTCTTCCCTTAGTCGAGCATTTTCCAGACGAAGTTGGTGTTCGTCGAAGGACATTTCTCCGATAGCCGTTGGACCACCACAATTAGGACACGAAGCATTTGCAAGAGCCTCTCGATATCTAAGGTTGTCGCTTCGAAGCTTTTCGTTCTCCGCTCGAAGATGCGAGTTCTCATGCCGCTCGTGATGATTCTGCGCGAATAAAACTTATAGTTCCGTTATCTCTGTAGTTTTTATACAAGTTATTTAGAAACCCAAGTTTCTAATTTGTGTAAAATTAAGCAACACATGATTTCACTAAAAAAGAGGAAACGTATATTTATACACACACATAATACACTTGTGTACACGTTATGTGTTTCACGGTATTTGCATAACGTAAGCATATGTGTCCAAAACGTTTAAATCTTTATGTTATGGCTCTAACTTAGCTAATAACTAGTAAAATAGGCAAATTTGTTTCAACCAAACAATTTTCCTATGGCTTGATCCGCCACAAATATAGTTCTGCCAAACAACTACAACTTTTCAATTGAAAAAAATTATGGAGGAAAAGTAAGAAAATTAAGTCAATTGTATTAACTAGATCTAAAAATCTGCCAAAAATCTACCAAAGTCAATAAATTAATTCTAATTAAATGAAACACCATCCACCCAAAAATTGTAACGAGTGTGACTGAGATCAGATGCATAGGTCTAAGTATAATTAATTAAAATAAGCCCTTCAAGATTTAATATGAATGGCTAATATATAGTATAATTAACAAGTATCTATATTTTCTCTAATATAGATTCATAATTTATATGTGTTCATAATATAAAGTATACCTTCATTTGGGTACGTTTGTTTTGGAACCAGAATTTGACCTGAAGAGGTTCCAAACCCAATTCACGGCTTAATTGTTTCCTTTGCTTGTCATCTGGGTGAGGACACTCTTTGAAGAATCTATTTAACAACCAAAACAAAATTTGTCAACAAAAATCGAGAAAATGGAAGCAAGCGACTAATTTATATACATACGCTTCCATCTCCTGGATCTGAAGTTGGGTGTGTCGATGATATCGTTTCTTCTTGTTAGGATGAAGAGGATCTTGGTCGTTTCCTGATCCTCCTTCTTGATTCTCACTTCCCGATTTAGTATTCGGACTGTCGAATTCATCGTCCCTAAGGAATCCTTCATTGTTGTTGTCTTCATGGTTGTAGTTGTGGTTATTGCTATCTGCGTTGTTCATAGCCGCAAGCAACATATTTGGCTCGAACATCTTTTCTTACACTGGAAATTGAACGCAAACCCTAAAAGCAAAAAAGAGTAGAAAGTTTTGTCAAAATTTAGGGTTTGTTCTTGGATACGAGAGTCAAGAAGAAGAGAAATTTCTCCAAGGCTTATAAATTATGGTAATACTTTTTCCACGTCAACAACTTTAAACTTTTTTTTATATGAACAACAACTTGAATCTTTCTTTGGTGTCTTTTATCTTTCTTCTTGAAGATCTTACAAAAGGATATAAGCAAATAGAAAAACGAAGAATTCGAGATGATTGTAGGAAACAAAGGACCCACTAATTGAAAGCAAGAAAAAAAGAGTCTTGCAAAAAATAAAACATCACAATCATGTATTAATAAGTTATTAAATAACCAACCCAAAATAATGAATTTCGCATTCTCCGAATTATTCAAACCTCCCAAATTTTTTCCCTTTTAAAAAAATAACCAACAGACTATGATGAAATCTTATGACAGTGATTCAAAAATCATAAGCAGTGTAGATGAAAATCAATTGATGTCTCTGAAGAACTTAAAATTTCTACACTATAATAACTTTGATGAACGATGATTTAATTACAATTTCGAGGTATTTGATCAGTTTTGATTTAGATGGGAGAGGAAAGAGAAGACGAAAAGAGAAATGTTGGACTCATTAGTTCAAAGCAAATAAAATGGGCAAAAAGTAGGTACAAATAAATTCCCAACTCTATCCTGTTTATGAAAAAAACCAATATTTTCGTGAGAACCGAACAAAACGTAATTAAATATATTGTAATCATTAGCAGATTTTTAAATAAATAACAACCTCCAGGAAAAAGTGAAAGCTATTTTTTTGCGATTTTAAAAAAAAAAGTTGAAATGAAAAATGTTATTATATATGTGCACGGTGCAACGGACCAACATCTATACAGTAAATATACAACTTACAACCAACGTGACATAAGGCCTGGTTGATGTATTAAATTTTTCCAGCTATTTTTTTAATATATCATCATCGTATTTAAACGTTTTTATTTCATACATAAATATATAAATGTATATATATAAAGTATATCACGTGTTTATATAATAAAAACAAACGTATAGTGAAAACTGAAAAGGATGATATACGAAGAGAATACAAACCTTTAATTATCCTCTTTATTTTTATTTTCTGATAAAGGGCTATCGTCCTCTTTATTGTTGTCTCGATGGTTTCATCTCTGCCTATATATATATATGTGTGTAGAAATTGATAAGATAAAACAGTAATTAGAAAGTCAGAAATCAAAATAGGAGAGGAATGAAAAGAATATTAGAAGCAATAAGTAATCAATTAATGTTAAAGAATGAAAAATTTAAGAGAAAATTAGATGACTAACTGAAAATTCAACATAGACTATATATTTGATTATAAAATCATCATGAAAGTGAGAGTTTTATGAAGAAGCTAAAAAATTAAGTTTAATGATCAATTACATCAAAGAAATAAAAAAAAAACTTTAAATTGAATTAATGATAGAATAAATATACACCAGAAATGATGAGGTTTTCGAGATATACACTGAGAGGACGAAGCAGCGAAACCCTAAAGGGAGAGAGAAGGGTGGAGCGGTGTGTCTGGTCCGAGACTTGTTTCTCGGAAAACCGCTGATGGATTTGTGAAGCAGTTTGTTGGCGAAGAGTTTGAAAGGTAGGTGCAAATCTTGGAGGAAGAGAGAGAGAGAGAGGAAAAATGGGAGAGATGAGAGTAATGGCAGAGAGAATTGAGAGGGTGCAATGAAATTAAATGGTGAGAGAGGGACACTTAATTATCCTACACGCTTATAGAGAGAGAGAGAGAGCGGAGAGATATGTTACGAAATTATATTTGGAGAAACCGATTTAATTTTTAGTTTTCCTTTTATTATATAGTTGTGAATGACGGCTAAAGAGCTAAAAGACCAACCTTTTCATTATTTATAGTATATATTGTTCTTTTTTAAAATTTCATTAACATCATTTATAACTTTTCATATGAAATAAAATCCAATAAAACATCACTTAACAAAACTAACTAGATCAAAATTTGCTTAATATCTATGTGTTAAAAGTAATTTTATTAATTTTAATACTCTAAGATTATTATTTATTTAGGAGAAATTTTATATAGAAGTTTTTAGTTTTACTATAATCTAATTTTACTATTATTACATTGATAAATTCAATGACTTCTAATTCCTTGCTACATATATATAATATATGATAATTAAGTATTTATTTTTTCCGAGATATATATATGATCATTACATATTTAGCTATTACTTTTTAGTTAGTACTATCTTTTATTTAGATTGTTCTAATGAAATAAATTTATTTTATTAGAAAAAAGATATTGGAGGGAAAATTTCATTTATGTATTTATTTTGTTTCATTTAAAAGAGGGAAATATAAATTAGCACCTTTCAAGTAAAAATAACATAATTTTAAAAAATTTCAAAAAGATCCACTCTTTTTTCATTTTACATCTTAAATATACTGTATACGTTTAATTACTTTGTGCCCCAAGCATTTATAACTTGTAACGTGCAATTAAGTTGTTTAAATACAGATCACCCATTAAAAAGTGATAATCTGTAAAAGTCATGCATCCATACGTACTTTATCACGCGAAGATATATAAATATACTGCGTATTTACTTCGCCATTCCATAAACTTTTAACACTCTCAAGTTTTCTTTTTCGTTTGCCAAAAAGTTTATACTTACCTCGATTAATTAAAATAATAATAATAATAATAATAACATTAACTCTTCTATTTTCTGATTTTTATTTAAATAATATATATGTGTACATATATATATAGAGAGAGATGGAATTGTACGTATGCGATAGGGTGGCGAATAGTTTCGTCGCATTAAATGTTTACACAGAGGCTGCATGGCTTTAGGCCCATTTACTGCTCTCATGCCTCTCTTGCACTTAACCTACTCTTCCTTCGTGTACTCTCCTACTAAGAAAACTGATAATTCAACGCCTAACATTTGAGTTTTTTTTTCTCCTGCTACTGCACAAGAAACTAATTAAAAGTTAATTCAAAAGAACTGCTACACTACTATTCGCATACATATATATCCATAAGTTGCATCACCGCAGAAATTTGATACATAATATATGGAGGATTTGTGAAGAAAATAACATATATGCATCGTCTGATATTAAAGCGAAACCATGAGATAATTTTAATTGATTTTCAATATAAGATTAATTGAAAATAAATGAATTCACGTAATACATTTTCTCGAGATGATGATTTTTCCAACTCATATCCTATTTGAACCATTTTAATTGGGTCAATATTTGTACTTTGATATCATCTATTTTTGTATTTTAGAAAATAAAATGAAAATTTTATATGATTTTTATTGCAAACTCGATTTTCTCATTAAACAAATTACATAAATTTTTCATTATACAGATTAGACGCAACCTTTAAAAAATACACTTTACAATGTTAAATTTTACTCCCTCTGTTTCATTTTATTTATACTTTAAGGTTTTTGCACACATATTAAAAAATCACAAAAATCTCATTTAATTTACCTTTTTTACATAAAAACATTATTAATTACAATTAATTCAACCGATAAGAAAACATACTATAAAATATAATTAGTAAAAAAAATATTAAATGCATTTAATTCTTGCATAAAATGTTAACATTTATTTTGTAACAAAAACTTTTTCATTAAACTATAAATAAATTGAAACAAACGACGGAGATAGAGTAAGTTTTAGGGGTGATAAATGATGGTCAACAACGACAACTTTTGTTTCATACTCGGAAAGTCTCAAATAATTTAGATTGTTTCTGCCAATATGATCAGACCCGAGATTCAAAATGAAAATTTGTTTGTTGAAAAAAATGGATGCCTTAATAATAAATTCAAAATCGTAGGTATTTTGGTTTTCGGCTTCCTATATGGGCCGTGAGAGGACATCAATTTTTGGCCCGTCATATGTTTAAGAAAGATCAACAACGAGAGCGGCAATGTTGAAAATCTTACTCCGAGACCGAGAGTGGAGAGTTCGTTGAGGAATATATGTATTGATTGATTCATTTTACTTTTCCTTTGTATTAGTCTATAGGTTGCTACTTGTTCCACAAGCAACTGGTCATACATTGCAATATCCAATTACTGAATATAGCAACTTGGATGGTTTTATATGAGAAAGCAAGAACGTGGAATCCACATACTAAAACAGTTTATCATAGTTTTTAACATTGAGAGCTAAGGACTAATAAAAAATTTATCCTAACTACATGTTGTCCAAAGTCAATAGCTTTTCAAAGAGCAAAAGATGCTTTGAAGCTTTCTAAATCGTTGCACGATTTTGAGTTTTTCTAATTCTGGAAAATTTTATCTTTAACCACCAGCAGAGATCAAATAGATAGTGGAGATCCTGCAATGTCCTCCTCGACATCCTCTGTTTTTCAAACCTAATTAAAAAAACAGAGAAATACTGCAAATGGGTTTATCCAAATCACATTTGACATTTCTCCATGGACGTTTTCAATGTCTCTGGATGGTCTATAAAAGGGCCAAGACTGTCTCCTTCATTTTCATCTCCAAACTCGCTCTGACTTTTCTTGGCTAACACTCAACAGAGGTAACAAGCTAAGAACATAGAAAGAGCGAGACAGTAATGGCGATCAAGAACCTTCTTGCTCTTGTGGTTCTTCTTAGCGTTCTTGGAGTTTCAGTTGCTCAAAAGGGTCTTGACCTTAACTACTACAAACACAGGTGTCCCGACGCGGAAGCCATTGTCCGTCGTGTCACAGTTCAATATGTTTCTCGCAAGCCAAGTCTTGCTGCCGCGCTTCTAAGGATGCATTTTCATGATTGTTTCGTCAGAGTAAGTTTGCTTCTTTGAGACTAAAATGAATATATATGAAAAACACTGCTAACTCTTTTGATGGTTCATGTAGGGATGTGATGGTTCCATTCTTCTGAAGTCTCCAAACAATGATGCGGAAAGAAACGCTGTCCCCAACCTGTCCTTGAGAGGCTATGAAGTGGTCGATGCCGCCAAGTCAGCGCTCGAGAAGAAGTGTCCCGGTGTGGTTTCTTGCGCTGATGTTCTCTCGTTAGTCGCCAGAGACGCCGTCTTAGTGGTACGTAACATTTCATAATGGACTGATTCTGCTTATGCCAAAATCATTGAAAGAGTACTAAAACTTCCTTTTGTTGCCTTTAATTTCACAGATCAACGGACCATGGTGGCCAGTTCCATTAGGTCGGAGGGATGGTCGCATCTCAAGACTTTCCGAGGCTAACTTACCTTCGCCTTTCGCCGGAATAGCTGTACAAAAGCAGAACTTCTTCGCCAAGGGTCTAAACACAAAAGACCTTGTCGTTCTCTCAGGTATATTTCTAAAAAACCTTAAGTGCAATTTAAAAGTTACCAACTTGAAGTTTCAAAGCTGAATAATATATAATGGTTTCTTGATCAGGGGGTCACACCATTGGAATCTCTAACTGCGGTCTCATTAACAGCCGTATCTACAACTTTACCGGCAAAGGCGATTTTGACCCGTCGATGAACCCGAGCTACGTCAGGACATTGAAGAAAAGGTGTAAGCCTACTGATTTCAGGAGCTCAGTGGAGATGGACCCAGGCAGTGTCAAGAAGTTTGACTCTCACTACTTCAACATTGTGGCTCAAAAGAAGGGTTTGTTCACATCTGACTCAGCACTTCTCGATGACCCTGAGACCAAAAGTTACATCGAGAGACAGGTTGCCACTGCTGGCTCTTCATTCGCCAAAGATTTCTCTGACTCAATGCTGAAGCTCGGTCTTGTCGAAATCCTCACCGGGAATAAGGGTGAGATCAGGAGGAGATGCGCCTTCCCTAACTGAGTTTCGATCTAAACAAAACTGCTGTTTCTTTGGATGGTTTGATTCGGCAGTTTACACTTATCATTTCTTTTGTATGTTTTTTTTTTCTTTTCCTCCAAGTCTGTTTTCAGACAGAGTTTTCCAGTTTCCTTAATTTGTATGATGTTTTCAAGTCTCACAAAAGTCAAAAGACTATTTCTTTGGCACTGAATCCATAATTATTTTCGTCTTCTCCATCAGTCCAAATAAAGCTGAACATTGACGAGGCAGAAAAAAAAAAAAATCCCAACTAAGAGTTAGCGCACTCGAAAGCAGAGGAGAAGAGAAAGATTCCGGCATCTGTAACCCTAATCTTGTCCACGTAGCCATCACTCTCCACTAGGGATGTTGTCATGGGCTGAAAATAGTAGGGTTAGCCCTGTACAAAAATATAGGGCCCTAAACCCTTTAATTTTTTGAAGGACTACTAATGGGTTATAATTTTTAGCCCTTTTAGATATAAGGGTTAATTTTTTAACCCTTTAAACAAAATAAATCAAATATTGTTGAAATCAAATACTGTTGAAATCAAATATAAGGGTTAATTTTTTAAGAAAAATATCTAAAATAGCACCTAATCAAGTTTTATTGACACAAATAGCACTCAAAAAATTTTATTCCATAAATAACATTTTTGAATTTTATTATTAATTAAAAAATATAAAAATTAATTATAAATACAAAAATTAATAATAAAAAAATAAGAAAATAATTACTTAAGAAAAAAAATTCCGTCAATATTTTCCTGCAAAAAAACCCGTCAAATATTTCCCACCAAAAAAATTTTCCCGCCAAAAATATTTCCCGCACCAAATTTTCCGGCCAAAAAAAATTCATCAAAATTTTCCCTCAAAAAAAAATCCAGGAAGGATTTCAAGAAATTCACGAAGGCATTCAAAAAATTTATGAAGGCTTTCACGAAATTCAGGAAATTCAGGAAGGATTTCAAGAAATTCAGGTTGGTTTTCACGAAATTTAGGAAGTATTTCACGAAATTTAGAAAGGCTTCCACGAAATTCAGGAAGGCTTTCACAAAATTCTGTAAGGCTTTACTGAAATTATTGAATTTCGTGGAATCATTCCTGAATTACATGAAATCTTTCCTGAGTTTTGTTAAATTCTACCTGAATTTACTAAAATCATTTAAGGAATACTTTCCTGAAATTTAAGGAATCCTTCCTGAATTTCCAGGTTTTTTTGGCGGGAAAAATTTGATGGAAATTTTTGTTGGCGAGAAAGTTTTGACAAAAAAATTGGCGGGAAAATTTTAGGCGGGAAAAATTAATTTTGACCAAAAATTTAAATTTCTTATTTATTTATTTTAATTAAATTATTTATTTATTAATATTTAATTAAAGTTTATGTTGCTATTTGTAGAATTTTTCAAATGTGGTGCTATTTTTGGAAGAAAAACTTAAAATAGTGTTATTTATGAGAATTGCCCATTTTTTAACCATTTATGAATTTTATTAATGAATTTTGAAAATTTATATATTTATTTATAAATTTGTTATGAAAATTTTAAAATATTAATCTAAACACACAATAACTAGTTTGGTTTTAGAGAAATAATACATATAGGGCTAGCCCTACATTAACCATTTAATAAAAATTACAAAGGGTTAGAAAAGAATTAGGGTTAATATAGGGTTGGGCTTATATTAACTAAGAATGGGCTCAACCCTAAACCTACATTTAACATCCCTACTCTCGACATCGAATACCTAATCGCAGCCGTCAATTCAATCCTCCAACACTCAATGGTGTCCTCAAAGCGTTTCCTTCCACTTCCTCGTCTCCTTCGAGTTTTAAAATAACCCTAAAATATCTAATTCGACCGACTACGACTTCCCCCAAATTGAACAACCACTAAATTAATTACGCTACAAATTACTTAGCGGTCTGCGAACGAGTATTATTAGCAGATGAATCAAACGCAATTTACTCAAAAAAATTTAACTTGATAAATTGTTACACAGTAAGAAAATTATTACGGTTGCAACAGTAAAGTTTTTCTTACCGTTGTGATTAATTTCCATTTTTTTGCAGTCCAAATATATAAATGGAAACAATAACAACCTAACTTTCCTTTTTTTTGGTTTGAGTGATTTCCTTTTTTTTGGGAACAATGTCTTAACCTTTCTTTATAAATTGTTTACGCAGTAAAAACAAAATGACCGTTGTAACGGTAACGGCAATGTTTGTTTGAGTGATTTCCTTTTTTTTTTTTTTTTTTGATAAAAGGAGTTTCCAAAATTAATGAAAGACGCATTGGTTTAAGCCATCGAAGACGCATCGGTTTAACACCAACGGCACCGCCATCACGTAGACGAGAGGCAGCGAGAACATCGATGACTTGGAGGGGGATAAGCTTTCTCCAGCTGTTCACGTGAGGCACGTGAGGATATATGTCGGAGACGGCTTCGAGTAACAGAGCACCTTGGCCACGGCAATTATGTACAAAGGTATGCTTATATTATGTATAATGAATTAATATGGTAAACAAAATTGTTTTTCACTATCGATTTTTTCAGACTTAAAACTGAATTTTAAAGTTTTCCACAAATAATATTTTAAGTAAACCGTTTTGATTTAATTAAAATTTGTACTTCTATTAATATTTATAATTGTTTTAAAAAAAAAATTTTAAGTGTTAAATTTTAAATTTAATAAAAACAAACCGAATTTGACATTCTTTTTTTTTTTTTTTTTTGTCAACTAAAATATGTATTCAAAAAACCATTATTGGGTATATTGTTTACATAAATGGTTTGAAGCGGTTCAACACGAACATTTCATGCTAAGTTATTCGCTTTCCCATTTTCTTCGCGGCTGATCTGAGTTAAAGAAAAAAAATCGAATTCTTCCTTGTCGCTTCTGATCGCTTCGACATAAGTGGAGAACGCCGGCCATTCGGTTGGGGAGGATACCATCTTCACTAGATCGGAGCAATCTGTGAGAAAAGCTACTTCCCGCTTATCTTGACCAATCATACATCTCATCGCCCAGACTAATGCTTCTACCTCTGAATGAAGCGAAGTCAAACTCCTGCGAAGATTTGCGGCCCCCATGTAATGCATATCCTGCAGTGGTTTAGAACAAAACCACCCTAGACCTGAGAACTTATCTTCCGCTTTCCATGACCCATCTATGAAACATCGAAATGCATCACTTCGTAAAACACTCGTATCACTTTGACATTCCGTCCATAGAATTTTCGATGGTCCGTTAGAGGTGTTATAAATTCAAAATGTTTTCATATAATATAAATTTAACACTTAATTTCTTTTTGTTTTTTCAGATTAAATCTAAATTAAAGTCTTATATAAATAATATTTTAAGTGAACCGTTTTTATTTAATTAAATTTTACTTATATAAATATATATTTGTTTGATTTCCACAGATTTTTCTAAGACAACAAAATTAAAGTGAGCCAATTATTATTTTTGTTTGGTTTTGGTTTAACAAAATTAAACACTCAATTCAAAACTCAAGTGAAACAAACTTTTTTTTTTTCCATTTCAAAACAGAGTCACATTGAAGAATACAAGTTAAGTTGCACAATAGAATACAAATAAATATTCATGGAAGAAACAGAACACAACACCAAAACTCGAAACAAGAAACTTCCGTGAAAGAAATAAAGAAAGAAAGAACGAAAGAAAAATGCAGAAAGCGTTTTAGACTCAAGATTAGTTAACGGAAGAACACTTGTTCCTGATCTCACCATTTTTCCCGGTAAGAATTTGGACGGCACCAAGTTTGACCATGGAATCTGCGAAATCTTTACTGAAAGTTGAGACTTCGTTGACTTGCTGAGCATCAATGTAGAGTTTGGTCTCGAAGTCATCGAGAAGCGTAGAGTCAGATGTGAAGAGCCCTTTCTTACTAGCCACGGCTCTGAAGTAGTTGGAGTCGAATGTCATGCTACTCTTTGGGTCCATCTCTAGTGGGGTTGTGAAATCAGTGGGTTTGCACGTTTTCTTCAATTTCCTAACGTAGCTAGCGTCCATGGATGGGTCAGAATCGCCTTTTCCTGTGAAGTTGTAGATACGCTTGTTGATGATAGAGCAATGAGAGATTCCAATGGTGTGACCCCCTGCGCTCAAGAAACCATTTTTATTCAGCAAGTTATAAACCAAACTTTTAAGGTTGATTTGCTCAGCATAAGGTCTTTGGAGAAATACCTGACAGAACGACTAGGTCTTTAGCGTTAAGACCCTTGTCGGAAAAATTCTTCTTCAGTGTAGTTACGTTGGAAAAAGGTGACGGTAGATTGACCTCAGAGAGTCTTGAGATGCGACCATCCCTCCGACCCAATGGAACCGGCCACCATGGTCCCTTGATCTGTAGAAAGGCAACAATAACAAGTTATATACTACAGTTTTGGAATGAGAAATTTAGTAATATGAAAATGTTACCAATTCGACGGCATCTCTGGCGACTAAGGCAAGAACATCAGCGCAAGAAACAACACCGGGACACTTCTTCTCGAGCTCTGACTTGGCGTATTCGACCACTTCAAAGCCTTTCAGGGATAGGTTGGGGACAGCATTTCTTTCAGCATCATTGTTTGGAGATGTCAGAAGAACGGAACCATCACATCCCTGCATAAATCATAACCAGAGTTAGTAATAGCTTCCCTCAAATCCATTATTATACTCTCGAAGAAGCAGAGAATTGAAGCAAGCTTACTCTGACGAAACAATCATGAAAATGCATCCTTAGAAGCCCGGCCGCAAGGCTTTTCCTTTTAAGAACATGTTTTGCTGTCGCTTTTTTGACAATGGCCTCTGCGTCGGGACACGAAGACTTGTAGTAGTTGACGTTAAAGCTCAAATATGGAATGGCAACAGAAAATCCAAGAGCACTAAGAAGAACTACAAGGGCGAGAAGGTACTTGATCGCCATTACTGTCTCTCTCCTTTGTTTTTTTTCTTTTGCTCGTTTGCTTTGTTGAGTGTTAGCCAAGAAAGGTCAGAACGAGCTTGGAGATGAAGATGAAAGAGACAATCTCATGCCTTTTATAGATCACCCAGTGACATTGAAAAAGTCCATAGAGAACTGTCAAATGGGATTTAGATAAACCTTTTTGCAGTATTCATCTGTTTTGTTAATTAGGTTTTAAAAAAAGAGGAGGGGGACGTTGCAGGGTCTCCACTATCTTTTTTTGTATCTCTGTTGGTGGTCGAATAAAGAATTCCCCAGCATTAGAAAAAACTTAAAAATATTTAAAGGATCAACGATTCTATTTAACGTGCGTCTTGCTTTGCTCTTTGAGAAAAAGCTATTGACTTTGAGAAGTTTGTTTGCACAACCTGTAATTGAGTGGGGAAAGAAAGCTCTGTTTATCATTGTACTAAAAAAGTAGTATTCTTCTCAAAACAACTGTTTTATTTGAATCAATGTTTTACCAAATCCGAGATATCAAGAAACATAATTAATTTTGTTACCATGTGTGGAACACACGTTCGTCTTCTTGGTATGCCTTCTGCATCATCTTTTTCTTCTGTTCCATCAGTTTCTCTTTCTCCAACCTCTGTTTCCCTGTCCTCTTGAGATTTTATAATTACTTAAATAAATACAATTTATAGTTTTCTCAATCAATCTGAAAACGCGAAATACGAAAATAAACACTAAATGCAAACGTCAAAACACAAGCACAATGTATAGTTTTTTTTCAAGAGAACTGAAAACATGAAAGACATAAACATAGATTTAAAAATTTTTAACGAGCCGTAACCACTGCGTAAACAATTTATCAAGGTAAATTTATTTAACTTGCGTTTGTTTCATCTGCTAATAATACTCGTTCATTCTCGAGCAGACCGCTAAGTAATTTAGTGGTTGTTCTTCTAGGGCTTTTGTCTCACGAAAGATGAAATCAAGGACTGTACTACGGTCTCACGTGTAAAATAGCAAATTTTTAGATTCTTCAATTTGGGGGAACGCGATTCAGGTTTTCTTTTTTTTTTAAATCTCGAAGGAAACGAGAAAGTGGAAGAAGACGCTTTGAGGACATATCGAGTGTTGGAAGATGAATTGACGGCTGCAATTAGGTATTCGATGTCGAGAGTGATGGCTACGTGGAAGATATTAGGGTCACAGACGCCGGAATCCTCTCTTCTCCTCTGCTTTACTCGTAGCTCGAGTGCGCTAACTCTTACTCGTCAATGTTCTGTTTTGTGGAGAAACAGAAGAATTATATATAAGTGGACTCATGAAAAATACGAAATAATTATGGATTCAGTGCCAAAGAAATAGTGTTTTGACTTGAAAACATCATACAAAGGAAACTGGAAAACTCTGTCTGAAAACAGACTTGGAGGAAAAGAAAAAAAAAACATACAAAAGAAATGATAAGTGTAAACTGCCGAATCAAACCATCCAAAGAAACAGCAGTTTTGTTTAGATCGAAACTCAGTTAGGGAAGGCGCATCTCCTCCTGATCTCACCCTTATTCCCGGTGAGGATTTCGACAAGACCGAGCTTCAGCATTGAGTCAGAGAAATCTTTGGCGAATGAAGAGCCAGCAGTGGCAACCTGTCTCTCGATGTAACTTTTGGTCTCAGGGTCATCGAGAAGTGCTGAGTCAGATGTGAACAAACCCTTCTTTTGAGCCACAATGTTGAAGTAGTGAGAGTCAAACTTCTTGACACTGCCTGGGTCCATCTCCACTGAGCTCCTGAAATCAGTAGGCTTACACCTTTTCTTCAATGTCCTGACGTAGCTCGGGTTCATCGACGGGTCAAAATCGCCTTTGCCGGTAAAGTTGTAGATACGGCTGTTAATGAGACCGCAGTTAGAGATTCCAATGGTGTGACCCCCTGATCAAGAAACCATTATATATTATTCAGCTTTGAAACTTCAAGTTGGTAACTTTTAAATTGCACTTAAGGTTTTTTAGAAATATACCTGAGAGAACGACAAGGTCTTTTGTGTTTAGACCCTTGGCGAAGAAGTTCTGCTTTTGTACAGCTATTCCGGCGAAAGGCGAAGGTAAGTTAGCCTCGGAAAGTCTTGAGATGCGACCATCCCTCCGACCTAATGGAACTGGCCACCATGGTCCGTTGATCTGTGAAATTAAAGGCAACAAAAGGAAGTTTTAGTACTCTTTCAATGATTTTGGCATAAGCAGAATCAGTCCATTATGAAATGTTACGTACCACTAAGACGGCGTCTCTGGCGACTAACGAGAGAACATCAGCGCAAGAAACCACACCGGGACACTTCTTCTCGAGCGCTGACTTGGCGGCATCGACCACTTCATAGCCTCTCAAGGACAGGTTGGGGACAGCGTTTCTTTCCGCATCATTGTTTGGAGACTTCAGAAGAATGGAACCATCACATCCCTACATGAACCATCAAAAGAGTTAGCAGTGTTTTTCATATATATTCATTTTAGTCTCAAAGAAGCAAACTTACTCTGACGAAACAATCATGAAAATGCATCCTTAGAAGCGCGGCAGCAAGACTTGGCTTGCGAGAAACATATTGAACTGTGACACGACGGACAATGGCTTCCGCGTCGGGACACCTGTGTTTGTAGTAGTTAAGGTCAAGACCCTTTTGAGCAACTGAAACTCCAAGAACGCTAAGAAGAACCACAAGAGCAAGAAGGTTCTTGATCGCCATTACTGCCTCACTCTTTTCTTAGCTTGTTAGCTCTGTTGAGTGTTAGCCAAGAAAGGTCAGAACGAGTTAATTTGAAGATGAAGAGGAAGGATAAAATTTCATGCTTTTTATAGAAAATCAAAGATGTTGAAAACATCCATTCCATATAGAGTAATGTCAAATGGGATTTAGATATAACCCATTTGCAGTGACATTGCAGGCCTCCATTTATTCCAAGAAAATGAAGTCTTCGAGAATAGTAGAAAATTATTCAAAATTCCCTATAAGCATTTGAAAGCACAATTGACTATTTGTTTATAACAGATAAAATAATGTCATTTCACCATATAAAATGGAGTTCTTTAACACATTAGACATGCACGAATGCCTTGCACGTTATTTTCTAGTTGACATGGTAACGACAACATATAAAGTAACACTAGAAATATCTGTTTTCAGTAAATAAGATCCAACTTGCTAATTAATAAAGAATTAAGTAACTTCTTTGGGAAAACTTGAATATATCCTATACGTGTGTGGAACACACGTTTATGGAAGAGGGCATTTTTACTTGGTCGCTAGAAAAATAACGAACCCGTCCACAAAACTTAAAACAAATTGAAAGAATGGTATAAAATTTAGTAATATAAAAAAACAACAACAACGACAACAATAACAAAACTATGCACGACTAGGCAGGACCTGTCGACCCGACCAGAAATACGCAAATCCACATATTTCTAGTATGTTTGGGCACGGTCCGATTTGTTACCAACCTTATAAATTACAGAAAAAATCTTTTTTTCAAGATATATCTAAAACAGTTTAAAATTCAAAGATTCATTTATCAATATCATCTCTAGTCTCCTTCTTTTCCATGATAAATATCTAAAAATTTTCCCTCCCGAGATTAAAAAAATATATATTTTAATCATGGGTTTCTTTTTGTAAAATCCACATACATCAGTTTATTAGAAGATGCCAACGTTTGACCGACTTTAAGAAATAAATTGGCGTGGTAATCTGACGAAACGCCACTCCTCATAGGAAATATATTGAGCAGTTGAAATGCTCTCGTCGGATTATGAATAATTCAACTCTATAGAGCAGTTGTGTGAAATTCTAATTTGTTCTCCACTTCTCCTTATAATACAATGTTTTAATATCATTTCGCATGTTACAAACAAAGATTAGGCATCAAGATATAAGAAACAACAATTTAGGACAAAACAAAAATTCCAAAAAAATAATATACGTTGTAAAGTTGGACATATATATTAGTATCATGTTCTATATATTGTATCCGTACTGACTTATAGTATTATAAAGAAAAACAAAATTAAAAATGTTTGTAAAATTTATTTAATAATTTTATTTCGGTTAACAACATATATACGAGATCAAATTCAGATAGCACAAACTATTATACTACATGTTATATGCAGTTCATACATATTTGTTTAACAAAACTAATTTGACTATGATCATTTGATATCCTAGCATCTGAAATCGGTATCTCTACCAAATCTCAGTTAATCTTATATACTTTCTATACCTTAAAAAAATTTTAAATATAAAACAAGGATAATAATCTTGAAATACTCTCTTGCCCCTAAGTAAGTGTCGTTTACGGCTCTCTTAGCTGTGCTATTAGGGATTAGGTTGAGTAGGTACTGTAATTTTGGAATAAAGAAAGATCATCAGTGATATAACGAAACGAGTTGTTTACAACAAACAAACAAAAAACCCGAAACGAGTTTCTTTAGAGAAAAAGTACTTTATGTCTTGAGGCGATTGATCATCCAAAAATTTTGAGTATTCAAGATTACGAATTCTAGTACTCGCGACTAAAAGAAATTTAATAAGCCTTATTCTGGTTAATAATCGAAAATCAGATGTCATACAATCTCAGTTATATATAATTTTTTTTTGTTGATTATGACATCATAACGCTCAATACAATTAATTAAATTTAACTAAACTTAATTACTATAACCTACTGTTTGCTAGAATTTTTGTTGTTGATGATTATGACATCATAACGCTCAACACAATCTATTGCGTTTTGATTAGAAAAACAAAAATCGT
Organism: Turritis glabra; assembly: GCA_900406565.1. NCBI lineage: Eukaryota > Viridiplantae > Streptophyta > Magnoliopsida > Brassicales > Brassicaceae > Turritis > Turritis glabra. Next base: position 11,909,288 of record OVBN01000030.1, on the reverse strand, counting down.
TGATTATGACATCATAACGGTCAATACAATCAAATAAGTTTAGCTAGACTTTCTATGTTAATTACTTACTATAGTTTGATTTATGGACCAAACATTCACCATCTTTTAGCAAATCTAATACCTTATTGAATCACAGTTGACAAAATAAAATACTTATTTTATACTATTAAGTATATATAGTTAGTTAGAGGAATTGAAATTTGCGTCTTAGTATCAGAGTTTATTTTTGTTCTTTTTTTATAATATTAGAAGAAAAAAAATCGCTATAGAATTTACAAAGTTACAAACTTACAAATTATAGGAAAACAAATATAAGTGGAAAGACGTAAACTTTAATTAACATAAAAAGAAAACTCTTCCAACTTACCTCATTGAAGTGAAACATGATCTATTCATTAGTAAGAGTACTATAAAACCAATTTTGTAATAATGAATAAAAATTTTCAAATTTTCATTTGTGAGTGGCGCTGATTATGAGTCAGAAAAAATAACAAAAATAAAATAGAATAAGAGCACATGTTAGTTAGCTGAGATGGACCCACCTACACTACCAAACATACAAAACCTTCTATATAAACCTATTTTAACGTCTCAATACACACACAGCCACACAACAACATAAATCCTCCCAAACAGACACTGTCTCAAAAACCAACAAATTTAGAGATGATTTGCTTGAGAGCTATAGCTATTTCACTCTCTCTCTTTCTTGTGGGAATGGTTGGACCGATCCAAGCTCAATTGCAGATGAACTTCTATGCCAATACTTGTCCTAACGCCGAAAAGATTGTTCAAGATTTTGTTTCAAACCACATTTCGAATGCTCCTTCTCTTGCTGCTGCTCTAATTAGAATGCATTTCCATGACTGTTTTGTCCGAGTAAACTCTTCTTTTCTCTCATTATTTGTTTATTTATTTATATTGTGTGGAACATTCTGAATAGCAACGGAATTAATCAATGACGGTTATACATGGACGTGTAGGGTTGTGATGGATCAGTGCTTATAAACTCAACGTCGGGAAACGCAGAGAGAGATGCAACTCCTAACCTAACGGTTCGAGGGTTTGGCTTCATCGACGCAATCAAAGCTGTGCTTGAAGCTCAATGCCCTGGAATTGTCTCTTGCGCTGATATTATCGCTCTAGCATCTCGTGATGCTGTCGTTTTCACCGTAAGCATCATATTCACATAACATTATTGTAAATTACAAATTATAGTATTTCCCATCATAAATTTGATGGTATGTTGTAGGGAGGACCGAATTGGAATGTACCGACGGGGAGAAGAGACGGGAGGATATCAAACGCATCGGAAGCATTAGCCAACATTCCTCCTCCGACCAGTAACTTCACCAATCTTCAGACACTTTTTGCAAACCAAGGACTCGATCTTAAGGATCTTGTTTTACTCTCCGGTAAAACCTTAACCCGTACCACACCTTGCTAAGAATTAAATTATTGAGTGTTTTAAAAGATTTCTAAAAACATAAGTAAATCATAAACTCTAACGTAATTTTCTCTTGTGTTTGCTATAGCATTTACAATTTACAAAAAAATGATTAAAAATAATGTTTTCACAAAAGTACCTTTTTATAAACCAATATTTTATAATGTTACAACGCTAGTAATACATTTTAACCTATGGTTCCAGTCCCAAGATTTTTGAAAAGAAATTATCGTGTTATAACAGGGGCTCACACTATTGGTGTATCTCACTGCTCGTCTTTCACAAACCGTCTCTACAATTTCACGGGTCGTGGAGACCAAGATCCGGCCTTAGACAGCGCATACGCAGCCAATCTCAAGTCTAGGAAATGTCCTAGCCTCAACGATAACAAGACCATCGTGGAGATGGATCCAGGGAGCCGCAAAACATTTGATCTAAGTTATTACCAGCTCGTTCTCAAGCGTAGAGGTCTGTTTCAGTCAGACTCTGCTCTCACCACTAACCCCACAACACTCTCAAACATAAACCGGATCTTGACGGGTTCGGTGGAAAGTTTCTTCTCTGAGTTTGCGAAGTCGATGGAGAAAATGGGTCGGATCAATGTCAAGACTGGGTCAGCAGGAGTGATTAGGAGACAATGTTCCGTGGCAAATAGTTAAGGGATGAAAATGTAAAAGATTTGGGAGTTTGAGGGGTTGTTGTGAGAATAATACGGATGATGATTGTGTGTGGACCATTTGGGATTTGTTTGTATGGATTTTGTTATAGGCTTCATCAATAAAGAAATAAAATTACTAGTGTTTTATATATATTTGGTTTGTCTTGTACGAATCATGACATTCGAATTGGTTTGAGTACCATTGCCATTTTGTGGATAGAGTTATCTGCAAACGAGACTCGAGAGGATCCAAAAAATGTTAAGAAATTATAACAGTAATTTATTGTTGATGTTTTGATTGTGTAATTGTTTTTAGTGGCGGTTTTGATCTTATATATTAACAACTGATTAATATATATATATATATATATATTTTTTTTTTTTTAATTTTTACAATCATATATTAATGTATGTTAGGATGTGTGTAAAAAGCATAACGAGTAATTTCACCCACCCCTAAGCTCAAACTCAAACAACTCGGATTACTTCTAATTATAAAAAGAAAAATACCGAAAGACCTAAAAAAGAAAGCTTTATTATTTTCATCAACCAACGTACAAAAGTAAACAAAAAAAAAAGAGAGTAAAAGAGTAAAAAAAGTTATTTGAGTTTGTATCATTCCTTCGTATGGCTCTCAGGAGAATGAAGAGAAAACTCTGCACCAATCACAATCTTTTTCACCTTCTTCTTGCAAGAAGTATACCCGAAACTATAGCTGTCCCTGCAACTGCCATCGCCACTGATGATATTATCCTCTTCACCGTAAACACTGACTTGTCGCTTGGTATCTCCATTAGATCATTCATCTGCAATTTCCATGTAACGAAAATAAAGCACAATCCAAAGCCAAATAAGCTCCTTCCTTGAGAGATTGAAACGACAACAAACCGTTATAGGTTGCTTCCAATTCTTCTTGATTCCATTAATATGCCCTTTTCCGATAACTGCTACAACCGAACTATGCTCACTTGCAACTCTCAGTAAAGAGGATGCCATGTACCTGCAGATTTCATATATCAGGAGATATTTTGGATGTGAAACTCGATGAAGTTTTTTAAATCTTCTCTATATTTGCTACTAAGAGTGTTTCTATTTCAGTTTTCAGATAATGAATCATATGATAAGCCAAGCTTAAAATCCGGATAAACTACATGAAGAGGGAATAGTGAAAACTAACTGGTCTCGCTCATGCACAATTGTATCCATGAGAGTTGGAAATTCCTTGCTCATTTCTTGAATCACCAAAGTCACCATATCCACATTGTCCATATCTTTCAGCTGAACCAGTCCAATTTACCATTCATTGATATTCAGAATCAATATATACTGGTTATGACAAATCATTTACATGTGTAGAAAAGGGATAAAAGAATACACTAAGACTTACCATTTTCTCGAGTTCCTCAGCACTCGGCAAGAAGACAGCTTGAAACAGAATGGAGTATAGAAACTTTACCTTGTGCCATAGAGGCATCTTGGCCCATGTTCTTTTTAACGTAATCTGCTTCGACAAAAACAAAACCAAATGAATATACTGGAAGAATGCTTTAACAAAATAAACGCCCATGAAGTATAGAGATGCAACCTCATGTTATAAGATGCATATTACTAAATAAATGTTTTGGAACTACAGACAAACATATCACCTGTACAGGACGATCACCAAGTATCACCTTGCCGCCATATTTAATTGCCTCTTCATACGCCACACGAAACTCAGCACCAGGAAAAACCTCAAGATGACTGGCGATCTAGCAGAAGGAAAGGATGTAAATTTTTGATTCAGAAAATTAAGCTTCCATCAAAAAAATTCTTGATTAAGGAAACCTGCCTTTGCAAGAAACCATCCATAAAGTATTCCGAATGTGTTCTGTTTCTGCTTCCAACTTTCTATCATGTCCGACATGGTTGGAATCTAGAAAAGCAAAATATAGTACCATTTCAGAATAAGCAAAAGGGTTAGAATCGTGTAGAAGTACTTGGATCTGAGATATATTATCAACAACGTATAGCATATAGAGCAAGTGATGCATCATAGAAATTTCATCTAAGAAATGAGCAGCCACTGTTCTGTGATTAGTCAGGAATTTTGGCACCTCTAAGCATTAGAAATATAGACAGAGACACCAGTGGAATTCATCATCTTCTACCAAAAGAAGTAGCAGTGATGCACATTCTTTTCCAGAATCTCACACAATGATAGATCGCCACAAAATACAAAGAAGTAAACCAAATAGGAAGGAAGAAGCAGAATCACAATTGTGAAAAGCAAACCTTCAATGTCTGAGGTTTGAGAACAGACAATCGGCTTGAACACAACTCCACGAAGACAACCTGTAATATCAACAAGGTGCTTAGACCTGAACATAGACATAAAAATATCAAACTTGAGCCCTCAATGAAACATTTAAAGAGAAGAACCTCTGGTTTCAAGATGCTGATTATTGCTTCAACTTCAAGACAGGATTGCTGCACCAAATGATTACAGGATTATTCCATGATGAATGGTTAAGAATCATAGTCTAATCCGAAAGAAAGAGCAAAGCATTTTTCTGGTTTATTCAATCGAAACGAAACCCAATCTTGCTGAAATTAGAAATTTTTTCCAGAAGCTGGGGATTTATTACTAAAATTCAAACCCTAACTCCAATTTCGGCAACTGTTCTGATACAATAAAAAACACAGGTCCCAGCATTATTCCCCGTAATAGAAATGTTTGATAGATTTCTTGAAGAATTTCACATGCAATTCAGCTTTCTCCAAAAAAGAATACAAGAACGATTAAATCAGCAATCTCTGAATCATTCAGTAGGTTCAATTCCAATACAGCTCCTTCGCAAATTTAGAAACAAATGAGTATACCTTTGATACATGAGCAGTACCAACCAAGTACACATCGCAAGATCCACCTTCCGCTGTAGACTCGCACGTCAGAATCACAACGCTTTTCGCCAATTCCTCCGGAAGCTCCACTTTAATCGTCTCCGATGAACACTCGCCGCCGTCACCATCCGCTCCACCGCCGATTCCATCGCCATGGCCGCCGCTAATTACAGAATCAGAGTCTTTAAATTCTTCCTCCGCCGCTTCGTCGAGCAGTTCCTCCTTCTCCACATTCACTATGCTGTCGCTTAACGAGATATCACCGGTAGGCCTAGGGTCATCGATGTGAACGAAGTCCTCGCCAGAGTGAACCTCCGGCTCCGACGACGGCGATTGCGTCGGCTCTATCGTCATCGTAATCGAGGAGGTGATGGCAGATTTAGTAATTTTGAGGATTATGGAGGGCGAAGATTGAGATTGAGATCACGCAAATGGTTACTATCTAAGGAAGAAGGCAAGGTATCACGGTGGGAAAGTCGTCTAATCCCCTCGTTAGCTAAGGGTAACGCTCATTAATATTTAATTATATTTTAAAGTACCATTTATCATTTAATTTCTAATTATGCTTTAACCGGGTAAACCGGATTTGTAACTGTCCCCTCGTCACGGTCGCGTTAAAATTTGTTTTTTCCTATGTTAAAAATGCTTACATTCTTATTATAAGAAAACAACTGTAAAAGTGAGAGACTAATTATAAAGAAATCTAGGATTCTTAGCTTGTAATAGAAGTAAACTATCATTCTTAAATTCTAGTATATTTTAAAAGTGGATACAAAAGTAATAGATTAATTGTAGGGTAAATTAGGTAGGTAGCCTAATTTTTGAACATCATTTCATTTTCATTACATTTAAACAAATTCATTTCAGATTCATATAGTATCTAGTTTTGACTTTTGAGGGATCCAGAAATTAACTCATCAAAATTATAATGTAAGCTACAAATTTTCATGATAAAAACAATACAACCATATGTATGGTAGTGTTAGTTGCTGAATAATTTAGTCATCCTTTAAATGAATATCTAGAATTGTTATTTGTCAAATATTACCGTTCCGGAGTGTTTCACTGATTCTTCTCCTACCATTCAAATACATTGATTTTAAATTTTACCATTCATATTACAATCATACAATCAATTCCTTGTTGCATATTAATATGATCATATATATAGCTTCTCCATATATATTCCAAAACATTGTTACGACCAGTGAATATATCAAAAATTTGTAACTACAAAGCCCCAAAAGTTGAAAGGCAACAAGCCAATTAACAAATTAATGTTTAGTATATCAAATAACTAATCTTTAGGTCGAAAATTGGATGGCAATATAGAAAAAGTATAATATATTTATTTACGGTGGGTGAGATTAGGGATGTATATAGATGAGCTCATCCTCTTTGCACTCTCGCAGTCCAATTTCCATTATTTTGCCACCAGTGGAAGAAGTAGGTAAAATATCACAACACTGCCTTCTGGGAGCTTTCAACTACCACATTCAAAAAATTAATTTTGTTAAGATAAAACAAATTTAAATCTAAGTAAGGGAAAAACGAAAGTTGTACGAAATACTATATTTTCTATGGTGCTATTTAAAAATTTCACTACGTATTTTTAATAATCAACTTTTACAATATTCCTAATTTTGTCAGTACCTAATTGAATGTTGGGAGAAAAAAAAAGTAGTATTTCTAGGTAAAGAGACCATAGTATGATAGTAACTGACCTTTCAACAAATATACTAATCTAGAAAATGATTTTTACTTTTTCACTATGGCCAAAATCATTTTTTTTTTCAAAAATATATATATAGAAAAGATAAAATGAATTACTTGTCTGATATCGGGATCGAGTCTTTTTGAAAACACTCTAATCCCTTCGATCTTGCGAGGCGATGTAATGGGATCGTAGGTGCAATTCTCGTAAGCTTGCTTATAAACACTTTCAATGGTTCCATTATGGCGACTGGAAGAAACATGTTGCATGTAGAAAGTGACAGGTCTTTGGCAAGGATCAGGATGAATCTCTCTTGTGTTGAGTGTGTAAACACTTGCCAATCCGCCCGATTGCTGCCATGGTTGGAACGTCTCTTGTGCCCGCAAAACATCCCGTAGAAACAGATGCCTACTATCAATCTAACAATTGAAACAAGCAATTTAATTTGGTTTAGTATCATTAGGTTACTTGCTACATTAGTCATGAAAAGTCATGTATCAAATTAGAACATAACACTTTTGACTGAATATACTGAACAAAAACCAAATTAACCGTATTTAATTTAGAATCCGATGACTATATTTTTAACCTGAACAGTATACCCCCAAGAGACGGAGATGGTCCAAGAGTACCAACGGTCATAGCAAACGGAGAGTTGAAATATACGGAGAGGGTCGAGTTCTACGGCGGAGAAGAGGTGGCGGACGGCGGAGAAAGTGGTTGAGTTTGGAAAGATTGGGTCAATGTGAGCCATGTGGTGTAGTGACACCAACGGTCTCGTTGAATGTGACGTCAATATTCCCAATGCATTTCCTCTCACATCAAACTGCTTAAGAAATAAAAAACAAGTATTTTAATCAATTTTTGAAAAAAAACAAATAACTATTAAAAAAAAGTTAAATTTTGAAACCTGATGGAAGCCAGGCTCATGAGACAACCCAACTCCAAGCTCAAGCACACAAGCATGAATCCTAGAGTCTCCTCCATACAAATGTGGATACCGTTCGATACAAGAATCAAAGTTTCTAGCTAAAACATTAGCCAATGAGCTACTTAAAGCGAATCCTCCACCGCCAAACGCCATGTCGTGTCCGAAAATCGAGTTCTGGTGATAAATCTCTGAGCTTGATCCTATGTAATACCATGATGTGTGGTCGTATTTGGATAGCGTTCGAGCGAGGTTTTCTGGGATAAATATTGTGTCGTCGTCTCCAAATACGTACCATCTTACTTCTTTTGAGGAAGCGTTGAATAGCCTGACAGTTTCCAGAACGCACCGCGCAATTCGGATCGCGTTTCTGTCACCGCCTCTCCAAGTATACCTGTTTATATAATAAAGTTGAATTTTTAAAATTACAAAAATAAATTGACGTATATATAATAATATTTTTTAATTATATATTAAATATTTGTGAAGCAATAGACGTTACAACAAATAATATTTGATTAAACTAATAAGCCACCACTATACCTACTTTTCATTGATGATGAAATTAAAGTTGAACTTATTTACCTGAACCGGGAAGTATCTTGGGAAACACAAACTGGAGGAAGGAGATAAGAATCTGTGTGGTTTTCCGAAGACGACAAGGGACGCTCAACAAAGACGCAGCCTCTCATTCTCTGAGCATCCCACCAAAGCTTAACGTATTCTCTACGCGCAGGCCAGGAGTTCGTGCTTGAGCCTATCCCAAAGACTATGTGGTCGATTCTAGTTAGGCTCTCAGATTGATCTTGATCGGAAGATGAGAAGTAGGCATGGATAGAGTTTTTAGATTGAAGCCTTGAGACCGAGATGAAGAGGTAGACCAAGAAAATGAAGACGAAAAGTAATATGCAGTTTATCATACGCGTCGCGATAGTCGAAGAAGAAGAAGTGGAAGAATAGGTTTTAGAGACGGGTCGAAATGGAAGACACATTTCTTAACGGTTCTATAGAGAAAAAAATGTCTATGAAGAAGGATAAATTTTGGTATATTACCTTTTATATATATATATATATATATATATATATATATAAATGAACGGAAGATCTTAAATGGATTATGGTAGGACGGTGGTTATATTAAAGTGGTGGTCACGGTGGCTATAGGCGGTTGTAGCAGCGGCGGAGGAGGAAGGTTGATCAGAGGGAGAGTAATGGAGTCATGTTAAAAATGGTTTTAGTGTAAAGAATTAATGCTGCCAAAATATTTAATAACTAGATGTGAATTAGGCACGGAAACTAAGGCGCAAAGAAGGTTAGAAAATCTAATTTGAGTGTGTGGGAGTCTTTATGGACTAATACGTTAGCTGTTTCTCCACTTTGTAAATTTTCTCAATTGCGGTAAAAAAATAAAAAAATTCTCAATTTAAAGTAATGTACATCTTAATTGGAGATGCTTATATTTTGGGTAATGGATTTATAACTTGACCCGTGTCAAATTATTTTCAACTAATTTAGTTTCCATACCACAATAGAGATTTTTTAATTAACAAAAGAGATTTTTTATTTAAGTTATTTTTTTATTTAACATAAATAAACAATAGAGATTTTTTTTCTGCTTTTTGTCATAACTAAGATACATGTTTTGTTTTGTATAAAAGAATACGTATTAATTTCTGTTAGATTTATGATGATACAATTATTAGATGTCAGTTGACAAAAAGAAATCATTAATTAATGTTTAATGTGTACCTAGATCTCGTTCCTAATTTTATCTTAGTCAATTGTAAAGATTACAAATCGGACTAGCCCAATTAAGGCTTAGTTTTGATTTATTATTCTTTTTCTGTTTTTTTCTTTGTTTTTTGTTGGTTTTGTTAAATGTAAAAGCATATATATTACACATTAAAATATTGAGACGTGACTGAACAAGCAACGTTTCGTAACGTAAATTTTGCTGCCCTCAACATGTGCAGTGTCACAAGATCCGAGCCATAGGGCCTATTAATATATTTCTAATACATAGTTGAATTTTGTTTCGTGAAAAATGATTAAGGAACTTGTTAAGAAAAATGAAAATGCCATGAATACGTATCTTTAATCTGCAAAAGAAGTGGTTTATATACTGACCCACGTTGGACCTTTCCCCTGTTTTTCTAGTCTTTATTTATTTTATTGGTCTTGCTTCTTCTCCAATCGACTATTATCTGCTTAACATTCTACGTCCATCAATCGATTTATCACATTTATTTTTAAAAGAGTTAAATAATTAGACAATGGTTTGAGAAGATATTAAACCAAAAAAAAAAAAATGGTTTGAGAAGAATACAAAATTTTAAACTTGCAGGTTTAAGTCTATGATAACCAACTCCAATGCAAACTGATTAAAAACTTAACCGAACAAAAACCAAACCAAAAGTAATATAAACTGAACCGAATTAATTTTCGGTCAGAGTCTAACCAAAATTTTTAGTAATATATGGTTTTTGGTAAAAGCTCCTTTAAAAAATAAATAATAAAAAAATAATAGAAACTCGGAAAAAATCTCTAGAATCGAATCGAAACTAGCAGAGATCGTTTTTGACCTCGCTGAGAACTTTGCAGTCGTCAAGCATGTGCATCCAGTGAAAAAATCTCTAGAATCGAATCGAAACTAGTAGAGATCGTTTTTGACCTCGCTGCGAACTTTGCAGTCGTCAAGCGTGTGCATCCAGTGGAGTTTGATATCTCGACCAACCAGACAAAACCACTAAACTACAACATACCTATGGATAAACATAGTCCAAAAAATATGGAATTATAACGATGATGTTCATATGGTTGCAAGCATCTCTTCATTTTCCTTATTGGTGTGTCAAAATTGAGCTTGGTTATCATTAGCTCATGATTTTATTAGTCCCTTTCTTAATATTATTAGCTCGTGGGTCATAATCATACTCTGCACCAGCTTTTGTAAATCTTCCTTTCATTCTTCTCTTCGTATCAGCTGTAGATTTTCGAGATTCATATCTAATTTGCTTCCCAAATCTGCATTTTGTTATAAATTTGAGCTTGTAAGGACATATATACTTGCATGGAGTTATCTAATCTATATGTATAATTTAATATATTTCATGAGATATAATACCTACTTGCGTTTCTGCTTCTTTGCGAAATATCTCTTCTTCGCCTCTTCTCGCGCTTGCGGAGTATATCTTTTAACAGGTACATATGTTTGATCCTCCCATGGTAAAATCTCATCGGTCAAAATCAACTGCGATTGTCCACAGTCAAGTTGAACAAGAGCGTTAGGGAGTATTGCAAGATTATTGGTCTCTTCCTTTGCTTTTGAGCCAATCATTTGATTTATATAGTAATCTTGAGAACTTGCATTAGCCAAAGCTTCAATGTTGTAATCTTTATGTATAACCGATGACATACCCGATGATGAAGATGATATAATCTATAACAAGAAAAGAAAAAAAGTTAAACCATAAAGATAATCAAAACATCAATATGCGACATATTTAAATTGATGTTTGTTACTACCTTGGTTGACGTGGTCTCTGCATTGTGTTTCGTTAATTCATAGATTAGTTGATCGGTTAGGATCAAATCTTCATCGGGGTTATATTCTTTTAGGTCTAACACTGCCTCGTCGACATCAAAAGTTATCAGCAAGCCATTCTCTATATATTCTTTAGTTTCGTAGCCATTGAAGCCTGAGCATGAACTATCCTGCGTAAAAGTGACACACAAGAAACATTCCATGATCTTTAACAACAACAAAAAGAAACATTGCATGAATCGAGTTAAACCAACATATAAATTATCATAATAATAGGAACCCTCTTTAATAAAAGATAAAAATAATTATTAGTATATACCTTAGGAATGTCCAAATAACCGGGATGAAGAATCGGCACTTGTTGATCACTATAATTATTCTTTGTATAATTTTCATCCATTTGAAAGATTTCAATAGATGATGATGAGTCCTCATTAATGAGAGGTAAGGAACCATAGGAAAATGGCCCATTGCGATCAACAAAAGAAGATGAACAAGACGAGGAAGACGAATCAAAATCAAGACAATTATATGCCGAATTATAATTAGAACCGTTTTGAAGAAGAAAAAAACGTGAGAAGATATCAGGGTTTAGAATGCATGTGTGGCATAGGCACAACCCTTTATCAAGACATTGGACAACCGCTGTCTGAGAAACGCAATTGTTACACAATGGAATCCGCGAGTCATCGTGATTTTTCACAGTCTCATCAGAGTGTAACTTCCACTCACATTGAAGACAAAGCCTAGCCAAATGATCGCACGATGGTGATCCCATATTTGCACTAATTAATTTATAAAAGAAAAAGAAAAAAGGGATACGAACAGTATGAGATTTGAGATCTCTACGTTTGAAAGAAACACATTATAATTTTGAGATCTATAGCTTGTGTTTCTTAATTTTATACTAAAGGTTACTGTTACACGTGGTAAATGTTGATGTTATGGTATGAAAGCATATTTATCGGGATGTTCAGTTTGCACGATAGGGTTTTTGAAAGGCAGCTAGGGTAAATAAATGGAAATTTTTTGTAGGTGACGGAAATAACGAATCTATCAGCGAAAATTTCGAATTTTCAAGTTTAGAATTTAGAATAATATTTGTTAGAAAGATCTTAACTTTTCGAGTCTAAATATAATTTATCAGTTTTGAATCTCACTATTATAACTTTATATCCTTCAATTTCATATATATACATCTCCACACCTAGGGCCTTCATTTCCCCATGTCGCATCTGTGTTGCATTTGATCCATGGTTGCGGTGGATGTATCCATCTCCCATTTGTCCTCTCAACAGGTCTGGCCTCTAATTTGCCAGCATTTGCCTCTTCTCTCATCTCCCATTCCTCCATATTTTCCATTACCTTATCCAGGGTCTCATCTGCATTATACTCTCTGCCTTTAAATACTAGGTTGTTCCTGTTTTTCCACAGCTTCCATAGTAACCAAGGCACCATATGAATAGAGCGCCCCAACTGAGGTTTCTCCTTATTCAAATTTAGGACCCAGTATAGGTTAGAGTATAAAGAGTCAGACCATTCCCCATTTGGAGGGACATGAATGGGTGAGATGGCCCAAAGAAGCCTTGCAATAGTGCACTGGAATAGCAAGTGATTTACTATCTCAGTGCTAGCAGGGCACCTACAACAGGCTGCCTCCCTAGAAAGGTGTCTATGAGCTAGGTTTCCTGCAACGGATAAGCAATTGCACAAGTCACATGCATACTAAAATTGAAAAAAGTTACAAATGTCTTGATCGTGATTTAAAAAGAAAAAAAGAAACTCTAAATGATATAATTCTATATAACTTTTTTTAGGTCAATTCTCACAAATAACATAAAAATAAATTTTGTTTTCAAATTTAACACATCTTATTCAATGTTCCAAAAATAGCACAAATTTAAAATAAAAACTATCGAAAATTTTGAGGACGATTTAAAAATATATCAAAATTGTCCAAAAAAAAAACTTTAAATCCTAAAAACTAAACAATAAACCCAAAATACTAAACTCAAACCCAAAATTTTAAATTATTTTAGTGCTATTTTTAGAAATTTGTGGAGTGTGTACTATAATTGTCCACAAAACTTATTTTAGTGCTATTTTAAGATTTTTTTTTTAACAGCATAATTTTATATATAATAATTATATTTTACGTTTTTGGTTAATCTAAAACTTTTATTTAGAATTAAGCATTTGAATATTTGGAACGGTTTAGTTTAGATAGTTTGACTTTTGGATATATATAAAATGTCATCTAAAACTTTTATTTAGATCTAAACATTTGAATATTCACGGCTTAATTAATTAGTTCGGATAGTTTGACTTTTGGATATATATTGTTAGATGTCAAAAAAGTTATATATATATATATATATTTATATATATATATATGTTAAAAAATAATCTAAATTTAAACTGAAAAATTAAATTGGTTCGGTTTAGGTAAAAGTTTGATTTGGATATGGGATATTATAAAATAGACCCAATTATACAGTAAATGATATATATATATATCGGTTTTGTAATTTAGGTTACTAAGATTTTAAGTTTTTCGGTTATTTTGGTTAATTTTATGAGCATAAGAAGGATTTGGCTATCAAGTATTCTCAGAATTCTGAACATTTTTTTTAAGTTACATAGCTTCTGTTATATTTGTTACATGAACTATTATGAAATAAGAAAGGGATAATGATATATTACAAAAGAAGCGGAATTGCGAAAGTCTATTATATACGACCATTTCACAAACTAAAACCAAGTTTTTTCAGCTACAATAGACGATACGTAATAAACGATAGAGACAATGGCATGAAAGAAACACGCTTTGCCTCCAAGAGAGAGATAATGTTTGTATGTGAATCCACATTCTGATCTTGACTCTCTGTTCGACCATATCCCCATCGCAAGACAGGCTGCTCCACCGATTCCTACGAACCTGTTCTCAACCATCATCGTGTCAAATTTTAAACCATAATTCAATCAAGAGCTTTTAACAAATGTTATATTGGGTTTTGAATACGCGATAAAATGTTTAATCTTTAAACAATATTGTGTAATGTTTAAATACTGATTAAACGTTCTGTTTATTTTTTTTATTATAGATATTATTTTCTTATTGACGTATTTGTTTCTGAATTTAATATTAAAATCAATTTTAATTTATTAAGTTTATGATAAATAAATTTTATAAAAATGCATTCTAAGAAATATCACGTTTTTAATTTATTTTTTTTGTAGGAAAATGATAAGGGAAGTTTATGAAATCTTCCTAACCTTACTAATTACTTTTATAAATCGTATGAAAAATTTAAGAGGGATTTGTTATTTTGTGCAACCTTTTTTAAGAAGGCTTCAATTTGTAACCTTTTAAAAATGTATTTGTTCTATTTCGGAAACGTATATGATTTAGTGGTATTTTCATGATATTTCTCTGTTTTAAACATGATATTTAAAAAACTAGGATGTTTGACCCCAAAAAAACTAGTATATGATTACAGCAAATCAATTAACTTTCTTTTTTCTCATGACATCTATTATCGAGTTTTAGGAGTATTAAAAATTATTACCAATTGAGACAAAAGAATGCTCTGTAGAAGTATGTACTGAATATACTGATCTTGGGTACGGCGTCGAGTGCTTTGGATAGATTGGAGATAGAGCATCCGATCACATTGGCAATGACATGAGCTGCTGCCAAACATGACACTGCTATTATCCCTAACATGAAAGCTGTTTTGCTTGGAGCTTTACACTCGAGCAGCCACACCCTATTGTGCTTCACCTGCCACATACCAAAAACAAAATTCAACCATCATCGTCATCAACATCATCATCATCATCATCATCATTATCATCATCGTCATCATCGTCGTCATCGTCGTCGTCGTCGTCGTCATCATCATCATCATCATCATCATCATCATCATCATCATCATCATCATCATCATCATCATCATCATAGTTTGAAAGATATATTTACATCTTGTTGGGTGTCTTCGGCTTGTAATCCGACGAAACCAACGATGATATCTAAGCCCACAATCAAAACAATGCAAACAACTACAACGCTGAAGCATCCTTTCTTCTCCGTTTCTTTTCCCTCTTCCATTTTCTATCGTAAACAAGTTTTGTCTTCTTTCAAAACAATGCGATCTGATTCTTTGTGAAAATGAGAATCTTGTGTGTAGTGAGTGAGTATAGTACTCCATTTATGAGAAAAATGGATTAATATAAAGGCTAGAGTTGGAATAAATTTTTGCTAACGTGGAAGATGGCTAAATGACTAATTTTGTTCGTTCCTATCTATATATTAGTAGTTAAATAAATATGTTCATATTTCCAACACTAAAATGAAAACCACAAGATTCATTTTTTACTTATGGCAAACCATAAAGAAATAGAAATGGTCTCTAAACTAATATACTCCCTCTGTTTCACTTTAATTGATTTTTTAAGAAATTTTTTTTGTTCCAAATTAAGTGATTTTTTCAGAATTCTATGCAAAATATGCCACAAGTTTACTATTTTATCTTTTTGTTATTCAATTCAATTTTGGTCAATTTTTTTGGTCAATTATGATACAAAGGTTATAAAATGTATTTTATCAATTTTATTAATTTATGTGCCAAAATCTAAAAAATCAATTAAAATAGAATATTTAATATATCTTATTATATAATTTTGAATATGTTTTATAATACGTATTATGACATGTGGGGTAATTATAAGTTATAATACACTTGTCCAACAGAAATAAAATGAATTAGAAATAAATAGATATAAAAAAGTGAAGTAACAAGATTGAATATACGAAAATAGTAGTCATGGAAGATAGAATTACAAAAAAAATCAATCCAAAATCATTTTCACTTTTTGTTGAATTTATTATTTTAGTGTAATCTCTTTAATATAGAAAAAATCAGTAGAAAAAGGTTAATAAACATTTGTCTAGTGAAAAATGTTATGAATTCATAATAATCACTAAATCAATTTAGTAATTAAAATTGTAAGACATTCTACTTTTTTATTATTAATATTTATATATATATATATATATTCTACTTTTAACAACAATACACGTAGGAGTGATTAATTTATTGGTTTATGTATTTTAATTAATTTGGAAATATATGTATGATTTGATAATTATTTTTGTTGTAAATTCACTGTAATTCAATATCAAACAAGTGGAGTTTAAAATTACACTGATACGGACCATCAGGCAAGCATAACAACAATTAAAGGATTTAGAGCCTCAAGCATTTTTAAATCGGGTAAAGCCAGATGATTTTCGGACAAATACATGAGATTGAGGCTTTTGTATGTGCTCTTTAATATCTACAGCTTCTGTCTCTTCCCCAAATAGTACCATCGTAAGTTTCTTCAACATTTTGAGCTTTTTTCGTCCTTTTTCTAACCATTTTGTGAGTTGTGATCATACTTGTATGCAGAGAGAAGAAATCAGATTCAAGGTTGAAGAGATGGGTCTGCCAAAGCAATAGTTTTCAGCCAGTTCACAACACTAATGTGAATGTCAAATCATCCGCATGATATCCCCAGAATCCGAACATACAAAATATATAAGACATCTATCGTTAAGAAATGTGCAACAACTTCTTTAAACTATATTTTTTTTGGGGCAAGATCAACTTGGATCTATATAATTTGTAGATAAAATCAGAATCTTTTATTAAAATTTAGCAATAAACTGCTTTAACTTTAAAACCATATAAATGGTTCGTATTGCTCCGTTAAACATAAAAACTATGTCGTTTTAATAAAATAAGTAAGATTCCTCAAACAATTACAAGAATTTAATTATCTAGGTTCTACGTAAAACCTAAAACATTGCAGAAGGTGAAGAAGAAGAATACACACTTTCAATACATGAAAGGAGAAGGAGCGAAACCCGGTGATGCTATACGGCATGTGATTGTGTTTCTCCTGCATTGAAACAAAAATTATATTTATCCTATAGTATAACAAATAGAAATGATAAAAATATGTAATGACTTTTGTAGTCTATAAAACATCGGTCAATTGTTGAACTAGAATCGACTAACAAAGTAGTTAAATTTTAATTTTCTCACCCCCATCGTAAGTTGGATCAAAGTGAGAAATTAAATTAGTGGTCCAAATCCTACTAATCACTAAACTAGCTGATTAAAAAAAAAAAAGGTAAAGAATCTCAAAAAAAATTTGTTAATGAGAATCTCAATTTGAAAAGCTGCAACCAAAAAATGGAATTGTGATCAAACAAAATCCACTAACTATTAAATCCTGGATTATATTTGCCATATATTTCTGAAATGTGAAAAAAATTCTCCTGAATAATGATTTTTTCAATAGCTGAAAAATCGTGACAAAAAAAAATAACTTAGGAAAATAGAAAAAAATCATAAATTTTGTACCAGGCTCTCTTACGTGAGAACGACGTCGTTTCTCTAGCTGTAAATTTTCCAAACGAGCGATTAGTCTCCCCGGCGAAGACAGTGGTGGATGCGTCTTCCGAAATAGCAGAAAGAGACGGACGCCACCGCCGTGTTCCGTCGATCCTTCTCCGCTCCGGACAAAGCGACGCGTGACGATACACATTTCGAGAGATCGTCTTCGTCATACGCGCGTGCGTATCAATCTTGGTGGAAGTAGAAGAAGAAGAAGATGATTCATCTCCATCTGCCGAAGATGAACGATAACACTGACGAATTAGAGAGAACAACATTTTTTTAATTATTTCTGACTGTATTTTTTACATACACAAACATATAATTTGCTTAATTTCGATTCACTTAATACGAAAGATTTTATTTTCTTGTAACAGATAACACGTTTCAGTTTTGGCTAAGTCTGTTTTATCCCAAGTCTCGTGTCTGTTAAGCTATCTTAGTGTATTTATCAGTCAATAACAAAACGTATTAAATTCTAATTTTTTGCTACAAATATTGTTTTTTTCTTTTCTGACGTTACGTTATCTACTGCGATTAAAGGATAATGATTTCTTTTTAGAATTATATCCATCGTGATTAAGTAAATTATAGCTAATTAGTAATGTTACGATCTCTACTATATTTTTATAAATTCCTCATCTAACTAGGCAATGTAAAATATTCATAAATAGAAGGGAAAAAAAAGTATCCTTTTTCATGCTTTTTCTTTATAACTGTTTCTTACAATGGAAAAATGAGTAAGTTACTACTTTCTATGCAACCAACATGGTCTACAGGATTTACATCAGTGTTTTTCTAAGGCGATTGCAAGATCCTAATCAATATTATCCATGGTAAAACTTCAGATATTGTTGTAGACGGTTTATGCAAAAACATCATGTATTGGGCGAGTTTATTTAAATACGTCACTTTTCTATTTACAAAACGTTATTGTAATGTAGTAGCTTACACAGTAGCCCAAAAGGATTGTATTTCCTCTTCATTTTACTCTAGTTCTACAGATCCTCCATCATGGGTATCCGAATTGTTGTACTGGTATCATGACTAATTTCATATATAATACAAGTTATTTTGTTGGAAAAAAAACTAATCTCCTTCCATTTGTCAATTTTTTTTATATCTAAACATGTATGATATTTTATAGTTTGATTATTTTCTACAATAATCCATTTATATTGAATTCGATTTTTTTTTCATTCAACTAATCGACCATCAGTTATTATTATATTTTGACAACTGTAGTCTCCATCATAGATTTGTTTATTTCAGTCAAAAAGTTTAATGAAATTTACTTACCATGACATTTTTTCAAATTTTCATTTACATATTCAAAAAATCATGCTTTTTCGTTGTCAACGTAACAGTCTTCTTGAAAATAAATTCACACAAACAAAAAAAATACATTTAAATATTTTACCATACATTTTGTTAATACACTTTAAAATTTTCTCTTCAACTAATAAACCAAGACTGAAATTTTGTTTACAAATTTACATTAAAAACATAAAACAATAAATTTTAAAACCAATATATGTCATGAAACAAGAAGTGTTTATAATTTGTATGAACAAGACTATAAACTATAAGTGAATATTAACTTGTATTCTAGTGATTTGTATTTGAGTTGTTGATATTATGACCATTTGCATTCAAATTTGCATAACAAACTATGTAATGATAGGCCATTTTAAGCCCATTTAGCTAAAAGTGACATAATCCCCGCTCCAACAAGAAGAGAGATATGAGCCATGATTTGAAGTCTAGTGTTGGAGTGCATCTTTGGGTGCATAAAATCTGCTGCGAGAAAGTCTACCAGAGACATATAGATGAGGATGCCGGCAGATGCAGCATTAAGGACTCCCTGGACGATTAGAGCCGTTGGGCTCGACTCATTATAAGTGGTTGAAATTGCCATTCCGACCGCTATTCCGACCGGCGTCGTTACGGAGAAAAAGATCGACATTATTGTAATTGACATATAATTGAAATTTCCCTGCAACATATGAGAGTTCAAATGATCAAAGATATACAATTTATAGAAACTTTGTGATTTAATCAACCAAATGATTATGTCATGTTAGGTAGTTTCGTATATTAATTTTCCTTGAATGCACATATTTTATGAAAGAATTCGTTTACACCGAAAACAAAGTTTAGATTTTGGTTTAGAAGAAACATGAAAGTATTTTAGATATGCTTATAGTTAAGTAAGCCATGGTTGATGTTTATAATCTAGAGTGTATTAGATGATTTATCTGATCATGTCAAATGTTTGACAAAACAGATTACTGATACCATATAATTTGAATTAATATGTATCGTTTGTTATTAGGAAAATACTTTTAACTTTGCATAAATTTTTGTAAATCTTTTGTCAAACATGTATTCAGAGCCATTAAAAAAAGTTCAACTCTTGCATTCATTCTACCGATATTAATTTGAATGGCTAACTGGTCAAAATTTTGTAAATTTTAAAGTTTTTGTTTTTCGTAATTTAATGAAGATATATAAATATCCAAGTAAAAAAAATGTCAAATGAGTGTGTAAACAAAGAGTTGAAAAAAATAAGTCACTGTTTGAAATTTGCAAGTGGAGATAAGTCAAAGAAAGCCGAAAAGATGGACGACACACATTTTATGTAAAATTCAATAGATAATACAAATGAATACTGTACGTACACTTTATGGTCTATATTGATCTTATGATTCTTATATATAGAAAAAATAAATTATGAAATGAAAAATCGGAGAGGGTATAGTTACCTGGGCGATGCAACCACCAAGACCAAGACCTTCGAAGCATTGATGAAACATTAAAGCAGCAAAGAGAGCTTTGGCAGCGTCTGGACTTTGTGATGCCCCCAGTGATATTCCTATTACCACTGAGTGTACTATTATTCCCACTTCCAACACCTATTTTAAATTGTTATAAAATTGAGTTGTTAGCTTCACTTTTTACATTAAAGGATTAGGAATCTATATTGGAATCTTCATGCGAAAATTACGTAAAAGAGGGTGATGAAAGGGAAGCAAACTCATATATGGACCTATAATTTATTATTGTATCTCATACTTTTATGCTAAGTTACATATACACGAAAAAATTGCATCTTGATCTAATTTTAGGTTTCCCCGACATTTAGTTGACTCATTTTTACTTTAAGCTTATATTAAAGGCCCGACATTTAGTTGACTCATTTTTACTTTAAGCTTATATTAAAGGGTACAAACCGTAGTGACAGTTGTTTTCTGGAGTCAATTACTATATTAAGAGTAAGAGTTGATTTTTCTGGCTTTATCTTTTGGGGACCCTATAAATGTGGTCAAATTTTTTTTGAAAGAATCTCTTACCCGCAAAGGACCGAAAAACCATGCACCTTCACTTTACAAACTCCTACAACTAGTACATTTTATAAAAACAAAATAGAAAACTGTGTATAATAGATGTATAGATTGTAAAGGAGAAAAAATTAATTTATGATAAAGAAAAACTATAAAACAAGTTTACGAGATTTATTTCTAAAATTTATTAATTACGTATTTGTACGTAGTAAATTTTGTATAATCAATTATTTTGTCATACCCGACGAGTATATCACGAAGTATATACATGTCCAAATGCTAAATGGAAGTTGAAGACAAAAACAAATAGCTAAATGATAATTCAGTGACATAGTATTTGCAATATATTATTTTTTTCTAAAAAAGTTAAGAAAATAAAAGAAAGAGGTCAATTAAAGTAATTATATTAATTTACCTGGGCCACAACTCGAGTCCGGTGAAGCTGAACCTCGGATTCACCAGATTCCACGCCAACAATCCCGTGCGTGTGACCGTGAGCATGCACGTGCAACCCGAGCTCGTCTCCACCACCACCGCCACCGCCACCGTCAACGCTTTGTTCTTCACCGTCACCAATCCTCTTCGACGTCTTGAAATGTAATCTTTGAAAATACGACGTCGCAAAAGAGTCAACGGAGAGAGTCAGAATCGCAGCGACCATCGCTATAAACCCGGTGAACGGAAACTCCCAAGCTTCTCCTTTCAGACACGGTGACGTCAGCTTCTCGTAACCTTCCGGCAACACATGCATAAACCCCGTCGCGAGGATTACGCCGGCGGCGAAGGCTTTCGTCACGAAGAAGAAATTCGTCTCCGGTCTTAGCGACGGGAAGAATTTGCCTAGTAACGGGAATAGAACGCCGATAACTCCGGCGGCGAGAACGGAAGGTATGGCGGCGATCTTGTATTTAGTAGCTCCGGCTTTGTTTTCTTCGTCGTCTTCGTGTGAACACTCGCATTTTGACTCGCCAGCGGATACGGCGATGAGGAAGAGGGAGATGAAGAAGAAGAAGAGTAAGAGCTTGACGTTTTGTATGATTCTCATCTTATCGATTATGGTTTTGCAAAGGTGTTGAGTTTGAATCTTTTGATGATGATGATGATGATGCTGACGAGAAGAAATGGAAGAATAAAGGACAAAATACGGGTGGGGATTGGAGTGATCGGAGTATATATTTCAAAGTGTGTGTTATAGTTATATAGATGTATCTTAACAGGTGATATTCTAATTAATGGAAGACTTATTTATTATAATTTTTTAAAAATTATATACTTTCATATGGCATTTATATATTTATTTTTTGCTTTCATTTCTGTGGGAACTCTAACAAGATTGACTCCATAATTCAAAGAAGAAAAGATAAAACAAAATCATTAGGTCCATATTTGTTTTTGTCCCTAAAAACTAAACATTTCTCCCTCAAATTTGTATACTATATAGAAAATTAAAATTTTAATGAAAACGAATGAACATGTAGTTGTCTATTTCAGAAATAGTTTTTAGTTGATAGAATAATTCAGTAAAAGTGGTTTTAGAATAACTTACTAGAAGTTGGCCCCAAAAAAAATAAACTGACTATAAATTTTTTGTTTAACTCCATTCAAACATAAAACAGTAATCGATTATTCGCAATCATTGAGTCATGATACCAAATGGCCCATGTGATCTGCGTAACAAAATTCACTAAACGAAAACTATTTTAAAATTGATAAGAAAAAGAAAAGGATAATGCAGTATCGAACATATTGTTTTTTCTTTTTCAGCCATGGTACAAAAAATATACAAATAGTTGAGAGCTACTTTAAGGGGGGAAAATAAAAGAAAAATCGAATCGTTAGGGATTAGATTTTAAAAGTGAGAAAAGACTACATGTGCTACGTGTAACTATGAAACTGTTTTTCTCGTGAATAATTAAATACGATTATATATCTAATAAAGAGTTTTACTCTTTTCTCCTTGAAATTATGTTGAGAGAATGTCGACATAAAATGTACGGAACTATCTAAGCACACAAGTTGACTACTCACTTTGCTTAAGTACATGTGAAGTCAAACTCTGAAGCCTCTGATAATGTCGATATTATGACTCTATCTTCCCATTCTCGGACTTTAACATGGCTTACGTATTATTTTAATAATTCTATCTAAATCTATATCCTGTTGCCTTTAGGTGTACGCATAAAATATTACCTTTTCAAAAAGATATTGCAAATTTGCAATAATCCTAATAGCTAGTAACTCTTAATAAACCAAAGCCAAAATCATGAAAATGGCATTTATGTCATCTTTTAAAGAATCGTGTGACGTTACTACGTACGTTTACTAGATTCGGACTTCGTAGATATTAAGATTGAATGTTTGGTACTTGCTACATTCGATCGATGTGGCATGATCAATGAAGTAGTGATCATAGACAGGTCCGTTCTAAAAAACAAGCAGGATAAACAACTGTTTTGGATCATTAATTTATTTTATGTTTACGAGAACTACTAAATTATTATTTTTAATGATAATATGTATATATATTAAAAGTTACAATTTTTTTTTACTAAAACGTGTTGTTTAATAAAATATTTAATACAATTTGACATAATTTTAAAACTAATTTTATTTAAAATTTTAAATAATAAATAAAAAAAATTGATTCGGACCATCATTTTTATTAGACCGATCTTGCTTATATATTATTTGACCCAATGCACAAATACGTACATATCCAAGATTTTTATATTAAAAACACTAAAAACTCAAAAATCACAAAAGATATATAATGTCTCTTCCAACCGGGAAGAAGAACAAAAAATCACGAATTTTGTTTTCCCCAAAACTGCGGAGTTTCTAACTTCTTTAGTTTTAAAGCAGTGGATTTACTATTGTATTTAGCGAAATTGAATTATTGCTTTATGATGTGTAGATATTTGTTTCTGTGGATCTCATTTAATATGCTAACAACCTTTTACAAGAAAAGAAGTACTGATTTGATTCGAGGGACATTATCTACCAATAAAAACGATAATATTATATATATACTTTCCCATAATTTATTAATTTTATTTCATTTCATTTTGTAATCAACTGATCATTTGTGCCTCAAAAAATTATTCCTTTTTAACCCGTCAGAATACAGACATGCTAAGATAATTTCTTGATTTTGTCAAACGATCATAGCAAGATAACCTGCTGCTTAAAAATTTGAAAATGAGTATACTAATATATTAATACAAGTACGACCAAACGATCTTATTGAAACTTTTAAAAAAAATTAATTTATAAAGCAACACTGAAGAGAACAAAAACCTTTTATTAATATACCTCAAGAGTTGTAAAATTAATGGTCCAAACCGAATGACTTTGATTCTTGGAGAAAAAACCAAAATGACGTAGTTTGATTCTTCGAACATGGTTGGTTTCACTTCACATCACCGAAGACTTCCTCTACCATCGATCTAAAGTCTTTAGTACGTTGTTTTGGAAGGGTATAATCAATACAGGATCCTCTTCCAAATTTATGAGCTGACCAATATTTATTTTGTAATTTTTGGTTGTTGGTTAGAGGTGTCAAAATAAATAATACAATTTAAATTATTTTATTATTTAATGGATTTAGAGTTAAATGAATTTATGAGTTGATTCGATTCATTTAACAAGTGAGTTGGATCAACTCATAAAACCATTTATTTTAATGGGTTAAATAGTTAAATAGGTTGACACACTAAAATAGTAATTAATTAATAATTAACATAAAACAATTATAATTGTGGAATATGACAAAAAATAATGAATTTTCATCCCAAAGTTTTAACAAAAAAAAAAACAGATTATGGCATTAGTAAAGATAAGTTTGGTCACGTAACAAATCCAAATTTAAGATATTAATTTGCCTTATACTGTGTAGTAGTAATTCATTTTAATACTAGTATTTGAATATTGATACTTTTCTTTTATATACAATTCGCAAGTGTACATATTCGGATTTAAATCCAAACTAACATATGGACAATAGTACGAATTACTACTATATCACAAGCTTCGGTCATGAAGTTATTTATACTTTATTACTCGACTTATGTATGTTTGCATGTATTTGAGTTTTGTTACTATCCAGTAGAACATTTTAGTCACGCACTTTTTCTTCCAAGCTAGACGAGACGAAATAGCATATATGAGTGCCAAACTCTATGTAACGGAAAGCCGTCGGATGATTAATGTATGGGCCACTTAAAGAAGTGAAATATTATAAAGTAGCTAAATTTTTGAGAAAAATTAAGTAATTAGTTATGTAGGTCAAAAATATTGGGTAGTTAACATTTTTACGTGAAGGTGAAGTGACGATCTTCTGCAGAGTAACGGTGTAACTCCCTTTCATTAACACGTGCTTTTTATAAAACATTTTTTTTTTATAAATAACACATTATTTATTTCAATATAACACGTTATTTTTGTGTGTTTTATTCAATTTTTTTTTGTTGTAAATATGTTTCTTTTGTAAATAGATGATGTTTTACAAATAACATGTTATTCAATTCAATATAATACGTCAATTTTATATGTTACATGCTATTTTTTAAAATCACACGAAAAATTATTTTGTTTATGTTTTCGTCACCAAATCTTTTTTTCCTTCTTTCTAACTCCAAAATAAAAAAAATTGATAATTTTATTAATTCATTCATTCTAAAACATGAATCCATAGTTATTTTCCAATTAAAAAAATTTCATAGCTAATTACTTAATTTTCTTAAAAATCTGGCTACTTTATAATACTACCCCTTAAAGAATCATTTGACTAATCTTTTGTGATACAATTAATACTCAAAAGTCAATAGTTGAAGACTGCATAATAGTTCAATTCATTCAAACTTTGAAACTGAGTTTCAACGACTTTGTGATTATGACGATATTCTTTTTTTGTTCAAAATAACTAAAAATATTCTAAAGCTCTGGAAATATTTAATATTCGACAGTATTCATATTTCTACTTATCGTTTTTGTATTTAATTAAAATAAAATAAGAATATATTATAGTTTTTAATCAAAAATTGTAGTTCTTAATTGACACGTCTTATTAAATGACGAAACTATCGTTTATATAATAAATCTGATATTGAATCTGTACATCTTCATACAAAAGATAATTTGTACATTCAACCATATTATTTCATCAGTTACATTCAACCATTGGATTTCTAATTTCTAATTTCTAATTTGAATGAAATTAAAATATAACCGGAATTCTAGTCTAGTAGTTTACACTATAGTCGCCGTCATGTCATAACATGGATTCATACTCGGTAAACATATCAAATAATAATACAAATAAAAGTTTTATTTCTAGAGCTCATGAATAAAACAACTGGTCATCTGCAATTCTGGATAATTAAAAATAGTTTCTTCAAAGTCAGCATGATAAAATCTTGAACGTTTTGACATTGTATAGTAGTTGCAAACAATGCGAAATAATAAATAAGTGAAGAAAAGAGGACCAGATAGCAAGTGCACATTACAAGTCCATATATACGACCCAAAAAACTGACAAAGAATAATTCATTTCAGTTTTCAATAATTGCGTGATTACAAAACAAAATAACTAAAATAGTCATGAACAAACTAACAATACGGATTACCACAAACAACACACGAACCATTAGAAATACTGCTTCTGTTTTTCTAACTCTTCTCCTTAACTAAGTCATTTGAGAAGCATTTTACTGTCAAAAGAACGAGTATTAGTAGTAATAACTAGTAACTAACCTGATGAGTAATAACAGAAAATTTTGTTCTTACAGTTACTTTTTTCGCCACTTGTGCGACAGTAGTGTGCTATTCACTCCCACCGTCATAGTACTCTTCTGTGTATCCGTAGTTGTCAGTGTCATGCCCCAAATAGTACTCTTCATAGAACTGTTCGTTTGTGTCTTCATGCTGACCATTTTGACCATTCTCAAGTAACTCTTTGGCCTCCTGTCGCATTAACCTTTCTTGGATTCGGTCTCTGATGGCAGATCAGTCAGAAAATCCACAAAAATATAGCTAGGACAGTGGGCTCGGTTAGGTTTGGCTCATGTGAATCCACAAAATAGTTTTGTTAGTTAATTCAAAGTTTATATTTACCATTTTATGGCAACCTTCCTCAAACATTTCAAGGAATCAAGCTACCCAACGATCTGCATTCTCCACCCACTCGTGACGGAGCATTTTCACAGTTTGGATCTGAAAGAATTAAAACAGGTTTTGTAAACCACATAAGCACTTAAAAGTTTTTCTAAGAGAGGGGCAAGAACAAGAAATTAGGGGTAAATAATTTCGATCATATAGGGAAGCTCCACCAAAGTTTTTTCTTGGTTGAAACACAAAACTATTCACAGAATCTTTGAGAAGCATTAATATTTCTCAACATGTCAACTAAAAAGACTTAACACACAGTTCACAGATTTTTTCCAACCGTTCTATATAAGTTCACAGGGAAAGACGAGAATTGGCAGAGAGAAGGACTAAAATTCGTTAACTCTTCATGCATGAAAACGAGTCCAATTTTCGAAAAAAACGTATATAACCATTGATGTTGTTTGTCTCAAGAACTAAGATAACCACATAACCTTTTACACTCACTCAAAGCAATGGACTCAGGATAGTCAATCTAACAAAGGAAAGGTGAGAAAATACATACCTTTCCCCCAACTTTTTCTTGTTGTTCTTTGACCTTTTCCTGAAGTTTCTTCAGCCTCATATATTATCTCTAAGTCGCTTTTCCTGTTGCAAGTCGACATATCCAAAGTTGACTCCTCCAAAGGAAAATTTTCAAAACAACACAATGAGGAGGTAGAGAAATGATGAATGCTCTATTAAACACAGAGATAAAATATCGCACAGAATGGCAACATAAAAAAAGTAGTATGAACATCGACTTGAGACTCACGAGTTCATAAACATCCTTTCCTGCTCCACTGGCATCAGCATACCTATTCAAATAAACTTGTATCCTTGTTGTGTTCAAACTAAACCAATGCTTCTACAAGACAATAACACAAAAAAAAGAGTTGTATGTTCTTACGGAAGAGCATCATGAGCAACATAGGCAAATCCGATGCTTGTCAAGAAACTCTTGGTTGATCACCCATGGGTGCATCAGGGATATAAACTTCATCCACCCATCTGTATGATAAAACGGATGTAACCTATGCTAAATCAGTTACTATAAGAACATGAAACGAATCTACCTACTGCAACAATTCAATTCACCAACACCGAAATTGTGAAGCACTAAAACACTCATTAGGAATGAAAAATTCAGAAATTTTACTCAAATTTGCAAAATCCCCCCATGACGAATCGATAAACCAAACGCAAACACATTCAGTCAACGAGAAACAAAATCGAATTAGAGATACAAAATTCGATAATCTGTTCTCAAGAGAGAGAGAGAGAAGATTGAACTAACGATTTCTTAGCTGTTCGAAAGATCGAGGGTGACCAAAATGGAACAGATCGTAGATCCCATCTGCGTAGGCGCGGATAGGGGAATCAGACGGAGATGAAACACTCGGCGTTGACTGGAGAAACGGAGGTGGTCAATTCGGTGGAACGGCGGTCTCCGTTGTGATCGCCGGCGAAGTTAATATTCTCCGAGGGATTTTAAAATATATTATTAATTT
Source organism: Turritis glabra (assembly GCA_900406565.1). Lineage (NCBI taxonomy): Eukaryota > Viridiplantae > Streptophyta > Magnoliopsida > Brassicales > Brassicaceae > Turritis > Turritis glabra. The sequence continues at coordinate 11,880,672 of OVBN01000030.1, read as the reverse complement.
TAAAATAATATATTATTAAAATATATAATCACGCCATTATTTATAACCTTCTGCGTTTATTTTTAAAAGAATGTTTTGCGTTTATTTTTCTATAATTTTAAAATATATTATTAATGATAAACAAAAATATAAATTAAATTATTTTCTCATTAAGATGAAAATAATTATTATAGTCATGCTATTATTTATAACAAAAAATGAACTGTTAGTCTATTCCATTGACAGAATCAATTTGCCCGTTATTTTTTGTGGAACTGCGAATACAGAAGTCACTTAAAAATTTTAAAGTATCAAAATTGTTACTTTTATAATTTATTGTAAGAGATCAAAATCTTAAAAATTTAAAATGGAAGTGATTGTCACCTTAAATTTTTTATATGGAATTTTCTCTTTTTTTGTTCCCAAAAGAATCAAGGATCGGATTTTCTTTTTTATTGATTGATATATATATTTCCTTTAAAGGTCAGAAAACTGTAACCACTGATCACCATCAATATAAGACGTGTTAATTAACAGAGCAACTTGAGTCTCATTAAGCTTCTGAACATACGGTGCCCTCTTTGACACATCTGATCCTGGACCTGAACAATTATACTCTCCGTAAAATATAGTCCTAAACAAAAAAAAAAAAAAAAAAAAAAAACAACATGTCACTTTATTAATCAACCTTCCTTAACAAAAACAATGTTATTGAAAATTGAGTTTTGTACTCACGCGTCTCTAGAGGGATCGTTGAAGTTATTCCAGCCCTCGGGTGCAATAACATCGGTCATGGTAGTGGAAACGAAGACAACACGTGAGTAAGGCCTCCATGCACGACCGAGCCACACGTGACCAGTGCCACCGATCGAGCAGTTGACGAAGGAAAAACCACTGTTCTCGTCTTTGGAGCTACGCCCGTTTGCAGTCACGGCTCCGTTGATCGCCTTTGACCCTGGACTCACTTGATTTGCCATTGATATTATTCGACAGTCCTATGCTTGTCACAATACCAAACATGCATGGACATTGGATCGAAACCCTAATCAGCCAGCATTAAACCAAAACACACAAAAAAGTAACTTAAATATATACATACTTGGTAGAGAGATTTAGCGTTGCCGAATATGAAATCAATGGAGCCTTGAATGTAGCAATCCTTGAAGTAATGGCGACCTCTATCGTCATGAAGAGTGTCTTGAGCTCCAAAAAAACCGCATCCCACAAACGCTGATTCATCTCCCGCGATTCTTATTGCCACCGCTTGAGCTCCTACGTCTCCTGGCTTTGGTATCGGAGCCACGTTCTATCACAAAATATATCGCAACACCAAAGTTACTTTGATTTAGCCTGTTTTGTTGAAAATCTAGGTATACCTAATCCGGTTTAACCAAGCGGAAGCGTACCAAAAAAAATTATTAGAAAACCGAGTAGTGAAGATAATAAACCGATTTGTTTTCATATTTTACTTATTCGGCCAAATCGTAACCAAACCGAGCAAAGCTGAGATACAAAATATCAAACCGATTAAAGCAACATCATTTTGAAAATATTTCAAACTAAAGCTATAGTTTCTAAGAAATCGAAATCAAAACCGTACTAAAATCGAAACAATTGAGATTTACTGATTTCTATTGGTAGTTGATAAAACGAACAAATCCGAACCTCAAAATCGGATTATGAATATCTCTGTTTGACCTCAGAAAACACCCTTGAATTCCTTTCTATTTAAGTATGTATGTTAATTAATTTTTAATTAAATTACCATGAAACTGATGTTCTTAGCGACGAACTGAGAACCAAAGACTTGGACCGAGGCACAGAAAAATGTGCCATTAGCCGAGTAGGCCGTATCGTTCCACGCTATGGCCGTAGTCTCGAACCCTTGTCCTTGCAACGTTATGTTTGGTTTAGTCTTCGGAATCACCACTTTTTCACTGCCATGCAATAAATATATATCATTTAATTACTTTACGTAGATAGATTTCTTAATTGTAGTAACTAAATAATTTGATAACATACTAGTACATGCCGGTGTTGATCCATATCACGTTCCTTCTCTGACTGAAATTCCCCACTGCGTCCACGGCCGATTGCACCGTCGTGAAATTGCAGCAACCGTTCTTATCCACGCAGAGATAGGACGTTGTGTCGGTGTCCAATGGAGGTATATTTTTGGGGAAATCGTCGCATATTGATACCTTTTTTTTGGTATCCGAAGGTTTATGACGGTGGTGATGATGATGATGATGACCACAAAATGATATTTTGACTGAATATGATATTGCCTTGATACCATGTAAACTATCAAAAGGATTGCGCATAAAAGCTTCAGGATGTGTTTTAAAGAGAGTTTTGGATGCCAAAATGGCAATTATGGCGATACTGATGGATAGAGATAATGAGATTTTTCTATATTTCATTTTTTGGTATAACTGATATATCTGGAAAACATAAGATAATTTGTGAAATTTTGGTTGGTTGATTTTTGAGAGGGAAAGGATAAAAGGAACTTAATGAATAGGAGAATGCAAAAGAGATAATTATTTATACGAACAAAAGTGAAAATATGAAATTGCATGAAGTGTAAGGATTTGTTGGAATGCCTTGCAAATTACCCTTTGCCAATGTTTGCTTTCTTAAAAATATTAAACAATCTCGATCGACCTACCAAAAAGGCTCATAGCCTTTACTAGAAAATTAAGAAAGTGTACTTATCATTTTAATTTGTATTATATTTTAGAGATCCCATTGTCGATATATATGATAACTAGCTACTTATCTCACAGGTAAAAAATGATAAAAAAAACAACAAAAAATTAGAGAAAAAGTATTCATCTACTTAAACCAACTTTATAGAATTTCATACTAATCATTTATCAAGCAAAAACTCTGCTCAGCTCCAATCTTTTGTTGTTATATTAAATCACTATGCAAAAAGAAACACAGCAAAAACTTAGTTACAAGTTATTCTTTATAAGTCTATACAACTATAATTCAATATATGCACATTCAAATAAACCTCATTATTTGGAAGTTGAGTACACATTTAACTTTGTTGATTGGTTATTTGACTATATTTTGTCCAGTGTCCACAGCCTTATGATAACTAAGATAAAATAGAAAGCAATTTGTCCAGTGTTCATCTAATTCCTTCGTGAAAAGAAATTTCGTGTGAGATATTATCTCGCATGGACGTTCTCCCTGTAAGATTGTGAGCAAATGAATAAGAAGAGAAAAGGTCCCAACAGTTGCACGTATAGTGTGTTTTGTCATTTTAGCAAGTATGGAGTTTCTTTTTGACACCCGGTGCAAATTTTCTATTACGCACCATTGTAATGAATATGTACTATTTCATAGTCTATTAGTTTTCTTAGTTAATAATGCATATGATAATACACCGAATAGTATTTTAAGAAGTTTGATAGTATATTAATTACTGAACAAAACACCCTAAAACTTGTTAACAATGAACCATATGAATAAAGGAAGGGGCATAATGGGAATTTAGATAATTAAACCGCAGGAGTTGTCTTTCAATATACAAAGAGACCCACTCGCTCTCCACTTCGTAAACTCTTGAAAAAAAAGACTCTCTCTCCCATTAACATCTCTTCATCTTCTTCTCTTTCTGCCTTTTGTGTCTTAATTTGTTCCAATCTCCGAAAAATATGAAATCTTTTTAGACAAAATCCCAGAAAAAGAAATACAGATTAGTACATTAGATTCAGCAGCTTTCAAGTAAGCATATCCACCTCTTATGTTTTTTTATATGTTTGATTTTTTTTTTTAAAAATTATATATTTGATCTTGCCAATTGTATTTTGTAATTAGTTTCCTTAAAAAAAAATGATTGATCCAAGTCGTCTCTGTTTTTGATTCTCGGAATTTGAACTACTATATCTTGTAGAGATCGTGAGAAATGCGACTTCAGATTTCAATCGATCATCTTTACAAGTACTAGTGTTTAAACTCAAAATCTCTTCTGTTTTGTGTTGGACATGCTTTGTTGAGGGGCTCAACCAATCAATAGCTTCGCTTACTTCCCCATAGTCTTTTGCCTACTTATTGACCACCGACTCCTAGATCAGTTAACGACTCTTTTCAAAGCATACAGATCCCCAATGATATTTATTTGAAGACCTTTGAGAAACTCAAATTCTTTGATCAATCTTTGATGATTGTACTAATCGCCGATTAATTGGATTGTACTATTAAAGAGTTAATATGTGGTAAATCTTTGATATGATTTCTTTCAAAATTTAGGTGCAACTTTCAAGAGATGTCTTTATCTATTGATAGCGTCTAGAAAACTATAGATTAATGATTAAGAAACCTAGAATTATTTTTTTCCCATCAACGATGTGTTGGTTATCTCGTCTCAATTCCGGTTTAGCCTGGTTTAACATAACGGATAGACATTTGATTAGCCGTTAGTATCTTCCACGCAGATCGTAAACGATCTTCTTTGTTTTTGAACTTTTGGTGTTTAATCAAAATTGGCCGAATATTTCTTGAAAAATATAAGACTTATGAATCATTTTTAAAAAAAAATAAGCTACTGAATGTTTTAAAAATGTCAAATTCGGATAAATTCTTCTTTGTTTTTCTTGTTTAAATAATATTCTTGCGTCATCACTCTGCATCTGGTCGCCGTTGCTTATAATTCTTTTCTTATTTTAATTAAACTATTAATTGTAACTGTTTTTTTTATTCTTTATTTTAGTTGTCTTTATTTATGATAATATTCACCTATCTATTTTTTGTGTTTCTTTTCGAAAATGTTATAAATCTAAAACATTTTCCTTACAGATTTCTTAAGAGAGAGTAGTTTGGTGGGCATTTAATATGTATTTTATTGTTTGGGTAGTCTTTATTTATTGACACCATAAAGTCATAAACTAATCTTATTCACCGTAAATATTCAAATATTCGTTCTTCTGTGCTAATACTTTGCTCAGTTGCTTACCTTTCCCCCAAAATGGTACATTGAATTTTGAACATTGCGTCAATGTCAAAATGACACAGAAAAATGATCACATAGTTGAATATGATTATGTGTAATGATCAGACCCGACCCATCTAATAAGGCAAGTAAAACACTTGCTTTAGACCACAAAATAGTGTTAGATAAATGTCATATTTGTAAAATTGTCTATTTGGTCTAATGGTTAAGTAGTCCACTATTATATCAGATTATACAGGTTCAAATCCATCCCTAATATTAATGTGTTTTTTTTCCTGCCACTCATTTTTCTTTTCTTTTTTTTCTGTCCGTAGGCACATTTTTTTTTTTTATTATTCTTCAGTTCACTTATTGTTTGTTTAGTAGTTTGATCCCTTGGTTTTTGACAAAAAAGTCCTTTAATATTTGGTTTATATAAATAAGTGATTTGTCTCTTATTAAAAAAAAAAAAGCAATCCTTGATAAATCAATAAATTTACTGCATTTGGAAAAGTTAATTTTCATAAAGAATAAGATATTTAATACTTTATTAAAATATTTAATGATTTTTAATATTTTTTAATATTTTATTATAAAACTTTTTATCGTTAATATTTATATAAAATGCCACATATTTTAAAAATGCTTTAGGCCACTTAAATCATAGGACCGACCCTGATAATGATTGATCATCAAATATTTGGTATACAACTTCTGCTTGGATTTTGGTCACATTGTAATTTGTATGATCATAGAGGTATTAAACTCATGTGATATACGGACGTTGACCTTTATTTAGAGATCTCCTAAACCTTTTCTTGAAAAATATTTTAGAGATTGTTGTTGGCAATAATAAATCCACCACTGAATATCCTATTTATAATAAAAAATGATGTATATATGCCTCTCTGCCGTCACAGAGATGGTCTTATCTTGTTTGTTATTTTATATAATCTCTGGGGAATTGGTTTCTCTTTCTTGCAAGCTAGCACTTTCTTTATCTCTTTAAAAATGAAATTGTTGCGGTTAGAATGTTCAACTGAATTTGGATCATATTTCTTGTTGATGCAAGAAACAAAATTCAAGAAATATGGTGATTATAGAGACTTAACGTATGACAATTCGTTCATATATACAAAGTATACTCTTTAACACCATTTTAAAGCCTTAATTTCTCATCGGTTGCAGAACACAAAATAATAGGAATTGCTTAATTATAGTCATGGAAGAAGCAACAACAGTGAGTTCCGAGGTTCCTCTAGTTAAGGTAATGATCTTCTTTCCTTGTAACTCGATGAAAATTTTGCTAAAGTTTTAAACACTTTTTTCCTTGCTCATTGAACATAGATGTCATACAAAAGAATTTGGATCAATTCGCAGAAAACTATAACTCTTAAAATATCAAATACAAGTTCACTCCAAAACATAACTCTAGGAAACTTGTGTATCATTGACTTTAAGTAGGATTGAAGATATGGCAAAGGAAGATTGTAGTTTTTCTTACGTGGCTTTAAGTAGGATCGAATCTATCAAGTTTTTTACTAGTTCTTGGAGAAGATTAAGTATTGTGACGATTTATTACAGGTCATGAATGAAGAAGTGAGAAAGGAAGATACTGTCATGGAGAAAGAAGAGGAGGATATAACATTTGATGGTGGATTCGTAAAAGTTGAGAAAGAAGGGATCAACGCAAAGTATGACGATGATGAGAAAGCAGAGAAGCAAGTTTCGATCGAAGGAAGCTTCAACAGTACACAAAGAGAACTACATGAATCGCAAGAAAAGGCGAAAGAATTGGAGCTCGAATTGGAAAAAGTAACAGGGGAACTGAAACGGTATGAATCCGAGAACACCCTTTTGAAAGACGACCTTTTCTCTACAAAAGGGAGATTAGAAGAAAGAGAAAAGAAGCATGAAGAGCATGAAGTGGTTAAAAGGAAGCTGCAAGAGCAAATTTCTGAAGGTGAAGAAAGACATAGCTCACAATTGAAGTCTTTGGAAGATGCTTTGCAGTTGCATGATGTTAAACATAAGGAATTAACTGAAGTTAAGGAAGCTTTTGATGGTTTAGGCCTTGAGCTTGAGAACTCGAGAAAGAAGATAATAGAGTTGGAGGAAAGGCTAAGACTTTCTGGTTTAGAGGCAGATAAATTTGAAGAGCTGAAAAAGCAAAGTGCATCACATGCTGACGAACTTGAAGAGAAACTGAAGATTTCAGTTGAAAAATTCTCCAAAACAGATGCTCTTCTATCTCAAGCTTTGTCCCAAAACTCTGTTCTTGAGCAGAAATTGAAATCTTTTGATAAATTATCCGAGAAAGTATCTGAACTAAAATCTGCTTTGATATTGGCTGAAGAGGAAGGAAAAAAGTCAACTAGTCAGATGCAAGAATACCAAGAAAAGGTGACTAAACTGGAATCTTCTCTGAACCAATCATTAGCAAGAATCTCAGAGCTTGAAGAAGGTTTGAGAATTGCACTGCAGAAAGGTGCAGAGCATGAAGATATTGGAAATGTGAGTACTCAGCGCAACATTGAACTAGAAGGTCTGTTCCAAACATCTCGGTCAAAATTAGAGAAAGCAGAGGAAAAATTGAAAGACTTGGAAGCATTACAAGTGAAAAACTCGAGTCTTGAAGCTGCTTTAACCGTTGCAATAGAGAAAGAGAGGGAATTTTCAGAAAATCTTAATGCTGTGACAAATAAGCTGAAATCTGCTGAAGATAGACTTGAGAAGCAAGCAAGAGAAATAGATGAAGCTACCACAAGAAGCATAGAGCTTGAAGCTTTGCATAAACACTCAGAGCTTAAAATCCAAAAGGCAATGGAGGAATTCAGTAGCAGAGATACAGAGGCCAAGTCTTTGACTGAGAAATCGAAAGATCTCGAGGAAAGAATAAGATTATATGAAGGGAAATTAGCTGAAGCATCTGGTCAATCGCTTTCTTTGCAAGAAGAACTCGATCAGTCGTCCGCAGAGAATGAATTACTAGCAGATACAAACAACCAGCTCAAGATCAAGATTCAAGAACTTGAAGGATATCTAGATTCTGAGAAGGAAACTGCGAATGAAAGGTTTAATCAGAGAGACAAAGAAGCTAAAGACTTGATTACAAAATTGAAATACCATGAAACCCTAATCGAGGAGCACACAAGACAGGTTCTTGAAGCATCTGGAGTTGCTGATACCAGAAAAGTGGAGCTAGAAGAAGCTCTATTGAAACTCAAGACTCTCGAATCTACAGTAGAAGAGCTTGAGAAAGAAAATGGAGATTTGGCTGAAGTGAATATAAAGCTGAACCAGAAACTAGCAAATCATGGGTCAGAGACCGGCGATTTTCAGGCAAAGCTCTCTGCTTTAGAGGCTGAGAAAGATCAAACAGCCAAAGAGCTTCAGACAGCTATAGAAAATCTAACAAAACAGCTTACTTCTGAAGGAGAAAGATTACGATCACAGGTAGACATACATTGTGAAAATCTAAAAATTTAAGTATTAATAAACCATCTGATCATGAAGAAATGACAATGTTTTGTTGTAGATAGCTTCCCTTGAAGAAGAGAATAACCAAGTCAATGAGATATATCAGAGCACAAATAATGAGCTCGTAAAGCTTCAAGAACAACTCCAAGAAGACAAGTCTAAATCCGATGCTATGGTATCCGAAATCGGGAAGCTCAGTGTCGTGGCTGTTGAAAAGTCGGTGTTGGAGTCAAACTTTGAACAAGTAGAAATACAATTGAAAGATGTCGAAGCACAGTTGAAAGAAGAGGTACTACTATTTGGATAACATTTTGAATACTTGCTCACTGATTGATGATGGTTCTTGTTTTTTTTATGTCAGGTCGAAAAAGTTGCAGAATTGACTTCAAAATTGCAGGAACATGAACATAAGGCGAGTGACAGAGATGTGCTCGACGAGCAAGCAATTAAGCTACATAAAGAGCTTCAAGCTTCTCACACTATCATTTCTGAACAGGTTAATGAATCTTTCTTTTGCTTCTTCTAACTTCAGAAAACCGTTTCGGATTTTCAAGCTCTGGAGTCTGTTGCTAAAAAGGCAAATCTTTGTACTTGGAATCAGAAAGAAGCGGTTTCTCAGAAGCATTCAGAGTTGGAAGCTACTTTAAAGAAATCACAAGAAGAGCTTGAAACTAAGAAATCTATAATCGTTCATCTCGAATCGCTATTGAAAGAGCTTGAACAGAAAGTGAAGCTTGCAGATGCTAAATCTAAGGTCAGCCATGTATGTATACATAACCACATTTTCGTTAAACTACCTGTTTCTTTACTATACAAATGTCGAAAAAATGCTCTGTTTATGTAGAAACCAAATTTGCAGGAAACTGAGTCTACGGGAAAAGAGGAAGTAGAAGTGAAATCTCGAGACATTGACTTATCTTTTTCAACTCCAAAGCAACGTAAGAGCAAGAAGAACTTGGATGCTTCTCCTTCGCATTCGTCTTCTTCAGGGCACGTTATGATTCAGAAAGCTGAAACATCGCATCTCATGACATTGAAGATCGTACTTGGAGTGGCTCTTGTGTCTATTATTATAGGTATCATTCTTGGCAAAAAGTATTGAATTCTTTATGGTGTGATTGTTTAGTAGAACTTGATAAGCTTTGTTTGATTTTTGATTGTCTCTGGATTTAGGGCATTTGTTATTACCATCCTTTTATTTCTTATTTGCCAAGCAAGGCCAAATGTTGCAAGAATCTGATTAATTCTAAATGGTTCATCGAAATTGAATTGGTGATACACGATATGGCATCACGTATCAGAGAAGAGAAAAGAAAGATTGAGAAGCTTCTTAATTTTTAAAGTTATTATATTTTCTTTTTTTATTAGGATTTGGTTTTGGTAATTTTACTTTTAATTAAAAGTTAGTCGGTTGTAAATGGATCTATAAATAGGTTCCTAAATTTCAATAATGAGGTTCTTCCAACAATTAACCTAACTCTCTAGCAAGAGACTTGGGTTAAAGAAAATTTAAGTATTACGTTATTCTCTGTTTCGACAAACTTACGACGGCGTATTATACTAAGTCAATAGCAAGAGCTCAGGCTCGTAACAATTTGGTATCAGAGCAATCTGATTCAATATGAAACTCTGATGGGATCGTAGCAATTCTCACAAAGATCTCGCAAACTTTGGATGAGCATAAAGCAGCCATGAGGAAGGAGTTCAACGAGAAGTTGTCACCAATACAAACAACGATCGGTGAACTTCAAGAGACATCGACTGCTCAACAAGAGGCCCTAGAAACAACCTTAACCGCGCTCGAATCGGGAGCTACAGAGCAAGAAGAAGAACATAATTCACCGAAGGCTCTTAGAGATATTCGCTAAAGACAAGCTGAGGTTAAAGGGAATACAAGGGCTGGAAAAACATCGAAAATTCAAATCGTGGAGGAATTATTTGCAGGGGCTCGAGGGGCGCAAGCTCTATGGGAAAAGGGATCTGCATCAAGGTCTAAAGGCATTCACAACCACAGTACATACCCTATAAACGACGGTATGACCAGCGAAGAGAAGAGAAACTACTACTCCAGTGGACCATGGCCGGTGCGTTCAATGGGTAATGAGAGAGGTCATCGACGAGCAGATGGGGCAGGAGATTGGCCAGGACAAGTAGTTGCTTTAGCAGATGGAAGGAAGTGCCCAGTGGATGGGTTATGTAAGGGGCTTACAATGGAGGTACAAGGACATCAGTTTAAAACAGATTGTTTCGCAATTCCATTAAGCGGATTTGACGTGGTCCTTGGAATACGCTGGTTAAATGCACTTGAGCGAGTTATTTGGGATGGTCCGGCAAGGACTATAAAGTTTGTTCATGGGGATATGATGGTTAAATAGCGTGGAGAAGCGGACGTGAGTGAAGATAAAGGGGTTGTCCTTAATACAATTGGCAACAACGACACGCTGGAGAGATGGTTTGAAGATGACGAAGAGATTTTTACAACCCTTGGCGAGAAAGAAGCCACAACCGTGTTTCAAAAGCCGACTAGAACGAAAGGGTTGATAGCATTAACGGAACAGACCACGTCTGAATTACTTGGTGGGCTATTGGTAAAATTTAGGAAACTTTTTGATAAGCCGTCGGGATTACCGCCTCAGAGACCGTATGACCACAAGATCCGTTTGTTAGGAGGAGTAGACCCGGTGGCAGTAAGACCCTATCGCTACCCACACATGCTGAAAGATGAGATTGAGAGAAAATGTACTTAAATGCTTCGCAATGGGGTTATACGACCCAGCTCTTCACCTTTTTCTTCGCCGGTGTTGTTGGTAAAAAAATCAGATAATTCGTGGCGATTTTGCATTGATTTCAGGGAGTTGACTAAGGTTACAGTTAAAGACAAATTCTCAATCCCAGTAGTCGATGAACTCTTGGATGAGCTGCATGGTGCACGTTACTTTACCAAGCTCGATCTAACGTCAGGCTATCATCAGGTAAGAATGTTTGAAGGAAACATTGAGAAAACAGCGTTTCGGACTCATCACGGACATTCTGAGTTTTTGGTGATGTCATTCGGGCACGCAAACGCACCATCAACATTTCAGAGTCTCATGAATTTGGTTTTTCAAGGCATGCTTCGTAAATTTGTACTCGTCTTCTTTGACGATATTCTGGTTTACAGCTCCAGATGGGAAGAACGTATAGAACACATAAAGACGGTTTTTGAGGTTTTGCGATCACATAAGATATTTTTAAACCATTCCAAGTGTTCGTTTGGAAAAGAAGAGTTGGGATATCTTGGACATGTTATTTCCTACGCTGGGGTGAAGGTGGATGAGTCAAAGGTTTCGGCTATAAGAGATTGGCCGAGACCCATGTCAACACGAGCTGTTCGTGGATTTTTAGGCTTGTCAGGGTATTATCAAAAATTTATACGAGAGTATGGCTCTATAGCAGCACCATTGACGAGTGTTCTAAAGAAAACAGGGTTCTTATGGAGTGAGGAAGCAGAAGTAGCATTTTCAACACTCAAGAAAGCGTTGTCGGAGTCTCCGGTGTTAGCTCTACCAGATTTTTCTAAAGTCTTTGTTGTCGAGTGTCATGCTTCAGGCAGTGGTATTGGTGCTGTTCTTCACCAAAAAGAACACCCAATAGCGTTCTTTAGTAGAAAGCTCGCGGAACGACACCACAAGTTGGCTGCATATGAGAGGGAGCTCATTGGACTTGCAAAGGCGGTGATACATTGGAGGCCTTATTTATGGGGACGCCCATTTTAATCCGTACTGATCATTATAGTCTTAAGTTTATATTGAAACAATGACTTTCGACGTCACCACAGATACATTGGATCAGTAAGTTGTTGGGATTTAATTTTATTGTCGAATTTTGCTCCGGTAAGACAAATAAGGTTGCTGACGCCTTGTCCCGGCGAAACGAGGAAGAAGCCGAGGGAGAGGGTGTTGTGTACGCGTTAAGAGGATCTGATACTGGGATTTTGTCGAGGTTACGGGTTGAAGTGGAGAATCAAGCAGGTCTCGCGGGAATACAGGACAGGATAATTCATGGAGAGATGGCAAGGGAGTGGGAGGTTCGAGAAGAGTTGATTTTTTATAAAGGACGCGCCTATATTGACGCTGAGTCTGAGTTGGTACGAGAAGTGATATCAGTATTTCACAATTTTGGGCATGAAGGTGTATAAAAAACAATGGAAAGGATAAGACGAGATTTCTATTGGAAAGGTTGGAAGAAGGCAGTTTAAGAATTTGTTAGGAAGTGTTAGGTTTGCCAAAAGAACAAGTGGGAAACATTACAACCGGGTGGGTTGCTTCAACCACTTCCGGTTCCAACTCAAATTTGGTCAGACATTTGATGGACTTTGTCGAAGCATTACCTAAAGTTTTAGGGAATACGGTAATTTTGGTTGTGGTGGATCGTTTTTCGAAGTATGCTCACTTCATCGCTTTAAGTCATCCTTACACGGCTAGTACAGTGGCACAAGCATTTTTTCGGGATATTGTACGCTTGCATGGTATACCAGAGACCATAGTCACAGACCGTGACAAGATTTTCCGAAGCTTGTTTTGGCGTGAGTTATTTTGGTTGTTGGGTACAGACTTGTGTTTCACTACTGCGTATCGACCCCAGTCGGATGGCCAAACGGAGATCGTTAATCGAACATTGGAAATGTATCTACGATGCTTAACAGGAGATGCCCCACGACGATGGCTTAGCTGGCTACCATGGGTGGAGTATTGTTACAACACATCATTCCATTATGGTCTCAAGGCAACGCCATTCCAAGTGGTGTATGGAAGGGAGCCGCCTAGGCTGTTGGATTATAGGAGAGGTAGTACGAAGGTGGAAGCATTAGATGTGGCATTAGAACAGCGTGATGAGTTTCTTGCCACAGCTAGGGAACGACTTCTAGAGGCTCAACAACGAATGAAGCTTGTATATGATAAACATCATAGATTCGTGGAGTATAATGTGGGAGACTGGGTTTGGCTCAAACTTTAGCCCTATCGACAATTGATAGTAGCGAAGGTTAAGGCCTTTACAAAGTTTTCTCCGAAGTATTACGTACCATTTGAAATAGTGGGTCGAATTGGAGCAGTTTCTTATCGCGTACGGCTTCCTGAGGGATCCAAGATACATGATGTGTTTCATGTTTCATTGCTTAAAAGTCACAAGGGACGTAGACCTCATGACGAACCAACATTGCCACTAGATTTGCAGGGAAGGTTAGTGCCAGAAAAACCACTTACACTTTTAAAAACAAGAATGCGAGGGGGAGCTCGACAAGTGTTGGTTAAATGGACAAAAGATGCAGAGGATGAATCGACACGGGAAGACGCCGCCAAGCTCTTGGAAGCGTATCCGGAGTTGGAGCTTGAGGACAAGCTCCTAGTCGAGGAGGAGAGTAATGATACACGATATGGCATCACGTATCAGAGAAGAGAAAAGAAGGATCGAGAAGCTTCTTAATTTTTAAAATTATTATATTTCCTTTTCTTATTAAGATTTGGTTTTGATAATTTTACTTTTAATTAAGAGTTAGTTGGTTGTAAAGGGATCTATAAATAGGTCCCTAAACTTCAATAATGAGGTTCTTCCAACAATTAACCTAACTCTCTAGTAAGAGACTTGGATTAAAGGAAATTTAAGTTTTACGTTATTCTCTGTTTCGACAAATTTACGACGGTGTATTATATTAGGTCAATAGCAAAAGCTCAGGCTCGTAACAATTGATAAATGATAAATGCAATATATATATTTTCTGTAATATGAGAATTCAACGAGTTTTTGTATATATGATTAAAAGTATATGGGATAATGTTGACGTAAATAAGAAACTAATTGATCTATAATATACTTGGCCTCTAGATTGTTGAAAGTAAGTTCACAATAAAAAATAGTCTCAAATAAAAAATGAAATTTGCAGGCACTCTAGGGTTTTAAGAAAAGGGGAAACTTTAAAAGAAAAGGAAATAAAACTAGAGAAGCTACATCTGCCGATAAACAAGCAAGTCGAAAAAGGAAAAAGAGAAACCAATTTCAATCCAACTAAGGACTAATGTTTTGGCTATATATAGACAGTAGACACCTCGCAATTTCACACCACACAAACAAATCACACCTCTGTTTATTTCTTTCTTATACTAACCATGGCGGATCATAACACTCCCCCCTTTGAAGTGAAACTCGACCACTATATCAAATACCAACCAGAAGCTGAAGATTTCACTATCGATGTCGAGGTCAAGGTTCTCCGACAAGGATCTTCTCCGTTAGAGTTCTTCTTCCCATCCTCGGTCAATGATTTCATCTGGGAAGACGAAGATTGTCAAGAGAAAGTAGAACTCTACGAATTCTTTGTCGATGATGCTGGAATAGATGCATTCGAGGCTCAGTTCTTGCTCAATGACTTGATTTTGTACGTTTGTAATATGACACAACCGCTTGATGAAGACTTCACAGGAGTTTTCAAGTTGATGGTCGAAGTTAGGGTAAAACCGGTCGAATTTAACCATGCCGGTTCAGAGCAGACCGAGTCCCAATAACCAATTGCTACGACGGAGACGAGAAAGCGACGGTGAGATTGAAAACCAAAATAAAAGGCAGGAGAGGTAGAGTTTGTTACTTGAAAGTAAGGCAAAGACTTTTTAGGCTATGTGTTTCCTTTTTCTTTCTACCAACATATTTGGATTTTGTCTTTTTTCAATTCGATTGAAGATAGATCTGAGCTTCAAATTTTGTTGACCCTTATAATGATATTAGTAAAACATAGGGGGCTGTGCAATCTGTAAACCAGAGGCAAAGCAGAAGCAACAATTGCTATTGGATGTTTCTTCTATATCAAAAGGGTTGTAATAATTAGATTCATCTGTCGTTATAACTGCACAAATTATAAGAAACGAACGAGCAATTCTGTGACATAAAATCACAAACACATTTTAGAGATAAATCCTCTTTTTATTAATGCTACAAATCCAAGAGCAATGTAAATGAATTTAACATACTAGAGATCCAAATATAAACCATAACATGTTCGAATAAAATCCCACACGTTTTACAAGAAATTAATATACCAATAATAGAAAATTTATACAAAAAAAAAAAAAAAAGGCTGGAGAATAATTCACATCACATTCACACAACTCGTCATAAATAAACCATTCCAAGTAGCTTAGAAGCAGATGTCCAGGGCGCAACAGCAACACATGGCAGCAAGACTACAAACAAAAATTCCAAAAATTAGAAAAAGAAATTAGCTATTTGAGCTTAACCCATCGGCCCATTGATTAAAGTTGCATATTTTCATCATGATAACGACTTACCAGCCTTTAAGGAATCCGTCACCCTTAGACTTGCTTTCCACTTTAGCCGGAGCCACCGAACCATGACTCGGGTCGTTCGTCGGGTAACCAATCGGCGGTGGCGGCGTTGGACCGGTAGAAACCGGTGTCGGTGGGTTAGCTCCTACGTTACATAATATAGACTATATAGTTTACAAAAATTCTTAAGATAACGAGAATAATGAAAGACACAAACAAAAAAAACAGAGGAATCTTCTTACCTGCAGATTGGTTGTGATCGTACTGGCTCATCTTCGAATGATTAGTGTAAAGAACTTTGATCTAAGGCAAAGATTTTATGAATATGTGTATGGGAAGTGAATAGAATGGATCAAGAATGTTTGTAATCTTTGAATATCTGTACAAAATGTGTATGTAAATATATAGAGAGATAAAAGGAAAGATAAAGGATGTTGATATTTGAGAACCGCGTGGAGGATAGAACCATTAATGGTTACGTCACCAGAATAAATTCCAAATTATTATTTATTTAATACAATATACTAGTAGTTAAATGAGTCGATTCAAGGTTTTTTTTATTAAAGATATAAATAATATCTGTAAAGTAGTTTGGATAATTCGAGACGAAAAGCGTGGTACGGGAATATGTCGACACGTGTGGTGTTCTCACTGCTCAACAAATCTCACTCGGTCAAGACCGGGTTTTGTCTGAATTTTGAGAAAACGTCATGAAGCTTCCTTTCTTCTTGAAACTAAGATTATATAGTTGGTCAAAGTCTTCGGAAGTTAACTACATTAACAGACAACTAATGAATTCGACAAAAGGTTTCGAGCCGAAACACAATTAGCGGTGTTCCTAAAACGAAATATCACAAATCACGACTAATAAGATTTATTTTTAAGCCTCAACTAATGATTAGTCTGTATAGTAAGCTCTAATTAGTGGTGTCCCTAAACATCATGTTAATGAAACAATTTGGTTCTCCACCCAAAAAAACGCAATTGTCATCTTAGCTAATTCATCTTACAACTCTGTTTTTTTGTGATATAAACACGAATGTTAAAAGTATTTTAGGGATATAAAAAGGAAAAATGATAGTTCTTTTGGTGAAAATATAATCTTAAGAAAATGGTTCTCCACCCAAAAACGTAATTGAAAATTTGTAATTCGCGATTAACACGTCATCGTAGTAGATTTTTCCGCACAATTAATACCTTACCTCAAAAGAGCTGCTTTACACATTACAAAACAAACTTGGATCTTCATTTTCAATTTCAAACAATCTTCACCTTTTTTCCCCTAACAAAATCAATCAGTCGTTGTATATTTACCATTAGACAATAAATTTTTGTAATTCGAATTATTAAGTTCTAGTTCGGATAATTATAATAATCAAACCATGAAATCTGCAAAATTGTATCTTTTTTTTTTTGTCTTTGGTAAAAAACGGGAGAAGTCATCATCCAAAAAGTTTATATGCCCATGAGATCCAATTTATCAACCCCAACACTCATTTTTGCATACACAATTGCATTTGTAACCTCTTTCAGTATAAATCTGCTAAACAACTAGTCTCTCCCCCATAATGACTCAGGCAGCATTAAGAGCTTCGAGCTGTTTCTTCAGATCTTCAAGGTCATCTTCCTCCTCTGCATCACCTGACCCTGAGGCTATGGCTATTGCTTTCTCATACTCATCTGCAACTGGAAGCTCCCGAGTAAGCCCTTCGGGCAATGTATCTATACATAAGTATATAACACAAAATCAATTTAGATAACCGTCAGAAGTAGAAGAAGACTTAAATTTGATACATTTTCACATAGATAGCACATAGAGTCCCAAGTTGAAACTACCTGAACTTGAGGCAGCTTTTGTAGTATCATTTTCATTTTCATCGTCCACAACACTTATAAAAAGATATGAGATACAGATCAGATTTCTTGTTGCAAATATGGCAGGAAAGGAGAAAATATGATCCAAATAATACAAATTTTGATTTTTAACTAATTCACTGAGTTGTTTACCTTATTTTCCACTCATTATCATCATGGAGTGGACCTTCATCGATAGCTGTCAATGCATCGGCTTCCATTTTAGCTTTAGCAGCAGCGTCTCTTTCTGGTTTCGCAAGCATGTATTCTTTCTGCATTTTGGGATTTCAATTTTTTTCACCAGAACATGGATTGAAACAAAAGAGCAAAACAAAGACGAGCTGAGATAGTTTTGTAGTTGCATTTACTCAAGTTACCTGCCGCTCTAGACAAGCTACATTCGAACATTGTGGATTTGGTCTCATTTTCATGGTTGGGAAAAAATCCTTCAGTGAATTGTAACCCTGAGGGATCAAGTAACAGGCATAAAAAACTAGTAAGCTTTAACTGATTCAAATAATAATGATTATCTGACAAATCATAAAGCGTTAAATGTGAGGAGAGCTGGAGGAAGCAAAGCCTTTTACCAAGTATGGAGAAACTTCACCAAAATTTAGTAAGAACTTGAGAGAGTTTTGTACCAAAAGCCCAGCAACAACACCCTGAAATAACAATCAAACAAGAGTTTTAGAACATAGATAAAGGTTAATTAAACAAAAGCATTAGCAGCAAATTTGATAAATAGTCAGCATAGCCAAATTTTGTTCAACCGTATTGTGAGGTGGTATAAAATTACCATAGTAGTTGGCAGAGATGCAGCACAGACCCCTTCCCGCTTAAGTGTCCGTTCATCAATTCCAGATGCCACGACCTACCACAGAAATAATAAAGAGATTTTTTAGAGGAAATGCAAATGTAGTATTAACAATACCCTGGATCACAGAATCCTTAAAATTCACCCATATTCCACATTTCCACTAATAAATTCCTCAAGCATTAAGGCAGGGTATGATAGGTGAGAGTTGTAAGAGTGATATAAGAAAGAAAAAAACATACCAGAGGAGGTGCACAAGCAAAACAAGCAGTTTCTCCGGGTACCAAGAGCTGTATGTGACCTGAAACAGCATCTTCGGATACACCTGCACAAAATATCACCTTCTTTGTTAGCAAACGACAATGAAAATAAGAAAGTAATTATTAACTTTTCCTAACTATTTACCTGACTCCATCCATGTTTGACGTAACTCATTGCATGCCTATATATCAAAAGAATAAACTCAAATCAGAGCCAACTAGAACATTTTTCTATATTTTCCATTCATAAACGGTGTAACTAATTGAATCATGTAGAATGTAAGATCAAAATGCTCAATGGTGAAGTAAGAACTATGTGGAATTTGTAACAAAAAGGCCTTTTTCGAGAAAGAAGTAACAGCTACCTGGTTGACAGCCATCCTTGCTTCATAGTTATCAACACAACTCAAAACAAGATCCACACCGCTGCCCTCCTTGCTAGGACAAAATGACTTGTTCGTCAAGCTCGACGTGAAGGTTTCAAAGCCTTGCACTGTTGTTATGTTCATTGTGAAACTCTAGAAGAAGAAAAATAGAAATAGCATAAATTAATGACTCAAGAATGCTGTAGGAGTGAAACTAATAATTTTTTTGCAGTCACCAGCAGAAATAACAAAATTACCCAGAAAGAGCCTAAATACATACATACATCATACACCATAGACCTCCCACTTAATACGTAATGACTCTAAATGGAACACACTCGTTTGGGCACATCCATAGACTGTTTAGTTTCCAGTAAATATGATGCAAATGGCCATGAAACTAGTACCAAATGTGTTTAACCTCATCAAGTAGAAAACTTACCTCAAGTACTACGTCAGGGTTTATTTCTGCAAGGGTCTGGACAGCAGCATCAGTCTTGGTCATACCAACCTACAGTCACAATTATCCGGAGATCAGAAACAATACTAACTGGATGAAAAGAGGTATTGCAAACTCAATGAGAATTGAGTACCTGATCAGGTCGAAAAAACAGCCTGTTCATGTTAGCTAGTTCCACGGTGTCATAGTCATACAACAAAAGACGACCAATACCACATCTGGTCAGCATCTCAGCCGCAACACTCCCAACACCACCAATTCCCTGTCAATCAAAGAATCCATGTGTATAGATTTAATGAACGCACAAACTTAGTTGTATAGCAGAGGGAAAAAAAAGGAGAGAAACACATACAACAATGGCGACTGAAAACTCTCTAATTCTCTCATAATTCTCCACAATACCCATCCGCTGAAGTGCCATAAGCCTACTGTAAGGATTACTATCTACCACTTCCGAGCTTAATTCCTGCAATAGAGGTTCCCCTTGAAATCAGAAACGTTTTACATAAGATTATATATAGTCAACATTAAATTAGAAGAATTTGTGAGTATAATATAATGCAAGACCTTGACTTTGGAACGCCGGTGAGGATTACATTTAGACAGAGTCGCTAGATTTTCAACATGGGTTCGGAGCTGCAAATCATCCCAAAGAGAATTCTTTTGGTAAGTGAATTTTAGGAGCAATGCAACGACTAAAGCTTTGAAATTTAACAAAATATGCAGCAAGGAAAGATACATGCATCTAGATACATGCAATTAGGAGATTCCCAGAACCAGATCAATACAAAGATAACTCGTAAACACCATTGCATGTGAAAATTCAGTTCTGCAATTCGAGATTTGAGTCTTAATTCACAAGATTTATCAATAAAAAACGAGTTCGGAAGTAAAACCCCAAACACCTTGTGGATTGGAGCCGGATCTGAGAGAGATTTCTCGAGGACATCAAGATCATCGAGCAATGCTTTGAATTCAACCTCCATTTTGAAGCGAAATCGAATCTGCGATGCTGATTTGGGAGAGAGAGAGAGAGAGAGAGAGAGAGAGACTCCGCAAGTGTACAGTACCAAAAGGTTTAAAAGCCAAAAATACGTTATTAATTTCGCAACCAAAAATAATTGTTGGCTTAAGAAAAAGGTTGACCGAGATAAGAAGGAACGAACATAAATTCATCCGGCCTGTTTTAAAAACATTTGTAGATCACACTGGGCCTTAAACATAGCCCATTTATTCTTTTTTTTTTCCAGCAAAATATTACAAATATTTTCATAGCTTGGAATAGATTACAAAATTTGACCACTACACCAACACAACTCTTCTGATTATTCTGTTGCATCCTCTAATAACAGTCTAACGTCACAAATTATAATCAATGGAACTAAAACATGTCAGTCAGTAAATTATATACCGACATGTATCAAAAAGAAACAATAAAATTCGTAAACCAAAAACGAAAACTATATAAAAATAAAAAAAAACGCAAAGCAAAAATCAAAACAAAATACAAGGTTATGAAGGATGTGGTGGTGTTTTACAAGCTGAAAATGATAAGAATTAAGTTTATTTTCAAAGTAACGAACATCATCATTTTACCACAAAATTAGAACAATTGTTTTAAAAACATCATTTTATGTAATCTAAAATACATGAATCAAAGGGCACTATCATTGATTAATATATAGCCAATTGTATTTGAATTTTTGTCTGAAATTTACACTAAATCAAAAAACAATGATAAACACTTCTACTTAAATTCGAGTGTTGCGGAGAGAATTGCATCGTGCAATCATTGTTTGTGGGAGTTGTTTATCATAATCGCGTATACAAATCAAGCGTAACAATTGGGTTCTGGGCTAACACAGATCGTGGCACCACATGTCCGTTGTTTCAGATTGACAAACTCTCAGAAACCATTTATTTTTTAGTTGATGTCTCCTCTTTATCCCAAGCTAAACTAGACATTGGCTTTTGCACACATCTTGACGAAAAACTGGAGGCCGATTTTCTTCAGACCATGGTGGTAAAGATGCTAGACAAGTGTCAGAATATGGAGAAACTTACTTTAGGGGTAACTTTTCTTAAGGTATGTTTTCACTTAACTTTACGAATCAGTTAATTCTGCAATCATCTTTTATCCGATTGATTTAGTTTTCATAATTAGGCTCTGATTTTTCCAGACATTTAATGTGTTTTTTGGTATTCATTAATTTTTTTGCTAGATTTTATCTCTTGTCGAGCTCCTTCTTTTCCAAAGTTCAAGGGTAAAGCTATTAGCTATGAAACTTGAGACAATGATCTCTCGATATGTTATTACCGGTATAGTAAGGGTGCTACAAAACTCGCCTGACTTAAAGAAGCTAACCATACACCCAATGGATTCTGCCGCCACAGAGTCCATACCGGTATTATTCTTCATAATTAAGCCTCTTTTATTTTCCTTGACCATTCAAACTATATATTGCCGAATTTTGAATCATCCAAGAACCATCATGTCCTTTCACTTTGACTTTGTAGAATCTTAGATAGTAATTGACAAATTGTTGTTTTGCATAAATGCACATTTTTTCCCTTGTGTACAGGAGGCGTATATTGACATATATTTGGATCCTCATGGCTTGAATTGGGATCAATCATGGAGCTCGGAGTTTATAATGTAGAGTCAAAGCAAGTGGCTTCGTTTATGGAACTTGTGCTTAAAACCACAAAGACATTAGAGTTGATGGTTGCAAGGTTGGAAGGTTATCTCAAAGGAAGAGGTTTTGAAGAGTTGCGTCGGATGGTTCCAATGCTTACTCGTAACAACAATGTCTCCATTGTGCTCAGCTCAACAAAAAAAAACCGATTCCGAGTGATTAAGTAGACATTTTACATCAAATATCCGTTTCAGTCATACTAGATGAAAACTCTTCTTTATTTTGTTAGTTAATCTTTACTGACTGGCTAGCATATCTGCATATTGCTTGCCAAAAAAACTGAAACTGTAACACAACAACACATATTCAAGTCTACAGAATCAGAAATAACAAAGATATATAAAACAAGACCACAACAAAAGAAAACCAACAAAGATGTAAATAAGATAACAAACGAAGTTAAACCATAATTTTGGTTACTAGTCAGTTAACCAAAAACCTCTTAGTAACTAAACTGCGAAAAAAAGCTAAAGTCTCCTAAAATTAATAATTAATTAAGACAAAGTAAGAAAGACAGTCATGAAGTAGCGGAAGAGTTACTGTGTCCCAAGGTGGGAGGCGAAGTAAATAGGGCAAAGTAGAGAGCTCCTAGACATCTAAAAGACCAAAGACTGATGTTGTCGCCGGCTTTCAATCCGTTACCATTAACGACGTCGTTCCAACCGCGATTCAGAGCGTAGTAACACAAGCCTTCGTTTAAAAAATCTTTCTTCTTCATTGCCCATCTCTTCAAAACCAAATCCCACTGATCAGACCTATGATTGATGAGAATCGCTCTCATGCAACACCAGACTGATGTTCCCGCTTCCTCTTGCGTCAA
Organism: Turritis glabra; assembly: GCA_900406565.1. Classification (NCBI taxonomy): domain Eukaryota; kingdom Viridiplantae; phylum Streptophyta; class Magnoliopsida; order Brassicales; family Brassicaceae; genus Turritis; species Turritis glabra. Next base: position 11,857,686 of record OVBN01000030.1, on the reverse strand, counting down.
GAAGTCGTTTCTAATTAGCTCTTCAAAAGAGATTAAGAGACGGGTCTGGGCTTGACATCAGTCACGAACAAAGTCTTCTCATAGATAAGTCTCAGCGTCTTCAGCTCCGTTCATGCCGCTCATCACCTGGAGAAGCCACTCCGGCGTCGGTGGAGGAGAGCTAAAAAGAGCCTCGCGTCTCAACTTCTTTGCTTTCTTGTTTCCATCTCTCCTCCATCTCTGTTGCACAAGAGGCCTCTTGTTGCTTGACGTACACGGTTTGGTGGGTTCTTAGAGATGTTACAATCCCCGAGTAAGGATAAATTACGAGGAGGGATTTGTGGTTCTTCCCTCATAGGGGAGCTCAATAAGATCAATATTATTAGAAAGAGAGCTTTGGTGTGATTCTTCCATCCCACAATCAGATGGGAACTCATTAAGGTCAATATTAAAACGTCTTTTAGAACAAGAAGACGAAGGTCCACAATGATTTGCATGCTCTCTCTTATACGGTTTGACTAATTTCGACGAAACAAGACGAGAATCAACACGCTTCACCATAATTATGATTAGAACAAAAGCTTAAGAGAAATAAACTAGCTAGGTATAGCGGAATGATCACGCGGATGTTACAGAGCTAGAATGCTAGAGTTTCAGTTATATATTTATAGTTTTCACAAGTTGTTGGATATGACTTGAATATAACTGAGCCCATGAGATTAGGCCCGATTAGTCTAGGTTAATTAGGATTTATTCCCTATAAGTATTCTAATTAACCTAGCCTCCATGTATTCTGTTTTCTCTGTATTCTCCAGAAATAAAGTGTGTCTCTTTGCCCGTGGACGTAGACAACAGCAAGTGTTGGTGAACCACGTTAAATCTGTGTTGTGTCTTTTACATTCATATTGTCTTGCTCACATCTGTTATAACAAACTGGTATCAGAGCACAAGGTTTTGTGCAAAATCAAGTTCTGGGAATTCCGCGTTTGAAATCGGGTGAGGAGATGTCTGCGTTGAATGTGAAGATCGATAAGTTTTCTGGGAGAAACAGTTTCAGTCTGTGGCAGATCAAGATGCAAGCCCTGTTAAAGCAACAAGGCTTGTGGGCGCCGTTGTCGAAAGACAGTAAGGGGAAGGGCGACGCTGCTGAGATGGCAGTAATCGAAGAGAAGGCACACTCTACAATCATGTTGTGTTTTGAAGATGAAGTCATTATTGAAATTTCTGATGAAACAAGTGCTATAAATCTGTGGAAGAAGTTAGAGAGTTTGTATATGACAAAGTCTTTACAAAACAAGTTGCTGCTGAAGCGACGTCTGTTCGCATTGAGGATGCAAGAAGGTATGTCACTCAAAGAGTACTTAGATCAGCTGAACTCAGTATTACTAGAACTGGGTAATATTGATGTAAAAGTTGAAGATGAGGATGCTGCTTTGCTTCTGTTGGTATCTTTACCACTATCATATGAGAACTTTGTGGAATCATTCATAGTGAATAAAGATACAATTACCTTAGAACAAGTTAGATCAGCTCTCCACAACAGGGTGTTGCGTCATCAGGCGTCTGAAATAATTACAGACAATCAAGCCTCTGGGCTAGTAGCCAGTGGCAGAAATGGGCTGAGATATATCAAGAACAACAAAAACAGAAAGTTGTTTTCTAAAGGTCCTAAACCAGATGATGTCTGTAATTACTGTAAGGAGAAAGGGCATTGGAAATCAGATTGCCCTAAGAAGAAGAAATTTGAGTCTGCTGTTGTAGCTGAAAGTGACACCAAGTCTGAAGTTGATTTTGCTCTAGCTGCTGATGGGAACACTCACAGCTCAAAGGTGTGGGTTCTGGATACTGGAGCATCGTACCATATGTGTCCAAAGAGAGAGTGGTTCTCAACATATACACAGGTAGAAAATGGCTGCATCAAAATGGCAAACAGCTCTACGAGTCAGGTTGCTGGAATTGGCTCAATCAAGATCAGAACACATGATGGTAGATTCTGCACACTGAATGATGTTAGACATGTTCCGTCGATGGAGAAGAATTTGATATCTGTGAGTTTGCTTGATAGCAAAGGTTTCAAATATTCTGGTGGAGACGGAGTTCTGAGAGTCTATCAAGGCTCTGATGTGATTCTGCAGGGTGTCATACGTGGTACATTGTATATCTTACAAGGGTCCACACTCATGGGTACAGCAAATGTTGCATCTCCAGAGATTCACAAAGATGATATGACTAAGTTATGGCATATGAGGCTCGGTCATATGAGTGAAAGAGGGATGCAAATTCTATCAAAAGAAGATCTTCTATGTGGTCACGAAGTCAAGGGTTTGGAATTTTGTGAACATTGTATTTTTGGGAAGCTCCACCGAAATAAGTTTCCTAAAGCTGTTCATATTACCAAAGGTACGTTGGATTACATCCATTCAGACTGTTGGGGTCCAGCTCAGGTGGATTCTTTGGGAGGGCACATGTATTTTGTGTCAATGATTGATGATTACTCAAGGAAATCTTGGGTTATCATGTTGAAGCACAAAAGTGAAGCTTTCAAAAATTTCAGGGAGTGGAAAATTTTGGTGGAAAATCAAACAGGAAAGAAAATCAAGAGGCTGCGGACAGATAATGGTCTGGAATTTTGTTCATCTGAGTTCAACCAGTTCTGTAAGGATCAAGGAGTTGTTTGTCATCACACAGTCAGGTATACACCACAACAGAATGGTGTGGCTGAACGGATGAATCAGACACTGTTAGAGAGAGCAAGGTGTATGCTTTCTAATGCTGGTTTGGAAAGGAGGTTCTGGGCTGAAGCAGTAAGTACAGCTTGTTACTTGATCAATCGCGGACCACACACTGGCATCAAGTGCAAGATACCTTCAGAGGTATGGTCTGGTAAAACTACTGATTACTCTAATCTTAAAGTTTTTGGTTGCACAGTTTATTATCATGTAAGTGAAGGTAAATTGGAACCAAGAGCAAGGAAGGGAATTTTTGTGGGCTACGGAGATGGAGTCAAAGGATACAGAATATGGTCTCCATCAGAGAACAGAGTGATCTTGAGCATAAATGTTGTATTTGATGAAAGTTCAATGCTCAGATATTCAACAAAGCCCACAACTGCAGCAGAAAATTATAGTTTTGACGAACAGGTGGAGCTGAAAGATGATCAGAAATATGATCTACAGGAACCTGAAAAGAGTCAAGAGCTACAAACAGAAGCTGATCAGTCAGAACAAATCAAATCAGAATCTACACCATCTGAGGATACAAGCTACAGTATCGCTCTACACCGTACAAGGAGGATTGGAGTTAGACCACCTCAAAGGTATGAGGATACAGCGGATTACGGTCTAGAGGATATGGCAGGGTATGCCTTACAGGTTGCAGAAGAGGTGGATACTCATGAGCCATCCACTTATCAAGAAGCTGTTTCTGGGATTGAGGCTGAGAAATGGTTTGCTGCTATGGGAGATGAGATGGAATCTCACAGTAAGAATCAGACGTGGGATCTGGTCACACAACCACCTGGAAGAAAGATTGTTACCTGCAAGTGGATTTTTAAGAAAAAGGAAGGGATATCACCGGTTGAAGGAGTTAAGTATAAGGCTCGAGTTGTTGCTAGAGGGTTCAGCCAAAGAGAAGGGGTTGATTACGATGAGATATTCTCACCTGTGGTCAGGCACACCTCCATCAGAGCGTTGTTGGCAATAGTAGCGCAGCAGGATTTAGAACTTGAACAGCTTGATGTGAAGACTGCTTTCCTTCATGGAGAGTTAGAAGAAGAAATATACATGACTCAACCTGACGGTTTTCAAGTTCCTGGAAAGGAGGATCAAGTTTGCAAGCTGAACAAGTCCCTGTATGGACTTAAACAGTCTCCTAGACAGTGGTACAAGAGGTTTGACAGCTATATGTTGGAGTTGGGATATACCAGGAGTCCATATGATAGTTGTGTCTACATCAGAGAGCTGAAAGATGGATCTTACATTTATTTTTTGCTCTATGTGGATGACATGCTGATAGCTGCCAAACAGATGTGTGATATTCAGGGATTGAAAGATCTGCTGAGTGCTGAATTTGAGATGAAGGATTTGGGTGCAGCAAAGAAGATTTTGGAAATGGAAATTCTCAGAGATAAAAGTCAGAAGAACCTTTTCTTGTCACAGAAATGTTACATTCATAAGGTTTTAAACAAGTTTGGTATGTCATCATCAAAGTCTGTTGATACTCCATCTGCTACTAATATTCATCTTACCATGTTTGCTCACCAGTCTGAAGAAGAAAAAGAGTATATGTCTCGGGTTCCCTATGCTAGTGCTGTGGAAAGTTTGATGTATGCAATGGTCTGTACAAGGCCAGATCTGGCACATGCTGTCAGTGTTGTCAGCAGGTTCATGGGACAACCAGGAAAAGAGCATTGGCTAGCTGTGAAAAGGATTTTCAGGTATCTGAAAGGTACATCTGATGTTGGTCTCATATATGGAGGTGAGGCACCAAGCCTGGTTGCAGGTTACTCTGATTCTGATTATGCTGGAGATGTAGACAGCAGGAGATCGATGACTGGTTACGTGTTTACCCTGGGTGATTCTGTGATTAGCTGGAAAGCAACTCTGCAACCAACTGTGACGTTATCAACTACTGAAGCAGAGTACATGGCCTTGACAGAAGCTGCTAAGGAAGGTATTTGGTTAAAAGGACTGGTAAGTGATCTTGGTCTGCATCATGATCAGGCTACTGTGTATTGTGACAGTTTGAGTGCAATCTGTTTAGCCAAGGATCAGGTTCATCATGAGAGGACCAAGCATATTGATGTGAGATATCATTTCTTGAGAAACGAAAATAGGATTCAAGTGAAGAAGGTAGGGACTGCAGATAACCCTGCAGATATGTTCACTAAGCCGGTTCCTCAGAGCAAGTTTAAACATTGTTTAGACTTGCTGAATATCTCAAGCTGTTAAGCGCCCAGAAGGGCGATTAGGCCCCTGTTGGGGCATCAGGTCCCTGAAGGGACATCAGGCCTCTGAAGTGACATTAGGCCCCTGGAGGGGTGTCGGGCTCCTGATGGAGCATCTGGCCGAACATGGCATATGGACCCCAGTGGGGCACTCTGACTTCTGATGAAGCATCTGGTCCTGAGAGAGGCATTCTGGCTTCTGAAGAAGCAGCAGGTTCCTGATGGAACATCTTGCCTCAGTGGAAATTTCTGGCTTGTTGGAGCATCTGGCTCAACAGAGCATCTGGTCCCTGATGGGATATCTGAAGCAAAGGAGAAATCTGGTACGTTATGTCTGCTATAGTTGTTTGGTACATCTGGCATTGTGATAATGCATATGGTACAACAGTCTGGTAGCTGAATCTGGTACATCTGTCCGGTGGAGAAGTCTGTTACAGTTGGCTGTGAACAGCGCATCTGATACATCTGTTTGGAGGATTCAAGTCAAAGTGGAGATTTGTTGGATATGACTTGAATATAACTGAGCCCATGAGATTAGGCCTGATTAGTCTAGGTTAATTAGGGTTTATTCCCTATAAGTATTCTAATTAACCTAACCTCCATATATTCTGTTTTCTCTGTATTCTCCAGAAATAAAGTGTGTCTCTTTGCCCGTGAACGTAGCCAACAACAAGTGTTGGTGAACCACGTTAAATCTATGTTGTATCTTTTACATTCATATTGTCTTGCTCACATCTGTTATAACACAAGTCCTATTACAATCACGATTCGGAGAACGCAATCCATGTGATTGGAAAATGTAGCCAAAAAGTATTTTATGTTATTTCTTATGTGGAAATACAAAATAGTTTGAATTATAAAAGGAAAGTGAACACACGCGCGTGCTGGTTACAGAAATCGGTTTACGAAATAACCGGTAAACCGTAACAATTCCCAGATTCCCAATCGGGAAACAAAGAACCAATAGAATGCACCCACATCAACCAACAAAACGGGAACCTGATGTTTTTGGTCGCATACCTTAAACATAGGAGAGAAGAAAGCTTTTGAGATCGAGATTGATGGATCAATTCACAATCCATCCAAAATCTTCAGACCCAATGCTCATCTCCTCACAAATCTTCATCTGATTTTCCTGTCGGAGACATCTCGTAGAATCAGAGACCAGTTTCTTCACTCGACGGAAGTTGCACCTGAAAAATTCATCTTAATTTCATCAGATTACGGGTTTATTGATTCGTAGCATGCGAAAGAAAGATGGGTTATGAGAAACGTAATCTTTCTAAAGTTCCTGCGATCTCAGGTGCCCGTTCTTCTTTGTTTTCGTTCCTAAAATTTTGAAACTTTAGGGTTTGTAATTGCGACATTGAAATGTCTTTAATCGATGCATACATTGTTCATTTATATGCGCCTGTGTGCGCCTCTCTTAGATGATTATCCGATTGATGTGATTATAACAGAAATTATCCGTCTTTGATTGATTCATGAGCCATCTCGTAGTTTCTTTTTGTAAATTTCTTATTGTGATTTTAGTGCTAGTCCAAACAAAAATTAGAGCTTTTTTTTTACTTGGCGTGGCGACTTATAGGTCAATGGGTTTTTGCAGGTTTGCGTGAAAAGCATCAACAGGATCTAGAAAAACTGACATTGACCTCCCAGCCATTAAAAACCTTGAGTTTCTTTCTTGTTGCTGTTTTTCTCTATGTTAGAAGATCTATCTCCTTCCTTCTTGCAAATGTTGGCTGGCTTGTGCTATTTAGTTGCATTTTTGTGGCCTTTGCATCTCTTCTTCTGACCCTAGATGGCCCTCACATCAAGGTAAACAGATTGAGACTATTGCTCTGTGTAGCTTTAGCTAGGGATAAGTGACAAGGAAGTGATGAGAAATAGAAATGGCTCGTGCGATGTTTATTTGCCTCGTGAGATACAATAATGCATCTCCAAAAGCTTCTGGAAGGGAGATCCTAGAACTGAGGCTTATCTACTGCTATTGAATTTGGGGATAAGAGCATATTGAAAGTCATGAGTGATGATCAATATACAAACTGTTTCATTCTTAGTTTCTCAGCTTTTTTTGTTTACTTGGATGAAGAAATGGTAAATATCTCATCATTTTCTCCACCTGCAGCACCTTGAAGAAATGTCTGAGTACATCAGGTTTGGACTGTGGTGGATTTTTTTAGGTGTTGCATCATCTATTGGTCTTGGTAAGAATATGTCTTACTCCCTCAAAAACATTATGTATCAGTTTCTTATATCCGGTTAATCTTTTTTTGATAGTTTGTGTCCATCTTCTGTCAAGAAAGAACACTGATAGAATGCTGTTTCTATCAAATGCCTAACATACTTCTCTTTTTATTTATTGATGATTCCAGGATCTGGTTTGCATACATTTGTTCTTTATTTGGGCCCCCATATTGCTTTGTTTACCATGAAAGCAATGCAGTGCGGGAGAGTCGATTTAAAAAGTGCTATATATGACACAATTCAGTTGAAGAGAAGTCCTTCATGGCTCGATAAACCTTGTCACGAGTATGGCTCCCCAGTCTTCTCTTCAGGAGTTCCTCTTAGCAGCATACTGCCTCAGGTTCAGATGGAAGCCATCCTCTGGGGTCTAGGAACAGCGTTGGGAGAACTTCCTCCTTACTTTATCTCCAGGGCAGGTGAAAATTCACTATACCCACCTTCTTATTGACAACTCAATGTTTGTGGTTTAGTATTAACAAATCTACTCTGAGGTCCATTTTCAGAAACTTCTTGATGTTTGAACTTTATCTAAGTGGGATTGAATTAATGAGTTTTAGAGGTGTCAAGTTAAATTCTGATATATGAACAAGAGATGCAAACAGTTTATGCAGCAAGATTGATTACTAATGCTCTGACTCTATACAGCAAGTCTTTCCGGTGGCAAAATGGAAGAATTGGAGACATGTTCTGGTGATGATAACGGATTCATTGCTAAACGCGTAAGTCAGATCAAAGGCTGGCTGTTGTCACATTCACAATACCTCAACTTCTTCACAATTCTGATTCTTGCTTCGGTACGTTTTAGATGTGTCTTCTGAACACTCCAATGCTTCTTGCAGAGTCTTTTGTGCAGCTCTTTCTGGTTCCAGAAAACTTATGATGCGCTTATTACAATTATATTCTGCCTTACATTCAGGTTCCTAACCCATTATTCGACCTTGCTGGAATCATGTGTGGACAATTCGAGAAACCGTTTTGGGAGTTTTTCCTTGCAACATTGATTGGAAAGGCAGTCATCAAGACACATATACAGGTTTTGCTAGCTTTTCCATAATACTACTGTTTTTGTTCACTTTCGTTCTCATCCTTCAAGGTTGATCTCAAAGTCAATATTTTTTCTTTTGCAGACAGTTTTCATCATATCTGTCTGTAATAATCAGCTTCTTGACTGGGTAGAGAATGAGCTGATATATATTCTGAGCTTTGTGCCCGGTTTTGCTTCTGCATTGCCTGAGCTCACAGCAAAACTCCGCTTAATGAAAGAGAAGTACTTGGTTGCTTCCCCTCCAGTAACTTCTGATATCAATGTAACATATTTTTTGTTTCTCTTTACTTAGGCCATCACCGTTTTGCATTGTTCTGCATTTTGATGTTTTTTGATGATTGTTTTCTTGGTTCAGGTCAAGAAATGGGATCTTTCTTTTGCATCGGTGTGGAACGGAGTTGTGTGGCTGATGCTTTTGAATTTTTTCGGCCAGATTGTGACTTCAACTGCACAGAGATACCTCAAGAAGCAACAAGAAGAAGAACTAGATGCCTTGACCAACAAGTCGTCGCTGAGCTCAAAGAGATCTAAGTAGTCCAGAACTTTATTAATCTTTTCTAACTTTGGGTTATTTCTTTTTTCTTTCATAGAAACCATATGATTATGTCTCTTCTTATTCGAGAACAAAAGAAATGTGTCCATAAAGAAAGAAAAAAAAAACATAGAAAAGAAATTGAAAATTAAACGGAAGTTCTAGTTTCCTCACAAAATATTTTCCATAGTTGGATAAAAGTTCCTCTTTTGGCTTTAAATGTCCCAAAAATATGAGCATATCAAATCGAGAAGAAATTGAAAGGAGCTCTTACATGAGTCTCTAACATTAAAAATAAAATAAAAATAATACAAAAGAAAGAGAGAGAATGAAATGGATTTCTTAAATGAGAGACTTTAGAGACTCTTAAGAGACTCTAATAACACTTGTCTTTCTACAAGTGGTTCAATTCTTTTTACAAATTTAAAATTAATTGTATAACTAAATTATATTTTAAATATTAATATTATATTGTCAAAAACCTTTTTTAAGAGACTCAATGGATAGAGATGCTCTGAGAGCTTCTCCACTGGTAAGATAGAGTATCTCACCAATATAATACTAATATTTTTAATTAAATTTATTTTGAGAAACTTATACTACAATTCTTCATTAGTGAGATACCCATAGAATATCTAATCAATATAATATTAAAATTTTAAATATTGTTTAATATAAAATTTTGTGAAAAATAATAATTATACACAATTTTTTAACAAAATATATAATTTTAAAATTTCAGATTTTTTCTAAAATTTAATATTAATGTATTAAACAAAACAATACTAATAGTCTAATACTAATTCAATATTATTCTATTAATTTTAATTAAAATCAATTAAAAATAATGTTAATATATAATTTAAATTTATGCATAATGGAACTTGATAGGTAAATAAATTTATTTTATCATTTATAAAACAATAAAATAAAAGTAAAAATAGATAATTTATTAATTAACATCCTAAACTATGGGTATTTGATTTATTACAAAAAAAAATTATGAAAACCGATTCTCATCGTTTTCATTTATTTTTAATGGAAATTTCCAATAGAAATACTTTGAGGAACTTTTCTTTAGAGAGAAGACTACGCAAAGAATTGTTTTTATTGTAAATTCAAGAGATTAACTATTGGTAAGTGAGTGTTATTGCTTATTGTCCTTCCCAAAAAAAATGCTCATAATTTTAATTCATTTTACAGGCGTTTAGTATATTTCGTGAAACCATTCTTTCTATTTGAAAGCTTACATAAATTAGAAGTAACCTTAGACACCTTTAGAGGTTTTTGGAAAAAAATTTCCCATTGTAATTGTGAATGCCTCTAGGATCAAACGTCTCATAATTTCAGACTATCTACATTCCAAAGGCAAACAATAAGATGTTTGTGAGTGTTTGGAGGAATAAAAATATCTCAATAAATCATGGATAGAAAATTTGCAAACTAAAGGATTTTACAGTAGTATGGTCTACAATACGATGGGTGACATGATCGAGCTATCACACTTTTTATTCAATTGTGATTGTATGTGTTTGGTTAATATTTGTTGTCGGGTAAGTGACGAAGAGAAACAGCTGATAGTTTCAGATACATAAAGAATCTTTTCAAACGCTCAATTAAATGCAATATCAATGTGCGGTTTAGTGAGTTGGTGTTATAGTGGTTTGTTATGGGACTTCTGGACATAAAATTCGAAATTATATACTTCTCGGTGAAGACCTTTATTCCTTATTTTTAGTTACTATGATAAATTATAATAAAAGAAACTCTTTTATGTGCCTTGTCTTGTATTTTTACTTACATAATTTGACTCCTCGTGAACTAACGGAAAAAAAACTGTGCTAAAAATGAAATATGAAGAGAGTATATCTTAATACTATTAAAAGAGAAGTACAAATAATATTTTGTCCGAAAATATCATAATAATTACAAAGAATGACACTAAACAAATGTTTATAACTGAAATCTCATTAAGAGTGCTTTCGGATTATTGATAATCTTATATTACTGGGTCGGGTCAATCTTAAACACAATTATCCGAATCAATGAAATTGGAAAGTAACGATTTTGGCCGAAAACAGTGACCTGAATAACAAAATTTGGCCCGAAATTGGTGCTTGATTGTCAAATGACATCGGATAATCTCAACTAATATAGGTAATCGAATTTAATTGCAAATCTCAAACAAATAAAAAGAGAAATCTGCATTTAATAAAATATGGATCACAAATCTCAACTAATTTAGGAAATAACTTAACAACTATAACTCACAAATTCCATAAACTTCGGTTATTAATACAAACAAATATACCAATTTCAGTTTTTTAGAAACATTATATAGAAACTATAAAGATTTTATACTCTTCTTTTAAAGCATATTCGATTGATATGTTAATTTCATAATTTGCGTATATCAAAATATAATTTTTTTAGGAACTAATTCCATATTTCAGTCGATTTTGTTAGTTAATTCTAATTAAATCATGTATATTTTACTTGCTCACAAAGTTTTTTCACAAATCAATCACACTTTACCCTAATCTTATTCCCCTATATATAAAGCTGCACACTATTTCGGGTTCATCCAAACACATCAATTCCCCTTTTCTCAAAAATCTCACATAACAATATAACTTCTACAGTGTCTTACCTTCGTGATCTCAGGCCGTACAAGACGTCTTGGCGCATCCAGGTTAAGATCCTACATACGTGGAAGCAGTACACTCAACAGTCTGGTGAAACTTTCAAAATGGTTTTGGTAGATGAAAGAGTACGTTTCTTCTATATAGTTTTACTATATGGCTATTCGATTTAAAACTTAATAATAATATCAACGTTTTTGTGTTAAATAGGGTACTAAGATCCATGCTTCAGTAAGAAGAGATAACGTTGTGCGTTTTGTAAATCAGTTACCTCAAGGTGAATGGATGTTCATCGAGAATTTTAGTGTCACTAATGCAGTTGGCCAATTCAGACCTACAAATCATGCGTATAAACTTGGTTTCATAAACCAGACTTATGTGCAAAGAAGTAAAATCATGAGTGATTCTGAATTTCTAACTTTCGTTAAATTTTCATCTATCATAAGCGAGAATCTTAAGCAGTACCATTTGATTGGTAATTATTGCACAACTAATTTTTGGCATTCACTATTTTAAATATTGTAATAGAAGTTCTCATGTTTCTCTTATTACTGTAGATGTTATCGGTCAAATAATCAACGCTGGTGAGTTGGATATTATTGAAAGTAACAATAAGCCAAAAAAGAAGCTCGAATTCGAGTTACATGATGAAAGGTAATTATTAGATTGATCTAAACTTCATAAGTCAAATCTATTAAATACTTCTCTTCTCTTCTCCTTTTCTAAACTTCATAAGTCAAATCTATTGAATACTTCTCGTTAGAGAAAATACCTATATGCATTTGATTCATAATATCATTATAAAGACAAGATTCCAAATGAACTAACCTTGACAAAGTTGAGCAATCGTTGCTGCATCAATTTCGAACACTGGTAGTGAATATTATCTTTGAGTTCTTTTAAATTATAAAGTTAACATTGCAGATTAAAAAATAAATTCAGTAAACGATTATAAAATTTTACTAAATTGACAAATCAAAAATTATTAGATTTGTTTGCCTTTCGCGGAGACATGTATTTCTGATATTTCAACAATCTATTTGATTGCCCAGACCTTTGGAATCAATCGTCCTGTATATACAAACAAACTAAATCAAATACATTTTTACAATTATCGATTAAATATGAATTGGAGACTATTTGACTAATATACATGATTTCGACTTGAATTTGTTTTCATTGTCTTCTTCATCTTCTCCACTGTAAAGTTGCTAAAATTCAATAGTTTTCATATATCAAATACTACGGTAATTGTATTTAAATTAGTGGATCTATGAACTATCAACCCAGAAATTCTATATCCTTAACTGAAAGATGAAAATACTGATATTTCAGGAGACATATTTGTTCGTAAAGTTGTGATTCACTACTTTGATTACTCGAATTACCAAAGGGGCATGAGATCGATTACCTATTGATCGTGTACCGCAATCTTTACTTGCATAATTAGTATACAAAAGCTGAATTCTTTTGAGAAGATGATGAAAATCGTCTTTTGTTCTTCGATATTCTCGAATGGACAAATGACGATAAGGTTTCTTTTTTTTTTTTGTTCATGTCGGTTTGTGTTTTTTATTTTTTAAGCCGTCGGTTTGTGTCTATGAGAAACATAATACTAATATTAAAACAACAGTGTTTTATCAATGTCTGTATCTTGAGAAAAGAAAATTGTTGGACTTAATTATAAGCCCAACATTATTATATTACACGAACATATGGCCCATTAATAACCATTTGGTAGACATTTGAAAACATACATAATTTTTAAAAATTATTTCTACGTAATTTATAACATCTTTAATTGTCATTTTGTTATTTATATCAATACATTATTTTAATAATATCATTTAAAGAGTATACCACCCAAACAATCTATACTCTTACTGATTATGATACAACAAAACAAATATATACTCAACTACAACGAAACATAAATTAACCTGCGGTCCATGAATCAATTAACATTTCTACAAATTTCAAACAATAAATATATATTCGCCAGGCAAATTTTAAAAAAATCTGTACAGTTAAAACAAACGTCTATTTTTTTGAATTAACCCGCAGATGATAAATTTACTCCTATTCGATAAATAATCTCGCGTTGTAGGGCGGATCTCATTCTAGTATATATAATAAAACCAACGACGTTCTTCAAAAATCCATTTTCTTTTCTTTTGTTTATATAAATTTTGTTTCCACTCTGAACTTCCACATAAAAAAAAGAAATAAGATGTGACAAACGTGGTAGCCAATTTCGATTTAAAATATCATTAAAAATTATTAATTTATTTCGTGAATATGTCGTCAAGTGTTGTAAATGGAAGTTTTGTATATTTTTAATAAGATTTTTGTTTCATGATTCCTCTGATTTGTAGTACACGAAATTGAAAAGGAAATACAATTTGTAAGAAATGTAAATTAGTTTGAATTATCCATAAAATAAACGAAGTAGATCCATAGAAATATATGCATGTTAAATCGAGAAGGAAAATAGGGTGTCGATAAAGTCATCATTTAATGTTCTTAAAATTTACTTGGAATCCAAGTTTCCAGTTCATTTAAGATCCAAAACCCAACAATTAAAGAAATCAACGTTTGACCAATGATAGATATGTAATGTATGAAAAAAAAAATTAAAGGGTTTGTCCCAAAAGCTAAATCCTGGATAATGGCTAAGAAATTTACTTCAAAAATATAGAGTATGGTTTCGTTTAAAAGACGAAATCAATTTCGGAGATTACCGCAAAAAGTAACAAACGAAAGGGACAAATGAGAACTCATTACTGCAGATACTGACAAAGAATAAAAGTCGAGACACTTATATAAACTGTTCGTCTGTCTTTAAAGTATTTTTCCAATGCAAGAAGACACAAATCTCAACAGTTAAACATAATAAATAAAAGATAAAAGACCCCGAAAATTATGCAAGAAAAGGCCAATTTAATACTGTATAACATTTTTAATACTAGTAAATAAGTATACTTGGAAAATTTTATAGACAAACTTCCAAATAGAAAATGCCTAACCTAAGTTACGTCATCTCACTTCAGGAATGTGATTTTTGTATAAACCTTGATGCAATGGCGACAATTGCTCCAAGACATATTACTCATTTCTATGCAATACATAAAAGTATTTCCTACTAAGATTAATACTATAATTTTGCTTACAACAAGAAACCTTATATTATAATGCAACAATCTTCATATGCACACAACCACTACAAAACAGAAAAAAGTCCACCCTGATCTTTTCAATCAATTTTATAGAATTGACACATATTCCTAACATATACTGAAACTACCTGAATAAAGTAATGTCGAATCTATAACCCTTATGTATGTCGTCTTTTTTACTAGTGTTAAACTCAAATGTAATATCCAAAACTATAAGTAACTAAAACTGTTTTGACAAGGGTTATGTTTACATATCCCTATTATAAATTACATAGCTCAAAGCTTTCTTATTGGGTCATCATCCTCCATTGAACTACGTAGTACGTACGCCTGACTATATAACGAAGTAGGTGAGTGAATGCATTTTAAAAACTTGAAATGTCTCTTTGTCCTTTAGCTAAAATAAATGAGAAAACTTTAACTGTTTACACTGTCTTTTCATTTTTTTTTACTACAATAAGAAATTTTAAATTTCCCCTTCTTTCTATTGCGCCAACAACTGTTTTGTCAACGGTTTGCTTTTTTATTTTTATGATTAGGAAATAATGGGGTCACATGTAGGTACTTGTAATCCTCTAACAAATAAAGAAACAACAGCAACATCGCATGTTCTCATTTGAATTTTCCCAATGAGTCTTTCTCCGTCACGACCACGTTGTCTTCCTTTTTCTCTTACTTTTGAAATTAAGATTTACCCAAAGCGAAGACTTTATTTTTTATTTTTTGGCATACTTATCCCGAAATGTGCCCATGTAATAATTAATACAAGTCATCATCTAACAAAAAGTTCTAAATAATAACCTTGATACAATGCATTTCAAAATTCAAACAGTACGAATTTTACTTCACAATTTAGATAATAATATTTGAAATCAAAGCCATAGAAAATTGCTGAATAAATAAACAATTGATCAAAATTATTAGAAAAAATACACTTGACGAACTAAAGATGATATAGAAACAACAATAAGGAAAAAAAAAAAAAACAACCACGGCAAAAGTTATATACTACTTTAATAGGTGGATTTGGATAGTTTTGAGTTAGAACCGTTGAGATAAAGACACGTGACGGCGTCTAATCTGAGTTGAAACAATGGAGACTAAACCACCGAGCGGTGGCCTCATCTTTGATCTATAAGTCATCTCATCGTACGGTCTACGATAAAACTTAAGGAACTGAACGAACGAATCTCTTGGCTTCTCACTTTTGCTGACGTGTGACTCTCGCCGGAAGAAAACCGCCGGAGATTGGAAGAAAGACGGGCGTGGTATACGCGGGTCACGTAGGGTTCCGATAGAGTGACGGTCGGTGGTCCTAGCTGGCATCGGCGTGGAAGCGAAGAAGCTCCTCCTTGGACCACCGAATGGCTCGCTCCTAGCCGCCGGTGACGCGAAGGAGAAAGAACGTGCGTTAAGCGGTGAGATGTACGCGCCTGTGTTGTGTCCTAGTTTGGATGATGACGTGTCAGTCAACGTGAGACACCATGGTTTGACTGTGTCGAGACCGTCGCGAGATACGGTGAAAGCGAACCTGGAGGATGCACAAGAACCGATCTTATCCGTTGATTTGAGTGATGACGTGTCGAATCGGAGGGAGGAGACTCGTGATGGGTAAGATGAAGAGAAGTCGTCGTAGTCAAACGAGTCTTGGAAATCTTGCATTGATACGATCATCGTAGCCGTTGATAGATCAACGAATGTGCGAATACCCTACACGTGAGCGTAGAGGATTAGTATCTTTGACTTAAAACATATATATATATATATATATAACATTTCGCTTTCAAACTCCTAAAGTCTCAAAGTTTACATTTGGATAGGTGAACTAACTCTCTGACTTAAGCATAATTTAATTCCAATGGTCTATCATTTTTACAAAAAAAAAAAAATGACGTACTCGAGTTATAATAGTCGACGTAAAATACTAAATAATGTAAATGGGTACCTTCCAAAGGTAAGAGAAAAGAGAAGGAGGGTCGATGACGAAGGTTTTGTAAAGACGACAAGGATAATACTCTGCGACTATTTTGAGTGTAGTCACAAGTATGTTCATGAAAGCTGATGCTGATTTGAAGAAGCCTGCGATTTCAAAACGTGCAAGAAACATTAGTGAGTCGTTTAATTAGGGAGTGTACAGAATAAATTAAATATTTTGGTTATAAAAGACTTGACACAGTTGACAAAATTTCTAGAAAATACATAAGAAAACAAATGTTGAAATATTGTGTGTTTGCTTTATAAATAAACAAGATAAAAGGAAGGTGTACTGTGGAGTTGCAGAGGATCAAAAGAGGAACATTGAATGAAAAGCTAAAGAGTACTATCAGAGTTGCGAGAAGTACTGCAGCAACTGGTGAAGAAGATCGACATAAGTAAATGCCAAAACTACCCTTAATAATTGAGACTGTGATTCGTGTGTGACCGTGACTCTACAGGGACACTACGGACTTTATCAGATCGTTATCTCTCCCACTTTCCTGCCGGAGTTCCGACATTATCCGGTCCCCTATTTTTACCAACTTCTTTTTATTTGTGAAAAAACAGATTTATGTTTATATGTTAACCGTGACAATATTTCCATTGAGGATAAGAAGACAAAACAAAATAGTTACCATATTTTGAATTTTTTCACTTTTTCCCTTTTATTTTGAAACCTTTTTTCCTATTAATATAAAATGATAAATGGAATTTCTATAAATAAATAAATAAAAGTAGAGAGAACTTACTAGCATCGAAAAGGATGACAAATTGTTCGACGTTTCTGGACATGGTTGAGATTGCCACCTCTAATGTAAATACCACCAAACGAGTCAACCTATTTTTAAGAAAATAAAGGAATATATCTTATGTTTGTGAGCTTGTTTTAGATGTTTTAATATGTATGGTTAATATATACTTACTGTTTCTGCGTATGTAGCTTCTGATAATCTTGTTTAATGCGGAAAACCTAAGAGGAAAAAAGGAGGTTAAACTAGGTTCGGTTATGAAATAAATAAATAAACAAAATGATCAAAAGTGAGAAACATTAAGTTACCAAAACGGGTCTGCACTCGTCGTCAAGACCAGCAACGTAGGCAAGACCTTCAGCAAGCTCCGCCGTGAACTCGTCGGCGATCAAGCTCTCTGTAATTTTTTATTATATATTTAATAAGATAACACAAGAAATTTAAAAACGAAAAAGGGGAAACAGAATCTTAAAAAATTAAATAGAAGAGGTTAAAAATAAGTGGGTGTCATAATGAGTGGATATTCACTTTAACGCTCGATGTTCAAACATGGGACACATCAAAACCCGAGAAAAAGCAACGAAACGTCTGTTTTTCTAATTACACAAAAGAAATACAAATACGAAAACCACTAGCTAACTAAATCTATCATCTATACACACTACATGCTTTTGTTTTTTGTTTTTTTTTTACACACTACATGCTTACTTTAAGCTTAATGTTTTTATCCTCTCGTTTTCATTATTTTAAAATTGTAGACCGTTTTTAAAATAAATCTTTCTATCTCTAAAGATGTAACGTACGCGTGTTCGTATGTATATTAACATTCAAGGATATTTGTTTATAGTTTTTTAGAAAAAGACTGCAAAATATAAGTTTATACATATATAGATGTACGTCTCAAAGTTGTATACGGATATCTAGTACTTGTGTATATCAGTATATGTATGTATAGGTAAAGAGAGAGAAAGTACCAATGCCAAGAGAAGATCTCCATGAGAGGCAAGACCTTAACTGTTTAGCTGCTTTCTTCACATTATCTCCTTTTATTCTCAAGAATCTACCGACACAAGCTCTGTTACAGAACTTCTCCTGCAATATTCATTAACCCAACGACAAAAAAGAAATCAATTTTTTTTCTTTTCAAAGCATGTTAAATTAACGGAAATATAATTAGTGAGCTAATTAATAGGTAAACCAACCTGTTTAAGTGTGAGAGGAGAATGTTTACGAAGGAGATGAAGCACAGCTTCGACTTTGTCGTCGCTCTCTAGTGTTGTTGAGTGATGATCCTTCTGCTCTTTCTTCCCCATTTTCGAGAGATCAACACTAAAGATTTCTCCTTTTTTCTTCTTTTTATATGTGAAAGATGAGATTGATTAATTAGCCCGTTGTAACAAATATACCAAGCTTCTTATTCAAGCGAGAGAGAAGAGGAAAGAGAGAGAGAGAGAGGGAAAAAGAGATTTTGAAAAAATGGAAGTGATTGAATGGTGAGAGAGAGAGAAAGAGATTCCCTTGTATATATTTTGGGAACGAGATAACGGCAGCTGACGCCGTTAACACTACGTAAAGCACATATGTCCAGGTCAAGGTCATGTCTTGAATATATATATTAGTTAAAATAGCAATTTTTTTTTTGTCAGCAGCAAAACTTTTAAATGGATAAATCTTAATAATATTATTGATTTACTATACTTAATTTTTTAAAATTATAATCAGATAAAATTCACGTTATGTTGTAGCTAAGTTCATTTAAAAAAAAAAATCTTATTTTTTCAGAAATAAGAGAAAGAAAAGAGGGTTCAATGAATAAAAATAGATGTTTAATTAAAAAAAAATAGAAGGGATGACTAAAACATTTTTTTATAAAAAAGAAAAAAAGAAAAAGAGGTCAAACGGCGTCAAGTGTTTTTACCTTAGCGGCAGGCTTGCCCGTTGGAACATGTATTTTTACAAGGATTCTACTTTCTTAAAACTCGTTGAACTTTCAATAGTTTTTAAAAGCACTAATTTTGATCACATCAATCTCTCTTTTTTTCTCTTTTGAAAATTATGAATTTTTATTGTTATACAACAAACATATTCTTTTCTTTTTAACGTCTACTACAACAAACGTATTATATCTTTTTTCTCAACATGTACTTCAACTATACAACGAACGTGTTCTTGTTGGGTTTAAAAACAAAATATGTCAAATAAGAAGTAGTCAAATTTGTTTCTCGTGGGATATCTAATAATTGTTTCTTTCGTTGGGTGTGAAATAATAACACCGTATCTTACATTTAATTTTGTTTCAGTTACACGTTATATTCCTATGAAAGAATATCATTTTACGTTTAAATAACATCCTATAGATGTAAATCAAAAACATCGTATAAATGAAGATGGCACAATCTAAAAAAGGGGAAGAAAGCAACAAAAAGTATTTTTTTCCCTTTGATCTCATAATAACACATCACATGTGTGTATTACAGTGTATGTATACATGACAGACTTTAAAAGAGGAAACATGGAAGGGTCAATAAATAGGTTGATTGGGCAGCTGTATCTCGTGCTACGAATCGGATTTAATTCACAGCCATTTTGTCCCCGGTGAAGTAAATATGCAGATTTAACATTACAATTGAATTGACTTTAGTTTTTAGTTTAATAAGTAGGCTTAAAGATATTAAATGCCATTGCTTTAACACTTCTAAATAACACAACAAACAACGAAAAAAGAACAAAAAGCAAACATCGGACCAATTAAAGTTAATTAATAACAACCTTTAAAGTAAGGTGCAAAGCTCCAATAAGTAATAAGGTGGTAATACCATTTTATTAATACCATTTTAAAATGAAACTACATTTTCTTTTTCTTTCTAACCGACTGGATGAGTAAAAGACTATAATAAATTGTGTACAAGCTAAATTTGAACAAATTTATGCATCTTAATTATGTGAATTGATGAAAGTGATTTTTACTGTGAAATAGGAGGCGAGCATAACAAACGGAACTCTATAGAATACGAGTGTCCTAATTTATGATTATTTAAATCATTGAAAACTTTATGCCAGAATGAAAGGATTTCATTTTCCCAGCTATCATGCTGCTACAATAAGATCGGCCAGTTCGCATTCGTTTTTCTTCCCCTCAGAGCGAAGATCCAACTCACTCAACTATTAGTTATGATATAAACCCTTTAACAAAACAAAAAAAAAAACACAATTTGTTATGATTTCAACGTATATTTGTGAGTTAATAGTTTAAGATTTGCAACTGGATCATATCATTGACTATAGATTAACGTTTTCTTGATGGTTCAAAATTTAAACACCATAGAAATAAAGTTTTATTTCTACACTTTCAGAAGCTCTAGTATTTATAAAGATACCTTAGATGTATCATCTATTATAGCTCTAATAAAACGTTCAAGTTTATATGATCTTTGTTTTGATAAAGTCATAATATATATATATTTAACAGTGAATTAGTTAGGTAGAACAGGTAGACAATTGATGTTATCTCTAATATTTCTCCACCAAGTCTAAGTTTGAAATTTGGTTGTTGTCTTTATGAATGGGGGTTAACGATCATTAGACGAGTGTGAACTTGGGAGAAGATGGCATGTACCATGTACGATTCTCCAGAGAATTAATAATTAGAATATACTGTATAACTCACAACGGTCCAAATTATAAATTTAAAGTTTAGTGATATATGATAAGATCGAAAGGATTTCATAATATAGGAAGTGGAAACGACATATCAAAAGACTCAGTCTTTGACAGCCAACAGTAACAAATCAAATATTCGTATCAAATAAAAGTGTACCTTCAAGTAGAATGTAGTGGCCTTTTGAGTGGCTGTGTTTGTTAATATGAACAACCGTAAACTGGCGATATATATATATATATATTTTTTTTCATATCGGCCATGAGAATTTACATACACACGTATCCCCATTTTTCTTAACAAATAATTCTAGAAATACAAAACTTACTTATTTCAATTTGAAAACCAATAAGAAAACAAAAGCATGCAGAGATAAAAAGCTGGAGAAAAAGAAGAAAAAGCCCGTGAACAAATAGTTGAATGGTATAATCAGACGGTCTGTTTAATGAAAATAAAATCATGCACTTACTTATATAGAATAAAAGTGTGCTTATTAAATTCTACTATAAGTGAATCCTGTTAATTTTTTATGTTTCTTCTGTTTAAATCTACCTATGTTTTTGGAAGAAAAACTATTAAATATAAATGGGACGGGAAAAAATTATTTACTAATATACAATGAGACGACTTTGAGTTAAGTTCAAACTATTCATTATTAATCGCATGAAAAGTCACTATGATTATGTTTGTTTGTTGTTCATTTATAGCACACTCATTCTATTTAATAAAAATTAAGATTGATTATATCTTTAAACGACGACCTTTAATTCAAATAAATATGCATGCATAGTTGACAAACCCTTTTGGATCGTAAACTCTATTTTTCTAGATCTTGCATGTTATCCGTATATAAACTATATATATTTCAGATTAATCGGTTGTGAACTCACTCGATGATTGGGTTAAAGGTTAGTTTATTAAAGCTTTTTGTAAACGGATATTTACTATACGATTATCCATTTGCTAAGAAGCATAACACCTTATATAAACAGAACAAAAGATATGGCTTTTCTTCTCGTACGTAAATAAAAATTTTCTTGAGATCCAATTGCGTCTGCATACAAACAATCTGTTTTGAATTCTCAGTTTTAAATTTCATTCTAATAGTTCATTCAAGTGTGGATTAACTATAGTCTTTTTGAATAAAATATTTGTGTCATGATTAATTGAATACTACGATGAACCTAACACCATGTTGACCAAAAAAATATATCTGCCATATAACACACAAAAACAAATTATGTATAAGATTTCTTCTCTAGTGTGCAAAAAAAAAGAGGCGACAGCAAAAAGTTAAAACAACTTACCCCAACAAAAACCAATAGAATAAGTAAACACAATTCAGAATTTAACGTTGATAATCGACATACCAAATCGATGTCTTAGAAATACTGTATTTGTTTTCGTAATGAAGACCAACAAATATTCCTGATTTCTGATCTTCTGAGATGAAATTGACAATAGAGAATAGTTTGAGAAACAGTGGTGACATTATTATTACAGTAATAATTGACTTAGCGTCTTTTGGTAATACTATAATTTTGTTGCTCTGACGCAATATGTCAACAACAACTCACGTGACCCCCCCCCAAGTTTCTTACTTGTACTTATTCTTACTAAACATTTCTTTCATGTTTACCAAACCTCTCCTAAAAACTCGATTTCATCGTCCCTTTTTTGTTCTCCTCTCTAATTTCAAATTTTGAAATCGGGCAGTGACAAGAAACAATGATAATTTCATTGAGTTAGTGGCATTTGATTACCATTCGAAATTTTCATCATTTCTCATTTTTGTATCTTTTGATTTATTAAAAACATTTGCTTTCACCAAAGATATTGAACTAAAAAAAAAAAGATACTGAACTATCTTATTTTTAGTTTCATTTTATAAAATAGGAATATCGCAAACATAAATATTTACAATGGTCACTAGTTAACCATGATTAAAATCACGAGCTATAAATTGATTAACTATTTTATTTTATGTAATATGAATTAGATCATTATTCATCTTAAAACTTTCAAACAAACGAAAATAAAAGAAGGAAAAATAAGTTTTTTTAATCAAAATATCTATCGAAATCAAATTATTATTGTATCTTCTAACTTGCTCACACATTGAAAGAACATC
This sequence comes from Turritis glabra, assembly GCA_900406565.1. Classification (NCBI taxonomy): domain Eukaryota; kingdom Viridiplantae; phylum Streptophyta; class Magnoliopsida; order Brassicales; family Brassicaceae; genus Turritis; species Turritis glabra. The sequence continues at coordinate 11,834,605 of OVBN01000030.1, read as the reverse complement.
AATATCCTCATATATTTATGGATCATGCTTAAAAAGTTTCGTAAAATTATTTATCTTGTCTGGATCATAAATCTTTAATTAGAAGTCTAGAAGCATATAATCTCCATAGATAACACGTTATGTCGGATAAACAAGCATATTACATGTAGACAATAACATTTGAACATATATATATATATATATATATATATATATAGATTGCTATATAGATATATCAATGAAGAAAAGAATATGTTTCTAAATTTTTCAAGGGCTAACATAAAAGACTTGATCAGATTAGCCCTTATATAAAGTTCTTATGCAGAAACATAAATTTTAGCTTTTTGCTTTGATTCCAAATAAATTTAAATTTGAAGGTATAAAACTGGCGTATATCCCACATATTATCTCGGAAAAACAAACAGTGTGGCGGTCATATTTATTTTTCCAAGTGATGTCAAAATGCTGAAATAACAGTGAAATCATCGTTCATAACAAAATGAATAAATATAACTATAGGCCCATATCAAAATAAATATTTTGGGCTTTGATGATATACTTTTGTGGCCCATGAACGTATCGATAAATTATTTGTCTAATTCCGAGGTAAGAGTCGAACTCGTGGCGCCTGGGTATTGCCTAAGAACCTAAGCCGATTTGTTTTAATTGAGATCGATTCCTCAGTAGAGGGGGCTAAATTGATCAAATCAAAAACTAAAGGGTGCAATTTCAAGAAGGGTGGATTAACTATAAATAAATCAGGATGGAAGAAATAAAAAAGTTCCGTTTTGGTTTTTCCTCATCGTTTTTTTTTTGTACCGCTCCGTTGCGCCTCTCTCTCCTTCCTTCCTTCCTCTCTCTCGCGGCGGAGTTACATTGTCGGCCGCCGAGGAAACGGCGCAGTGGATTCTCTAAGCTCACAAGCTCGTTACGTCGATTCTTAAAAGGATTCGCCGATAACTTTCATTTTCATATCTTCTGTTTTCAGGATAGGATCGGGACTCATCTTGTTTCTCACACCCCGGATCCGGTGCTTTAGGGCGCTTTCTGATGCTTATCGAGTAACGGTTTTATCGATTTAGGTATTTCAATATTGATTTGGTCTCGGATTTGACGGGATTAGGATTAAAGGTCCTTACTTTGATTTTTTGTGTGTAGTGATCGTTTATGGAACGGGGTGGTGGTTCGGGTGAGCGCTCACGGATTGCTGCGAATACTCCTCGGATTTTGAAGGAGAAGAGCGATGGGGTTGGTAGGACTGTGTCTTCTACTGGAACTAGGCAGAATTTTCAGAATAAGAGATCTAGAATGATTGTTAGTGATTCCGAATCAAGTGATGAGTTTATGAAACCACCTCCACGTAGAAGCGGCGTTGACCCCAAAACCCTTGGATCAAAAGAGAAGTTTGTCCGGAAGAGGGATAGGGCTGAGCATGATCGAAATGGGTATGTGAGGAGGTACAACGAGGCGTCAGGGAGTTTGATGAAGATGAACAAGTTAGATGTATTTGAGTTTGATGAATATGATGGGTTTGATAGCGCCAATTTGATGAGAAAACGTTTTGATAATGGCAGTGTTGGTGTTAGCGGAAGAAGCTCTTTTGCACCCAGAAGGGTTGATAGTAGTGTGGGAAGGTCTGGATCAGGCAGGGACGGTCTATTTGATAGGAGGAGAAACACATTTGTAATTGGCACAGGTAGTATGAGTTCGCAGGAGGATTCAAGTAGTGAATCTGATTCTGATGAACCAATGAGGGTGCAAGGGAGAAACGGTGTTCTGAAGGTGAAGGTCAACAATAAGACAAGCACCCTTGCTGGTTCACTCAATCACCAGGACGCGGAAATATATGAGAGACCGCCCTACTCTAGGAAGGCACAAAAGCGTGAGGATGTTGTAGTAAAACCAACCTTTAGGAAATCAAATACCGTAGACAATGATTCAGAGTCAGAAGAGAGCAACATGTCGAGGAAATCGAAAAGGAGGAAATCAGAGTATAGTAAACCCAAAAAGGAGATCAATACCAAATCAAAATCAACCTTTTCTGAACCAGTGAAACCTGATGTGAGAGAGGAAAGAAGAGGAAGGCGTGGTGGTGGAACAGAGAAGCAGCGATTACGTGAGAAAATTAAGGGAATGCTTACTGATGCAGGATGGACAATAGACTATAAACCTAGGAGGAATCAAAGTTATCTGGATGCTGTTTATGTAAACCCCTCAGGAACAGCATATTGGTCAATAATTAAAGCATATGATGCACTTCGGAAGCAGTTAAAAGACGAGGAAATTGATGCCAGGCCTAGGAAAGATACTGCTGCAGTCGCTTCAGTATCGGAGGATATTTTGAACAAGTTAGCAAGGAAGGCAAAGAAGACCCGGACTGAGATGACAAAGAAATGGAAAAAAAATTCCAGTGGTAGTGATAGTGAAAACGCAAGTGATGGAGGAGCCTACACTGATACCCCTGAAGAGAGGATACGTTCATCCATAAAGCTGGGTGGGAAGTCGACAAAAAAAGGAAGAAATGGAACCGATTGGGATGATTTACACACGAAAAGTAAAAGATCATTATATTATAATAATGCAAGGCCATCCTCTGGATCAGATTCACATTATCTACATGGACGAAAAAGCAAAAAAATTGGAAGATGTACTTTGTTGGTGCGTAGTTCTAAGGATAAAAAGAATCCAGCTATTGACGGGTTCAATCCATACTCTGGAAAAAGGACATTGCTCTCTTGGTTGATTGAATCTGGAGTTGTCCAACTAAGACAAAAGGTGCAGTACATGAAGCGTCGAGGTGCAAAGGTGATGCTGGAGGGATGGATAACAAGAGAGGGGATTCATTGTGTTTGCTGCAGTAAAATCCTCACAGTTTCCAGGTTTGAGATTCATGCCGGGAGCAAGTCATGTCAGCCTTTCCAAAATATTTATCTGGAGTCTGGCGCTTCTCTTCTTCAATGCCAACTCAGAGCGTGGAATATGCAAAAAGATGCTACAAATCTTGGTCTCCATCAAGTGGACACTGACGGGGATGATCCAAATGATGATGCTTGTGGTATCTGTGGAGATGGTGGAGATTTGATTTGCTGTGATGGTTGTCCATCAACATACCATCAAACCTGCCTAGGTATGCAGGTATGGATTACTGCAAAGTCTTACCTGTTTTTGACCCTTTTAATGTGTCTTTTCATTTTTTGTTTTCAAGTTGAAATTTCTATCTGTTTGGTTTCTTGTGTGTATTCACGTACTTGTATGATGCTTTGATTGTAGGTGCTTCCTCCGGGTGATTGGCATTGTCCAAATTGCACATGCAAATTTTGTGATGCAGCTGTGGATTCTGGTGGCGAGGACAGAAATCTTTTATCATTACTTTCTTGTAGCATGTGTGAGAGAAGATGTGAGATGTTTCCTTTTTGAGTTTGAATTCCCTTCAAATGAACTTCTATTGGTAAGAAATGGTGATCTCACATAAATTTAATTACCTCTTTGTAGATCACCAATCATGCATGAGTGATGTGGAAGCTCACAAGGTTCTGTCTTTTGGTTCAGCTTCTTCGTTTTGTGGGCCTAAGTGCTTAGAGGTATAATTGACTTCTCTATTTTCCTTAGGAATTTGTTGTGTTACTTTTTGGAGTCGGTTTTCTTCTTACTAACAATATGGACTTTTAGAGGTCATAGGACAAGGTCGTATTAGCTTCATGTGCAATAAAAGTATCATGTTATTCTTTGTAAAACCCTTCGTTACCTTATATAGTTGGTGAATCATACAAAACTCTCATATGTGTAAGAGCATCAGTAAAGGCTAATTCTCATAGTGTTTCTTTTTATATCATCAATTTCTTGGGAGAGAACTTTCAGGTTCTGTATTTATACGATGGGGAAATGCTTAGAGCTTTTTCAATCTATTTGTTCAGGAATTGCCATGTCAATGCATGTATTTGGCATTTTTTGTCCCTTTTCCCTTCGTATAGCCAGATTCTTAATTTGTACTTTCATTATCTTTTACAGCTCTTTGAAAGGTTACAGAAGTATCTTGGTGTCAAAAACGAATTAGAGGGCGGTTACACGTGGTCACTTATACATAGAGTGGACGCTGATTCAGATACAAACACTCAATTGTCGGCACAAAGGATCGAGAATAATTCAAAGCTAGCTGTCGGGCTGGCTATCATGGATGAATGTTTTTTGCCCATAATTGACAGAAGGAGTGGGGTAAATCTGATTCGCAATGTGCTTTATAATTGTGGGTAAGTTTGTATTTTAACCTTTATATTCATGCTGAAAAAGTATGATGTCTTCAGCTCCTCTTGATATGGAGTTTATATACAAGGATTAAAGTGGAATAGTGGATAACTGATTATTCTGAAAGTGTATTGAAGTTGGTATCTAGTAGGAGCTGAGAGATTAGCGTGTCAGCTGTAATAAATGTAAACTTGTCATCGTGACATTGCAGATATACTGAATCAATTTTGATACTTTATTGTTGATAATAGTTTGATTTTTATTATACTTATGTTTGCAACTTTTTTCTGAGATGCACATGCATGGAACTTTAATTGCCTATAGATTGGGTTGCTCTTTGCTGTCTATGCTTGATTGCATTTGTTGACTGCCTTCTTTATGCAGATCGAATTTCAACCGGATAAATTATACTGGCTTCTACACTGCTTTATTAGAGAGAGGAGACGAAATTATATCTGCGGCATCTCTGAGGTATTTTTCATCATCTTAGTCAACACTTTTTAAAAACAGGCAACGGCATCTTAGAATCTTCCCTTAGTGTTATCCGATAAAACTTATCTAGCTTAGTCTGAAATTCATTGGAAATTGTCAATAGTAGGACACATTTGGAACTCGTGCATTTTCCTTTCCCCCTTGAGTCCTACAATAGGATGCAAGTGATTGCACATGTTTATACATTTTAAGATGTTCAGTTTCGTGGACCTTCTAGATTTTAAGTGTTTTATTTCCTTGTTAGGTTCCATGGTTTGCAATTGGCGGAGATGCCATTTATTGGAACCAGGCATATATATCGACGTCAAGGAATGTGTCGTCGCCTTTTTGATGCAATTGAATCGGTAAGCTGTTTGAACTATATATTCATTGTTTGTGGGGACCAGATGCTGAAAGGTGCTTTCAACTTTTTAACTTTTGGTTTGTCTTGTATTTGAAGGCTATGCGTTCTCTCAAGGTTGAGAAAATGGTTATCCCTGCCATTCCAGACTTCTTGCATGCATGGACTGGTAACTTTGGATTCAGTCCTCTTGATGACTCAATCAAAAAAGAGATGAGGTCCCTGAACACATTGGTGTTCCCTGGAATAGACATGTTACAGAAACCACTACTCCATGAAGAAAATGCTGTAACCGCTGCAGCTGCAGGTGATACCATAAATTCAGAGATAGAGACAGAAAAGAAATCAGAATTTGCCTCTTGTGTTGAAATTGGTCCATACTCCGTTGAGGGTGATGAATTTATCGCTGATGCTGCAAACTGCTACAAGAATATTCTTGCTTCAGATGAAGACAATATTCCCGTATCAGTTGAAACAGCCATGGACACGATTTCCAAGCCGGAGGATGAGTTGAGGAAATATTTGCCTGGTGAAGAATGTGGAATTAGCTCTTCTCCTTGTCAGATCATACTAAAGTCTGGTACTAAGCACGTATCAGGTTATATATGCGAAGATACAGGATCATCATGTGAAGAAGGCCTTACAGATGTGAATGTCCAAGCCGATGCTGGTTTACTTTCTCAGGAAATCCAACAAGCATCAGCTAAATTTCAGGTTGAAAACAATCTCTCTTCATCTATTCCTGGTAGAGTATCATCAGATTTGAGCTCAATCTCTCAAGAAGCCAAGAGTGAACAAAACTCATCGAATTTAGACGGAGTTCCTTCATGTAAAGACAATAACATACTTGGTCCTTGTGCTGAGTTGGCTGAATCGAAGGACAATGCATTTGCAGATGGGTTTCTTTTGTGAGAAGAGAGACCGTTGCTGAGAAAAATTGTTTACTAAAGATGAATCTGAGCTGTTCTCCTGGAGGAGGTATAATATCTCCCTGGATTTGTTCGGACATATTGATGGTCATAACTTTGAAGCTGCATCCTCCAACCATCGAGATTCAGTTTCATAGGAGATTTGTGATGAAGTTATATCCTTTCCCTTTGAGCGGCAAATGATACTATAGAACAAAGGAAAAGCTTGTGTTATACAGTGGAAGTACAATATCTTAAAGCCTGAGTGATCTTCATATTCAGTTTTGAATAGTGTGGAAAGAGTCCTGTTTGTTGTTGTCGTTACTTGTATTTATTATTAACCCAGATTCAGGGTTTCACAACATTGTATTATATAAAAGTTCCAATTATATAAATTTGGGCCATTCTAGTTTTGCATATCAGAGCTCTATCATCTCACAGATCTTGTGTTGCTTTCAAGTTTCGATAACAGTGAAACATGTTACAGCAAAAAATGTCACAAAGGATCTGATGGTTACAAAAACTCTTCAGCCTTATTAAGATCATCCAAAATTTCAGTCTTAACCTCATCAGGAAGAGGTGCAGAAGGACCTGCCTTTGAGTAAAACTTCGCCAAAGCTCGGATTACATTCTCCAGCTCCGCGTATGATTCCTGGAACACATCAATGGATCAAAATCAACTTCAAATGTCAATGAAAAAATGGAGAAAAGAAACAAATATACATACTTCTCCAGCAACAATCTTCTGCCCTCTCCAATTGCTCAAATAATCACGAATCGATTCTTTGGCTGCATCAGCACTTCTTCTAAACTTTGCATTGTCTTTAGGATTCTCTTTCAATGACTCTCTCATCGTCTTCACAACCTCTCTTGCAGATTTCAAGTAAGCTTTTGGTAGCTCTTTGCCAGACTTTGTTCTCTCGTTTGGCTCAAACAAAGTCTTGAAAGCACCAACAACTCCTCCTCCTTCTTCTACCTTCTCCTCTGCCGCCTGAGCTTGTAATCCAGAAAACTCAAGTGTGGCCATAAACGAAGAAGCACCAACACAGTTCAAGAAACCACGACGATCAAACAAAGACGATAGGCTATGAGATCTCCCCAGAAGCTTTTCATCTGTTTTATTGCAAATTTTCTCAAACTGTTAAAAACTTGAAGACTCTTAGAAATCGTGAAATCAATCCATCTTTTATCAATTTGATTCACTCAAAAGACCTGTTTGCCTCAACATTCGAAGCTGAAGATCATAGAAACAGAGAAGAGAATAAGAAGAAGATGATGTTACTTTTACATTGATGATTCGATTTGACTTGTTGATGCATCAACGTAGGAGACAAGTTCATAGCGGCTACAAGGAAACCCATGAATCTTCAAGTCTAACAATAACAACAAGGCTCAGTTTCCTTTTATCGGCGACAGAAGTGCTTCGAGTTCCAAGTTCAGTTTCAGGAGAGATGAAGATGGATGGTTCGTGTTGTTTGCGGTAATGACGAATCTCTACCCTCCTCCAAGGTCAACATGATAAAAAATAAAATTAAAATAAAAAGCGCTAGAAGGAGGGTTCGAACCTCCGACCTTGTGGTTAACAGCCACACGCTCTAACCAGCTGAGCTATTCCAGCTACTTGTTTTGATATGTGCGTAAAACTAATTGAAGAAAAATTTGTGGTCGACTTCACTAAATCAAATTATGGGTTTAGACCAATACATTAAAGTAAGATACGTAGTGGATTCTTTATATTTGTATAAGCCAGATATGAAGTGATTGGTGTCACAGTTATAATTTGGAAAAAATCGATTTGATATTAGGCTGATGAATAATTTCTGGTTAAATATTTACCTAAAATATCATAGTTATATCCATTTGAATCACCTAACATACAGCCAATACAAAAAAGTAAAACGTGACTCAACTTTTATCTCTGGACTTATCTGTCTCATACACACGCGCACAGATATATACACACATATATAATCACACATATATATATATATATATATATATATAGTTGGCCTTGGCCAGGGACAATTGGAGACAAGCGGCAGAAAAGCAGGCACTAATTTATTACCAACTTATAAAAGTATAATATTAGTCACTAACTTAGTTCCTGCGCCAAAAAATTGTATGCTTACTTAAAATATGTTTAATGTTGCTTCCTTAAAATATGTACGATGTTAGTGCTTCTTAAAGTCTTCCAGATCTGACATGTACATACATGCCTATGTTCTAAGACAATATGCAGGGACAACTCTAACGAACCAACGAAAAAAAATGTAGTAAAGTTTCTCCTATATATATAGTTAAACCACATTTGATTCTGCACGATTTCGAAGCATTTTTCAATCAAACTAATCCAAATCGAAAGCCGAAATAACGACCTAAATCCACCGACTGTATAATTAATTTGTAGTAAAACGTGTTTATAAAGAAAAAATGGTCGATATTGGGTCAATCAAAAATCTGAATTGAGAGCCTTGGGGCGATTTTTTTGTTTGTTTTTGGAATGAATTATAAGCTGTTAGAAAGTAGATAAATATTTTGTAGACTTGTTTACTTTTAATAATTTCGTTTGATCAATTGAATTCTCATAATGAAAATAGCTTTGTTATAATATTGGTTGAGTATGCATGCATGGACCTATAAGGCTTCAGCCAACATCCGTCTCTTAGGATTCTCCTATTTTGTTTTTGTCTCACCTTGTGTTATGTGTAAAATCTCATGGAAAGAACCACCTACAACAGATCTCAATAAGGTGAAATTGAATACATATGGTTAATATATTTAGTCTATCACCCTTCCCTGATTTGGCAATATTTTGATGCGCTTCATGAATTTAAATAACTACTATAACATATATACGCTATATGTATATGTGTCTTGGCCATGATAGCATAAAACCCAACGTATAAAAGAAAACCATGATATTCGCATCCGGACTAAAATATCCGAATAATAATTCGATGTACAATTGATCATATACGAATTGTAGATTCTATAATTTGTTTTTTGATATGGATGTAATGTGAGAACAGCAAGAAAAGCACAAGAAAGTCAAGCTTTAATATATCTCAAACATAATTTGATACGTTACGAAAAAAGAAGAAGAAATAGTACCAATTGTCAGTCGACTTAGCTTTCATTGTTTGTCATGGCACTAAACCGAACGTTTTCTTGGTAGTTTCTCCAAAAGATAAACTTTTATTACAATCATACATCACACCAATTAGGCAATTAAATTAATGAGTCAGCAAAACTGTAGAACAGTGAGATGTTATCACAATTCCGCTTTTACCCATTACAAAAAATTTCAACTCGTAATTTTTGTTCGTGTATTTTACTATTCGGCAAGATGAATTTAATTATTTAGAATTTAAACCAAACTATTTTTTACACGTCGAAGTTTTATAATAAAACTGAGTTTCCGTCGCTTAATAACTAAAGTAATGCAAATTTGAAAAATTATAAAAGAAATATCAATTTTTTTATAAAAAAATGGTTAAATGAGACTATAATTTCTCAATCAATGAATTAATTAGTTTCACCATATATAATATGTTCCTCCGGTTTACATTATTTAAAAGGGTAAAAAACAAAAAGATTAAAAGCAATTAATCTAACTGATGCGATCGAGACAAAAACCCACGCCTCTCTCGATTTTCTCGTATCATTGCACAATAGTTACATTAACTCTTGAATATTTTTGTCCTAACGCGTTACAAAAATAAATAACATGAGTTATTTTTTACATAACAAGAAGAGAGTTTACACGGCAGCATAATATATGCCACGTCAGCTGATCCGGTGACCGTCCGATAAGAGAGAGACGAGAATGTCGGCGAAAGCTCTGATAATGAACTTGTGTGTATCGGCGGCATTCAAAGAGAGGTAACTGAGTAACAGCTCGTGCAAAAACTCGTAACGGCGAAGATCTCCGGCGTTTGTAACGGCGTCGAGCATCTCCTGCATTGATCGCCGGAAGTCGTTGTAAGGATCAGGAGATTGCACGTATTGTTTCTCGGCGGTTCCTCCGGTGAGAAGCCTTGTGGTAGTATTGGCAGTATCGTAATTATCCCGGCAGCGGAGATCTGGCGAGTCAGTGATTGAGTTGGAGCGACCAGGAGAAGAGAAGAAGAAGCGACGGGAGGCTAAAACGGCGGTTAAGTCAGGAGGGGGAGGGTCGTTGTCAGGGGCAAAACCGTAATTATCGGAACCATCGTAGGAGGCGGAGGAGGAAGAAGAGTTAGCTGCGGTGGAAGTTGAGGCTGTGAAGGTGGAAGAGGGTACAACGTCGTCGATGAGAGGCTTAGATAGGCGGCGGCCTGCGGCGGAGGAGTCGTCATAGAGGAGGTTGAAGTTGTTGATGAGAAGAATGGATGGACGATTGGGATCGTCGGAGGTGGCATCGGACGGAGATGAAGAGGGCTTGGTGAGATTTGATGGGAAGCAAAGATGGAAGCTTTTCCACATGACTCTTCTTGGCATTGATTTTGTTTAGAGAGAAAGAGAGTGAGAATATGTATTGCGTCAAGTGGATTAGCTAGCTAGGTGTCTTAATTTGTTTGATAGTATTGTATCATGCATCTATTTATATGTATATATATATATATATATGTTTATATTATGTTCCACCATCTATAACTATATAAGGTATTGTATTTACACCATGCATCGTGCTTTACAGTAAATCTTAAGACCAGATTAATTTTTACTCTTTATATTATTCTTAGTTATTTTGTTTGGATAAAATACAAGTTTACAAAAGTATATTGATTATGATTAACGGTAATCTTAACTTAACATTTTTTTGTTTGTTCGTTTGGTGGTTTTTAATTTATCAATTTTTATTTTCTAGGAGAAGATATGAATAACACTCAATACAAGAAAACATACGAAATTTCGACCACCAGTTCCGAGGAAAAAATTTTGTCAGCATTCTCTGGTCGAAAATTGTAGTTCATCAAAAATGCGTCAGAAATTTTCGACGATAGAGTTTGTCGAAAAGTCGTAGGAAAAATTTTATCGGAAAAGCGTCGAAAATATTTCCGACGAGGTTCCGGTAAGTCTTCCCTACTAATATATTTGTTGGAAATTTATCAGCAATTTCCGAGGAATTCACGACAACATTCGTCTCTGTGGATCGAGTAGGTCCTCGGAAATTCGTCGAAAATTTTCGACGAATTTAAAAATTTTGTCGGAAAATCATCAGAAATTTTCGACGAATTTATGAGGACCTACTCAATCCACGGAGAGGAATTTGAGAATTTCGTCGAAAATTCCCGACAATTTTCCGACGAAAATAAAATAAAATTTAATTAATAAAATTTTATTAATTTAAAAACAATTAAAAATTCCCTCGATTCTAGGTTCGGTTCCTCAACAACATTTCTACTTTCTATCATCTCCTGAAATTTTTCTGTACCCCGTCGAACAACATTTTATTCTTCCCTATCATCAGAACAAATCCTAACGTTTTCCGGTCTTCTCCTCTCATCGTTTCTACCATGGCTACTACTAGGCCCATATCTTATATCTTCCCCATGAGAATACCAAATATAATATCCCGGTGTAAAACCTCCCCAATATAAGTTATTCCAAACAATTTCGTGGTTTAAGAATTCATCATTACAACATTTGACGCAGGGAAAAGCCATAATACATTATGTACGCGTCATTTTTTTGATTAGATGCAAAACGCATGAACTCTAATAATCCGTCTTTGTATTCACGTCGCATATCTCCAGTTTTTTCATCTAAATGCTTGTACATCCACTCTCTAACTTTATAAATATTATGAAAATATTTTTTGTTATAACAACATGAAAAGTCTTCCAGCTAAGAAATGGTTTTGTATATATAACACACTTTTCCGACGAAAGGATCTTCGAAAATGTTTCACTGTAACGTTTCCGAAGAAATCCCGAGAAAATCGTCGGAAATTTCCGTTCCACCGAAACTTTTTCGACGAAATTCTGAGTAAATCGTTGGAAATTCGTCGGAAATTCTCGACGACTTTCTGACGAAATTCTTCGGAGATTCGTCGGAGTATGTGATTGACAGCATGTGTCCCATTTTGCATTTCTGACTAAATACCGACGAAATTCCTACAAAATTATCGTCCCAAACTCGTCCGAAACTTAGCAACGTGTTTACTAACTTATTTTTCGACTAAATTCTTACTATTTTACCGATGAATTTCCGACGATATAAATTCGTTGGAACTTATAGATAATTTTCAACTAATTTTTCTGACGAATTTCCGGCGAAATTTGTTCGTACAATACATTTTTTTTCCGACGAAATTTTGTTCTTTCGGAATTTACTCGGAATCCGGTTGGAATCTCGTCGAAAATTTTCCGACCACCATTTTTCGTCAGAAATGGTGGTTGGAAACTACAATATTTTCTTGTAGTGACTTAGTGCTATTCTTTTTATAATATTAAATTGTAAAATCCATATTATATTGGTATTGAAAAAAATAGAAAATTTTATTATTATAGATTAAATATTTTTCGAATAAAATAATAAAATTTAACATTTAAAATGTAAATTAGAAATTTCAATTATTTGAAAAACAAATTAAGAAGATAACTTATGCCCTTTTTGTAAAACAACTCAACAAGCGAATTTGAGTGGTACGTTAAAACATGAAAAAGTGTCTACGCGTAAAGTATTTGTCTTTTGGCTTAAATTTGATAAAAGGAAAACATACAGATAGAAAATATTTATATGTTTTCCTCATGATCTCTATACGATTTTTATAATAATTTAATAATAATGAGTGAACTTCAATAATAGAATCCAAAATAGTGTACTGTTTTATCTTTATATTTTCACTTCTTCTGAATGTAATGGCAAAAATCTGCGGTGAGAGCAAAACCTTTATTTTTTTCAGTAGATAATTTTCTTCATTTCATTTAAGAACTCAAGAGATAATATATACTATACCAAAATTGCAAAGAAGACGAATTATTGTCCTTGCAAATGTATACAGCAAGAACTCACGAGGAGGCAATGTTTGGACTAACCTAAAGTGGCCATCTCAAATATCTCATGACTCAGAGATGAGAGCTCGATGTTTGTGCAAAGTACACTGACTCACTTCACTTCTCATTTTTTCATCTTAACTAATCTTTGTTCGTTCTTTTCCATCTTTCATTTTACCTTTTGGACCGTTAAATCTTGCTTTATAGAAAGATAATGACCGATTCATTTTGGGATGAATTTGCTCTTTAACAAGAATTGTTCCGCAAGATTCAAACAGATCACAAGACCAAATTAAATTTATGATCGAGTAATCCGAATAGATTCTTTTGCATTACAAGTTTTTAAGGTTACAGAATCTACTCAACATTAATACTTAGATTTGATCAACAATAATACTTAGATTTGATAAATGATTTGATCAATCTCTGTCGACGAGAACCTGCCAAAAGTGGTGACTGAGTGACAGACATGTCACACAACATTACCCATGGATGATTTATACAAATATTGATATATATAGACCGATAATAAAATGGTAAGTTATAAATGCTTGTAATACGAAAGGCCTTTATGCCCTAATCATTGTTTGGTGTATAAATAAAAGATGGTATCAAGATGTCAGATATGATTGTACAGCAACTTTTAGCCCCCACAAGTTGTCAATTTCTTTGGAAGGTACACTCAGATCAATTTCTATTTTTGTATTATTTTGAATTCATCATATAGTTTTATTGGATTATATATCACAAGAGGAATCTCAAAAATGGGAATGGGTGGTTGTTTTCTTGGGGTATCTATCTCTCTTTCAATCTCTGTCACACAGTGTTGTTGCTATTGTAGGGACATGTCAAAACTTGTCGACAAAAGATCCATTAATGGGAAACATTGATATCAAGACTCAAATCAGATGATTCTTGAAGTTGTGAAAGTTGTCGAGTGTGAACATCAGACTCACATAAAACTCCATTGTAGATCTTGTCATAAGACAGAGTCACATTCATGATCGTTTTCAAACTCTCTAAATACTGCCTGATTGCAATGTAACAATTTTGTGATGGGCCCACCAATCCCTGTGAACCAAGCTGGTTAGGGTCCAACTGTTTAATTTATTTTAACTGAAAATGATCGGGTTTATATATGTCATCGTGTTTGTAGCTAAATTGAAACAAGCATGTATATTTAAATATACCTTCTGTTTATTTATTTTAATACAATAAATATATGATGAATTGAAATTCATAAATGAAACACATCTAAACGCATAATGTAAAAGCAATATGAAATAAAATGATCAAATTCTCTAGTCAAAGTTATGTTTAGATGGCACTTTAAGAAGGGAATAGCGGCTAACACAATACTTAAATATGGTGTACATCCAATATGAGGATTCACCGTGCATAGTTTCTATTGTGGAGGTCAGAGAAAGAAGACGGATTTGACGCAGTGAGTGTCGATCATGCACCTCATAAAAGATGAAGAATATGACTAAAGACATACGCAAAATTTAGGAAAGCAACGACCACGTCAACACTTACAAGAACAATCCATGAAAAAGATAAAGACGTGAGGTAGCCTTATAAACGTCAAACTGTGAGGAATCAAGGGAAAACCGCCCAAAGGAGGTTAAGACGAATGTGTTGGAGCACGTAAGTGGAATTATCCGAGTTAGGGACAAAAAAAAAAAATATCGAAGACACTAGATTCGGTGGGAGAGAATGTCATGACCTAGTATTTTCTTCGGACTATTATGGATAATATATCGGAATTTTTTCACTCGCTAATATTTATTTATTTTTTAATCTTGTGTTTTATATATATTTTTCTAGAAACTATTTAAAATTATAGTTGATCACCTGAAATAGCCAAATCTGAATTCGAGTTCGCATACTGATTTCAGATACGCGAATAACATATACTCGAACGTTATCCGAATCACCGACCCGTTTCCCAAAAAGGAAAGGGGTTCACTTTGGATAATATTTTTTTTTGATATCCTAATTACGCTGGTCCGACCCAACTCGAGTCGACCCGACCCAGGCCTTTTAAAGACAGGTCCAAGAAGGCCCGATAATTGTACATTGATCTAGTTCTTGTTCTTCGCGCTAACCCTATAATACTTCGCTTCCTCCGAGGTCGAGTGCTTTGTCCTTCCCAAGGCCGCTCCTTCGAGTGTGACGGCCTTAGCTTCAACCATTGTCGTATAGAACTCGAGGTTTTCATGGGCAAGAAAGAATTTTAATCATCGTTGAGATCGTCGGAAATTAATCGGCCTCGAAGTCTCTGGAGATTGTACGTTTTCTCTTACTTTTGCATCAGTTCCTCGTCGGTTTTAATGGATTCCGTGTGGCTGATTTGCAATTTCTGCTTTCGAAACTCGTCTTTCAACAAATTTTATGCATGCGTTGGGATTTGGATCTTTTCTTGACAATCTTGTTTTTTGTGTTAGGCTTAAAAAAAACTGAAAAGTTAATTTGGATCACAATGCGGGATATCATAAAACAGTTCTTAGGGTATCCAGAAAAACTAATTTTTTTTGTTCTGAAACATCAAAACATTGTCTTGAATGGCAAGAATCTGTAGCTGAGCCTTTTGTCTTGTGTGTATGACAACTGAGCTATATTAATGGTTTAATTGGTGGTATTTCAATGCCATATTGAATAAAATTAATAGTGTATTTAACGTATATGGTTAATGTCCCTTGAGTGTCACACTTTTCTTTGTGTTTCATGCTGTTCTTATTCAAGCTTCCATTGGTTTTGTGATTGAGTGCAGGTCTTTATATCATGGACTCCATGGACATTGATCAAAGTAACAGAGGTGAACCGCCTCGCCTTCTGCTGAGACCGGTAAAGCCAATGGAATCTGGTCAAGGTTTACCGTATGCTCCTGAAAATTGGCCTAATCCAGGAGATACTTGGCATTGGAAGGTAGGACCGAGAGTAAATGGTAAAGGCTACTTCGTGGATAGATACTTATATCCTCCTAAGTATCTTCCGGGTTTAGATACTGAAATAATGCGGAAAAATAAGGTATTTAGGAGCAGGCTCTCACTCGAACGATACATTCGTGTAGCCTTCCCTGAAGCAGATGTTCCAAAGTTCTTTGCTTCTTTCAGCTGGAGAATACCCTGCAGAGATGGTCAGGTTCAATTTACTCTAGACCTATCTTATATGCTATACTCAGAATATATACAATTCCTATGTTTTTCATTTTTGCTTCCTGAGTTATCAGAACTCCGGTTATTCCTCATTGCATGTTCTGTTAGTTCTTAACTATATGAATTATGTTTCATCATTCTGAAGTCTGAACAAGTAGCTGTTTTCTTGGCATGGTGATTTGTTCTCTGTTTGACAGGCTTTATGCCTCAGAAGCAGGTTCTATTGCCAGTGTATAGCTCAGATGAAGATTCAATGCATGATAATGGATCTGATACTGCGGTTTGTAAGGCTGGTAATGACAAATGTCGGAGCCTGATGCCACAGAGTGAAACCGAAACTTTACCCGCTATGCCTTGTGACATTTGCTGCAGTGAACCTAATTTCTGCTCTGATTGCTGTTGCATCCTTTGCTGCAAGTTAATAAGTTTGGAGCATGAAGGTTATAGCTATGTCAAATGTGAAGCTGTGGTTTCCGAGGGTCATATATGTGGACATGTTGCTCATGTGAACTGTGCTCTTCGAGCTTACATGGCTGGAACCATTGGAGGCAGCATCGGGTTGGATGCTGAATACTATTGTAGGAGATGTGACGCCAAAAAGGACTTGGTTCCACATGTCAACAAGTTCCTAAAAATATGTCAGACTGTAGAATATCAAGGCGACGTGGAGAAGATCCTGAATCTCGGTATTTGTATCCTGCGAGGCTCACAAAGAGACAATGCTAAGGAATTATTAAATTGTATCGAATCAACAGTCATCAAGGTACATTATACTTTGTAAAATGTAATATTTACTGGATGTTCCTGAAACTAAAGCATAATCTTTTCAGCTTAAATGCGGCACGAGCTTGGAAGATCTCTGGAATGATGATACACCAACTATATGGTCAGGTACATTTCCCTAATCACGATCTTTTGCTTTCTGATTATGTATTGAAGTTGATTAATATTCATTATAACATATTATCGTTATTCTGGTTGTAGATTTCTCCGACAGTGGAGAAGGCAAAGACAATGATACATTGCAAAGTTTACAGGACGTGACTCCAATTGGGCCCATACCATTCAATCATGAGGCCGAGATGCACAAACTCGAGGAAGAAATCGGCGATGTTCTAAAAGCGCTGAGAAAGGCTCAGGAATTTGAGTACCAAATTGCAGAAGGCAAACTTCATGCTCAGAAAGAATGTCTCAGTGATCTGTATAGGCAACTCGAGAAGGAGAAGTCAGAGCTGTCGAGGCGAGTATCAGGTACAGATGCGAATAGCTTGATGACCAATGTGTTGAAGAGATTGGATCAGATTAGAAAAGAAGTCACAAAGCTTAAAGAAATGGAAGAAGTGGCTAAGGGATTTGGTAGGACACCTGGAGGAGTTCTTGAAGAGTACTTTCATCTAAGCATCGAGGACT
The DNA here is from genome assembly GCA_900406565.1 of Turritis glabra. NCBI lineage: Eukaryota > Viridiplantae > Streptophyta > Magnoliopsida > Brassicales > Brassicaceae > Turritis > Turritis glabra. The sequence goes on along the minus strand of OVBN01000030.1, from coordinate 11,817,096 downwards.
AAGATTAAATAAGCACATCTATAATCATAATTGTACATTCGTTATGACATTTGTCTGCTAAGTTTTGAATTCTTCCTCGTAAATCTGAGTTTTGGATGATCATTTATTCATAATCATTTTACGAGTTACAATGCATAGAAGGTGCAATGAAAAGGTCTAATTAAAACAAGATTCTTACAGAATCAGAATCATCCTTCATTAAATGGGATTCAAAATGACAATTTGGAATTAAAAACTTGGAGCCATCAATTAGCTAAATGACCTTAAACTTAAAGAGACAAAAAAAACATCGTGATAAACATCAAGCAGAACAAACATAATTGTATTTTCTTCTCAATGCAAGTTCGTACCGAGGAGTATTTGTGGTGGACGCTTCACGGTCTTTAAGTCTATCTTCGTTGAGCTCTTATCTGTTTGCGAGTTTGCGTTTTAAAACATGTTTTACTATTGTAGAAAGAGCTAGATAAGACGGCATTTACCATCGAACATCCAAACTTTACCCTTAAGAATTTTTTACTGTGCCACTTTATCACCGGTAGATAAATAGAATAGCTGTCACATTATTGATCATTTGAAACATACTATCCGGTTACTATGTCCGATCTTCATAACGAAAGAAAAAAAAACGAGACTTGGAAAATAAGCATAAGTTATAAGTTAACCCGACATTTGCAACTAGAAGTAAAACAAAGCATTCACCATACGAAAGGCCTTAGAGAAAAACAACACCAGGGGCCATACTCTTCTTCTTCTTCATATTCTTCTTCACGTGCTCCTCTTCTTGTGCTTTCGCTATTAAGCCTACAATGTTTTAGTTTTCATCAAGAAAACCCCAGAGTTCAAAAGTTTAGAAATCTCAACGTTTTCAGATATTAAAACAGGCTTTTGGTTGCGTCTTCACTCACCAAGGCAGTAGCTTTCTCCCGAAAAGAATCAAGGGGAGCCTCAACTCTGGCTTCAACCGCCTCCTCGTCTTTGTCCAAGCACATATCCCCACTGGGGGGAAACCAGCGTTGAAGCTGCTTGAAAAGATAACATGGGGTCAAATTTAGGCAAACAAAACAAGAAGTGAAAAAGGGAACTAGTTGGGGTAAGAGCTGTTTTGACTCAAAAATAGTTAGACAATGACAAAACTTGGCTAGGATGCTTAATTACCTTCAGTTCATGTTCTCGAGTAGAGAGATGCGCGATGAAATTTTCAATGCCTTCGCCAGCAAGACCTGGGCCACCACAAATAGGACGGCACACAGTGCAAACCCAGAAGGCAGGTTCACTCGTTTCAAGCCTCCTCAAGTGCCCCTGGATCTGTGGGAAAAAAATAAAAATAGTAGCTAGTTCAGCAACAGAATCTAACAAGAATTCAACAAGACTGTAAGAGATGAGGACAAACACACACACACACACACCTGCCAGAAGAAATTTTTTCCAGAGGGACTTTGCATGAGTGGAGGAGGCTTCTTGAGGAGAATCAAATGGAAACGGGAAAATAGGGTTGTATCCATCCTCACGTAGCTCGCTAAGAAGAAGATAGAAGTTTGGAGGAGTGTAGTCTGATGGACGGGATATGACCATCATAGTAGCTGGAGGTGGAGTCTCATAAGAACAATTAATAAAAAGCGAAACCATGTGTTTACGACCTGTTTCAGAAACTAAATACTTGAGAGACTCTCTAAATATACCATTACTCTAGGAAGGGAATAAGGATGAGAAGATACTAATTGTAGGGGTAGTGCTTAAGAGAGATTCCAGTGGAAGTGACCGCTCCAAGGATGTCATGAGGACCTTTGATAGTTAGCCAATGGCGGTGATGGTGATAGGACCAGAGTAGCCTAACTTCCTCAAATTCCGTTTAATACACTGACCCACCCGACGAGCATCAAAGCCATCGGGAACCGGACACCTCTTCATGTCCCAAAAGACCGATATCTATGCAATCCGTCGATGAATTTTCTAAGGAACATGATGAGATAAGGAGCGAGAGAAATTTACCTGAGAGATAAGCAGATAACATACCAACGCCGCAGTATATATTGGGTTGACTATGGGCTTCGTTTTAATGGGCCTACATTTTGTATGAATCGGCCTTTCCCGTGCACCAATCCAACTGTTTTTCTTTTACCAATTAAAAAAATGAAAAAACCGTTTTTTACCAATCATCTATCGGAGAAAATGGTCGATTTCAAACCGAACAATTTCGACCGTGCCATTTACTAGCCGAACAAATCATCCGTGCATAATCCAAACTAAACAACCAAAAAATTCAAATTATCTGGTTCAACTTCAACCGTTAGGTCTAAAACTTAATTGACCTCGACGGACGTTAGTCAGCTGTTAATTCGGATGACTGGACTGCCTACGTGGCCGTGATGTGGCGACTAACTGTAATAACATGCTTAAAACGACGTCGTTTCAATATTAAAATGTTGAAAAATGGTCGATCTCTAAAAATTGAACCCGTGAAACATTAACACATTACTTTACCAAATGAGCTGAAACAATTTATTAGATATGTTATGAAATCACACGCATTTATACTCTATTACCCATGAGTTAAATTGAAACTAAATATAGTCATGCCGTGAATTGGATCAGTTGAGTCTAGATCAACCATCAAGACATCAAATTTGGCATCATCACCACAGCTAGAAGAAAATCTCTTCAAGTACTCAATACCATCTTCAACGTGAACGCGAGCAAAACTTTCATCTAACCCGAAGTATTGCCTCGCAATCCTCAAGACTTCAGGATCTATCTCTTGAACCTCAGTCTCATCCTGAATTCTCTTACTCCACCATCGATCTCAATCTCTACATCCTCAATCAGCTTTTCACCAACGATAGGCCCGACTGATTTCCCAAGCTCTACATAGGGGTGTCAAAATGAGCTAACTCGCTCAGCTCAGCTCGTTTATGATGAGCTCGGCTATTTCATGAGGTAGCTCAGCTCAGCTCATTTATTACATGAGCTTCTAAATGTAAACTCGAACTCAGATCATCTTGATCGTGAGTTAAATGAGCTAGCTCGCGAGCTAATACCGGATATATATAATAATAATAATTAATATACAAAATTCAAAATAATATTAAAATAAATCTAATAACATAATTCGAAAGTTAAATATTGAAAATAGATCCCAAAAAATTGATCTCAATTCTGAAATACTAAATAAAACCAAAGTCTAACAAGTAAATATATATATATATATAACTTATATTATGATATGGTTGTTGTATATTTTACAATATATATATATATATATATATAACTCTTAAAAAATTCTAGCTCATGAGTTAGCTCATGTTCATTAAAGCTCGTTCATTTAACTCGCGATCTAAATTCAGCTCGATCATATAACTCATTTATTAAATGATCCCTAAAAACAGAGCTCATGCTCATGAAAAAATGAGCTGAGCTGAGCCAGCTCATGAGTTATAGCTCATTTTGACACCCCTAGCTCTACACTAGAGACAACATTGTCATTGTAAATCAGAAAAGGTACATCGTCGATTTCGTCTCGTGTTAGGGTTTTAGGTGATAGAGCCACCACAAGAGGTTTCAATCTCAACTCAAGTCTTTCAGATTCGTCGTCCTCACCGGTCGGTCGGTGGTAAACCGCAGGAAATCCAGAGCCACCGTCAGGATCATCGCCATCAGTATTAGCCGAGAGATGTCGGGAAAATTAAGGAGTAGCTGGAGATGGCCGGATTCAGTGGAGAAGATCCAATCGGATTCTTGGTGCTTGGGGACGAGAATGGCGGCGACTCGGGGAGAAGAATACTCGGTGGAATGAAGAGGCGAGTCGAGGACGGCGACTCGAAGGAGATATAACGGAGAACTAGGGTTAGGGATTGTGAAAGAGATGAAACGAGAAGGAGAGATGTTCTCGAAGATTCTCACATCCAGCGCCATTTCTGATTTTGATTTCACCATCTTCGTCCTCTTTTTGATGTTGATGTATGTAACCAATAGCGACTTCCGATTTTGATGTTTAAATCGAAACCCAGGGTAATAGAGTATAAATGCTTGTGATTTCGTAGCATATCTCATAAATTGCTTCAGCTCATTTGGTAAAGTAATGTGTTAATGTCTCACATGTAACGGGTTCAATTCTCAGAGATCAATCATTTTTTAACATTTTAATACTGAAACGACGTCATTTTAAGCATGTTATTACAGTTAGTCGCCACATCACGACCACGTAGGCGGTCCAGTCAGCCTAATTAACAGCTGACTAACGTCCGTCGAGGTCAATTAAGTTTTAGACCTAATGGATTATGTACAGATGATTTGTTCGGCTAGTAAATGGCACGATCAAAATTGTTCGGTTTGAAATCGATCATTTTCCCTCATCTATTGCATGTTTTGGGTGTGAGTGCGAATAACAATATTCTATTTCCTCCTTAAACAATTTCAAATTTTTTTTCCTTAAAGATATTTTATACTTGCTCACCAAAATTTTCTCTACTCAATCAAAAAAACCCTACCAATTTCTCAAAACACTATAAATACATCTCACTCGCAACATCATTGCTCACCAAACAAGATAAACAGTTCTTCTATAGCACAAACAAACAAACAAAGGTTAACTTGTAATGCTTTAAATGCAAAATCGTCCTAATTCCCTTCTTTTTCATCTATGGGGTATTAGTACTAATGACTCATTTTTCTATTCCTTTATTCATCTCATAATTTTTTTTTATTTTGTAAATTATTGAAGCAATTTTGATTGTTTGTAGTGATGATGACGATGTCGAAGAGAAATTAGATAGCAATCTAAATTATGCATCGTCATCTATTATGTAATTATCGTCAAATTTATTGTTTCTTAATTGAAGAGTGTATTAATTTTTAATATTATTTGTATATTTCATGTTTATGAAAAATCAAAAAACATATTTATGAGATTTTTCATAAACATGAAATATACAAATAATATTAAGAATTAATACACTCTTAAATAACGAAATTTCTTTTACAAAAATATGTGAGTATACAATGTATTAATTTTTCATATATTTTTAGTTCTTTATTTATCTGTATGTTTACTTTTTACAAGAGAACAAAATCTTATCAATAAAAGAATATCACTTTATAAGAAAAAAAAAAAAAAAAACCTCGAGGATCTTGTAGATTATACGATGAAGCAGGTTAGGATTGGCGTTAATTATCTTTGGCAAGTTTCTTAGTATACCATTTTACCATTTAATGACAAAAATGAGAATATTAATATGATTTAGTTATTACCAACTATTTTTTAGTCTTCGTAGAATAACATAATGATATAATTAAATATTTAAAATATTTGGACTAAGAAATGTAATATAGAGATTTACATTTCACTATTACAATTACAAATGTCTAATAATCAAATTTCATGTTTTAAAAATTAATTTGCAAATACAACAGAAAAACAACAAAATATAACTCTCTAACTATTTATTTGATTATAAAGAATACTAAAAATTGAAATGATATAATTTAAATATAGGATTATATATCCGTAAATATATAGTCACAATATTTTATAAAAATAAATTGTCTTGTACCGCAAGTTAAATCTTAATAAATATATAAAAACGAATCATACAGTACACAAAACAATACGTATTGTATAACACTAGTCATATAGTTTTTGAAATAATATTCCCATTGATACCCATATAAATCTTTCTCCCTTGCGAAAATTGAATGAAAGACCAAATCCTTCTCATGTGAAGATTGGCCATGGTAAGCCATCGGTTGGAAGTGGATGTCCATTGGCTAAAAGAAAGAAATTGAAATTTTTTGTTTAATAATAGATTTACGATGAGAAAACCAACCAAAAAGAGAGAAAAATATTCGACGAGTTGAAAGACAACCTTCAAAACCAAAAACTGGCTGAATAACACTAACAAAAGAGAAACTAAACTGTTTGATGATTTTACACAAGCACAAATTTTTATTTTTCTAAAAATATGAGATTTAACAAGAGGAGGAGGTTCGTTTTATAAAGAAGAGACTGAGGGCAATGATTCGGATTTCACACCTGTCAAAATATTTCCCAAATTATCTCTTTTATTATTATTTATATGATTTAGGATTAGGTCAACAACAGCTTTGCCTATAAGATTACAGCCTTGTCCAAATCATTTTTACCCAAACAATTTTATTTTAGGTCAAATTTACAGTGGATGTTGCAGATGAAATCGACTAAATTGTTAATGGAATAGACTATTTTATTTTAGGAACATATAATAATCAATCGCGGATCAAATTTATTTTATGTAAAAAGGGTATGTAGTTAATTCACAACAGATTTTTTTTTTTCGGTTTACACCACTACATATTGTAATTTATGAATAATAACTAAAAAATAATCCAATCTATAAACAAATTTATCCACCATAGCGGCTGCAATTATTTAAATCCTAATATTATTTATGATTAAATATTAATTCAACAGCTTTGTGTAAATATCTTGGATTTCACGTACAAAATTCGTGAAGTCTAAATTATTTTTCTTTTGTTATTTTAATGCAGAAAAAGTAATAACTTCTTTTTTTTTTAATACAATAAGAAAGATATACATGGTTATAAAAATAAAAAAGTTACAAAAGAAATAAATATTATATGAAAGATATGCTTTACACATTAAATTCTTTTTTTCTGTAAATACTAAAAAGGTTACAAAAGGAATAAATATTATACGAAAGATATGCTTTAAACATTAAATTATTTTCTCCGAGGCATTTAGAATATATAAAATTATGTTAACACTATTTTATAATGAAAGAATTTACAACATTAATTTATAAACTTTTTCTACTAAATTTTATTTGGTTTTTCACCCTTAATTTTAAGTAAACAAATATCATCAATCTTTAAAAAAATTAAAAAAATATAAAGATGTTCAAATATATCATGAACATGAAAATATGGATCACTAAGTAAAATCTAAAACTGATTAATACATAAAATTATAAACATCTATATTTAAAATTGAAACCAAAGTTTCCAGCTAAAATATAAACCATTAGAATTCTTATTAGAATTACAACAACCAAATATAAACCAGTGCTTGGTAAGTATTACCATTAATCTTGCATCCGTCTAACCCGTCTGATACTATGGCTTCGATCGTAAAATCTTCCATGTATCGCTTCTTGTGCGATTGTAGAAAACCCTCAAACATCGATATTAGGTGTGACACATCGAAACCATGTGGTAAAGGAGCGTTCTCGTAGTCCTAGAGACCTCTGATTTGTCGATAATCTTTCCTGAATCTCGAATTCTACAAAAATAATTGAAATTTTTTTATGGGTTTTAGCGATTTATAATTCTAGTGGCGAGAATAAATTTATGAGAAGATAAAATTCATTCCAAAAAGAAACACTAACTTCATGATTCGAAGGTTACGTGATCTTCGACACTTGGACGATCTAGAGGATTTCCAGGGAAACAATGAATCGACACTTGGAAAAGATCGAGGAAAGCAAGGTAAATCGTTAGAATCTTTGATTTTAAAAATTGTACAGTAGGTTAGGGTTTTAACAGTTGTCGGCCCAAGCCTAAAACCATAAATGGATTCCCTTAGATAACTAAAAATCTAAAACTTAAATGGGAGATTACAACAAAAGGTTTTTCTAAATTCTAGGGAAACTAAAGCCTTGAATTGTTAAGTAGACTTTAGTTTTAGTTTTTCCAAAAATATATATCATAACCATTCAGGAATTTACAAAATTGGTTTTCCTAAAAAAAAAAAAAAAAAAGAGAATCCAGCTTTTGAGAGATTTTATTCATTTAAAAAGAAAAAAAACCTTCTTATATTGGTTTTTTGTATTTCTTTTCAACATGAGTGTTTCTTTTTTCATTTTTCAATTTTTATATTTTTTTATTTTATAATATTCTAAACTTTTTAGCAAAAACCAAAAACCAAATATTTAGAAACCAAAAACTAAAATCCAAAAAGCAAAAGCTAAAACCCAATTTAAAATCTCATTCCCTACAAACTTCATGGCCTAAAATTTTAAAATCTTATTTGGTATGAAAATGAGTTTTTGAAAAACAAAAACCAAAAACTCATTCCAAATCTACCAAACATTCAAGGCCTAAGGCACATTTGGTTTTTAGTTTTGGTTTTGAAAAACTCATTTTTCTCGGTTTAAGATTTTGTAAAAGTGGTTTTTGGAAGACTTTATTAATTTTCATTAACAATCCAAAAACCATCATATTTGAGTTTTTTCACATATTCTAAACAAACGTGACATTTTTTTTCATTTTTTATTTTTTATTTCTTTCATTTTTTGAAAAACCCACAAACCAAAATCTAAATCCCATAAACCAAAAATTATGTAATAAGTAATAACCAACAACCATTTATGACCTATAGATTTTGGTTTGCCTTTGAAAAATTGTGAAAACACTCAAAAACTAAATCCTCTACTTTTTTAGGCAAACTTGTTTTTTCAAAATCTTGAATAACTACTAAATAGATTATTGCAAAAACTAAAGCCAACAACTACTTCAAAAACCACAACCATTCAAGGCCCAATAATTATATTAAAAAACTGGTCTCACTTGTTTCTCTTTAAAACTGAGCGTTTCATTTTTTTTTTTTCGGTTTACACCACTACATATTGTAATTTATGAATGATAACTAAAAAATAATCTAATCTATAAACAAATTTATCCACCATAGCGGCTGCAACTATTTAAATCCTAATATTATTTATGATTAAATATTAATTCAACAGCTTTGTGTAAATATATCAGATTTCACGTACAAAATTCGTGAAGTCTAAATTATTTTTCTTTTTTTATTTTAATGCAAAAAAAGTAATAACTTTTTTTTAATACAGTAAGAAAGAAATACATGGTTATAAAAATAAAAAAGTTACAAAAGATATAAATATTATATGAAAGATATGCTTTAAACATTAAATTATTTTTTTCTGTAAATACTAAAAAGGTTACAAAAGAAATAAATATTATACGAAAGATATGCCTCTAACATTAAATTATTTTCTCCGAGGCATTTAGAATATATAAAACTATGTTAACACTATTTTATAATGAAAGAATTTACAACATTAATTTATAAACTTTTTCTACTAAATTTTATTTGGTTTTTCACCCTTAATTTTAAGTAAACAAATATCATCAATCTTTAAAAAAATTAAAAAATATAAAGATGTTCAAATATATCATGAACATGAAAATATGGATCACTAAGTAAAATCTAAAACTGATTAATACATAAAATTATAAACATCTATATTTAAAATTGAAACCAAAGTTTCCAGCTAAAATATAAACCATTAGAATTCTTATTAGAATTACAACAACAAAATATAAACCAGTGCTTGGTAAGTATTACCATTAATCTTGCATCCGTCTAACCCGTTTGATACTATGGCTTCGATCGTAAAATCTTCCATGTATCGCTTCTTGTGCGATTGTAGAAAACCCTCAAACATCGATATTAGGTGTGACACATCGAAACCATGTGGTAAAGGAGCGTTCGAATCTTCTCATAAATTTTTTTTATGGGTTTTAGTGATTTATAATTTTAGTGGCGAGAATAAATTTATGAGAAGATAAAATTCATTCCAAAAAGAAATACTAACCTTCATGATTCGAAGGTTACGTGATCTTCGACACTTGGACGATCTAGAGGATTTCCAGGGAAACAATGAATCGACACTTGGAGAAGATCGAGGAAAGCAAGGTAGATCGTTGGAATCTTTGATTTTAAAAATTGTACAGTAGGTTAGGGTTTTAACAGTTGCCGGCCCAAGCCTAAAACCATGAATGGATTCCCTTAGATAACTAAAAATCTAAAAACTTAAATGGGAGATTACAACAAAAGGTTTTTCTAAATTCTAGGGAAACTAAAGCCTTGAATTGTTAGTAGATTTTAGTTTTAGTTTTTCCAAAAATATATATCATAGCCATTCAAGAATTTACAAAATTGGTTTTCCTACAAAAAAAAAAAAAAAGAGAATCCAGCTTTTGAGAGATTTTATTCATTTTAAAAAAAAAAAAACCCTCTTATATTGGTTTTTTGTATTTCTTTTCAACATGAGTGTTTCTTTTTTCATTTTTCAATTTTTATTTTTTTATTTTATAATATTCTAAACTTTTTAGCAAAAACCAAAAACCAAATATTTAGAAACCAAAAACTAAAATCCAAAAAGCAAAAGCTAAAACCCAATTTAAAATCTCATTCCCTACATACTTCATGGCCTAAAATTTTAATATCTTAATTGGTATGAAAATGAGTTTTTGAAAAACAAAAACCAAAAACTCTTTCCAAATCTACCAAAGATTCAAGGCCTAAGGCACATTTGGGTTTTTAGTTTTGGTTTTGAAAAACTCATTTTTCTCGGTTTAAGATTTTGTAAAAGTGGTTTTTGGAAGACTTTATTAATTTTCATTAACAATCCAAAAACCATCATATTTGAGTTTTTTTCACATATTCTAAACAAACGTGACATTTTTTTTTAATTTTTTATTTATTATTTCTTTTATTTTTTGAAAAACCCACAAACCAAAATCTAAGTCCCATAAACCAAAAACTATGTAATAAGTAATAACCAACAACCATTTATGACCTATAGATTTTGGTTTGCCTTTGAAAAATTGTGAAAACACTGAAAAACTAAATCCTCTACTTTTTTAGGCAAACTTGTTTTTTCAAAATCTTGAATAACTACTAAATAGATTATTGCAAAAACTAAAGCCAACAACTACTTCAAAAACCACAACCATTCAAGGCCCAATAATTATATTTAAAAACTGGTCTCACTTGTTTCTCTTTAAAACTGAGCGTTTCAATTTTTTTTCGGTTTACACCACTACATATTGTAATTTATGAATGATAACTAAAAAATAATCCAATCTATAAAACAATTTATCCACCATAGCGGCTGCAACTATTTAAATCCTAATATTATTTATGATTAAATATTAATTCAACAGCTTTGTGTAAATATATCGGATTTCACGTACAAAATTCGTGAAGTCTAAATTATTATTATTATTTTTTTTTTTAATGCAGAAAAAGTAATAAGTTCTTTTTTTTAATACAGTAAGAAAGAAATACATGGTTATAAAAATAAAAAAAGTTACAAAAGAAATAAATATTATATGAAAGATATGCTTTAAACATTAAATTATTTTTTTCTGTAAATACTAAAAAGGTTACAAAAGAAATAAATATTATACGAAAGATATGCTTTAAACATTAAATTATTTTCTCTGAGGCATTTAGAATATATAAAATTATGCTAACACTATTTCATAATGAAAGAATTTACAACATTAATTTATAAACTTTTTCTACTAAATTTTATTTGGTTTTTCACCCTTAATTTCAAGTAAACAAATATCATCAATCTTTAAAAAAAATAAAAATATATAAGATGTTCAAATATATTATGAACATGAAAATATGGATCACAAAATAAAATCTAAAACTGATTAATACATAAAATTATAAACATCTATATTTAAAATTGAAACCAAAGTTTCCAGCTAAAATATAAACCATTAGAATTCTTATTATCGAATTACAACAACAGAATTATATATTTCAAATAATGATTTCACTATTTTCCTATTGAAATTTGGTCCACTTAGCACTTCTATTTTATGAATAATAACATATAATTAAACTCAAAATTAATCACCCAATAAATACAATTCATGCATGCATGTTTATATAATAAATGCGGTTTAAAATCCAAATAAATCGTCCTATAATGTGTAACGTTTGTGTTCATGCGTTAATGACGTCCATTAGCGATTGTGGCTATGATTACATTATTTACATTCCTATAAAAGCAGAACTCAAAGTAAGATCGAAGAACTTAATTAGAACTTACATTCCTATACATTATTTACATTACATTATTTACATTACATTATTCACATTACATTATTTACATTACATTATTTACATTCCTATATAATTATTTTTAAAGAACTTAATTAGAGAGATGGCAACCACATGCGAAGCAATGGCGACCAACAAGCAGCAACTCCCTGGGAGGTCAACTAAAAAATGATATTTTCCCAAGTAAGCGTGCGTAAATATTTTTCTTGATCTTGCTCTTACAAGAGCATGATAGATTTTGGAGGTCCAAGAGATTAGGTAAAAAAAAAAGGTTCGGTGTAAAAGAGAAAAACAACCACTGGTTTAAAGAGTAAAAAAAAAAAAAAAATGATGTGAAAAAACTTACAGCACAAAAAGAGAAAGTGGTCATTTGTGAGGGTGACCAAGGGAATAAAGCAAAGCACCGATTTAGAAGGAAGAAAACCAATTCTACAGAAAAAGGGGGAGTATTGTATGTTTTTAATTGTGTATTCAATCACATATATTTGGTATTGGTTTATGTATATTTTAATAAAAATAGATAAATAATTAATTTGTATCATTTATTAATTAGAATATATAGCGCGATATTATGGGTTTGATAATACGGTTTTGATATATATATATATATATATATATATAGATTTCTATATACATTAATGTAACAGTAAAAAATATTTGAAATTTGATAACATCAACATATAATAATCTTTCAAAAAAATATTTTATTTTTTGGGACGAACAGTGTAAGTTATTATAGAAGTGATAATCTTATTATCATTTACAGAGGAACTTATATACACACACATATAGCTAAGACAATATAATTACAGTTAATGAGAAGATACAATTATACATAAATAGATCCGTGATTGATGTAGTCAAAGATATGAGTATATCCTCATACGCCCCCTCAAGATGGAGGGACTCTTGAGACTCCAATCTTGTTTGAAAAGTCAGTGAATGTAACTCAAGGAAGTGGCTTGGTTAAGGCATCCGCTAGTTGGTCCTTAGTGGAGACATGAACCACTCTTAAATTTCCTGATTGAACCTGATTGCGAATAAAGTGGTAGTCCAGCGCCACATGCTTCATTCTTGAGTGAAAAACAGGATTTGCACAGAGGTATGTTGCTCCCACATTATCACAATAAATGACTGAGGCTGTCGATAGCTTAATTCCAAGTTCATGAAGCAAAGAACATATCCAAGTAAGTTCTGAAGACGTGTTAGCTACTGACTTGTATTCAGCTTCAGTAGAGGAGCGTGCAATGCTCTTTTGTTTCTTCGACGACCAGGAGATCGGATGCTTGCCAAGATATACTATATAACCATTTGTTGAAACATAGTCATCAGAGTCACCCGCCCAATCTGCATCGTAGTAAGCATGTAAGGATAAAGTACTACCGCGGCGAAGCAAAATACCATGATCAGATGTTCTGGCCAAGTATCAGAGGACTCTCTTGACTGCAAGCCAGTGATCCGATGTGGGCTCATGCATGAATTGAGACAATAGATTCACCGCATATGAAATATCTGGTCTGGTTAATGCTAGATACTGCAGGCTCCCCACAACTGCGCGATATTCGGTGGGATTAGAAAGTCGTGTGCCGGAGTGAAGAGTGATCTTCGGTGTAGTTGCCATTGGTGTCATGACAGGTTTTGCACCTAACATTTTTGTCCTAGCCAATATATCAAGAATGTATTTCCGTTGACTTAAGTGCAGTCCCGAAGATCCTTGTTGTACTTCAATGCCCAATAAATAATGCAAGTGTTCATGATCTTTCACATAGAAGCGACTAGCAGTAGCATCAAGGGTATGCTGAAGCAGATTATTATCATTACCTGTTACTAGTATATCATCCACATAGAATAGCATGTCGACAAGCGACCGTCCTTTCTTAAGAATGAACAATGAAGTGTCAGCAGTGGAGTTGAGAAAACTAGTATGTAGGAGGAAGTTTTTTAATTCAATGTACCATGCTCTAGGGGCTTGCTTGAGATCATAGAGAGCTTTCTGAAGACGACATACATGTTGAGGGCGACTAGGATCCACAAAGCCTGGGGGTTGCGTCATATACACTTCTTCTGTTAGAGTTCCTTGGAGAAATGCATTGTTTACATCCAATTGACGAATTGGCCAAGAATAATCGACAGCCACACTTAGCACAAGTCGAATTATTGTTGATTTAATCACTGGACTGAAGGTTTCAGCATAATCAAGACCTTGGCGTTGGTTGTATCCTTTCGTAACTAGTCGAGCTTTATGTCGATTGATGGAGCCGTCGGGATTGTACTTGGTTGTAAAAATCCACCGGGAACCAACAATTGTAGTGGCTGGTGGTGGTGGTGGGACAATATCCCATGTATGATTGCGAAACTGGGCATTGATTTCAGATGTCATTGCTTTTCACCATCGTTCGTCTTTGAGAGCTTGAAGAGTAGTTCGTGGTTCCAAAGCAGAGGCGGAAAGAGTAGAGGTGGCAAATAGGTACTTCGTGTTTGGTTTTGTCACTTTGGCTTTGGCTCGTGTGCCCATGGAGTGATTATTCGATGGATTTATACGGCCGATAGGTGGAGGTTGAGACGAACTGGAGTACGAAGACAGCGGGGGTTGGCGATTTGGGTCATGTGTTTGGGTTTCAGTTTCGGCGGAGGAATGTGTGTGGGTTTCATTGTTAGAAGATTGATTATGGGCTGAGTCTAGTGAAGGATTTGGAGATGGGCTTATTGGTTGTGTATGGGCTGAGGTTGTATTTGTAAGTGAGTTTGGATGATGGGTCGTGGGTTGCGGTCCATTATCAGTTGGAGCAGTGGGCTCAGAGAAGGGAGAAACAAAAGAAAAATTAGAGGAAAAAGACGATACCTGAGATTGAGCAGAGGCTAGGAGCAACGACTGATTTGGCGGTGTGACTTCACGGTGAAGGGTTGAGCACAAGGGGTCTTGCAGCGAAGCTGATGAGTGTGGTGGAAGCGTGACGTGCATCGGCCAATTGGTGACAGCCGGAGACTCGATTTCAGTAACTGGTGGAGATGTTGACTGTGTTATGGAGAAGGGAAATGAATTCTCATCAAATTGCACATGCCCAAAGATATAGATCCGACCAGAGGGTATATGGAGACAGAAGTATGCGCTTTGTGTCAGAGAATACCCCAAGAAAACGCATCAAAGTGATCAATTCTAAAGTTTGTGACTGTTGTACGGTCTCAACCATGGAAAGCATAAGCAGCCAAAAATGCGAAGTTTTGCATAATTTGGTGATCTCCCAAACAATTTTTGATATGGTGATTGTGAAGACAAAACCTGTGTGGATAGACGATTGATGACGTAGACGGCAACAACAAAGGCATAAGGCCAATACGTCTTCGGGACCGATGCGCGAGAGAGAAGAGTGAGCCCTATCTCCACCACATGACGATGTTTTCCCTCCGAAATACCATTGTTTTCTGGTGTATGTGGAGGTGAGGTAAGATGTGATATACCCTGTGCCGAAAAGTATGCTCGTAACGCAAGAAATTCACCACCATTGTCTGAGTAAAAGGTACCAATCCGTGCTTGAAATTTGTTTTCTACCAAATTTTTGAAGGCTATGAATGTTCTTTTAACTTGAGATTTCTGTTTTAAAGGGTAAAGCCAAGTGTATCGAGTATAGTGATCAATAATGATAAGATAATATTTGAAGTTCTCATGAGACAAGATAGGTGAACTCCAAACATCAGAAAATAAATACTCAAGAGGTCGGGAGGAGGTGATTGTGGATTGAGAGAAAGGAAGCTTATGAATTTTATTAATCAAGCAATTATGGCAAGACAAGAGTTTTTGAGAAGGAGATAAAATCGGAAGAGAAAAAAGTAGAAATAATGGTGTTTAAAATAAAAGAATATGGGTGATCCAAGCGAGAGTGCCAAGAAGAGAGAGTAGCCTGAGAATTTAGGGAGACAAGCATAGCTTTGATTTGAGGTGCTGTAAGCGGCCATTCATACAACTCGTCTTTAGTTCTGCAGTAGAGTAACGGAATCCCCATGCTGAGTTCCTTCACCAGCCGTGGAAACACAATTAGAATTACATAATCTATATACAAAAATCAGATTTTTGTGTATATCTGGGACATATAACACTTTATGTAAGTTTAAGGTACGAGTATTGGTGGGAAGAGAGGTGGAACCCGTATGCATTATTGGGATAGTGGAGCCATCTGCAACCATGACGTCGTCTCCTCCATGATAGGGTTGGTGGAGTGAAAGGTTATTTAGATCAAACGTGATGTGATGAGTTGCTCCACTGTCGATGTACCAGTTATTTGCTGTGTACTGAGACCCAACAGACATATTTGCCCTTGGATTCCATGGCGTGAAAGGAGTGGACTGCTGTTGATACTGATTTGTCGAGGACTGATACTGTTGCAGCTGCGAACAACGCCTTGCACTATGCCCTTGAACACCGCAAATCTGACACCTATATGGTCTTGGCCCATGAGAATCAAATCTGTTGGATTGCTGCCAGTAAAAAATATGAGTATATCCTAATAAACAAATCTATCTACATAAAACATTTGGAAACACAACAAAAAACTATGTATAAAATAATATTTAAATACTTAAACTTAATCAATATCAGTCCATACGGATAAAACTCTAGTTGTATGTAAGTTGCACATGTAAACCGAAGCAAATTTTGTTTATCATTTAGCCGGTTTTAGTTTTCATATCTCAAAAAAAATCAAAATAAATATAAACGTCGAAATTAGCTTTTCGTTTGTTCAAAAATTCCTAAAAGGCTTAAACCATAAAACGGAAAATCGAAATAATGGAGCATAACCGAACCAAACCAAATGAACTATCTCTAATTATATAAAAGTAAAAGTAAATTTGTGGGAGATCTAAATATAAATCGTAGGAAATTCAAAACAGAGCAGAAAAGGCCTTTGAAAGGAAAAAAAGGCTCCCTCTTCTTTAGGAGCAGGTTCTCACTCGAACGAAACATTCGTGGCACCTTCCCTGAAGCAGATGTTCCAAAGTTCTTTGCTTCTTTCAGCTGGAGAATACCCTGCAGAGATGGTCATGTTCAATTTACTCTAAACCTATCTTATATGCTATACTCAAAATATATACAATTTCGGTAGACTTTCCTTTTTGCTTCCTGAGTTATCAGAACTCCGGTTATCTCTCATTGCATGTTTCTGTTAGTTCTTAACTATATGAATTATGTTTCATCATTCTGAAGTCTGAATAAGTAGCTGTTTTCTTGGCATGGTGATTTGTTCTTTGTTTGATAGGCTTTACGCCTCAGAAGCAGGTTATATTGCCAGGGTATAGCTCAGATGAAGATCCAATGCATGATAATGGATATGATACTGCGGTTTGTAAGGCTGGTAATGAAAAATGTCGGAGCCTGATGCCACAGAGTGAAGCTGAAACTTTATCCGCTATGCCTTGTGACATTTGCTGCAGTGAACCTAATTTCTGCTCTGATTGCTGTTGCATTCTTTGCTGCAAGTTAATAAGTTTGGAGCATGAAGGTTATAGCTATATCAAATGTGAAGCTGTGGTTTCCGAGGGAAAGGACTTGGTTCCACATGTCAACAATTTCCTGGAAATATGTCAAACTGTAGAATATCAAAGCGACGTGGAGAAGATCCTGAAACCTTGGTATTCGTATCCTGTATTGTATCGATGAAACACACACACACAAGTTTATAAAAGAATCACTCTCTTTTATTAATTTTTAGAAAACTTAACTCAAAAACTAAACACAAAGCTTGTTATGCTTTCACCCTTGATTATGTTTGCCACAACTCCACAAACATATTTATAGGGATAGAACACCTTTCCTATTCCTATTCTAATTAGGATTTAGATATCTCCTAAATCTCTTTTAAACTTATCCTAAACTAACTTGTCTAAGATAACTTGATCCTTAAGCAAGGAGAAGTTTACCCAACAATCTCCCTCGTAAGCTTCTTCAATTCGATCTTGGACAAGTCTTGAACACCCATCAAGCTTCTCATCTCACCGAATTTGACCCTCGCCAATGCCTTTGTTAGTATGTCCGCTTTTTGTTCATCTCCCGGTACGTGCTCTACGTCAACAACCTCATTTTCGATGCACTCTCGTATAAAATGGTAACGCTTGTGAATGTGTTTGCTTTTACCATGAAATACAATATTTTTGGTTAATGCAATTGCCGACTTGTTATCAATCTTGATGAGTATCTTTTCGGTCTTCCATCCCGTGACTTCACTTAAGATATCTTGTAACCAAATCGCTTGATGTGCCGCCTCTGTTGCTGCCATAAACTCAGCCTCACACGATGAAAGAGCAACCGTGCTCCGTTTCTGCGAACACCAGCTAATCAGTGAGGAACCAAAATAGAAGATGTGTCCAGTAGTGCTTCGTCCGTCGTCTTCGTCGATGTTATGACTACTATCACTGAAGCCAACTATTTTCTTTGATCCTTCCCGACCAAATTTCAGACCATAGGCGATGGTTCCCTTTAGATAACTTAAGACTTGCTTCATTATTTCGCCGTGAGACTTGCCAGGGCTTTGCATATAGCGACTAGCAACACCAACTGCAAATGCCAAGTCCGGTCTCGTATGAAGTATGTATCTCAAGCATCCAATATTTCTTCTGTAGCAAGTAGCATCTATCTCTGGTTCCTCTTCAGCTTTTGAAACCTTCAGCCCGAAAGCCATAGGAATTTTGGTCGAATTACAAGTATCCAAGCCAGCTTCTTTCAGGATTCTTCTAGCATAGGCTTCTTGTTTGATCTCAATATCATTTTTTCCTTGATGAACTTCAATGCCGAGGTAGTAGGTGAGCTTTCCAAGGTCCGACATCTCAAACTTAGATGACATACCTTTCTTGAATTCACTTATAACTTCGAGCATATTTCTCGTACCAAACAAGTCATCGACATAGATTGCAATGATTTGGAGAGAACCTTTTACTTCCTTGCGATACACGGAATTCTCCTTGGAGCATTTCTTGAACAACATCTCTTTCAAGATTTGATCCAGCTTTGTCTTCCAAGCTCGAGGAGCTTGTTTCAAACCGTATAGAGCCTTTGATAGTTTGTAAACTTTGTGTTCCTCACCTCTTATTTCAAAACCATCCGGTTGTTCAACGTAGACATCTTCCTTTAATTCTCCATGTAAGAATGCAGTCTTGACATCTAAGTGATGGATTTCCCATCCATGTGACGCCGCCAATGCAATCAACAACCGTATAGTTTCAAGTCGAGTAACCGGTGCGAACACTTCATCAAAATCAATACCGGATTCTTGTACATATCCCTTTGCCACAAGACGTGCCTTGTATTTATTTATAGTACCATCCGCGTTCTTCTTGATTTTAAAGATCCATTTTAGACCAATCACCTTTGCCTCGATCGGTTTTTCAACTAACGCCCATGTCTTGTTCTTGTTAATTGAATTGATATCTTCTTTGCTCGTTGTTCTCCATTCCGATAAGCTCTTTGCTTCTTTGTAGCTTCTTGGTTAATCGTTTATGAGGAGTAGAAGACTCTCGGCTTCTATTTCAGCTTGGAGTACATAATCTTCAAGATGCCGAGGCTGAATTGTTTGACGATCAGATCTTCTAAGTGGTGGCGCTTGTGGTTGTTGAGGTTCTTCGTCTTGATTCGGCAAGTTGTTGTTAGAGTTTGGGTTAGTCTCCTCCGTGTTGTCGTCGTCTGTTGGTTCATGATCATGATGATCGAAATCACTACTATTGCTTCCGGTTTCGTCTAGATCATTGTTGACAAGTACGGGACCTTCTCCAACATCGATTACTTCACCCCATCTCATGTGAAACATTCCTGGATCCTCTCTTGATCCGTTTACTTGTCTATCTGATATATCATGGTTTTTACGGTTTTTAACCATGATATAGGAGTCGTTTTTAGAGTCTTTATAGAGTCTTTATAGTATTTTCTAGTCTCTTAGAGTATTTGCAGGTCTAGAAGCGTTTTGGACTTATTTGGAGATTATGGGACGTTTTGGAGTAAGCCGAGAAGCTATGCTGAAGAAACCAACTCGGAGAGCAAAATTGGTGTGAGTGTCGATCGACACTGTCCATTAGTGTCGGTCGACACCAATATCTAACGGCAATCGAATTTCCCATTTTTCTGAAGTTTTGAAAAATTGCAAATTTGGCCCAGAAGTTGTCCCTGTTTACAAATAAAGTCCAAATCGTGTTTTAACTTATTTATATGATTTTAAGGTCATTGTTTAGACCTATGCTTAAGAATGCTTGATTTTTGAGCAGACTTCTCTTCAGGGATTTTTGGAGAAGATTTCTAAACTCTTTTCTTCTTCTGTTGATTTTCTTAATGCAAGTTATTTCATTCATGGTTTGTGTTTTATTTATCATGTCTGAGTAATCTCCCTGTTAGGTTTAGGGTTTTCAAAGGAATTCATGAATTGTTAGGTTGTTAGATTGTTAGGATTGAATCTATAGAGTTCTTCATCTAGATCGTGTTTATTGCTTATTCTAGCTTAGCTACCTAGAATCTGATCTTAGGTTGATTAGTTGACACGAAAGTGTAATTGATTGCCTGAACTATCTTAGATGAGCAAAATACCCTATTCGCAAAGAGATTTGGTTTATGGATTTTGTGAACATATCAAACCTGAACTTTAATGCTTGTTTAACTTGAAGAATTCGCAAAGAGATTTGGGATTCTAAAATTTAGGCATAGATAATCTTCGCAACGAAAGTTGGTTGATTTTACATTAGTGATTTGAGTTCTAGAATGGTTCTTAATTACAATCCTGATAATTGTTTTGTTATGCAATTCTGAATTTCCTGAGAATTTCCCTAAGCTTAGTTTTTCTCCCATTCAGCTTACAACCCGATTTCTAATTCTCTTGCTATTTTAATTTTATAGTTTCTTCTGTTTAGCTATATTTTTAAACTGTTAATCTATTGTGTGAACATTAGTCTCTGTGGATTCGATCCCTAAATACTACAGTGATCTCTTAATTTGAGAGAGTAGCTCAAGGGTAAATTTGAGCATATCAAATTTTGGCGCCGTTGCCGAGGACTTTTGATTCACCATTGGATTTCAGTTAGAATTTAGTCTAAAATTTTTTTTACTACTTATTTACTTACGCAGTTTTCTTTGTTTTTCTTTTTTTTTTTGTGTTTCAGGTTTATTGATTTACTTGCTGCAATGGAAAACTTCGTTGTGTTGGTAAGGTATGAGGCTGGAATCCTACGTGATCAAGAGGGCCATGTGCGCAACGACCAGGGTCAAAAACTAGATGCAGAAGGAAACGTGATGGCCGAACCCGCCGTTGGTGTCGATCGACACCAACAGGGTGTCGCTCGACACCCTCCTGCTATTGACGCTCCGGTTGTCAATGATGCAGCAGCTGGTGCTGCAGTGGTTCGTGGGAGGACATTGGGTGACTACAATAGGCCGAATCAATTCTATGCCAACCGGTCCGCAATCAGACCCCCTCCATTTTAGAGGAATGATTTTGAGCTGAAACCCGCATACTACACTCTGGTGGGACAGCATCCTTTCCATGGTCTTCCTCATGAACAACCCATGGATCACATCGAGAGGTTTGAAGACCTGGTTACGAGCATTAAGGCTAATGGGGTGTCCAATGATTTCCTCTTCTGCAAGCTCTTCCCGTACTCTCTTGCTGGGGAAGCAGCTTACTGGCTCAAGCAGTTGAAACCAGGATCTTTGACAACTTGGTGGGAAACCAAGAATGCCTTCCTGAACAACTTCTACGATGATGCCAGGTCTGAAGATGCGAGAACAAAGATCTCCACCTTCTCTCAACAACCAGCTGAAGCATTCAAGGCTGCTTGGATGCGATTCAGAGCTTACCAGAGAGATTGTCCGCATCATGGTTTCAGTGAGGTACAGTTGTTGGGTATCTTCTTCAGAGGTATAGATTGGAGGTATCAGATGGCTTTGGATGCTGCAAGCAATGGTAACTTCAACACCAGGTATCCCGAAGATGCTATTATCTTGATTAAGAACTTAGCTCCTAGCAACAGCACGAAAAATGCAGATTTCGAGAGAAAGAAGCTAGCAGAAAACTCTGAAGGTGGTCAAATCGCTGAGGTAAAAGCCAAGTTGGATTCTGTGTATAATCTTCTCGTGGGTAAGAGATCAGTTCACTTTGCTGCTGAGGTTGAGACTTTTGAGCTTGTGGAAGAGGATTGCAACTATGCCAATGGAGCTGGATTTCAGGGTCCGAGATATGTTAATGCACAGAGGAGTGCCTTCACAGGAAACCAGATGCCTGAGTATCAGAGGAGTAGTATCATGATCATGATGATCGAAATCACCACTATTGCTTCTGGTTTCGTCTAGATCATTGTTTTGATCATTTTTGACAAGTACGGGACCTTCTCCAACATCGATTACTTCACCCCATCTCATGTGAAACATTCCTGGATCCTCTCTTGATCCGTTTACTTGCCTATCCCAGCTCCATCCTTTCTTCTCATCGAACACCACGTCTCGACTCACTACCACTCTTCTTGTCGTTGGGTTATAAAGTCTATAAGCCTTTGTTCCCAGCTCGATCCCGAGGTGCACAAGTGTTTGCGATCTGTCATCAAGCTTTCTAAGGTGAGTTGCTTCAATCTTTGCGTATGCTAAGAACCCGAAAACCCTTAAGTGATATAGGCTTGGTTTCTTCTCTCGCAAGCTTTCGTAGGGGGTCATATTCTCGAGAGCTCTTATTGGTATCCTATTAATGATGTAAGTGGAGTGACGTACTGCCTCTCCCCATAAGTAATTAGTACCTTCATTGCCTTGAGAATGCTCCTTGTCATCTCCATCGCTGTTCTATTTCTTCTCTCCACCACACCATTTTGTTGCGGTGTATATGGTGCCGTAAGATGTCTTTTTATGCCGTTCTTGTCACAAAAATCACTGACCTCTCTTGACGTGAATTCTCCACCTCTATCGGTTCTTAGAGTCATGATTTCTTTAGCAAATTCCTTCTCCACCAATAGTCTAAACGCTTTAAACTTTTCGAACGCCTCTCCCTTCTCCTTCATTAGAATCGTCCACATATACCTTGAAAAATCATCAATAATAACAAAGATATATTTGTTGTTAGCCAATGTAGATGGTGTTATGGGATCGCATAGATCGGCGTGTAGAAGCTCCAGTGGTTTAGATGCTCGGAATGTTGCTGCTTTTGGGAAAGAATGGTGAGCTTGTTTCTCGACAAGACATGATTCACATATTCTCGTTTCATCTTTTACCTTTGATAAACCTTCAACCATCTCTTGTTGAGACATACTCCTTAATGTCTTGAAGCTTACATGACCCAAACGTGCATGCCATCTCCATGTCTCATCATCTAGTTTTGCATTTAAACACATAGGTTTTCCGATTTTGAGACTTACCTTGTAAAGTCTGTTTGGTGATCTTGTAACCTTCACTAGGAGTCTTCCGCTTGGATCATGGAGAGTTAAATAGTCTTGCTTCATCCTTACGTCACATCCGGCTTCAGTAGCTTGCCCGAGACTAAGAAAGTTGCTCTTCAAATCAGGGATATAGTAGATATCTCTCATAAGTCTTTGTTATTCAGTTTTACTTTGAAAAAGTATTTAACCTTTTCCTCCGATTTCAATACATGATCCGTCTCCAAATTTCACTCTTCCCTTTATCTTCTCATTAAGCTCCGAGAAGTAAATTTTGTTGCCGGTCATGTGATTACTTGCCCCGTTGTCTAGATACCATACTTCTCCTTCCCCTTCTTTGATTTCGTAATTCCTTGGAATTACTTTTTCTTCATTCAAAAATACCACTTCATGCATGTATAGGGCTGCGTCGGCTTCTTCCGTCTCTATCTTGTTTGCTTCATGTGTTCTTTGAATTCGTTCTGGACATCTAGAGGCGAAGTGGCCAGGTTTGTCACATCTATAGCAAATCACCTTCGATCTCTCCTTCTTCTCCTTGGATTGACTTTGATCGGTTTGATGTGATGACCTATCTTGTGCGTTGAACCTACCTCTCCCTCGTTCTCTGAATCCCCTTCCTCGTCCTCGCCCTCTTGATGTGGTAAAACTTTATTGATATGTGTTGGTGAATAAGAGCTTGCTTTGCGTTTCTCCACTAGTCTCCTCACCGAGAATTCTCTCCTCATATGCCTTTAGTCTTCCAACGATATCTTCAAAGCCCGTATTGTTCAAATCTAGAACTTGTTCAAGAGAGGCTATAATCTGAATAAACTTGCTCCTTGGTAAGCTATTGAGAAACTTCTTCACGAGTTTTGGTTCCTCAATGGTTTTTCCAAGAGAAGATGATTTTGATGCAATCTCTGATAACTTCCCCGAGAAGCTATCAATGGTGTCTGAATCCTTCATCCTAAGTCTTTCAAATTCGGACATCAAGGTCTGAAGCCTAGCTTCCTTGACACGATCAGCACCGAGATGACGAGATTTGATAGCATCCCATATCCCTTTAGGTGATTCTTGTTCGCCGACCTGTAGGATGAGGATTTCCGGCATGCCTTGGAACAATAACCCTATCGCGATGTTGTTCTTGTCAATGTCTTCGGTTCCTGGTTCTATCGTGTCCCATACCTTGTATATCTTCAACATGATCTTCATCCTCATGGCCCATACAGTGTAGTTGGATGTGTTGAGCATGGGACATTGGATTGAGGGTGGTGTGAAGTCCTTTGAACGTGCTGTGTTGCCGTCGGCCATGTCTCGGTCACGACGTCTATATGTGTGAATGATCTTCACGTTGTCTTCTCTTCAAGATCGATCTCCTCGAAGCTCTGATACCAATTATTGTATCGATGAAACACACACACAAGTTTATAAAAGAATCACTCTCTTTTATTAATGTTTAGAAAACTTAACTCAAAAACTAAACACAAAGCTTGTTATGCTTTCACCCTTGATTATGTTTGCCACAACTCAACAAACATATTTATAGGGATAGAACACCTTTCCTATTCCTATTCTAATTAGGATTTAGATATCTCCTAAATCTCTTTTAAACTTATCCTAAACCAACTTGTCTAAGATAACTTGATCCTTAAGCAAGGAGAAGTTTACCCAACATCCTGCGGGGCTCACAAAGAGACAATGCTAAGGAACTATTAAATTGTATCGAATTAACAGTCATCAAGGTACATTAGATTTTGTAAAATGTAATATTTACTGGATGTTCCTGAAACTAAATCCTAATCTTTTCAGCTTAAACGCGGCACGACTTGGAAGATCTCTGGAATGATGATACACATCTTTTGCTTTTGCTTTCTGATTATGTATTGAAGTTGATTTATTAATTTTCATTATAACATATTATCGTTATTCTGGTTGTAGATTTCTCCGACAGTGGAGAAGCCAAAGACAATGATACATTGCAAAGTTTACAGGACGTGACTCCAATTGGGCCCATACCATTCAATCATGGGGCCGAGATGCACAAACTTGAGGAAGAAATCGGCGATGTTCTAAAAGCGCTGAGAAAGGCTCAGGAATTTGAGTACCAAATTGCAGAAGACAAACTTCATGCTCAGAAAGAATGTCTCAGTGATCTGTATAGGTAACTCGAGAAGGAGAAGTCAGAGCTGTCGAGGCGAGTATCAGGTACAGATGCTAATAGCTTGATGACCAATGTGTTGAAGAGATTGGATCAGATTAGAAAAGAAGTCACAAAGCCTAAAGAAATGGAAGAAGTAGCTAAGGGATGGGATCTGGTAGGACACCTAGAGGAGTTCTTGAAGAGTACTTTCATCTAAGCATCGAGGACTAAGATTAACTAAGCACAGCTTGAATCACAATTGTACATTCGTTATGACATTTGTCTGCTAAGTTTGAATTCTTCCTCGTACATCTGAGTTTTGCCCGACCATTATTCTTATTCATTTTACGAGTTGCATTAAGGATCTTATTATCTTCAATAACAATATTCTTACAGAATCATCCTTCATAAAATGGGGTTAAAAATGACAAATTGGAATTTAAACTTGGAAACCATCGATAAGCTAATATGACTTTAAAGAGACATAGTGATAAACATAAAGCAGAAGAAGCATAATTTTTTTGTCTTCTCTATGCAAGTTCGTACTGAGGAGTATTTGTGGAAGCTTCACGGTTTTTAAGTCTCTGTCTTCGTTGAGCTCTTTTCTGTTTGCGAGTTTGCGTTTTGCCTGAAACCTTTGAAATAACTGGCGCAGGAATGCTCTCTGTTGGTTCTGAACCACCAAATACAATGTCAAGAGCATCTTCTTCCGCCATTTCGCCTTCCGAGTTTCCCTGAAAACACGATATCAATATGATATTGGAAACCGGTTCTTGTCCAAACTGATGCCTAAGCATTTGCAGAGGCTTTAGAATTAAGTCATTAACAACTAAGATTAGATAGTACTGACGTTGCTATTTTGGAGCATCGTTTTAGTCTTTGAAGCATCAGATCCATTGGAAATGCTTCGATGAGAAGGGTTTGGTAAGCCATTCTGGTATCTCTGAGATTTGGTTGCATTGACATCATCATACGAAGGGGCAATTTCTGTAAAAGTAGTTCGTCTACGCCAACGCAATTGAGGTTTGTCTCCTTCATCACCGTAAACCACTTCAGGGTAGAAATGCTTGGACATAAGTTGCCACCTCCAAGCTTCACCTCTATTGGACCTCCTGACTAAGCTGTAGTTTGAAAAAAGTTTGTCCGCCAAATCAAGAATAAGAGGAATCAAGCTAAGAAAGATATAGTGCATAATACAAGCAACCATCATGGGCAAAGGTTACAAATCAATAACACAGTAAGTCTCGACAAGTGTGAGTTATCACGGATGCTTACACATTCACGAGCTCTTTCTGCATTCGTGTTGCATCTTGACTAAGGATATGATCAAGGCATGACACTGCATTTGTAGAACTTGCCCGACCATAAGCAGCAAGAAAAGTCGCAGTAGCCACTCCTGAGTGGAGTTGAAGACAAAACATTCAAAAAGGGTTGATAATGAAAATTGTAACACAAATCGAAAAAAAAAAAATGTGAGAAACCATTATTATTTACAAAGATTTGCAAATAGTTACCAGCTGCAAGAGCAACCCTCTCAAGTCCTTTCGGCTTTTTCAACCTTTTTGCCACTACAAGAAAACACCACAGAAGAGGAATCGAAAGCTATCTATTACAAATTTGGGTTACACAAGAAAAACAATCTAAATTTTCTTCAATAAAGCTGATTCAGATCTCCAACTCCAATAAAGACTTGAGGAGCCAATGGTTCAAGAAGAGTCAATGGAGGAAAACGAACCTTGCCAACTCAAACCTCCACCTACACCAGACGCAAACCCAGCAGTCCACAAAGCTTTGAGATGGCACGAGACAATAGCAGTAGACTCTTCAGGCGTGATCTTCTCCTAAAACAGAGCAAAAAATCAAACACTTTGCCCAAATTTGAACAGTTCAATTCATACAATTACACACATTCTCAAACTTAATACTTAATTCGAACAAAATCAATTTCTTAAAATTCAGAGGAAAACTGATCGAAGAAAGAAACAATCTTTACTGAATTGAAACCTGTATCGATTAAAGATTGGGTAAAATTTGATTGAAAAAAGAGTTGAATCTTGGAATTGTTCTAGGGTTTATTTGAAAAGATAAGAGTACCTGCTCGGGTTTTGTCGCGAGCTCATAGTAGAGCTGATTCAAAGCGGCCATAGCCATCTTTGTTCCTAAAGATTCAATTTTTAGAAACGAATCGGACACAAGGGATTCAAGTGATTACTTCTTTCTCATCAAAACAACTTATTATCTTCTCGCTCCATCGAATCGAATCGATCATGGAAGAACCGGTTCGAATCTGAACATGTTCGGTTTATTCAATTGTTTTACTTTATACCGACAATATATCCTCTATTTTCAATACAAAGTACAAAAGGTTGAGAAAAATACAAAATTTAGAAATACATACCGAACCAAACCAAACCAAAATGTTTAGACCAAAATCGAATGAAGTTTCCTTATAAATGATTGAACTTATTGTTTCAAAACCCAAAAACTAAAACCGATGTAGCAGAACCAAATAAACATAAATTTGTTAAAAGATATAATATTATTCAAATATATAATAGATATTGTGTTATTACATAAATAATATATTACTTTTGTCTCATTAATTAATTAAATTAAATATTTATCTTTTGAAGTTTTCTTTTGATTAAAGTGAACCAATGCCAAACCAAAAATTATATCAAATCGAACTTAATCAGAATCGAATCAAGCCGTAAACCGAATTATTAATACATTTTCTTTTCGGGTTATAAAAAACGTTGTTGGTGCTAACAACCTTCCTCAGCTTTGACCAAAACAACAGCGTTTACAGGTTTCTCACAGTGACCAAAAAAATGACATGAAACAACT
The DNA here is from genome assembly GCA_900406565.1 of Turritis glabra. NCBI lineage: Eukaryota > Viridiplantae > Streptophyta > Magnoliopsida > Brassicales > Brassicaceae > Turritis > Turritis glabra. The sequence continues at coordinate 11,788,873 of OVBN01000030.1, read as the reverse complement.
ACTACATCTGATTGCCTACCACTCTACAACTACGCAGTAACAGTAACACATACTTGGTTCATGATTTCATGACTATACCTAAAAAGAAGACAAGATGTCAAAGCTTGAAATGAAGAAACAAAAAGGAGAAAACTTTATTCCTCATAAGTTTCTAAGTTGGTGTCATTGTGCCATCCTTTGATTCAGCTTCACTATACAAACTCCCTGAGGCTGAAAACGTCCAGAAAACCTCCCGATTTACGTTCTTTGCTGTTCGGAACATCATATGTTTTAGGAGATCCATTGTTAGTGACAACAAACTCGAACCACCTATCACCGAGCTTTGGCTGTACTCAAGAACCCATGTGTTAGGATCTAGTTGCAGAACTGATGTGCTCCATTTGGTCTTCCCCCACGAAGTGTTGGTCTCGCGTATCGTGTAACCGAATTTCCCATCTGTCCACTTCAGGGAGAAACATCCAAACATAAGAATCATATAAAAACACGTTTTTTACAATACATTTCCTATTTCAAGCTACAGATTTAAACAAATGGATACCAAACAGATAACGCATTGACATGTGAATCTGTAAATGGTAAGGCAGTGGAAGAACAAATTTAGATTGGTTACCTCGGTTACTCTGCCTGATAACACGGTGAAAGAACTTGAGGAGAAGCCGGTATGGAATAATCCGGCTGTTTGCAAAGGCCATCCCCATATACTCACCTCTTCAATGCCGGATTTGTACAGAACACACTTTGAGTTCAACATTGGACCATCCTAGAAACGTAATCTTCAAATCAGTCAAACAAAATTACAAACTTTGAGAGCATAAATGTAAGCTAAGAACTACCTGATTGATTTTCCATTTAGAACCAGAACCTCTGCAACTCGAAATCTTGGTACTGTTAGCAAAACCCATTAATTCGTCTTCCAAGAGTCTCAGCTTCACACCCAGATCAAGATCACCCTGAGATCTCTCACAAGCGTTCCTCACAATCTCCTCTGTAAATTCAGGTTTAAAAACCCCTTCACGCACCAAACTAAACCCTAATTCCAAACACAGAACCAACCCAATCACCAAAACCACTTTAAGAACAACACAAATCAGTAGACTTTTTCTCTCCTTATTCGTCATCTTCCTCTGTTCTTCTTCACTCTCCGAAACTATTGAGTTCTGGATCTGCTTCTTTTTCGGCCGCGAAGAGATCATCATCACCTTCAAGATTGGGCGAGAAACCGAAGCGGGTGTGGTGACAACATCCGGATCAAACGAAGTGGGAGTAGATTCAACGGTGGATTTGAAATTGGAAGCATAAGAAAGCTTAGTGAGAGAGCTTTTCTGAACACTGAGAGGCATGAGATCGAGCGTTGCGTTGAGACTGTCAAGACAAATCTCGCAGCTACAATTCGCATCTTTACGACAATCTGGGAAGTAGCAATTACTGTCTCTTCTCTCCGAATCTTCACTAGACAGGGTAGTAGTTGTAGTAGTCGTCGTCGTTGTTGTTGTTGTGCTCGATGCCATTGATTTATCCGATGGTGAAACTGAGATCTTTCCTTTCATAAGGTTTCTTTGTTTTATCCGATTCTCGTTTGGCCTTATTAGATTTCAATCTCTCTCTCTGTTTTCTTTTTATTTTAAATTTTGAAATTTAAATGTCAAGTCCCAACGGTCCTCTGATTTCGGCAGTTTTGTTTCAGTTAAATGACTAACATACCCTTCATTAACACGTGTCTTTCTCATTTCTCTATTTGGGCCGGATACTAATTTTGGTCCAGTTATTTCCTTTTTTATTATACAACGGATCACATACGGTTCGTGTAGTTGGCTCCTAGCTACCTACATATATTACATTGTAAATGTTTGCATTTTTATGATGTGTGGTGGTTATAAAGAATCAAGAATTATTTCTACTTCTTTTGTTTTTCCCTTTGAAAGCTTTTTGAGGCGGAAATCTTTCAGTCTACCTCACAAGTTGTTCATATGCTTCATAACTCCACGCCACATATTTAATGCTTATCAAAATCTACATCTATGAAAATTGATTTTTTTGTCTATGGAGTATATGTATGGACATTGTTTTAAGGAAACGTCATGTGAATATACCCGAATCTTTATTGTTGTATAGATTATATTCGGTTGTTCGGATACATTTGTATTCTATATAAACACATATCAATGAGATTAATTCCTCACGGAGATTACATACATTCTTACATGGTATCAGATTTACGACCTAGCACCTCCTAAAATTTTTAGGGCTACTCGTTTCCGCTAATCGATACAGCTCCGCTCTCTTCTCTAATCTTCTCTGTTCTGCTCACTTTTTTTTCTTCTCTTCTCTCCAAACCTTTGTTTCTTCTCTTCAGTTCTGTTTTCTTCTCTGATCATGGCAAACATGCCTCAAACTAAAAACGATAAGCCTTTTGGCGTATCACAGATCCGTGCATATATCCCAATTACGCTCGACATGGACAAGCTCAATTATGAGACTTGGATAGGGTTGTTTGAAACTCACTGTCTTTCCTTTGGCGTTCTAGTTCATCTCGATGGGACCTCCTCCCCAAAGCCTACCGATCAAGCTCAATGGAAAGAACACGATGGTCTCGTCAAGATGTGGATCTATGGCACCATCTCTGAATCCATCCTTGACACAATCCTCCAAACAAAGTGCACTGCGCGTGAACTTTGGCTAGCCATCGAGAATCTCTTTCGTGATAACAAGGAGGCTCGTGCCTTGCAGCTCGACAACGAGTTGCGTAATCTCACAGTTGATGACTTCACCATCCATGAATACTGCAAAAATCTGAAGTCACTCTCTGATCTTCTAGCTAACGTGGATTCACCGGTGTCCGAACGAACCCTGGTGATGCACATAATCAACGGTTTAAATGATAAGTTTGATGATATCATCAATGTCATTAAACACAAGAGTCATTTCCCATCATTTTATGTGGCATGATCCATGTTAATCATGGAAGAAGAACGTCTCAAGAAGCTCATCCTCCCCAGACCTACCCATCTGCATCACACCTCGGCTCCTGACGTGTTATACACGTCTCCTGATCAATTGTCTCGCCACAACACTCAGTCACAACATACTTACAACAACAACAACAATCATGGAGGCCGCGGACGAGGGCATGGGGGCAGGAACAACAATAACAATCGCAACCGCGGTGGTCGTCACAATAATAACGGCTCCAACCCATGGCACAATCCACCACCTCAACAGTCATGGCCGTATGGAGCGCCATTTTGGTATTCGTATGCGTACGCACCACCACTGCCGCTACAGCTTCCTCATCCTAGCTTTTATGAAGGGTTGCAATATGTGTCACAACCACAGTATAATCAGCCACAACCACACAACTCTGGAAGCCTTCTAGGCACTTTTCCTCCATGAAGCCATGGCGATGCTAATCTAGCTCAAACTGTAACATCCGCTCCTCCTGCTGATCATCCGATACAGTCGGTCCTGGCTCACACATACAGTACAATGAGTCTCCAAGATCTATACGATCCAGCTTGGTACATGGACTTTGCTGCGACCAATCACGTCACGGCACAACAAAGTATCCTACATTCCCTTTTTAATTTGAGCTTTTTCCTCTGATTAAGGTCGGAAATGGCTCTGTAGCACCTGTTACTAAAACCGATCATGGGAATATTCCATCTTCATCTTGTTCTTTAAAATAAAATAATGTCCTTGTGTGCCCTTCCATTATTAAAAACTTAATCTATGTTCGCTGGTTTGTCACGGACAATAATTGTACTGTCGAGTTTGACCCTTTTGGCTTCTCTGTTAAGGACCTTCAAACTCGAACTCGTCTTCTCCGGTGTAACAGATTGGGCCCTCTCTACTCGGTGACACCAACTACTCTGCTTGCAATATCACTTGCTCTCACAACGAGCAAACCGAGTGGCACCGTTTGGTATAAGCGATTGGGTCCCCTGAGTAATGCATCTCTCCGTCATTTAGCAGCATCAGCTTCTTCAATTTCTAGCAATAAAGACTTCAGTAACTCGTTATGTCATGCCTGCCAACTCGGCAAACACACGAGATTGCCATTTGTCTCTTCTAATTCCATTGTTTCTTCTGTTTTTGACATTATTCATTCCGATTTATGGACCTCTCCTGTTTCAAGTTCTAGTGGAATAAAGTATTATCTGCTTTTTCTTGATCATTATTCTCAATTCGTTTGGCTTTATCCCATTAAACGCAAAAGTGATGTGTTGAGCAGATACCTCCATTTTTGCCTTATGTGAAGACACAACTCCACCGCTCCATCAAAGCGTTACAATGCGACAAAGGCGAAGAGTATAATAATCATTCGATGTTGGATTACTTGGCATCTGAAGGCACCACCAACCGGTTCTCTTGCCCTCATATTTCGCAGCAAAACAGAAGACCGAACGTATGATCCACACAATTAACAATGTGGTTCGTACGTTGTTTGTTCAAGCGTCCATGCCGCTAAGCTACTGGGTTGAAGCACTTTACACAGCCATGTATCTACTGAACACCGTCTCTTTCTCGGCCATCAACAATGAGGTTCCATATTCTCGGTTACATGACAAACCAGTATCATACTCATACCTTCAAATTTTCAGGTGTCTATGTTACCCCAACCCTCCTTCCTGTCACTGCTCATAAACTCGCACCACGATCCACTGCGTGTATTTTTTAAAGATACCCAAACGATCATCGTGGTTATCGCTGCCTAGATCTCTCTACTCAAAAAATTATTTTTTCAAGACATGTTATTTTTGACAAAAATGTTTTCCCCTTCTCTTTCTTGTCATCACCTCTCGAGCCAAATGTGCAGCTAAAGACCACAACTCTTCCACATCTTTCTCCAATATCTCGGGTTGCCTCTCTTCCACCTCCACAGCCAAATGTGCAGCCAAACAACACAATTGTTCCACCTCTTTAACCAATCTCTCCGGTCAATTCTCCTCCACCTCCGCAGCCAAACGTGCAGCCAAATAACCCACCTCTGTCTCATCCCATGACAACACGAAGCAAGAATGGCATCACCAAGCCAATCCAATGGCTAAGCCTCACTGCTTCGACCATCTCTCCTTTTTTTTTCTCTCATGTACAGGCTGCTAAGGATTCAGATTGGCACGGAGCCATGAATCAGAGTATGATGCTCAAATTAAAAATAGAACGTGGGACCTTGTTCCACGTCCAGTTGCTACTAATATTATTCGTTGTCTATGGCTTTTTAGGCACAAATATGATGCTAACGGCAACATTGCTCGATAAAAAGCTCGTCTAGTAGCTAACGGCCGGTCACAACAAGTCAGAGTTAATTGTGACGACACTTTTAGCCCAGTGGTCAAGCCGGCTACGATTCATGCGGCACTTGGTGTTGCGGTATCTCGGGAATGGCCTTTACACCACCTTGATGTCAAAAACGTATTTCTCAGTGGGGATCTTGGAGAAACGGTTTACATGCATCAACCGCCTGGTTTTTATTGATCCTTCGAAGTCCAATCATGTTTTCTTTTTGCGCAAGTCACTGTATGGACTCAAGAAAGCTCCACGGGCGTGATACAATCGTTTTGCCACCTATGCTAAACGGATTGGGTTCAAACAGAGCAGATGCGACCAATCTCTCTTCATCTTCTCTCGTGACAAAGAATTGGCCTATCTCTTGCTTTATGTGGATGATATAGTTCTCACGACATCTTCTACTCGCCTTCTCAGCTCGATTATCAACTCTCTCGGTACCGAGTTTTAGATGACTGACCATGGGAAGCTTCATTATTTTCTCGGGATTGTTGTTACAAGAAATGACTCCGGTTTGTTCTGAAGTCAACTACAATATTCAACGGAGATCCTTGCTCGTGCTGAGATGACCAACTGTAACCCGTGCCTCACTCCGTTGGATACTAAGACCAAATTGCCAGCAGATGCTGGCCCTCCGGTGGCTGACCCAACATTGTATCGCAGCTTAGCCAGAGCTCTTCAATACCTAACTTTTACACAACCTGGATATTGCTTACGCCGTCCCAAAGATTTGCCTTTATATGCATGATTCTCAGGAAGTTCATTTCAACGCGATGAAGAGAATTTTGCGTTACATCAAAGGTACTCTTACATACGAACTGCAAATGTATCGTTCCTCTGTTGATAGTCTTGCTGCATACTCGGACGCCGATTGGGCGGGTTGTCCTGACACACGACGGTCTACTTCTGGTTATTGTGTTTTTCTTGGTGACAATTTGATCTCCTGGTCTTCCAAGCATCAACAAACAGCCTCTCGTTCAAATGCCGAAGCTGAGTATCGCGGTGTTGCCAATGCTGTCGCGGAAACAACTTGGCTTCGCAACCTGTTTCTTGAACTTAGACTTTTGATCTCCAAAGCTAAGTTGGTTTATTGTGATAATATAAGTGCAGTGTATCTCTCTTCTAATCCGGTCCAACATCAGCGAACGAAACATATTGAGATTGATATCCATTTTGTATGGGAACGTGTCGCCCTTGGACAAGTTCGAGTACTCTATGTTCCTCCTTCTCACCAATATTCTGATATCTTCACTAAAGGGCTCCCATCACCTCTGTTTCTAGACTTCCGGTCCAGCCTGAGCGTCCGCCAACCTTCCACTCTGATTATGGGAAAGTGTTAGATTAGATATGAATATATCCGAATTTTTATTGTTGTATAGATTATATTCAGTTGTTAAGATACATTTATACTCTATATAAACACATATCAATGAAACTAACTTCTCACGGATTACATACAATCTTTTTTTTTCAAAATTTATTTCGGAAAATGAAGTCCAAAGGTATCATATTGTTGGTATTCTAATTCGATTTAACAAATTTTTGGGATACTATTTGTCCAGCTGAAATAACCGTGTGTAGAATATTAAGTTTATAGTAGTAGTAGTACTTTGATTGACATAAAATAATGTATGCCTTATAAAAAAAAATCCCAAGTAAGTTTTTCTTTTCGCTTCATCCTAGGTAAAGTTTTTTAGCGATCTCATCCTAAGTAAGTAGCCTAACTTTACGAATCGTTGTATAGCAACTTGAAATAATAATTAAAATTTCTTTGGAAATACCTACCAACCTAAATACTTGAACGTGGCGTCATCTGCATCCCATTAGAGGTATTGTGTTTAATTAGTAATACTAAAGTTCCGAGATATTTACTTTCTTTGGCAAAGGATTACGAAACTAGTTTCTGCTGACACGTCATATCGTTAATGTAATCACGTTACCGTCTAATCGTTTTCTTATCGTCACGCCACAATTTATCTCATACAAATCTGAACTACTTTCTAATTAACATAGATACTACGTCTTTTTATATTATTTCTTTTTGCCACATATGTCCCAAACGCGAAGAAGATATATGAGTCAAAAACACAACCCCCTTCGATTTTCTTGTCAATGATAAATGCTAGTAATTTTATAACTACCATGTTCAATAAGGACCATAATAATAGGTTTGAGTGTTTTTCCTTAGCCATCAAGTTTTGATAACAAGGATATATATGGAGCCAGACTCGTGGAAATTGTGGCTTGAAATAAAACTCTAGTATGCATATACTTTTCTTAGTCATGCGTTGACATTTATGATGGTGTGGTTACAGACGCAAACCTAAAACTCAATTAAAATCAACAAAAACAAAAAATGGTAGCAAACTCAGAAACTAGCTTACTTCGGTAAAAGTTAGTTAAGGTAGTTGAGCATCAAAAGTCAAAATCAAAACCAACTTCCAGAAATTACCTTGTAACCCTTTTCTCTCCACTATATATTAATTAATTTACCAAAACTCTCTAAACCTCGTAAACAAAAAATGAACTTCATGAATATTTTCCTAATCTCAGCCTTAATCTTCTCTCTACTTTCATATTCTCCAAAATCGATTCTTGCTCAAATCAATACTCCATGTTCACCTACTATGCTCTCTAGCGCTACAGGTTGCATGAGTTTTCTAACTGGAGGTGGTAGTTCTCCGACCTCAGATTGTTGTGGGGCTCTTAAATCGTTAACCGGAACCGGTATGGACTGTTTGTGTCTGATAGTAACCGCAAGTGTTCCAATCAATCTTCCTATAAACCGAACTCTAGCCATCTCTCTTCCTCGTGCATGTGGCATGCCTGGTGTCCCCGTCCAATGCAAAGGTATCCAACTTCTATATTACTATTATTTTTAAATTATTGAGTCCTATTTTATTTTTAGTTTCTGGTGTTCGATATCTATATATTGACATTAATCGATACTTTTTAGTTGTAAAATTGAGTTTTGCTTTTACATGTCTGACTAAACTATTTGTGAAACATCACAGCTTCTTCAGCACCTCTCCCTGCTCCAGGTACATGTGTTTTGGAGAATTTAACTGAATTTATTTACACTTTTTAGAATTATACTTTAAAATGTTATTAATATTTCTTGTGTTATCAACAAAGCTCATTGTTCATAATTCACAGGGCCTGCGTCTTTCGGTCCGACCACTTCTTCTACAGATTCGCAAGCTCCTGATTCTGAAGGTAAAGTAATTTAATACTTTTAAGTGTTTTAGGCTATGAGTTCTAACTCTAACCAATCTCTCATAATTTGTAACTAAAAGATTTTCAAGTTTATTGACGTCACGTAGTCCGGGTTGTTCCCGAACCGGCTCAACAACTTTTTAACGTCTTTTTTATTAACCTAGCTCGTTATTTATGAATATACATAACTCGCAGGTCCTACTTTTTTCGGTCCGACCACTTCTCCAACAACTTCACTAAATCCTAATGGTAAAACCAAATGACACTCTTAGATTTTCTAAAGTGTTTTTACTAACCATTTCACATAATTTGTTACTAATATTTTCGAGTTTATTGACAAGTAGACCAGGATTATTCCGGATCAGACAACAAAGGAGATCCGGCAGGGTTAACTCCACCTCCTTCAGCCTCGTTGCCTTCCTCTTCCCACTCCCTCAAGCTTTCGCTTCTTCTATTTGCCTTCGCCTTTGAGATTATCAAATTCTTCTAATTAAAGCGCAATTCCATATTACAAGATGTTCTTTACTTTCCTATTCTATTTTACCTGATTCTGATTAAAATAATGTATTGAAGCTTTGTTGTATTTGGTGTACTGTAATTAGTAGTCCTATTAATAAAACGGTTTCCATAATTTTATCCACACCAAATTGAATGTGATGCATTTAAAATGAGCCTCTGCAAAAAACCAAACAGTCAGAGATAGACAAAGATATATGAAGTTATAGCCTTTGTCCGTTGTAACATTTTTTCTTTCTAATTTACTTCCACCCATCAGACCACTCATCTTCTTCCTTGGCTACAAAATCACATCTGGTTTCAGATTCACAGCCATTCTTGATCTCTTCACCACTGCCTTCGTTTTTCCAACCATCAGAACATTCTTTTTTTTCTATTGTTCCACCATTGTTGTTCCCCCCATCAGACCAGACATCTTTTTCCTTTGTGCCACCATTGTTGTTCCACCCATCAGACCATTCACCGTTCTCTTTTGTGCCACCATTCCTGACCTCGCCACTATCGTTCCAGTTGGCTTCTTGAGGGTATTGAGGAGCATTGCTGCTTCCTTCTTGATTGACCCCCTTTGTGCCCTTGTTCCACCCATCGGACCATTCATCTTTCTCCTTTGTGCCGCCATTGTTGTTCCACCCATCAGACCATTCATCTTTTTCCTTTGTGCCGCTATTGTTGTTCCACCCATCAGACCATTCACCTTTCTCATTTGCACCACCATTGTTGAGCTCTCCACTGTTGTTCCACTCAGCATCTGGAGGGTACTGAGGATCATTGCTGCTTCCTTCTTGATTGAATGGTTCCTCCACAAACTCCTCCCGCTCTGGTAAACCGCATCCTTGGTAAGCATTGTTGTCCACACATCGCCACAAAAGCTTGTTCCAGTTCATGTCCTGTTTCATATAGCAGTTTCTATTTAGTTGAGAGGTTGGGAATGATGACACTACATAATGTATTTGTCCAAAATAAGCAAGTGGGTGGTACCTTGCATATGATATGTGGGTTTCCGATGATCACTAGCAGAGAGATTGCACGGGTTATAGCGACATTAAACCTCCTTGGATTGCTCAGGAAGCCCAGACAATAGGCTCTATCGAACTCGTTGTGTTTGATGGTAGATCTCACAGTTGAGATGATGATTACCTGTTTCTCTTGCCCTTGGAATTGCTCCACACTACCGACTTTGACTTCAGTCATCTCTAACCTATCGAGAACCTCCTTGATCTTCATCACTTGCTGCCTGTAAGGAGTTATAACTCCAATATCCTCTTCTTGCACACAGTCATTCGCTGTTAATCTCTTGATTGTCTCTATTACTTTGCTGATCTCTATGCGGTTGAACCATGATGGATTGTTGCCTTCCCTCTCATCGCATCCTTGGATCCCATAGAAAACCATTGGAAATTCTTTGTTTGGAAGGAAGTTTAACGAGGCAAGTACAGAGTCTGCATCTTCTTTGGAAGCTACCAGTTCTCCATCATAGAAGAGCTTCGATGGGAGATCAAGAATCTCTGGGTGGCATCTGTAGTTCTTGACTAGCTTTGTCACATAATTCTCATCCCCTTCACAGTAATAATCGCACTCAAACAATCTTTCTAAGTAGGATTTCCCCAAGCCGAGTGACTCAGCATCTCTTGAGTATATAACAGGACCCAACTGCCTTGGATCTCCAGCAAGCACTACCACAGTTTCTGTCAAGCAGAGATTTGATATAGCAATCATGTTTTCTGGCTCTGAAGCTTGCCCAGCCTCATCCAAGAAAATGTGAGTGAAGTGACCACGGTTTACACCTTCTGCATTAAGAAGGGATGCACTCATATATGTTGAGACAACGAGTTTGTAACGAGTCAAAGCTTTGAGAGGAGGACACTTGAAAATGAACTCATCAAAGAAGCAAAAGCGGATAATCTCAGGCTTAATTTCTTCATATGCACGAGTAGCTGCATTCAGCCTGAAAATCTCATTGTCCTTGATGCGAACTCCCTCCAGACAAAGAAGTTTCTCTAAAATGTGATCAGCTGCACTATTGGAAGGAGCACATACAAGAATACGAGCATTCTTCTGAGTTGTATAAAGTTGTACAATCGCCTCCACCAATGTCATGGTTTTCCCAGTACCAGGAGGTCCATGGATCACATATGGTGGTGCTCCTTTGCAGCCAAGAATCATTTCAATGGAACAAATCTGCTCCGCATTAAGAGCTGGTGAAATGGGCACGAGGGGTTTCGTCTTTATCATCCTTTTCCCGGAGTGCAAGGACGGGAAAAGGAAGTTTAGATCCAACATTTCTGCAGCATCAACAGCCTGATACAACCTTCTAGTGTTGATTCGATTGTATGTGAACCTCACATTATAGACACTCCTAGCTGTGTGGCGTTGGTGGAATTCAGAGGCAAATTTCAAATGCACTTCATCCGCCTCTACGCGGTGTACAAAGCCCTGTGAGAAAATGCTTTCAAATTTTTATCCTCCAGAAGTTAAATGGTGAAACATATTTTCAGCAATGAGGCTGAAAGTGATCTGAAAGTATGAATAGGTAAATCGAGAACAAAACCTGATAAGCGTGGTCAGTTCCATCATCATAGGCATGTCTTACAAAGATGAAGTCTCCATGGACAAGGGAAGGTCTTCTCTCAGCAAGGCCAGGAACTTCGAGGGACAAATAGATACCCCTTCTCTTCATCGAAACATCCTCCATATCATAAGCTCGCATGTCTTCCTAAACAACGAAAAAATTACAAGAAACATGATTCATAGCAAAATACAAGAGGTTTATTGAGGTAGCAAGTTCCAGTTATTAACAAAAAAATTGAAACAGTGAGGATACCTCGAGTTGTATTTCTTCCATAATAAGTAAAGTCTTGTAGTAGTTTGCATAGTTCTTTGCTGTAAGACCTTCGTTCAAATCATCCGGGATTTCCTTATTCTCAATCATCTCTCTAATCTCCTTTGGAATGTCATACCGAGGAAGCCTATTTTTAAACCTACGTTCTACCGCCTTCGAAGGACGTGATCCCGTCACATAATCATCCACAGCAAAATCTTTCTTTGGAACCCTTCTACTTCTGGAGTAAGGCCTCTTAGAAGTCAGAGAGCTCGATATCATATCCTCGGCCAAAAGGAAAACAACCCGCTCAACCCTATCATCTCCCCAGTCAACAGTAACAACAGTGGTATGCAAACCGATGTCCTTAGGCTTACAAGACACCCAAATAGTTAAAGTATCACCAGGTTCAAGCATCCTGTCTTCCAGAGTGAAGGTTTCATAAAAACACTGTATCTCTTTAGAGTCAGAATCTTTGGACGGCGGTTTCAAGATCGAAAGCGTAAAAGAATCCTCAGGGTTTGATGCATAAATTTTGGTCCACAAATCAAGAGGCTCATCCATAGTGTTCTTGACAGTGAAGGAATCAAAAGAAGTCTCTCCAACAGATATCGACTGAGGCTTTTCGTTCTTAAACAGGAAAGGAATAGAAACAACAACTGGACCTTCATCTAATGGATTGTAACAACCAGCAGATCCATCATTCTGATAGTCTATAAATCCAATCTCTCCCTTGTCCGCAATTACAGAATACTCGTCATCCGACTTGTATCCACTCACACTCATTGCTGATGACAATCTGAAACATAAAACACACACACAGTTTTTAATCATAATTTTTCTTAAGAAACAAATTATACATTTCAACCACACGCATCTGTAATGATTTGGTAAAACACTATTGATACTAATTCAAAATTACCAACACCAATCAAATGCTGGTGAGAACGATGACCACGATTACATGACACTAAGTTCCTCTTAATCTAACTCTTCAGACGCATTTTGAAAGGTTTTCAAGCTTTCGGAATCGAAAATCCAAGTGGATTCTACTGGAATTTGAGTAGCGAGGACTCATCAGAGCATAATAAAAACCCAAAACCCTAACACCAAAAACGAAATTGAACATGAGATCAAACGAAATCGAGAGAATTGAGCATACGTACTAAATCCTGTAACAAAATGGCTGGTGCTATTTGCTTCGATCACACCAAGAAATGGAGAAGCAATGAAGCCACACTGACGCAGGCTTCAAAGGAACCACATGAAAAGAGAGTGAGTAGTGAAGAAGACTGAAGAGTCGTAGAAAACTAGAAATTTGGAATTCAATTGCTAAAATAAAACAAATTGGGCCCATTGGTTTTTGCATGTGTTTGGGCCTACAAATTTCAAAGCCGGTGGGTTTCGATTATTAAGCCCAATAGATTATTTCACAACTCATTTTGCTCGTGATAGTTGAAGTAATTTTTCCATTTTTATCTTTTTATTTATTACTACGGACTAAGGTGATCATCGCTTATTTTCTAAGAATTGACCTTTGGAGCCGTAATAATTGAACATTTTGACTCATGCAAATATAATATAAAAGATCATACATGATACAATGCTAATCCGCATCGAAATTCTATAAATAATTATGTTAACCTATCATTACAAAGTTTAAAAATCTACGCACTGAAAATACACCAGCGTTTTAATGAAGGTTCGTTTATTGATGGTGATTTTATGGATATTGTAAAGTTTACATGATGGTGCTACAAATACGTGTTTTATATCTTATATGTATATAGTATTATTATGTTTCTTGAAAATATAACTGCCTGAGATGTTGTTACACTGAGAGTCATTAGAACCAATTCAATCAAATATGTAGCGATTCACTTGTGGTATTCCTTGTATGGTTATTCGGTACGAGAGATGTCCGAATCAAGAACTAAATATATATAAGTTTAGCAAATTAAATTTCGTGGTAAGCCCTAGACAGAAAGACAGAAGTTGGTACTAATTGCTAACTAGATGGGTAACAAGAGGAATCTTAATAGAATTGTAGATTTCGTTTTTGTTTCTTTTCTGAGTGAAGTGACAATAATGTTAGCCTTCCTTGAGTGTCTTTTCATAGCCAGTGCCTTTTGTTCCTGTAAAATATAGAAAAATTAAAAGACCTAAACACACAATAAATCAGATAAATATATAATAATTCAACAAAACAATATGTGGAATCGGTAAAAATTGAATAAAAGAGGCATGCTGTTTTGGTTAGTCTGCTAGCCTATCCTTTCCCACTCTCAAAAGCCTATATACCAATCCAATCCATGTTCTTTTGCAACCTTATTTTTTATATATTTTAATATGCTTTGACAATTTTTTTTTTTATAAATATCCTTATAAAGATAAAATCATAATTTTACTTTATATTGACTCGTATACATCACAAACCACTAGTCTATTGTTGTATATGATTTTATTAGTTGTACATGTATTTGGTTATACTAAAAAAGTTGTTATGGTTAAACTAGTTACGATACCAGTTGTATCCACAAATGACTAGTTATGTTTTGATACGCCCTATTGCATATCATTAGCTTTCGTATATAAGTAACAAGGAAATTTATATAATCATATATGAAACTACTTACGAGAATTTTGATAGAATGGGAACTAGAAAAACACAAAAATCAAGTATAAAATTAAAAGTAAAAGTTTTAGTTTTAGTTAACCTGGAAAAGTTGAAACTCTAGAAGATATTAATGTCACCAATTTCTTAGGTCGAAATAGATGAATATTTATGTATTACCCTTTGTTAGTTCATAGGGACAGAAGAAGCAGATGGAAATAATACTCTATAATTTTTTTTTTGTTGGTGAAAAGAATGAGATCCACAAAACGAAAAAGGTGGCGAATGAGAAATAGAGATTACGAGAAGTGAAAGAGGCAAAGATTTAGGTTAAACACATATTAAGCTGGACAAAAGTATGATAAACTGAACTGATATATATATATATATATAATTAACTAAAATTTTTTTAAAATAAATTAAATTTTATAAAGTGGTTATATGAAATTATTTGGGAAGATATAAATTAAAACTCAATTCAATTACTGCAATTAAACAATGTGTTACAGTGTAAATTAAACGAGATTCAAAACGATTATATCTGTTATCACTAAAACTACCAAAAATAATTGTAAATTCATGTGTTTTAACGTCAAAAGAGCAAAAAACTCACTATAAAAGCATGATTTTTTTGTGATGACTCATCAGTGACTGATATATTGATCATAGTTAAGTATAGATTAGTGAAACGCATCAACTTTTTTCTTAAATAAGGAATTATTTTATCATATTTTCCAAATAAGTCAAATAAAAAATCACTGGGAGGGATATGTTTTTAAACCACATTATTATAACAAGCTAGTTTAATAATCTCTCTGTTCCTTATAAATCCATTTCCTAAAAAAATTTGTTGCAAAAAATATATTTTTTAGGTTTTCTATGCATTTTTAGTTAGATATTGATGATGAATTGTAGACTTCAAGATAAATAATTAAATATTATTGACTTAAAGTTATAAAAATTTATTAATCACAAAAAAATGATGCAGTTATTATCAAATTTTTATTATATTTTTTTAATACTCGTATGTGTGAAAACTTAGAAAATAGATTAATTAGGAACAGAATGTATAATTAATACTACTACTATACTTGAATAATCCACATCAATTCTGCTTCTATTGTAACATAAGGTTCCCTTTCTGTGTGGAAAACTGTTTTTAAAAATAGGAGTCTTCTTGGAAAAAACACAACTGATCATTGTCTGTGTAATTAATCATATGGCTCGAAATTTAACAAGAATCTTCGTTTATTTATTACAATTAATTAAAGTATTAAGAAGCGTTGTTGTGAATGTGATCAACAAAAGCTGAAAGAAGACAAAGCATGAGGAAACAGATAAAAGACAAAGCATGATTTACACAAAACACTCTCTTCACTTTCAGGCTCTCTTTTTTAGTTTTTAATCATTCCCTTCTACGTTAACTGGTCCAGTCTCTGTCTCTTACAAATAATATTTTTTATATAAAAGTTTATATACACAAATCGAAATCTCGGTTTTTGAAAAAGTTCTTAACGCAAACTTCTTGTACCCATTAGAATCTTTGAATTTGTTGGATAACAAAATCTTTGAATTTAGTGAAAACAACATGTTACCTAAATTTCCTTCAACCAAATTTGATATAGTTTTTGTTAACAAAATGTACAATTAAGTTAAGTATCTGTTGATTGTTTTCTAGTTTGATTTAGCATGAATTTGATTACGATACAATTTTTTCTTAATATTGGTTTGACAGAAGAATTATTTTCTCAATTATGTTTCACTTTCGATTGGTTTACGGCACGTGTTATTATTTCATGTTGTCAAGAAGAGAGAAGAAGTAATTAAGATAATCAAAAGATAAATATTAAAACCTCTCCTTAAAATGGCTTTCGATTATTGGTAACGAACGGGTATTTAAATGTAATTAAGATCTTTTTTTTTGTCATCGTCTATTATATTATTACTAAAAAATATTTGACCTAATCTGATATTTTACCTGTGCAATATATGTGATTACAATGAATAACTCCCACAAACAATGATTTACGGCGTAATTTTTCCCGTAACACTCGGATCTACAACAGACGTTTTTGCATGTACGACATCGATATCTCCACGATGGACAGACTCTATCCGCAAATACACGAGACCACGACGAATGACTCTGCTTACGACACTCTGAACCTCTCGATAAACTTTGCACCATTAATCTGCAACAAATTGCATTCACCGAAAATCGAACCTCATATCTAATGTAAAAGTATTAATAAATCTTTAGTCCACCACTGAAACAAAGTAACTTCCACAATATAATTAAGATTTATAATTAGATAGAGAATTGCACAAAATTATATACTGTTAATTCGTAGAAATAATAATTAGAACTACCGGAAAATTAAGTGTCTTTCATGTGTCTGAATTTTGATAGTAAGTTTCTAACGTAATTTCCATGGCTCATTTTAAAATGAAAGTAAAACTAATCATTACATTTAAATAGTCAAAAGAACAAAAGATATGAAGAGTGAGCTTTGAGGTTGTCAAGCAACCCAAACTTCTCAGTCCTACGATAATTACAAGACGGTATCAGTTCACTTTTCCTTTTTGGAAATTTTCATCAAATAAAGTGGAAGTAGAATATTTCTTTTTGTATATTTTCGATATTCTTGACGTAAACCTTTATAAAATAAGCATTACAATATGATTATCTAGGGGACACACTGCTAATAAGAAAGAAAAGTAAAACGATATTTTCCCTAATGCTAATTGCTAAATCAAAAGAATGAGAATTAAAAAAAAAAAAAAAAAAAAATCAAAGAACTTCCATCTGTCCACTTGGCAGTTTCTGATTGGGTTAGTTGATTGCCTGCACAAAGCGAAAACACAAGTTGTGTTAAAAAAAAGTGTTCACATTACACAATTAACTGAAAAAAGTTGGTAACTAATCTTTAAGCAACAATAATCAACTGAAATTATTACCTTACAACGTTGCTGTAAAATTCACATCCACCAAAGTTAGCAAAAACTATGGATACTATGAACCGGATAGACCACAGAACCGTATGTGAAAATTGGTTAACCGAGGCCAAAATTATGATACACAAAAAACCACATTCTACACCTGCAAACCGGAAATTACACGGTGCGATCAGTTAAAAAGCGAACCGGAAATGAAAAATGTAAAATAAGAAACTGAAAAAATTGACCAACCTGTTCCCTTTGAGTTAAAGTGGCAATGGAATGTCTCCATCACTCTCAAAGAACCCAAAAACACTTTTGTTCACCTGACAGAAGCCAATCCAATTCTACCATGAGTGAAAAACATTTCATAATTTTTCTCAAGATCGCACGAAACGAATCCTGGTTTCAATAAAGTTTAAATCTTTTTGAATCATTATGATTGCTGATGCATTGCAGAATTTAAAGCAGTTAGACAAAAAAAAAAAAGACAAAAGATTTGATAATATGCAGTGGACAATCTTATCAAGCTTCAATGTTGGGTTCCTTATCCTAATCCGGATGCAAAATCAATGGGGTCCCTTTTTTTTTCCGGGGAGATCAAAATCAGTTGGGTGATCTTAAATGAACTGAGAGAATGAGTTGCCTCCTTTCTTGGTTGAGATTACACCTTTGCACATAAATGCAGAATTGTAGATTGGTCTCTCTATAGACTTGCTCTATTTGAATCTCAGGACCACAGATAACTTATGGACTTCTTTAGTTTTGGACCAGCTCAAGTCACTGACACAGTGACTCAATAGTTTTATCTGTTTATGTCCTAATTTGTCGGTTTGGTGACTTCTAATCTTTAAATGTTTTCATGCATTTTATCACAGTTGAAATACTTAGATGCAAAACAAAGAGACATGATAGAAAAGTTACCGTAATGAGCGGAAAAATGAAAACTCTTTATGTTTCTAGAAGAAGCTGAGTTCGGTGTATCCACGGGAATAAGGTAAGAGCTCTTCCGCTTGGACCCGTGAAGTGGAGTAACTTGTGGTTCTCTTTAACCTATTATGAGCTGACTCAACCTCTGCACAGAAAATGCCATAGACCGGTCTATGATCCGAGAACCGTGACTCTCCTCTTACATAAGATAACTGATGCAGTCCTTCACCGAACCACAATATCCTATCGCACCTTTTATAAGAAAATCAAATGTCAGATGAAAGATTCATAAAGCAGAAGTTCTTGTGTTCTTGCTGTTAAATAGGGAAACTTACCAAGCAGGAGTGCGACGTTTCTCCTTGGGATGCAAATCGTCTCCAGAATATCTATCTGAGTTCCTCGAGTACTTGTACGTTGGTGGGAAATAGATCTTTCCTTCATTCCATCCCTTAAACACATGGCCTCGTTTCTGCTCAATTCTTAGCTGCAAGTATACATTCACCGGATATGAACTTCTTGCACCTTTTTATTCAGACCATTAGATCCTAAGTGTATCTACAAACGTACCTGGTCGTTTTCTAGTAAAGCTCTCCAGTTTTGCATCTCAACGAGTGCTTTGGCAGATCGATAAGACAATGCTATACGGTAATTTAGATCGCCAAGCCATATTATCCGGCTGGTAAAAGAATATGAAAAATTGGATCAAGAGACTGGTAAAAACCAACAAACTGTTTCTTGAAGTCCAATTTCAATCTAAAGTATGAGAAGTAAGATCATCAATCTTACTCATGCTGAAGGATGTTCTCAGGGGATTTTTCTTCCTCTGAACTCTTAATGCGAGGAAACCTCGTTTTCTTGAGTATCTCCATGACATCAGAGTTTCTCTTTAGCTCATCACCTTCTTTTTGTCCCGAAGTCAAGTGAGTACAAACGAAGCAAAAGCTTGTTTGATGGAGCAACATGCTTATTGAGATTGATCCCTACAAAGAACCAAAGAGGCAAAGGCATTATAACAAAGTAGCTAACTAACTCACAGAACAGAGCACTTTGTAAGGAAGAACAAAATCTAACCTTATTTCCGAGATAACCCATCAGTCCTCTGCCAACACAAGATACTTTCATGTTCTTGACGTGTTCCCTTAGCTCGCTTTTCACCCAAATGGTTAAGAAAACACCTACCATTTGTTTGCTAGCAACTAAACAATACTGCGAAGAGTTCCACGGGATCCTATATCCGTTCTCGTTTGCTGCAGAACCTGGTGAGTACAAGACAGTGCTTGGAGAATCCCCGAGACCATTATCATCATCTGAAGACCTTGAGAAGTCACTTGGCCGTGAAAAATCACTCGGTCTAGAGTAGTAATCACTTGGTCTAGAGTAGTCACTCGGTCTTGAATCACTAGGCCTTCTGGAATAATCACTAGGCCTTCTGGAATAGTCACTAGGCCTTCTAGAGTAATCACTAGGTCTTCTAGAGTAGTCACTAGGCCTGTGACTGCTGCTACTACCACGGAAACTGGGGTCGAAATCACTTGGCCTGTGGCTGAAGAAGACACGGTCACAGACGCTGAAACGACGGTCAAGACCTGGCTGAGGAATTGAAGGATCGTTCCATGTACTACTTGGGGTCTGAAAAGACCGTCTGTGGAAGAAAGTGGAGTTCTTTTGCCTTGTGGAGCCAGAGAAATCAGCATCAAGCTCTGCCATAGGCACAGGGATAGGAGAAGGCGTGTGAAAACCGCTGGTTCCGCTAGTTCCTGGTCGGTTATTGAGCGTTTTACGAATAAGAGAGAGCCATTTCTGAGCAGGTCCATTGTCTTCAGCTCCAAGGACATTACCAGCATTAAGAGGAACAATCTCCTGGAATCTAAATTTGAACCAAAAGCAAAGACTGAGGAAGAGAAGATTCTAATGAAATTCATAAAAACAAAATGATGTATTTTGAAACATACCCGAGTACATATATATCTGCAGGAGCTGATGAATGAAGCCACTCATCAAGGTTTAAGTCTGAAGGAGGAGAGCGTCCAGCTACGTTCCAGGTAGCTACAAAGATACTGCTCAAAGTAATCAACACTAGATTTCAGTAAACAACACAGTTTACAGGTAATATATGAGTGTATGTGTGTGTTATATATAAGAACCTGTAGTTTTGGACATCAATGATCCTAGGATTCTCATAATTCATTCTCCTTTGACGAGCTTGTTGCTCCCAGTTCTTACTGAGTTTCTCTGTGAACCCCCATGAAATCATCAGTAACATAAAAAAAAAAAAAAAACCATTTAGTTTGATCAAACAAGTGAGTATATGAATGATTTTACCAGTTTTGGTCATCTTGATTGTGGAAGGTGCTTTCTCAGCTGAGAAGCTACTTCTGTGCTCCACTTCAACTCCTTTAATTAAGAAATCAATATCAGTAACAAATTGAATTAAGATAATCTCAGAAGTGACAAAACATAACGCTTGAGGAAAAAAACAAGAAGAAGTAAACAAAATTAGTTAAGAGAGAGAGAGAGAGAGAGAGAGAGAGAGAGAGAGAGAGAGAAATTACCAGCAGAAGTAGAATCATCTGCTTGAAACTCCTCTGTTTTGCTTTTGATATTAAACAATTTCCTGACCATCTTCTTGGACCATGCCAGCTTCATTTCAGAAAGTCAAAAACAAAAATGTTCATCTTGAAATTCCATGAAGATGGGCCAAAAAAAAAAAAGGTCACAACTTTAGATGATAAAAACCTTATTATTAGTCTTGGATTTGTCTTCTCTCATTGTTACTTCTTCTCTGCTTCTCTACTAGTGTAATCTGTGGATCTTTCCTTCTTCTTCTTTAACACATACTCAATCTTTCCCAAATCTTTCCCCTAATTACTCAAAAAAAAACACTTTTGGTTCTGTTTGAATCACTGCCAAAAAAAGATGGAAAATTCCTAAATTTTGACTAGAATTGGGGTTTTTTGTCCCTCTGGACCAGACAGAAACTTAGAGGAAAGCAAATTAGAATATAGAATCTGGGTTTCTCACAAAGCAATGAACAAATGTTGGCTCTTTCTTTTTGGTTCTTGATAGAAGGGTTTTAATGGCGGAGACAGGAAAAAAAGGAAATGTAGCAGAGAGAGAGAGAGAGAGAGAATGAGAAAGAACTTAAAATAAGAGAAAGTGTTGAAGAGACATCAATTCTTGAAGTAGACAGAGGCAAGACAATGAGGGCAGATTTTAGAGTGAGAAAGTAAAAGTGACAAGTTTCTAGAGAGAATGAGAGTTCTTTTGCTTCTGAGAGAAGAGAAGTTAGAGAGAGAGAGAGAGAGAGCTTCTTCTTAGAGTAGTCCTTGAATGAAACGGCAAAGTAAAAGCAGCGTATTTTGAACAAAAATATAAAGTTGCAGAGACCTACTAGCTAGTGTTTTAGTCTTCTTTTGCTCCACCTTTTTTTTTATTTTTTTATTTGGCTGTGTGTTTTTTTAATAATAATTAGTATGTTTATGTTTTGGAAACTTTTTATTCATCTAATTTAATATCACGATTTGACACAACCATTTTGATTAGATTTCCAAAACGAAAATTTAATATTGACAACGTCTGTCTAATTCAAATCGCATTAATTTAATTTTAATTTTGTTTGCCAATAGCATTTTTGTTGTTGTTGAAGTTTACCACAGCCATGCCAGTTGGTAAGGTAGTAACATTTTATCTAGTATATATATATATATTTTTTTTATCTTGAACAAATTTGATCTCTACTCTTGAAAAATGTAAAATTCCATAACCATCATAATTTTTGTTGATTTAGGGTGTAGTCCATAACTCATTTTCAGATTTAGGATTTAGGGCATCACACTTAACATATACATACATATATATATATATATTGGTTTTAAGTCTTCAATCATCATTCAAAAGAATCACAGAAAAGAAAATTAGATATGTTAAACAAAATGATAAAAACGAGTTTTAATTTGACTGACGAAAATGTAGAATGACATAATATCTAGTGTATTTTTGATTAATCTTGTAAAATTATAGAATTCTGCGACAATCTATGATTGATATAAACATGCCGGGTGGTTTTTGTCAACTCTAGTAAAAACTTATCATCACATCTTGTAATAATAAAAGTAAAAGTCGAGAAGTTCTTATTATCATAATCCATTTGGCCAATAATACGTGTCAAATGTCAAATATTTTTTTTAATTTGATTGAAAATTAAATTTAAAATAAGAAAGTTTGAAACTTAACAAATTAATTGATACATAATCGTTGGTGCAACTAATATTTATAAATGGATCAGAATGAACCTAAAGTAATAGAAACAAGAGAGAATTTTTCAATTTTCCACATATGCATGCGAAAGTTATGCATGATGTTGACTGATAAAGCACCCAAAAAAAAGCATATAAAATTATTTGATACGATTACCACAAACCTATATGCAGCAAATAACAAAGGTTACATAATAAGCAAACATGTTTAACTCAATACTGATTTTTGGTTGATTAGTATCGTATTGGTAAAGGATTGCAGTGGCATTTTTTCTAATTTAGATGTTTTCAAATGGTTAAGCTTTAAAAGAGAGCATTGACAATTCAGTTAGGTAGTTGTACTTGTCATCTCTCTGTACTCTTTCTTTCTTTCAAAAAAAAACTGATCAGTGTATTACAAGAACATTTTTGCCGATACTAACATCAATTTTTCGTAAACTAACTGATTCTGTATCTATTTCTATTTCTTTCTGAAATTGAACTGATATATTACGTCCATTCATATCTCACGATAATAATATCTTTTTGTATTGCATTTTCTCTCCAAGATTTTGGTCTATCAAATAAAGTAAAAAAAAAAAAAGCAAAAGAATAATACTATTAAAAGTTAAAAAGAGAGAGAGGTAAGAGGGGAAAAAGAGAAAGAGGGCTATGTCACTATGCCCTCTGGTTCTATTGTTATAGTTTGCCATATCATCTTTCCCTTTCAAATTTTTTTTTTGTTGTTGCTAATTTACTTTTATTTATTCCGAAAATTTTATCTTTATTTAAATATTGAGTTTCTGAATTTCCTAAAATTTGGATGATTATTTTATTTGTAGATTTATTCTTTCCTTGTAGCACAAATGTTGGACACAAGATACTGTTTTAAAGTCCACTCGCCACTGATATCAGGAGTTTGCGCTCCTTTTTCTGTATTTTTCTTGAGACTCCCAATTTCGCATCTTTTAAGTTTCATTTTACTTCAATGTTTATTGAATACTCCGTATATAGAAATATTTATGCAACAACTTCTAAGTCACTAGACATTAGGGTTAAGCATAAAGCCATATAGATGAACTTCTTAGAACATCGAAGATCTAGATCAAGCTATATAAGATTCGCTATGAGGCCTTCAATCAATCCGTAGACGCATTTCAAAAAGAAAGAAACAAAATACTCCAGTTTGAACATTCACACCGTGCACCATATTTGATATGATCTGATCCACTCAATATATGAGTGTAAAAATTTAATATATAATTCATACTTTGGTTGTTATTTACAGTTTATATATTAAAAAATCCACATTTGGTTGCTGAAATCCCACAAACCTTGATTTTATTTTAGACACCCACAAACCTTGTTATATGTATAAAAAGTAAATACCTAACTTAACAAAAAGAAATACGGAAAATAATTAAGAAATTGATAATGGCCTGACGGCGGAGAATTTCATGCTGGGGCAGCCCAATGTCCCATATCTGATTAAAACTATCCGCATAATCACTAGATTATCGGTATTGTAAAATTTTAAATTAATTTATAAAATAAAATCTGCAGAAACTTATAAAAAAAAAAGATCCAAAATACTTAAAAATACGGAGATCAGCTCCACCATACATAGAACACTCATGAATGCTAATCATGATTAGTATCTACACCATTAATTCGTTTTGCTAATTGCTTTGCCCCATCAAGATACGTCCATATTTGTTTACACACAATGGGAAACGCAATATCGAACATATATGTGAACAATAACAATTATATTTGACACAGACGTTTTCGACGATTGATGATTATACTCAAAATATGATTTCAACCATTTGTAGTCATTGTTTTTTTTTTTTTCACCATTTGTAGTCATTGTTTGAGTATTCTTAAACACGTTTTGATAACATTAAATGGCCCATGTTATTCAATTAGTGTTTATTGATGTTTAATTATCAACACATGCGATATATATTGACAAACACAATTATTTGCGTCAAGACTGGCAAAGACGCGACTAGTAAACAGATGAAGAACGATATATATATATATATATGCTTTTATTTGTGTCGTCAGACTCACATATTTTTAATTTTACGATAGATGTTCGCTTTATTTTTGTGTAACCTATCTATTATATGAGTGGACTTTCATTTTATTGGTATCTAATCAGTAAGAATATTTTCGTTAACTTGTCTCCACGAACTCGTATAGATGATGTATACTTTCACATTAGATGAACACTAAGCAACGAATTTTTTCCTTTTTAGATTTAATACATTTCTCAAATATGGTTGCTAGTTGAAATAAAGAAGGGGAAAAAAAGCAAAACAATGTGAGCAAAAAATTTCGAAAGAAAAAACGATCGAGGGCATGCAACACATATTAATAAAGTCGACCTATTAGAGAGAAAAAAAGTCGACCTATTAGTTTCCATATCCTGAAATTCAGGATTCAAACATCAAACTATACAAAATATCGCAATCTTTCTGTTACCAATAAATTACAAATCAATAGGATTATAGAATCATTAATGAAAACTTTTGTTTTTGTATTTTCTATGTGCCAATATGTTTAATGGGCGAAAGAGGAAGAGACATGACCAAGTGGTGTCAAATGGATGCGCATTTATAATGTTAGTCTATATTTGTCATCTTCAATATAAAAGGATATTCCTTATTTTGGAAAATATTTTCTTACACTGTTGAGCTCAATCTTTGAACCTTTAAGTTTCGTTTTACTCGATAAAAATGATACTAATCCAAACAAAATGAAAGATTGTGTACCCTTGAACGGGTTGTCTTTATCAAGTGAATATATTCATTTAGGATACATAGAGGTCCTATCCTTGCTTCTGAGCTCGATCTAGAGCTTGATGCAAACATATTTTGTTCTCTATTTCTTTTATATATAACCGAGAGAATTAATCTCATATTGACAAATAGAACTAATCTTTAAAGTATATACGTAAAACATTATATTATGTTTTTTTATATGATGTTTTTATGTAATTTTTTGTTCGACTGCGATTTGACTATTCAAAAAACTTGTTACGACTATTCAACTAATATGCATATCAAACAATTTTTTCTATACTTCCTTTTTACTCACATATATACTAAAATTATTTTCATCAGGGCATCTATCATGAATTAATATTTTGAATTAAACACACTTTAATTTACTGTAACGTTTTGACGGAAAATACACATGTGTCTAATTATTTTCCATGCACCACCATACTATTATAATCCGAAGATGTAATAATTATAAGTGGAGAACCTAATATACTTTATAGAAAATATCCTAGAGAGATAATGTACATGTGTAAAATAATTCTACATGTTTAGTATATATCATGTGTCGTAATCACTTTAGTTTTCCCATAGCAGCAACTCTTTACTTTAACCTATAGTTTGATGGTACGTATATATAAACCCGTAATCATTATGCCAAAGCCATTTTCCCTATATGAATCCATAGTTTTATGATAATTATGAAACGACATCCGTTGAAACTGTAGTAAGAGGCTTTTGATTCATACGTAAGGGTTAACAAGACCAAGGGACAAAAGTACATTGCATGGTTCAATTTTCAAATGGTTATTACATCTAATCACCAACGGTTTAATTCATTTAAAAAAAAAAAAATACGACGATGATTTTGCTTTCACTTTTACTTTTTAGTACAAAATCTCATTTCTCGAAATTCAAGATTAACGAGGCAGTCAGAGCAAAGATTCACCCAAAATTTATTAATATATACATAAAATAAGATTACATCATTCAAAGACTTAGGAATTAAATCGTATGCATCTGATTTTTTTTTTTTTTTTTTTTTGCTTTTATTGTGGGGAGGCCCACTCTTTCTTTATGTTTGCTTGTAGGCTATGTAATGCCCGTTTGTATTTAGAGTCGGGTCATATAGCATTTTCAGGAAAAGGAATAAAATAAAGCTTAATAGTTCAAAGATGGGATATATAAATTATTTTAGATAATGTTTGCTAATTATATCTCGTTCTAACCCCTTGATCTTCATGATTATATAGGTTAAATTTCCAGAAAAAAAGAAAAGCTGTTTTGCTCAAAGCAAGATCATATACTGTATTTTATTTTGCGTGAAAATAGAAATGATAATCAATTAATAATCTATGAATTATCGTATATAGTTGCTTTAATTTCGGTGATTTTTAGTGAAACCTCTAAATCTCTAATTCTTCATATAGCAAACTTTTTATCGATGTTTTAGAAGTTAACAAGGCTCTTATAAATGCAACTCTGTTGAAAAGTGATCATCGTATTGCAAGCATCGATGTTGATGTTGAATAATGATGATGATGAGAAGTTCGTTGGTCACTAGCTATATAAATCAATGTTCTTCTACAAGCCGGTTCGATCAACCGGTCCGGTTCAATCAATTGGCCCGGTTCGGGTTTAAGTAGCCTCTGAACTTGCAAAATCTCTTTCCATCTCTGTTTCTCAAGCTGTGGGCACTTAGAATTCTCGATTAAAATCAACATGTTTAGAATTCTCGATTAAAATCAACATGTTTGTAGTAAAAATATATATCTAGGGATCCAGACAGGTGTTTGTAGTAATGAGTTTCGAGTGTCAAAGTTTTGAAGCTGGAGATAACAGAAATAAAGCATGATTTAAACTTAGTTTTATGCATTACTATAGTTGGCAGATGAGGTTTTAGCAGGAGGAAAGGATAAAAACAACTTTTAACAGTGGGTTTAGAAAAGCTTAGCTGTAAGTCTGTAACTAATGAATGTTGGCTCTGTCATTGAATTTAGGAAGCATTGGAAGGGACCTCTCTCCTTTTTGATTCATCGCTCTTGTTTCATTTTGTAAGCGGTACCAAAATTCGAATGTTAACAGATTCAGTCTTGGTTTATAATCAGGGGTCCAATTCTTTTGCGACATGAAACATTTTGCTATATAAGTTGTTAGAGTTTATAGCAGACATAACTAAATGCATACAAAAGCCAAGGTTTTTTTTGGAAATGCCTACAAAAGCATAACACAAGTCTTTGAAAAGATGAAATAGCATATGATATTATATGAGTTTGGTGATGACTCATGGCATAAGTATGCTGAAACCTTCAACTAAATCTGCTTCCTTTGGTTGGACGATAAGATTGTCAAACATATTCCCAATCTTCGAATGCTGCACCATAGTGTCCAACACTTTATCCTCTGTCACAGCTTCAGCAATCTTTTCCTTTCCTTTGTCATGTCTCGAAGAGCATGCAAACACCAGCTCTGAGATTCTATCCTTTTGTGCTTGCTTACAGTACTTTGGTCCCTCAGGAGTTCCTTTTGCAACCAAGTGATATGTGTAAACAATCCGCTGCTGCCCGATTCTGTAAGCACGGCTTATAGCTTGTCTTTCGACTGCTGGATTCCACACAACATCCAAAAGAATCACCCTTGATGCTCCTACCAGACTGATCCCTTCAGAGCAGGCTTTTGTTGAAGCTAAGAACACTTTTGCCTTGGATTTTGGATCATTGAATTCGTTTATCAAGGTTTGTCTCTGTTTTTGCTCGAGTTTGCCGTGCATGTACAACACTTCCTCCCCTGGATTCCACTTGAAACGAGAGACCAGATGTTTCATTATCAGTTTCAATGGGTCTATGTATTGGCTGAAGACCAACACTTTCTCCTTTATCACCTCGCATAACTCAACAAACTCCATGAGGAATCTCGTTTTCACGCTTTGCTTTGGATCGAGCCTTACCTTCTTAAGCTGTGCAAGCAAAGCCTCGTCGATGGACAAACGTTCCTTCTCAGAAAGTTTGCAGCGAGAGACTAGAGAAGGATGGACTGAGACCAGAGACAGCTTGTGTTCTGTTTCAAACACGTTTTTTTTTTTCCGGTTGTGAGTGACTTCAATGGATTCTAGGACTCTCTTCTGCAGTTCAGGTGGGTTTAACACCACAACGCATTCTCTCAAACCAGGGAGGCTCCTTTGAAGAATGCTTCCTTTATGGACATGCACAAATGGAAGCATAACAGTCTTCAGCTCTTCGATCCCACGGTTGTTAATTTCATTCCCCAACGCTCTTTTTCCTCTTTTGGTTACAGTCATCCCACTCTTCTTGAGCGTGGATGTGAGCCTCTCCAGATACTTAGGTCTTGCAAGTCCCAAAACATTGCACAGCTCCTGGAAGTTGTTCTGAAAAGGAGTTCCAGAAAGCAAGATACGTTTCTGTGTTTCCACTTTAGATAGTGTTTTCCATATACAACTTCTTTGGTTCCTAGGCGTGTGTGCCTCGTCAAGAACCAGCAGTCCAGGCCTTCCCATAAGTATCTCTCTGATATCATCTAACTCTTTGTCTGGTTTCACTTCTCTCACTATCTTTGTCTTTTTGTCCTCGTCTTTAACTCCTGCAAGCTTCTCATAGAGGTTGTAGCTGATCCCGAGTATGCTCTTTGCTTTTATCCAAGAGTATATTTTCACCATCCTTATCTCATTATTGCTTCTAGCAGTGGCATTCTTCTGCATCAAAAGTCCCAGCGCCGACGAGCTCTCTTTTCCGGTAAACTCCAAACTGCTGAGATTATGAAAAGGAATGCTTATGTTCCATTTCTTAAACTCCTCTGCCCATGTGAGAAGCAAGCTTGCAGGAGCAATGATCACTGGTTTGCAATCTGGGAAGCATGCAAGGTATGCTTGCAGGAAAATGATGGTCAGGCGAGTTTTTCCTGTCCCGGGAGCGTGTGACATGATGCATCCTCCGGTTTCATCGCTGTTCTCAAAGTCCTTGAGTTCGTTCAACAAGATTGTACCGGCTAAGTTCCTCCAAATAAACTCAAAACCCTCTTGCTGGTGAGGATACATTTGAGATTTGACCCCTGGGATCTTATCCCAAACAGTTCCTTCTGAAGAAACACATCCCTCATCTAAGCTGTTCTTGTTAGGAGCTTCAAACCCAAGTTTCCCAATGAAGCTGCTGTTTTCTTCCTCGTCAGATCTATCAAATCTTCTCCTTTCCCTTGTGATCTTCTCTCCCTACATGAAGAAGCATACATTATAGTTACCATCAAACCTTTCAGTTCAAACTTTTAATCATTTTATTGAATACTCCAGATTCCTTACCCACTCAGATTCATCCATGCTTCGAATCTCTCTCTGCACGAAGCCGCAGTTCATACACTTCATACCAATCTCAAGATCAAGACACAGTTCGTGATTCCCTTTTTTACATTTTGCTGCTGGAGTTTCATCAGTTGATATTTCTATCTCCATCTGCAAAGATTTCAAGTCAGAATTACCTTGTTCTTAAGCAAAAGGAGATAAAAATACTGTTTTGAAGAAAACAAGAAATTACATTTGCAGATAGCTCGTTGCCGACGTCGTTAGATTTACTGTAAAATGCTAGTTCTTCCCACAGCATCGCTACCTCTGAATCCGACTCAGAAATCACAGGTGGTGATTCAGGTTCCTCCACACCAAATCTCTCTATCAATGGTGGTGGCCTAATAATTAGAAGTCCATCATCATCATATTTTCTTTGATCTTCCTTTGCTTGTTCTTGAGACTGGTCTTCAGGTGAAGGAACAAGTTCTTCTGCTTCTTCATCTCCTTCGCCTAATTGACCTTTCTCCCAAACAGAGTTCACAAGAAGCCTGAAAAGATCAACTTCTTTATGGTTTCCATTTATCGTTCTCCACTCTGAGTTGTTATTAGTCTTGACCTCTTTGTCTTTTAGAGAAGGATCAGATTCATATCCAGATTTATCTGCCGAGCTGATAGAAGAATCATCAATTGGTTCATTAGTCAAAACAGACTTATTTAATCCCTCTGCAACTACTGCAACTGCAGGTATCATCAACCCCAAGCTGTTGTTGGCTTGGACCTCTTTTGCTTTCTCTGAATTCTGGCTTTCAGGTCTTGATGGCTTTTCAACTGCTTGTACCTCTTTTGCTTTTTCTGAACTTAGAATTTCAGGTCTGTATGTGGATGGCTTTTCAGGTGCTTGTACCTCTTTGGCTTTCTCTGAACTGACAATTTCAGGTCTGGATATGGATGGCTTCTCAGGGGTTTTCACTTCTTTTCCTGTCTCTGGATTCTCCAATTCAGGTCTGGATGTTTTTTCAGGTGATTTCCTAGAGTTGATGGAAACAGAATCTTCATACTTTGATACATTAGTAGAAGCAAAGTTGTTCACATCCTCAATTTCATCTCTTAATGCATGTGGTCTGATGAAAGAGCTGTGAGACTCAGGGACTCCTGTGTTCTCTTTGCCACAGTGAGCACAAGTGAACACCGGGTTGCTCGGCTGCTTTGTTACTCTTTCAACTACTTTTTGTAGTTCTTCTTCTTCTTCTCCTCGACGGTTTAATTTCCGAATCTTCTTGTCCTCTTTTCTAGGCTTGGTTAAGCAAGAACCAGACCTCTTATACCTTCCCAAAGGCTCCCTTTCCGCTATAGGGACATTCCTGACTGGTGAACTGACCTTTAAAAAATCATCATCATCTGTATTATCTCCAACTACCTCCTTTAAATTGAATTCATCGTCACTCGAGGAGAAAGATGAAGATGAAGACGATGATGATGATGAAGATGGATCCTCAGAAGAAAGATAGTCCACAGTTATATCATCTTTGGTGTTATTATCTTCACTCTCTTGATTTTCTTCTTCCTCTCCGTCAGTTTCACTTGTGCTATCTTCGCCATCACTGATAGATTCTACGGTTCTGCTACTTTCTTCAAACAGCTTCTTCTTGGCAGAAGCTCTGGCTTCAGTTTCAGACTCAGAATCTGAAAGAATCTCTATTTCACCAGGGACTGAGTTCTCAACATCCAAACCTATAATCTCAGGGGAACACTTGTCCTTCACACATGTGTTCAGTTCAGACGCATCTTTTAACCCAGAAGAGCTCGGAACTGATTTCTCAACATCCAAATCTGTAATCTTAGGAGAACACTTCACCATCACACATGTGTCCTGTTCAGACCCATCTCTTGACCTAGAAGAGCTCGGACCAGATTTCTCAACATCCAAATCTCTAATCTCAGGGGAACTCTTCACACATATGTTCTGTTCAGACACATCTCTAAAACCAGAAGAGCTCGGAACTGATTTCTTCTCCACAGCCAAATCACTTACCCTAAAAGAACTCTCTTTTACAAATGTGTTCAGTACAGACCCATCTCTTAACTCAGAGGAGCTCGGACCTGATTTATCCACATTCAGATCCCTGAAGATCCTAGACAAACTCTCCTTCACAGAGTTGTTCTGTACAGACCCAATCCTTAAACCAGCAGAGTACCTTTCACTTACTTGAGCAGGAACACGGTTGTTGTAAGTAGGTGTGACGTCCTCAATGTCAGAATCAGGGTCTTTTCTTCTTCTCTGCCTCCGTTTCTTTAGAGGAGATGTCACAGTAGCTTCTATCTCCATCTTCTTCCGCTTATTAACCACCTGAAGACGCTGCTTGCTCCGGGATTTAACTCTCTTCCCAATCCACTCCATTAGAGCAAAAGAAAGATCTGAAAAAGAAACACAAGATTGAAAGAGAAAAGACTGTAAGAAACCTAGAGAAGATAATGATGGGTCTTAGAAAAAGAAGAAGCGACGATAAAGAAAGAGAGAGAGAGAGAGAAAAGTAAGAACCTTGGACAAGAAAAATGAGTCTTCCTCAGGTCTTTGAGATCAAACGGTTGAGAAGAGGATGAAGTGTATGAATGTATCCAAGACTTTGAGAATTTTGATTTTACTAGTTTTAGAAGAGGGGAGAGAGTGATGGGCGGAGAGAGAAAGGGGCATGAAGAAAGCGTGATGGCAAAGCCAAAGCATGCTATTTCAGGACTACTCATACCGCCAAAAACGTACTATTTTCTACACTCTGTGCTTTTACTTTTGCTCAGTTTTCTTACATTTTCCACAAACCAGCTCATTAATCAGTTTCTCTTTCAAGCTTTGTTTTTTTTTTCCCTCTAAATTACTTTTTGACCGCTCAGATGTTCCGAGTCAGAACCTAAAACGTCACTCAAACTGCAGGAACATAAATTTCATTACCAGACAAAGAATGTGTAATAAATGTCTTACAGCTTCTAATTTCTTTTAATGTCATTTTCCATTTGTATTTGTTTCGAAATGTAATCTTTACTTTACCAAAAGAGATTTGTTATTAAAATTTTTAAGTGAACAAATTCGAATTATTATTTCCCTTTATAAAACGATACAAATCTCAAAAATTTTAAGGAACGGCCATTGGAGTAATGAAATCAAGTAATGTACCTTGCTAATTTAATTTCAATATTATAAATTATAATTCTTTTACACCTAAGAAAACTAGATATTGTGATTAAAGAAAAGGCAACCCAACATAATTACGATTACCACATATACAAACCAAAATTTTGTAAGTATGGCCAAAAGCAATTTCATTTCTCAATACTCTCTAAACAATTTTAGGATATAAAGCAAATAACATCATTACAATACAGAGAAGATTCTGCAAGCCCATTAATGTAGAGTATGCGTTCACGCAATGACGCAAAAGTGATCTTGGAACTTGGTCTACATCACTAACAAGTTCTAAATTTGAAGAAAGATAACATTTATACACAACTTCACTTTTGGTGCCTACCTTTTATCTAATCACAGTAATGAACATAACATCCTATGAGAGTTTTAACAGATTAGGAAAAAGAAAGCTAAAGTGTGTATAAGTCAAAGATAACAACTTGCTGAGGGGACCATTAAATTAATCTCCTAATAAATTCACTTTGTTTAAAAAAAAATTTCTGTGAGAAGTTATAAGCTCCTATGAAATTGAATAACAAGGGTAATGTTTTAGATTGTTATTACTTATTAGAACTACGAAGTACATATCTAAAAACTGAATAACAAAATAAAGAGAATAATTTTCGTTTACACTCTACCATCCACTGTAATTGGAGCAAAGCACATTGGTTTTGGATAAGTAATAACCATCCACTGTAATTGGAGCAAAGCAAAAGGAAGATTCAAAAACTAAGAGAAAGAAAAGATTTAGAAAAGCTGAGCTTCTTCATGAGTTGGTTAAGTCCTCCTGAGCCTTCTTAAGACCGTAAAATTGCCTCAGATGAGCCGTAACCATCTCTCAAACCAGCCATCTACACGAGTATAGCAATTATGATATTATGTACATTTTAAAGGTATATATATATATATATATATATCAAGTATCAACTGTTAGTCTTCCAAGAAACATACCACAAATCTGAAGGCAAGACCTAAAGGTTCTGAAGGCAACGTGTCCTTCCAACAACGGAATGGGCACATAGGTCCCCGAAGAAGAGATCAATATCCTAATGACATGGTGCTACATGTTAAAAAACTCTGGTCTCGTATCCCAAAGGACCCAAACCGTGCGGAATGCAAAGCGGGCGAATCTTTGCCATAACGATAATGTTGTTGGCTTCTTCTTTCTTCTCCAAAGTAGAAATCAGTAGATTCCGAAACCTTCTTTGCCAAGCTTGCTCAGTTGATAATCCCACAATAAAAAAAAAAAAAAAGCTGCAATCTTTACATCTCCATCGAAAGAGAGATGCAGTAATCTCCGATCTTCCTCTTCAGATCCACCGGAGCTCCGGAGACGATGTTCAACCACCGTCCTACATTTTTTGTAATGTCGAAGTCAAAATCTCACCGATTCCGTATTATATGACGTGGCAGCTGTGTATTGGTGGTAACGATAGCACAACCTTTTCGTCTGCGTCGGTAGCGACCGCTTTGGGAATATATAAATCTCTAAATTATTAATTAGAGACTAATCTTTTCACTAATCCCAAATTTATTTTCGGTTTCTTAGAAAATATAAATAAAGATTACAACATCTCTCTCTTTCTTTCTCTCATTCGGTTTAGCTCGCGAAACTGAATCTGGTGTGTGTCTTTGCACTAAATTCTTAGTACGGACATTGCAATTTGCGAAATCCGGCGAGAAAATAATGGGGTTCATAGTCGGAGTCGTAATCGGACTCGTTGTCGGAATCGCCATCATCATCGGTTTTGTCAAGTTGGAGACTTCTCGATCCAAGCTTCGCTCTGAACTTGTGAGACCCCACTCCCTTTTTTTTTTTTTTTTGATTTGAAAAATTCGCTTTTTTTTCCCCCGAGATTTGGTCAGCTCTTTCTTTATCGGGATTTTGTTTCTTTTTATCAGGCGAACACGGTGGCTGCTTTTGCGAGGAT
Source organism: Turritis glabra (assembly GCA_900406565.1). Lineage (NCBI taxonomy): Eukaryota > Viridiplantae > Streptophyta > Magnoliopsida > Brassicales > Brassicaceae > Turritis > Turritis glabra. Next base: position 11,754,138 of record OVBN01000030.1, on the reverse strand, counting down.
GACTGTGGAGGATTCCAGGAAGCTTTTGCCTGCTGAGTTTTATCCTTCCTGGGTTGTCTTCTCCGAGCGTCAGAAGTTGCGTTACCCAGCTTCTCCCTTTTTGCATCTGCTTACATATCTTTCTCCTTTTGTGCGACACGAAAGTTGTAGAATTTGGTCATACTTGGGACTCATTCCTGTTGCTTTGGCTTTTTTCTTTTTACTTCAGTTGACTTGGCTGAACCATCACTTGACAAAGATCTGGCCTTATGTTGATGAGGTATGTTTGGGTGTTATCGATTTTTTTTTTGTCTACATCATTGAGTGAAAGAGATGTTATTTGTATTATGAATATGAAGATATTTCTTCTCCTGTTTTTTTATTCATCGGAATTTAGGCAGCCTCTGAGCTTATAAGAGCATCCGTCGAGCCTGTTCTCGAGCAATATAGACCTGCCATAGTGGCCTCCTTGACTTTTTCTAAGCTTACTCTCGGTACAGTGGCGCCGCAATTTACAGGTTAGTTTTCTTCTTTTTCTTTTTTATAATGTTAATCTTTGTCTTGTGAGGTACCAGAACTTGTGCAATTGATTCATGTTAGATTGGCGTTGAAATCTCTTTGCTTGTGAACTTTTTGGTTTAGTTGAGTCCATAGAAATCTTCAGTTTGAGCTTACATTCTTAGTCAAGAATGTTCTTTCCTGTGGTAGTCATTAAATTCATGTCAAAGAAAAAATATTCAATTGAATAAAAGAATGAGAAGTGGATTAAAATTTCGACTGGAAAAGAAATAGGCAATGGCAGCCGTACCATTCTTTATATTTCTGCGGATTGTGTGTTTAAAGTTTGCAAAAAGTGGAGCCATAATCTCAAATGAAAAAAGTGTGTTGTTGCTTTAGAATTTATGTTTCTGCTTGTGCTCCTTGGTGTTCTTTAGGTGTTTCCATTATCGATGGAGACAAAAATGGGGTGACCATGGAACTTGATATGCAATGGGATGGAAATCCAAATATAGTACTTGGCGTCAAGACCTTAGTTGGTGTATCTCTTCCAATTCAGGTACAGGAATGTGCCTCATGCTTCTCTCGATTGCTTACTTCTTCGAACTGTGAGATTGATGCTAAAGATCTGATTTTACACCATATTCTCTTGGAAATGCCTCTTTGCTTCTAGTTATAGGCTGAGCCCAAGTTCCAGATCTAGTAAAAAAATTAGTTTTTTGTTGAAATCTTTCGCTGAACGGTTAAGAGTCTGGGAATAATTTTGGTATCAAATTGATATGCAGATAAAGAACTAAGGCAGAAATGGCTACTGATGATATAGTTTTTGTGACAATATAACTCTGAAAATAGCTAGTATGATTTTTTTCTTCTACAAGTTCACTTTGGGAATTATTTATGTGGCAGTAAATAGACTTTATATTTTTCTGTCTTGCAGAAATTGTTAAGGAAATACTGATATTCTTAACCTTTCTAGTTTGATCATTGATAAGCTGACTACAACTGATTTCTTATTCTTTGTTTTCTAGGTGAAAAATATAGGATTCACTGGTGTTTTCAGGCTGATTTTTAGGCCACTAGTTGATGAGTTTCCTTGCTTTGGAGCTGTCAGTGTTTCTCTTAGAGAAAAGGTTGGTGTCCCCTGAAGCAAACTATAGCTGAAATTGGCTAAGAAAGTTCATATTTTTTTTGTACTTTTGCTTAATCTTGTTGCATCCTTGTGCTTGTATACCTGAGCATGCACGCATGTGTGCTAGATTGGTTTGATTGAAGAAAGCCGTGGTGACCCAAAATCTTCGACTGGCAATGATCAGTTTTGTCTGGTGTTTAGCTTAAACATCCAATTCTGTGTTGCAGAAAAAATTGGACTTTACACTTAAGGTTGTTGGAGGTGACATTTCAGCAATTCCTGGACTTTCTGAAGCTATTGAGGTTTGGTCTACTAGTTGTTTTTATCATGATAGCATTTATTTGTTACGAAGTGAACACATTTTCAACTAGTGTCAGGACGGTCGTTTTCTTTTAGTTAATTAGCTGAAAATTTCTTGCGCAATTTATCTGGAAATTAATGTGTTTCAATATCCGACTATCTTTCTCCTTTTTCTGTCACCGGTAAATTTATTTTCTTGATGCCAAATCTTTATGTCATTCTGGAGTTTGAGAGAAAGGAACTATCAAAATGGTTTCAACTCTTAATTTAACTATGAAGTATATATGTGGTCGAGAATAGACAAGGTGTTTTGCTTATTGCATTTTTCCATTAAGCATCTTATTTTGTTTACAATGATAGGTGGAACCATATGTGTTTATCTTATAACTTGCTCGACAGGTTGGCAATTTCAGTTGACTGGTTTCAAGCTTAAGTTCTTATTAACACATGAAACCTTGTTCATATGCTGTTTTTGTAAATCATAGTCTACGTTCCTAGTTTTCTTTTTCTTTTCCATCTAATTTTCTTACCCAACGCTCCGGATGATACTAGTGATGCGATGCTGTAATATCTTAGATGCTCCCTTATGCTCTGGTGCATATGACACTTACGGACTTACCAGTATGTTAATATATAACAGGAAACAATTCGGGATGCCGTGGAAGATTCTATCACATGGCCTGTTCGGAAGGTCATCCCAATTTTGCCTGGTGATTATAGGTACACCTCAGATTAAATACATGAAGTTAAACTGTTGACGTACTATTTAAGGTTTTTATAGAGGGTTTAAGTCCTTACTTCAGTGCAGGACAACTTTCTTTTTCGTTTTTCACTTTCTTACTATTGTGTCATAGCACTATCGATGTGTCAATGCAAAATGATGGTGCTTGTCTTTCTGGTGTTGGATTTCTATTATCGCTTTTTGTGTTTCTCTTCCCAGCGATCTGGAGCTAAAGCCTGTTGGAATGTTGGAGGTGAAGCTTGTGCAAGCAAAGAACTTGACCAACAAAGATCTAGTTGGAAAATCAGACCCCTTTGCTAAAATGTTTATACGTCCTTTGCGAGAAAAGACTAAAAGAAGCAAAACAATTGTAAGTACTCCAATTTATTCTCTTTTTGTGCCAAATCTGCCAGAATGGTCTGATTTATATTTATTCCCATCAGAACAATGACCTGAATCCCATCTGGAATGAGCATTTTGAATTTGTTGTCGAAGATGCGTCAACTCAGCATTTAGTGGTCAGAATATATGATGACGAGGGTGTACAAGCATCTGAGCTTATTGGTTGTGCCCAAATCCGGCTTTGTGAACTTGAACCTGGTAAAGTGAAAGACGTCTGGTTGAAGCTAGTCAAAGATTTGGAGATCCAGAGAGATACTAAGAACCGTGGAGAGGTTAGATCAGCTATAAATTTCCTCAAATTAGATCATCATAACTTATAGATCCTGTGATTTTGTATCTGTAGATGGCTAATGAATACACGTTCTTGTTGATTGTTTGTAATTTAGGTACACCTTGAGCTACTTTACGTCCCTTATGGTTCGGGAAACGGCATCGTAAATCCCTTTGTCACTTCATCGATGACTTCTTTAGAGAGGGTGCTCAAGAATGATACGACAGATGAAGAAAATGCAACAAGCCGTAAAAGAAAAGATGTCATTGTAAGAGGAGTGCTCTCTGTGACAGTGATATCTGCAGAAGAGATACCAATACAAGATCTGATGGGGAAAGCTGATCCATATGTTGTACTCTCGATGAAAAAATCAGGTGCCAAGAGCAAAACTCGGGTAAGACCTCTCATTTAAAGCATCAAAGGTTTATTCATGTTATCCGATGTTTCATCCTCCTCATATCTAACTAGTGGTAATTTTGCTTCACCAGGTCGTCAATGACAGCTTGAACCCGGTTTGGAACCAGACTTTTGATTTTGTAGTTGAAGACGGGTTGCACGATATGCTAGTCCTTGAAGTCTGGGACCACGACACCTTTGGAAAGGTAAAACCAAAGCGCGACAACACTGTTACTTAACAATCTTAATTCAGCTGCATTGCATAAGATGGATGTTCTTCTCGCTTGGTTTATTGTTTATGAAAAATTGTGGCTTTACTTGGTGGGCAGGACTACATTGGGAGATGCATCCTGACGTTGACAAGGGTTATAATGGAAGAGGAATATAAAGACTGGTACCCATTAGACGAATCCAAAACGGGCAAGCTTCAGTTGCATCTCAAGTGGATGGCTCAATCAATTTATCGCGATTCCTAAGCTTAAACGGAAGATTCTCAACTTCGAATGTACATTTTGTCTAGTAGCCTCAAACGGATTTGTTTTGTCAAACAGAGACGAGTCTGCGTGTAGCCCTGAAGCTATGTACTCGAATATGAGTTTTCCTCGTTTTCTGTAAACGCTAGACAAAACTTCTGTCACTTGCTACATAAGCAAACATATCCAACTCAGATGTCATAAGGAGGTTTGGTTTTGCGTGCGTCACAATCCTTCAATAATTTTCTTACCTTATTACTTCTAAAATCGCGTGTACACGTATCACCATATTTGTCTACACTATCATAATCAGCTTCTGAATCTCTCGACACATCAACATTTTGACTAGTTCTTTATATATTATAGTAAAGTGAAGCCAAATAAGCCACGCACACTCGGTGACACCTTCAATGTTTGCCATGTGTAATAGTCCATGCACTTGCCCAATTCTCTTTATTGAGACCAGACCTACAAGCACCGTCTTTTTCACTTGCAGCTAGTTATAATCAGACAGAATTTCAAGAGAGAAGAGAGCCAATTGATTGGTGTAATGGAGAAGGCAGTTCACTTATCTACCAAAAATGGACCCAAGGTTCCAGGAGAGCCAACGAAGACCGGAACCTCCATGGTTGACACCGCAGCTTCAGCCGTACAAAGCTTCGCTCCGATTAACCAAATCCACCAACATCTCTGCGCGTACGCTTCTGAAATCGTTAATCCCCTCTTTTCATTTTTACTTTTAACAGAGATAAAGAAGAGGAAGAATGAGGGATAAAATCTGTTATCTACAGCACATTGTTTTCATTTACTAATTCTGTCAAGTTCTTGTATTTTAAGTTCAAAACATTGCTTTGGATATGATGATATCTTATATACAGCAAGTTAATCAAAGTCTTTGACTTTTATTTTGTCAAAGCATTGTTGTTTGTTTTTCTTTTCTTTCAAGAATAGGTTAATGATTTTAAAAAAATTAACCTATGTGAACACGGGACTTGTGTACATGCATGCAAAATGAAACTTGCCTATTTGCATGATATGAGTTTGTGTAGATCGGTAAAAAGCCATTGTTGAAGAACATAAGATATCTTTTTTTCGTTTGTCGTAGGTTTCATTTTTATGCTTATGACATGACCCGACAAGTGGAGGCACACCATTTCTGCGGTCACATCAATGAGGACATGCGTCAGTGTCTGATCTACGACGGTCCTGATGCCAACGCTCGTCTAATCGGTTTGGAGTACATTGTGACAGAGAAGCTCTTTATGACATTACCTGATGATGAGAAGAAGCTTTGGCACACTCACGAGTGGGAAGTTAAAGGAGGGTTCTTGTTCATGCCCGGTGTTCCCGAAGCTATTCAACGCCAAGATCTCGAAAAAGTCGCCAAGACTTATGGGAAAGTTTACCACTTCTGGCAAGTCGATTTGGGGCATGAACTCCCCATTGGCTTGCCTAATATCATGATGGCCGTTACTCGAGACGGTCAACTTTATCCGGAAATGATCAAGGGTAAGTTGGTCATTTATCTTATATATATTGGTTTAATCGAGAGTGTTTGTTTACCGGTTATGCTAAGAATCATATATCGGATCTATCTATTTTTTTATTTAAAAACCCATGAAACTTAACATACGTTATGAATGAATGTTTGCAGAGACGGAGAAGCAGTTTGGAGTATCGATAGAGAAGGAGAGAGAGTCAAGGGCTTATATGAAGGGACCAGACCATGGGATCCATCCGTTGGCAAATGGAGGAGGCAAAGGGCTGGAGTTGAAGGTGCGAGAGGTTGACATAAAGCCCGTCGAGTCCGTTCCAAGAGTCTTCGTTTAAGTTAGTAAAATAGAGAGAACTTAAAGAGAAGAATAAATAAAGAAGGGATCGAGCTTTGCTTTTGTTATAGCCCTCGATCATGTGTATAAGTTGTAAAAGAGACTTGAAATAGTGTATAGCGTCTAGTGGTTTTTAATTTTATGTGTTCATGACTCCTAAGGTTCTTATTTGTGTGTGTATATATATGGTGGTATCTGTTTGAAAATGTATCATCTAGTTCAAAAGAAATATATGCCCCGAAGAAATGAAGCAGTCTCTTTTTGACAAGATACATATTCGTTATAGTTCTTACCTTGTTCAATTTTTATTACATTATTCATTCAAGGGTACGAAAATTATATTATGGATATCTTTTCTTATACTAGAGGCAAGAACGTTGAGAGATAAAGTCCAAGACACTAAAATAATACATCCACAACATAGATCTAAATTTATTTCTTGTATATACTTGAGAGAGATAATATAGACTAATGTTGACATTAATTGCCTTTTAGGACGATGTGGGTGGATATATTAACCGAATTTTATCGACATATTAGAAACCTGCGAGTAGTTGTATTATAACGGAACGGATTAATAACTAGAACAATATCTTCGGGTACAACCTTAAAGAAAATAAAATAATACAATGACCAAATGAAACTACAAAATTTGTTAAATCACTATGATGATAAACAAAAACCTCAGTGAAAAGAAAGGAAACAGAAGCGTAGTCCGTTAATGTGTGTGTATAGAAAGCTAAGACACTTGAGGCATTCTGGTGAGCCATGACTGCATCTTCTTTATTTGTCTCTGTCTCAGGCTTCTCTCATCTGTTATTACGTTTTACGACCAAAAATCAGAATGACAAATACTGGAAGCAAATCTACAATTGGAGTGGAGGGAGAGAGATAGAGACCTCTGTTTTCTCAAGATTGAACAGCCAGTTTCTGAAGATGTTGGAAGAAGACTTGAAGACTGACATCATCTGTGAAGATTATATCAGAACCTGCAGTCATCTCGCTCGCATTGTTGTATGTTGCTGACGGATTTAGCTTCGCTAATAGAAACCTTGCCTGTCCATTATTGCCATACGTATTACAAAACGTCAACAAACGCTAGCAATCCCAGTGTTCCACACTTACAAGTTCAACTACAAATTCAGAGATGAAAGGGTTAAAACACTAACCTGGGATCCATGTTGATCACATACAACTAATCTTGGTACAGGGAAACGATCACGGATGATCATCTGTGCATCTTCTTGAGGGGCTTCCAAGAGTTGTGCAAATGCCTTAACAAATAAAGAGATCAAATGATATTCAAGAAAATCCAAGAAAATGCATGGTCAATTGCAAATTGCAGTCATTACCTGGTGTTCGGGCTGATTTTGGTAGCCCATGTTGCGCCACTGTGCAATGGTCATTCCATGGAAAATGACAACACTAATGTAAGAATCCAACAGGAGGATACGGTCTGCACCGATGGAAGCAACATCCAACAACGCAGGTTGAGGCAGTGAGTTAAACGAATATGTTGTTAGAGATGGCTGAATCATAACGGCCGCGTTTGAAATATTTTCCCGGTTCAATAGCATGCGGTTGTAGGCGGTTTCATCTGGACTATTGTTGAACACCTACCAATATCACCAGAAGGACATTTAAAGATGGTCAGAACGGTTATTACAGAGATAAATTTACTACAGCTTCTCATATGTCGCACTTACCTGCACAAACTGTGACCGTCGGAGATTAAATGTAAACTGAGGGAACAGTGAGAAGTTTGGATTTAGAGTGAATGAAGCAGGATCATCCTTCCGGTAATCACCAAATTTAGAACAAAGACGAATAAGGTTCCGGTCCAGCCATCGCGTAGCATCAAACCCCTCCTGCAAAAAACATAGTTGACGGTGATTCATAAGTTTAATAACCAAAGAAAAAGTCTGGGTTAAACAATGTTGAAGAGAGTTCCAGCTTAAAGAATGAAAAGCCACAATATAAATGTTTCACATTCCACCAAGACTATATATAAGAATTAGCAAAAAATGCAAATCAGTAGAAAGGCACCATGGATTGGGATCTAAGAATCTACGTCTGAAAGTGCCTCAATATAATATTCACCTCTGTTTCCATTTTCAAGGAAGCTAATCTAGCCACAACCACAGCAGCAGTTTCTTGATCAAAGCCTTGCACCAATTCCTGAAGACACAACACACCTCATTAGCATCCATGTTTACGTACAAAGGAGAAAATATGTAGGTTATAAAGACCATAAGATTATATACGAAATGAAAAGCAAAAAAAAATAAAGCGAATGTGGAATACGAACATGAGATTGCACAATAACTAAGCGCTGAGAAGGTAAACATAACGAAATGTTGGTGCATACTCTAAAAATCTAAACAAACTTGATGGTAACTTAGGAAACTGTTTTCTCCAAGTTGATGATGTCCCAGTTGTAACTGAAGCACTATTGTTAATAAACAAGGAAGTAATGTGCCAACTTGTCTTAACACAAGCAAACTGTCCACACGCACTCAAGCCATGCTACCAGGAAGATATGAGAACATAAGAAAGGAAATTCTTGCCTATCTAGAGACTAGTCAGATGGATCATTTTTATCGTGTAATCCTCACACTGACCATTTATTTAGCTAAATAAACTGACGAGTGTTTCTAGAAGGCCAAAGAATCAAAGACAAAAGATGCAAAGGCAATGGAACAGGACATATTCGACCATTTTTGGGAACACGTTCGAATACTGATTTTAGAAATTCATAATACAGTAGTAGAATGCAAGGATTTCCAGAAACTAATGTGGAATATACTAACCTCTGTGCTAAGAGCAGTATCTACCCATTGTCTGGTAACAGTAGTAACTCGCTGTAATGTTTTACCTTCTGAATTTTGGTAGCTGCAATCATATACTTAAGATCAAATTTCTAATATCTGAATGAACATGCACAAACCAAAATTGCATGAAGAGGGTACCTTGTCATAAACTGTAAATATAGCTGGTTATTTAAACCTCCAGGAGTATTTGATTGATCACTAGAAGAAAGGTCAAAGAAGACTGTCAAACAAGTACTTTTGTCGAGGCCACACATCTTCCATGCTGTAGTATTCCCCTCCCCAATAACTGTATCAGCAACGCTAGGGCCTTTCTGCAATTGTTCCCGAAAAAGTATAACTGTTAAACTATCTACCGTGATTTAATGACAAAAATATCAACTTCTGAATATGAGTAGCTTCAACCTTTTGCAATGACGCGCAAGGTCCAATAATCCCTTGAATTTTTATGTCCTTTGAACAGTAGATCTCAAGTGTACCACTGAAATGGTAGTTTGAAAACAAGTGAGAATGCCACTAACTAAAATATGTCCTTGATGCAACATAAGTAGCAAATATTACGGTTAGAAAAATTCGAGTAGTATGCATGGACAAATCAAAAAGTAAGAAGAAAATCAGCTATTGCAATAACTCACTTGAAACAAAGGCCAAGAGACTGTTCGCCATCTTCAAATACTCGCTTAAAGGAATCCTTGAATACAGAATGGCCGAAACTTTCTGATAAAACAACGAGTCCTCCAGTTCGTTCAACCGCAGCTTTCATTTCAGCAACACCAACCTAACATTTAAAACACAGAAAATATCATTATGATCCAAATTAAAGTAGATTTTAACAGGATTAATGTCACTGAGTAAAGTTAGAAAGTTCGTTGCGACTTGCAATTGAGAGGAAATTATTTATACCAGATTTTCTCCATAGGATGGATATATATATTACCTTAACATGATCATAAGATCGGGAAAATAAATACCTGATCAAGTGCGGATGCAAAAAGGTCCAGTACATGTCCTTGGTTAACCAATTGGTTTGCGAGACCATCATAAAATTTCTCCGCTTTCTTATAGAACGGAGCAGCATCTTTATCGAGATCTTTATGTGAACGCAAAGGTTCTGAAAGATCCTTTGACACAATCTGCAGAAGCCAGAGGTAGTCCTAACTCAAAGGAAGAATTTTGTATTTTGAGGCCAGATAATTAACAAGGAAGGTTTCAAGTGTGCTCTTCTCCTAAACACTTTGATGACCATTGTACTTGCAAGATAAATGGTCATATAATACGAAGATGCATATCTCACAAGTAGCTCAACAGAACATGAAGACAAAATAATCCTAGTTCAAGACTGTAGTCTAACAGACTTGCGATGCAAAATTCAAGCTATCTTAAGCAGCATACCTCATCGGATCCGACAACAAAAGATAACATATATATCATCTTCTCCTAGCTATCATGGCTCACTTCCACCATTATCATTACAAGTTCATAGATGAAAATTACACCAGATATTGAACAATTCCATAGTTAAAAAGCCAAAGTTTCTCCAGATTTCCTCAAGCAAACTGTCATAGCAACTCTAGCTAGAAAGAAGGGGTATAAACAAATGAAGTTACCGTGCCTGGCCCCTCAGAACATGGTCCTCCAATTAAAGCAACTATTCTAGCCCCCGTTCCAGGAAAACAAGCTCCAAGCAGTCCTGTGGCCACACTCAAAGCCACTCCTGTGCACCGCGACTGACGACGTCCAGACTGGACAGGCCACTGATCTGTCTGTAGCTCATCCAAGAGCTACACTCCAAAACAAAACAAATTTTTTTATCATCATCAGCTTTGATCAAATTATGCAATGACAATTTCGATCAGAAGAGGAAGAAACGCATAAACTTTATCAAACTCCAACCAAATACTGACCGAATCAATCGTGAATTCACACTCGGAAGCTGGCAACAAGAATCTATTAACACCAGAATTGCCAGAATTGTCCCTTCCCAGGGGAAACCCACCAACAGGGGTTCGCCTCCCGGAAGCACCAAGCCCTAACTGCTCCAAAATTTGATCTTTGGAGATCTCCTTATCTCCCCTAAAGACATAAACTTTAGTCAAATCAGAAAACCCCAACTCATGGACATGCGCCTGCGTCCCAAACGAGACAAACCCAACAAGTGCATTCTCCGGAAGCAATCCGATCGCCTGCTTAAGTGCAGATTTCGCGTATCCAAACTCCTCCTCAATCATACACGTATCCAAAACAAAAACAAACACAGACGGCGAAGGCTGGCCAGAAACAGCACCACTATGATCAAAATTCCCAACACCAGTAGGCTGAGAAGGGCTAGGCAGAGTGTACTCAACGGTAGTGTACTGCGGATACAGCTCACAAGGGAGATTAGTCTCAGACATAACATGGTAATGAGGAGGGAAGTGATTACGCTGGAAGCAAATTGGGCAGATCCAGATCTTGGCGGAGAAATCAACACGAGCAAAAGGATTAAGAGCAGCGGTACAAGTGCGACAACGAAGAGGAGCATAAGGAACCAATTGAATATCACGGTGGTAACGGATCGGAGAGATACAAGCAGCGACAGGGATCACACACTTGCTAGCTTCAACTTTGGTACGAGGCCAAACGTTCCACGTCATTCGAACTCCATCGATTCCTTCCGGATCCATACTCGCCATCTCTGACATGGTTTAAAGATCGATGAAGAATTCGCCGAAATTTGGATGGGAAAGTTTGTTCCTTTGATTCTTAATATCTCTGATCCACAGTTTCTGCGACCTCAGAAGAATCGAAGCAGAGACGAAACTGTGGAAAGGGATCTATGTGAGATTTTTATGAGGTAGAGTCGTCTCTCTAACATACCATTCTTATTTAGGGTTATTAACGAAAAGGAACAGTAATTAATGGGGGAATGTTAGATACACACTTGATCATGGATTTTGGGTTTTTTTTTGGCAACTGTTTCATCATCAACGTTGGCCAAATCTTCTAATATATAATTTTTTTTGGGCAAAAATCCTTAAATAGCTATAAATAATGTATATTTGGGCCAATTATCTCAAACAAATATGATGTTATAAAAGTTTGAGATTTTTTTTTTCTTATAATGTTTTATTTAGAAAATTTGACATCACTTGGCGAACCCAAACCTTCTTTAACGTTCTTATCTTTGTCACAGTAGGCTTTTCGACATAAATTTCTCGAATATTAATTTTATCATTTTATTTGCATTGATAGAATAAACTATATATGCTTTGGTCCGGAACTCTTGCACATTACAAAAAAAAGGAACATATCCCAATTATCAAACAAAGTTTGTGTAACCCACATCTAAACTAAATATTAGACTAACAAATTTACATGCTACAAAATTTAAACGGGGATCACAATATATTTGGGACAAATATTATTAATGGTGGTAAAACATCCAAGTTTTATTGAATCAAAGAAGGTGCATGTAATTTGTAAACTCAAAATATACATGAATAACCTACAACATGAATCTGTGCAAGACACGTTGAAGTGTCTGAGTATTTAGTTTGACGATATACATATATAAAAACATATTAAATTGCAGTTACTAAATATAGATGATTGTTACACGGAAAGTCGATTTTTTATATCCTAAAAATAAACTATGTTGACTTTACATTCAAATTATACCACCGTACTAAAACATAATTATCTAAATTTATGAATTCGTGCAAAATTATACATCTATCGCCACAGTAACAAAAAATATTAAATTTTGGTGACATAAACATCACATGTATAACGATGTGGATGTCACATCACAGTGTTAACAAAAAATTATCTCAATTTCAATTTATTTGTTAAGTTTTGCATAAACATTTATACCTATCAGTATATATATACAAATGATATATCTCTCCGATGGATTCTCCAAAACTCATATACTCTCTCTCCACCTCATCAAAAATAAACTATTTTTCGTGATTGCATCTTCATAAAAACGTCATCATCTTAAAAAGTATCAGTAAATAAAACATTTGTATTCAATCTTATATTTTAAATTAATTTGAGTTTTAATAAGTTTTTAGATGAATGTGGGAAGTTGTTATGATTTGTTGTTAAATCCCACTTAAAACCATGTGATTTGGATCTTTGTATTTTTAACTATGTAAATCATCTAAAATCTCTTAAAGTCATTGAAATTCAATGGTTAAAATGTTTCTAATGATAGTAGATTTTAGAGTATTTTTATATATCACTAGTTCAATAACATTTGATTTTTGGTGAATTTTCATAGTTGAAGAAGAGGCGGAGAGACGCAAAAATTAACAAATAAATTGAAATTCAGATAAATAAATAAAAAAATTTTGTTTGTTAACCTTGACGTGACATCCATATCGTTACACATGTGATGTCCACGTCATCAAAATTTAATAGGTTTTTGCCATCATAACAACAAATGTATGATTTTACACGAATTCATAAATTTGAACAGTAAATTTGAATTAATGTTTTGTTGAAGAGGTATGAAATTTTAAGGTATGAAATAACTTTTTTGCCACTGTTATACCAACAAGATAAATTAATTGTTTACATTGCTTACTCTCCTCTGTTTCACACAACCTCAAAACAGAGTCTCCACAAAAGCCTTTATGTTCTTGTCCGAAGACCCTCCTTCTCCACCCGCTTCAATTGCTAAACGCTTCCATTTCTCTGCGTTTTCCCTCAGCTCCTCAGCTTTCTCCTCCATCACTGCTTCCAAACACCACCTTATCTCTCCTCTCTCCACCAAACCTTCCGAGTTCTCTTTCACCCTCACACCTGTCCTCCATGATTCCTCCAGAAGCTTTGCATTCGTCGGCTGATCTGACCACATCGGAAACGCCACCACCGGAACGCCCAGAACCAAACTCTCCAAAGTAGAATTCCATCCACAATGAGTCACGAAACAGCCTACGGCTCGGTGTCTTAAAACCTCTATCTGCGAACACCACGACACAATCCTACCAACCTCTTCGAGCTCGTCTCTGAAACCAGCTATCTTCTCAACCTCCATCTCGTCTTCTCCTTCTGTTTTCGTTTCTCTGTTCGGTTTATCAGTTATAACCCACAAAAAGGGCCTTTTCCATTCTATAAGCGCTCTCGCCAGCTCTTCTAATTGTTTCTTCGATAACTCAACCATTGTCCCAAAAGAAACGTAAATAACAGAGGACTCTGTTTTCGAGTCTAGCCAAAGTGTATAACTACTACTTTGATCTTTAACTGATTTGGTGCTTCCTGAGAAAATCTCCGAGGAAAGTAAAGGACCAACCGCCACCATTTCGATACTCGGGAAAGTCGTTAAGGCCTCTGGCTCCAGCGAATCCAAAGTGTTTACCAGAATTTTCAGATTGGATTCTTCCTTGAGATATTCCATTTGCTCTTGAAACGCAGCGTATGCAACTTTGCTTGTGTTGGAAGGCGTGAGGTAAGAAGGAAGATCACGTATAGCCAGAGATGGAAGATTCAGGAACTCGAAACCGGAGTTGTTTCCGATAAAGTGACTGTAATAGATGTCGAAAACCAAAGCCGGTTGGATCCAGAGAAGAGCACAAGGAATGTGAAATCTACGCGCTACCTTTGGAGCCCAAGTTAGAAGAAGCGTGTAGATCAAGCAAGTCACAGGAGAGTCTCCGTTCCGATTAGATTCGATGAAATCCGAAAGGAACTTATCACCGTTACGTTTGAGGTTTAGCAACCGTTTCTGGACGTCGTCGATGTTGGAGATGACTCCGTCGTCGAAGCCATCGGAGAAGGTAAGAAAAGTGAGATTACCACGTGGCTTCAGGTCGTCGTGGTTGGCGGAGATGCACGTGACGAAAGTGACACGTGCATTGGTGGTTCGGATGAGACGGTGAGCGAAGCAGAGAGATGGGCTTATGTGACCTCGCGCAGGAAGTGTTACAAGTAGAATGTGGGGCTCAGGCATATCTTGATTGATAACTAAAAGACACGATTCGATTCCCTCCCAAATCAAAAAAAAACTTTCCATACACATATTAAAAGAACATGTGTTACCCCGGCTTTGGCTTGATCCACGAATATGCGATGATGTACATAGGAATTGGTCCGCCTAATTATTGCCAAAGTCATATAAATTTATTTTCTTCAAAGTCAATGTAACATTAGAATAGCTTTTTCCTCAATTATTTCTCTATGGAGGTCACAGGCCTTAGGTCAGCAAAGGATTTTAATTAACCCGCTTGCCGAAAGACACATTTCCTCAATTATCTCAAGAGATTTAGAAGAAATAACGCTACGAAAGAAAAAGTATTCACTTTATACCAACAAGATATATTGATTGTTACATTGCTTACCCACGACGACCACGCTACAGAACGGTTAATAATATCTTAACCGGTTTATAAATTTACATATGTCATTTACTAATCTGCGTGTAATTAAGTTTTATGAAATGTGGTTAGTTTGTAGGTCACGTGAAATTTATTGTTTACCATAGTACTTGTTCATTTAGAATGGATTTTGGGTTTTTTTGGGCAACTGTTTCATCGTCAACTTATGTTAACATTATTTTTTTGGTTGGAGAGAGGGAGGCAATGCCTTCCCCGATTTATTCATAACAAGAACTTAAATACAAATCTGCCGTGGAATCGCAGTCCCACGCGCATCCTCAGCTAAAGTCCCGTCCACAACTCTTGGAACTAACTCAAACAAATGGATACCTAAAGAAAGAGAAAACGCATAGTTCGCTAACCCGTCTGCCAGACGGTTAGCCTCCCTATACACGTGAGAAATCCAGACATTCCAGTCCCTTGATATGAAGCCATAGCACAAACGTATCAGGAAAGACAATGGATGAGCCTCGCTAATCCCTGTCGTGAAGAAACCAACTACCACCTCCGAATCCACCTCAAGCTCCAAACGCGTCACTTTACGATCCCAAGCCATATATAACCCATAGTATACTCCCACAACTCCGCTAATGGTGCCGAGCATATTCCAATATTTAGCGAAAACCCACTTATCCATCTCCCATGCTCGACTCGAAGAGCACCACCAGCCGATGCTTTGCCGGGATTCCCTTGAGAAGCCTCGTCTGTATTCATCTTTAGCCACCCCGAACGCGGTCGCTGCCATGCTATCATGCGCTCCTCTCTGACCTTGGTCACCCGAGAACTCCCAATAGACGCATGTGTTATTCGTACTTCTTTGGCTGAATCCTTGACATATTTGATTCTATCCCGACATTTGCCATTCACCCCGAATAGATTACCGCATCTCCATTTCCAGCCCCACCATACTGTCATACCGAACAAAGTTGACCAATCTCTCCCTGCCCCATTCAGATTCTCGTACAACCATTCAAGTAACGAAGTCGCAAAGAACCGTAATAGCTTGCTCGCTGGAACAACACGTCGCCACAAACCAGCCATAGCAGGGCAATCCCGCAAGATATGAAGAATAGTCTCTTCCCCTCCCTTGCAAACCGTACAGGTCGAGGAATCACTAAGGTGTCTTCGAAATCTCTCCGAGTTAGACATGATAGCCTGGTTCCCCACCAGCCACATGAACACTCGCACGCGTTCCGGTGCCACTAAGCGCCAAACTCTGTCCCAGAATTTCTCCATATCAGGTTGTGGTTCGCTATCCCTTGTTAGCAATGAGTAAGCTGACCTGACTGTGAAGCGCCCATCTGTGCTCTCACTCCAAGACAATCGGTCGTTTGATCCCGTGAAATTGTCCAGGACAACAACACCCAATCTTAAACAAATTTCCTCCGTGACATAGTGTAATGACCCGCACAAAGGCAAAGAAAATTGTGGGAAAATTCGAACAAATGACGAATGCGGACTGTTTAGCCGAGAAATTTTCTCGAGCACGTCGATGACCGAGCTAGTTACCAAGTTGCTCGATGACTAAGCTACTTGGTTAAGCAGCTCGATGACTAAGGTGCTTGGTGAGTTGTGCGGTGAATAAGGTGCGTGTTTGCTTTCTAGCTTGATGACGGAATTGCGTGCATGCGATGGAACCTTGTTTCGGATCGAAGTAATCGAATGCATGCGCGACGACATTACTCTCGTCCGAAGAACCTGCGCACGTTTTACCCGCGTTCGAAGAAACGTCCGAGTTTTGTCGTACCTCCTTGTCGTTTCTCCTTGTCGCCAAGCAAGAAGAGAATCTCGAACCGTGTCATTATCCGGCCAGACTTGCCCGCGAGTGAAGAAACGTCCAATGGGACGTGTCCGTACAAAGTTCGACAAACATTCTCTTCGATCGCGTGTCGCGACCCGGTCAGCGCACGCTGCGACACGTTCGGCCAAGTGTCGACCTGCTTCACCTGCTTGCTAGCTTCCTTGTTCGCGCTTATAAATAGATTGCCCCGTCCTAGTTTTCGGATATAGTTTTCGAAAAAACAATCTTAGAAACTGCTTAAGTCCGAAGTGTTCTAGCAAAGCCAAGTTAAGTCGCGAACCGTTCTAGAGAAGGTTAAGTCCGAAAATCTTGCTTTCTACCTAAGTCAAAGGTGAGTTCTTTGGTATGTTTGCCGTGTGTTAGATGAGTGGAACACACGAATTGATTGTTGAATGTTCGATGCTTTTATTCGCTTAAGCATGAGATCGTTAAGGAAATTCTAAGTTTTATTCGCATATGTTCGACCACGTTTACGGATTTTAAGTAAACGCGAGTCTTTGCTTAATCGTTAGCATGATTCGTTAATTTATACATAAGTTAAAATGCTAGAAGAACTTGAGTTAAGCGTGGCATGATTTCCCTATGGCCGAGTCTTAACCAATAAAGATTTTGGTTATTTCTCGAAGACACGGAGAGACGGGATTGCAGCTTTTGGCCGTGTATGCATGACGATGCATTATTCGATTTTTGGTGCGAAGCCTTAAAGATTAGGCCATCAAAAACGTTTAAGGGTCTTAGAACTTAGCCTTTGTGGTTTTGCTCGAAAAATGCCTTGGTTTCACGTGAAGGGAATTAATCAGCACGCTAGGCCTTAATAAATCGTACCATTATGCGCATAATCGATTCGTTTTGCATATTTGCGTGTGATTGTTATTTTGGGTTCGATGGGAATTGATTATTGTTTAGGGGAAATCTTAGACTCACTGAGAAATTAGTTCTCACGAATCAATTTGTTTTGTAGGAAAAACTTAGAGGGTAGACCGCGGGAAAAGCACAAGAAGGAACGTTAGGAAAATCAGTGGTAGATTTCTTTGCTTTGTTGCAAACACTTAACACTTAATATGTAAATGTTGTTTTGAGTGTTAGACTCGAGTCCGGATAGCTTTGTAATCTTGTTGAAACCTTATGATAATGATATAAATAAAATCGAGTTTTCGATCAAACGGGTTTCATGCGTTACTTATCTTGTCCGGACGAACCAACGTTCGTTTGTGGTTCGGGTTGGCAAGCCTTGGGCCGTATTCGATCGGGAAACAAACATTTTGGTGTCTGGTCCGAGAAGTTTAGGATGTGTTTCGAGAACCTCTGGTCGGACGCCCGAGTGGCGTTTCCGGTCTATCGCGGATCGGGGGCGTTACACATAGGGTCTTATATGTCCCCATAGCCAACCTGTTCCATCTCTCCACAAGTCTCGCACCTTGTCATTAATTCGTGAATCCGGAACCAATACTGATGCCAATTCCAACAGAGGTCTATTAACCAGCCATTTGTCTTTCCAAAACCTGATGTCTTTGCCATTTTCCAGCACCCAACCTTGGCCCTTAAGTACGACATCTCGAACTCCCACTGCCACACTCCGCCATGTGGAGGACCAAGTACTTTGGTAACAGTCCATGGAACTGTCTGCGTGTCTCCCACTTTGTACTTGCTGCGCAAAACTCTCGCCCATAGGCTGGTGCGATCATGTGCCAATCTCCAACCCACTTTAGCTAGTAATGCCTTATTCATTTCTCTAGCTTTCCGAATCCCAACCCCGCCTTCTCTCCTCGGTTTACAAACTCTTCTCCACGATATGAGATGCTATTTTTGTTTCTCACTTGTACTTCCCCACAGAAACGAACGCGAAACCTTATCCAATGCATCTAAAGTGGCCTGGGGCATAGATATAACACTCATGGAGTGAATCGGAATCGACGTTAGCACTGCCTTGGTAAGTGTTAGTCGACCAGCAAGACTCAGACACCGGCTTTTCCATCCGGAAAAACGAGAAGAAACTCTCTCCAGAATTTCCCCAAATGTTTCTTTGTCTACCCTCTTCTGTAAGACTGGCATACCTAAATACTTCCCGAGGTCAGTTGTAGATTGGATGCCACTGTCCACACTAATTCTTGTTTTTAAATCCCGTGAAACATTGGCAGAAAAGAAGATTTTGGATTTCTCTAAACTCACCTTCTGCCCAGAAGCCACGCAGAATCGTTCGAGCACCTTTCTTATCACCTTTATTTGGGCTACAGAAGCCTCCGCAAACAAGATCAAGTCGTCCGCAAAGCAGATATGTGACAACAGGGGACCACTACGCGCTAACCAGATCGGTTTCCATTCCTTATCAGCAATGGATTTGTCAATTAAATGACATAGACGTTCAAGACAAAGAACAAACAAGTAAGGAGACAGTGGATCTCCTTGTCTCAATCCCCTAGCAGGCTGAAAGGGCTCTGTTATCTCTCCATTCCACAACACAGTCATATCAGGCCATGTTATACATTTTAATATCCAGCTTACCCACTCGGAGAATCCAGCTGCAATGAGAGTGTCTTCCAAGAAGTCTCATCTAATGCGATCATACGCCTTCTCTAGATCAAGTTTTAAGAGCATCCAACCCTTACGACCCTGCTTCCTCTTCATAGAATGAACTGCTTCTTGAACTACCACGATATTATCCTTGCTTAGCCTTCCCGGAATAAAGCTCGATTGAGCTGGTCCAATCAAATTTGACATCAAGCTTTTAAGTCTCAACACCATCACCTTAGTCACCACTTTGAATAAGACATTGCATAAGCTTATAGGTCTGAACTGAGTAATCTTTTCAGGTTTACCCACTTTAGCAATCAACACCAGTATCGCGTCATTCATCCGGGATGAATCATCCCCGGGGTTAAATCACCCGTTTCGAAAAACTGGAGCACAAACTTAACCACTGACTCGCCAACAACATCCCAACACTGCTGGTAGAAGACTGGCTGGTATCCATCCGGTCCCGGGGCTTTAAACTTTCCCATACTACGAATAGCGGTTTCTACTTCTGCCGCGGTGAACAACTTACTCAGTATCCTTTTCTCCTCTCGCGTCATACACTGGAACCCAAACTGAGGGAACTTCTCTACTACGGGGTCTATGTCCTCCATCGAGTAAAGACGTTTGTAGTAAGTTATTGCCATCTGTTCCAATACTTTCGGATCAGAGACCCATGTTCCCGCATCGTCTTTCAGGGCTTCAATCCGATTTCTCCGTCTCTTGATAATTGTCGACGTGTGGAAGAAACTTGTGTTCCGTTCCCCAAGCACAATCCACTTCTCACGAGATTTTTGGAACCAAATTGTTTCTTCCTGTTCGAGAATTTTATCAAACTCTTGTAACAACTCTTCCTCCTTTTGCAAAAGCCCATCAGTTTGTGTGTTTTCTAGTAAGTCATGCACCGCTTTAATTTCCATTAGCACTTTCTCTTTGCGTTTATGCACATCCCCAAACACTTCTCTGTTCCATCGCTTTAAAGTGTTGCGAAGAATGAGAAGTGATTCTGGAGTGGTAAGGTCCCTTCGCCATGATGAAGCCAACAATTCCTTAAAACTTGTGTGACTTAACCAAGCCGCTTCAAATTGAAACGGTCGTCTCCTTGGATCTCTTCCCAACACTGGACTCAACTGCACATACATTGGCGCGTGATCAGAAGCCATAAACAGTAAATGAGTGACCGAAGCCTCCTGCCATTTTAATCTCGCATTGGCACAGCAGAGCACACGGTCTAGGCGCTTTGCCACAAAGTGATGTGCTTCCTTCCCTCTCTTCCAGGTGAATTTATTTCCTCTGAATCCCGTCTATCAGAGCCTCATTATTAATCCACTCCCCAAAGGCTAAAGAGTCCGGCGATAACCTCCCATTTCCTCCGGTTCTTTCATCCAACCTCACAATTGTATTGAAGTCCCCACCAATCAAAAGTGGTCCATCAACATCTTGTATAGTAGTATGGAGCTCTTCCCAAAGACCACTCCTTCTACTCACTGTCGGTGCTGCGTAAACAACGATCAGATGTAGGAACTCATACCTATTCACCACTCTTACATGTATGAACTGTTCTGATGATTTAACAATAGTCATTGTGCCGATACCTGACCTCCAAAGCAACCATAGACCGCCCTGTTGTCCCATAGCATCCACACGGTACGAATAATCAAACCCCAGACCATGACATATGCGACGTGCTCTATCCCCTGCAGCATGCGTCTCGAACAAAGCCAGAATATCAGTAGTAAATTTCTTCAACATATAACGAATCGAACGTCGAAAATTGGGTTTATTCGCCCCCCGGCAATTCCAAAGAAGACAATTCATTTTTTCTGCACAATTTAAACAGAGAATCGCCAGGGAGGATTGTTATGCTTTTGACCCATCTGGCACCCCCTCCGACGGATCCTCTAGCATACTCTCCTACACCGCAGGCCGTACAGCCTCAACCACATCAGCATTAGTCCCTTCTGAGAGAGAGTGTTCTTGAATCTCACCTCCACGTCCCATAAAAACACCTCATGGTCGACCAATACTGTCAGATTCCACTCGCAGCCTTTTACCGTTTGTGCTCACTGGGCCATCATCTCTAGATGGGCCAAATACTAAGCCCAGAACAGGTTTACCAGATTTAATTTGTTTTGTCTTCAGTCCATTCTGCTCAACCCTTTTGTTGTACTGGGCTTTTTTATCACGAGGCCCATCTCTCGCCAAGCCTTTGCCTTTATCGGATCCCACACCAGACCTTGTATCGTTGCCTTGCTGAATACTCTTTCCTTTTTGTGCACCCAGCGAAAAATGTCCGTTTTCCTTATTCGCACCTGATCGAATCTCAACTTCCCTATTCTCGAGGGAAATCTCGTTAATCGCTAATCCCCCAAATCTGTTTGATACCGCAATATTCGCAATATCATTCTGAGAGATCTCCCGGAGATTCTTTCCCAAACCACTGCCGGATCCCCCCGCCGCAAACGCAACCTTGTTCTGCGCTGGACCTTGCCGCCTTCCACCCCGGCGAACCTCCGTAAAACCTCCGTTTTCCAGTGGAGTTGTTACGACTTTGCTTGTTAGTTGTAACTTATGTTAACATTGACCAAAAATATTAATAAATATTTTTTTGGCCAAAAATCCTTAAATAGCTATAAAATAATGTATATTTTAAAATCTTATTTAGCAGTACTTTCTTTGTCATAATAGTTTTCTCGACATAAATATTTAGGACTAACCAATTCTAATTCAAAATTTTCTTTTTTTTTTTGGAATAAATATAAAATTTATTCATCAAAAAACTATTGTTACAACAAGTGCATCGTTTCTTAAAGTTCCTCATAAAGATTACATATTAAATCCTAGTAAAGAGCCAAAGCATGAAAAGATCTTCATACTTTTTGTTTCCTGATTTTTGAAGTATAGTGTGAAAGCAAAAGCAAAACTTAAGAAATGAACACGATAAGATTTCTGAATTTCGTTGATATCGCTTAACCTTTACAAGTGGTGTATTCACCTTATTTATACGCACTCAAAAACAGAGACAAAACCCTAAGCCCCTTGTACAGGTGTAATCATCCGCTTGTGTCATCTTGATTAAGGGCTGAGAATCTGTTGGCCAGCTTGATCTTCGTACAATCTTCAACCACAGTCGATAAGCTCGAATCGCCTCTGGTTTTGTCTTTTACGGAGGAAGCTTCGTGAGAGGTACCTTTTGAAGAGGATGACCGTTGTATGCAAACGGGTTTTGTGGGCTTTGCTTCGGTAATTTCTTGACCCAGCTTTCCTTTCTTCTCTGTGTCACTTTTCAATCTGACATCGTTTGGTATGTTGATAGATAATGAAATCGAAGACTCTGTTTCAGGGAGATTCTTCGCTTGTGTGTTATTAACAGTCTCCCTCAAATTTGGTGTGGGAGGTTGATCTACACCGAGTTTGTACATGAGTCTTGTAAATGCCTCAAATGGAAGTGACTTTGTGAAAATGTCAGCTATTTGTTAATGACCAGGAATGTGTTTCACGACTAGCGCTTGTAAAGCCACTCTTTCCCTGACATAATGATGGTCGAGATAGAAGTGCTTGGTTCTGGCATGGAAAGCTGGATTGGCAGTTAAGTAAACAGCAGATAAATTATCACAATACAACTCAGGGGTATCCGGTAATGGAACTCCAAGTTCCCGTAGCACAGAACTGAGCCAAGTGATTTCGGAGGCAGTGTCCGACACTGATCGATACTCTGCTTCTGTAAAGCTCTTAGACACTGTGGGCTGCTTCTTAGAGGACCATGAGATAAGGTTTTGACCGAGAAAGGTACAGAAACCACCCACTGATCTGCGTGTTTCTTTGCAATTTGCCCAATTACTGTCGCTGTAGGCTCTTAAAACTGAATCAGTATGTCTGTTGAAGCAGACTCCCATTGTAATAGTGCCCTTAATGTACCTTAGGATTCGTTTAAGGAGACTGAAGTATGACACCGATGGCTTGTGCATCTTTTGATAGACATAGTTCACTGCAAACTGAATATCAGGTCTAGTCAGAGTCAAGTACTGAAGCTTACCTGCTAAGCTTCGAAAGTAGGTTAGTTCCGGAAATTCCTCTTGTTGATCTGGGACTTTATCCAGTTGCAATGGAAGAGGAGTTGGCATTGGTGAGCAATGTTCCATAGATGCTGCTACCAAAAGGTTCTCTGCATACTTTTGGTTAGACATAAACATACCATCTGTTGTAGTTTGAATTTGGATGCCAAGAAAGTAATGCACCTGCCCCATGTCTTTCATTCTGAATTCCTTGTTCAGCTTTCCCAGAAGGTCTGTGAGAGTTGTTGAAGTGTTGCCAGTGATGATCATGTCATCTACATATAGAAGGAGAAGAATAATCTCTTGATTGTGAGTGTAGACAAACAAAGAGGGATCAAGTCGACTGCATATGAAACCAAATTCCAAGAGAAAGGTACTGAATTTGTCAAACTAAGCTCGTGGAGACTATTTCAGGCCATACAGAGACTTGTGGAGATGGCATACATGATCAGGTCTGGCTTTGTCTATGAATCCAGCAGGTTGTTGCATATACACAGTTTCTTTGAGATCCCCATGAAGGAAGGCATTTTTAACGTCCATTTGTTTCATTTCCCAATTCATGATGGTAGCTAAATGAATAACCAATCTAACTGTGGGGGTTCTTACCACTGGACTGTAAGTCTCTAAGTAGTCGATTCCCTCTTCTTGGTCAAATCCCTTTGCTACTAGTCGTGCTTTAAGCTTATCTAAGGTACCATCAGCATGTAATTTGGTCCTAAAGACCCATTTACTTCCGAGAACATGTATACCAGGCTCGTATGGGATGAGAGACCAAGTGTTTGATTCCTTGCAGTTGTTCATTTCTTCATTCATGGCGCCAGTCCACCCTGGATCTTTCAAAGCTGTTGTGACTGTTTTAGGTTCTGGATATGAGATTTTATGAGAGAGTAAGGCATATCTTTGATTTGGTTTTGAGATTCCAGCCTTTGCTCGAGTAATCATGGGGTGAGTGTTGTTATCATGAGACTGAGGAGGTTCACTTTCTTGATCTTGTGTTGTTGGAGAAGCATTCGTACTATCCTGTGAATGAAGAGCGATGTCGCCAATAAAAGCAGGATCGGAGCCTGTCGTACGCTCAGTACACTCTTCATTCATAGTTGTAGGAACTTCTACATTAGTAGGAGAGAATGCTCTATCAAGTGAAGACGAGGATGATTGAGATAGTGGTGGAAAATTAGTCCCATTGAGAATAAGTGTAGACTGATCTGTTTGTTAACTATAAGAGGAAGTGGAGGTGGTGGCGGCGGTTTGAGTTGAATTTTGTGGAAAACTTTTGTACCAGGCGGAGAGTAGGGGTGTTGTTGGCTCTGGATGCAGGTGTCTGTAGGTTGTGGAGAAAGGATAGACTGTTTCATCAAAAACCACATGTCTACTGATGTAAACTCTTCCTGTGGGAGGATACAAGCACCTATAACCTTTATACTTCTCATTATATCCCATGAAAACACAGCTTAGAGGCTTTGGATCCATCTTCGTTGTGGTGTAGTCTCTCAGAGCTGGAAAACAGGCACAACCAAATGACCTCAATGATGAATATTCATGATTTTTACCATGAAGCTTCTCAAATGGAGACACGGATCCGTCAAGAGCTGAGCTAGGAAGTTAGTTGCTTAAGAAGTTTGCAGTGAAGAATGATTCAACCGTTTACGTCCTTGGTAGCTTGCCTTGAAACAACATTGAGAGCCCAAGTTCAGTGACATGTCTATGTTTTCTTTCTACCAATCCATTTTGTCGAGGTGTATATGGACATGAGATGTATTGTTGGATCCCACTGTCTTGGAGATAAGTGAGAAACTGCTTACTGATGAATTATCTTCCTCCATCACATTGAAAGGCTTTTATTTTGCAACCAAATTAATTTTCAACTATCTTTTGGAACATAACAAATATTGAAAAGAAATCAGATTTCATCCTTAATGGATATAGCTAACTGAACCTTGAGTAGCTGTCAACAAAAACTACATAGAATTTGAATCCTTGTACAGAGGTTATTGGTGAGGGAACCCACAAATCACAGTGAACCCTCTCAAGTGGACAAGAAGCAGTAGAAGTAGAAGAAGAAAATGGAAGTCTTGTGCTTTTCCCAAGTTAACAAGTTTCACCAACTGACTTAGTAGTCTTATTGATGGAGATAGACTGATCTTTAACTAGATTTTGGAGGATTTGCAGATGAGGATGACCAAGTCTTCTGTGCTAAACTACATCACTAGCTGAGCGTTGCCTTGAGGAATAGAACACTTGTAGTTTTGGTTCCTCCAAGTAGTAAAGACCATCATGCGTGCTTCCCATTACCAGTAGCTTCTTTGTTGCCTTATCATTTATTCGAACACCATCACAATCAAATTCAAACGAGCAAGGATAGTCTTTTGTAAGCTTTGACATAGACAACAATGGTTTAGCAATATTAGAACAGACAAAAACATCTTTCAATGGTAAATTACCTAATGTGGAAGCTAGACTGGTTGATCCGGTGTGAGTGATGGGTAGAAAGTTGCCATCAGCAATCATAACAGTCTCAGAACCGTAGTATGGATGTGATTCTTTAAGACTCTGTTGACTGTTGGTGATGTGTACAGTGGCACCAGAATTTGGGAACCACTCATGACCTTGTTGATCACTTACATCGGTGATGCGCATTGCAGCTTGAGCAACCGGTAGTTCTTCATGCTGGTAAGAGTTGTTGAATCTGTGCCAACATTTCAAAACCGGATGTCCTATCTTCCCACAGATCTGGCATATCACACTGTTACCACCATTTTGAGAACCAGAAGAACTAGAGGATGTAGAGATTTGCTGGTGAAAACCTCTTCCCTTTGTAGAGAATGAGCTTCTCTGACCATAACCGAACTTGTTGTTACCTCTTCCTCTATTGTTGTTGGTCTGGTAATAACTTGATGATGGATTTGGCCGAGACACATTGAAGGCTAGGTGTGGAGAAACTGATGGCTCAGATAAGAAGCCTTGTAGCCTATCATCATAACCAGTAAGCTTGGGAATGACATCATCAAGAGATAGACTTGGAACATAATCCACAGAGTTCTCAATAGTTGTTTTAATCGGCTCATATTCTCTTCCAAGTCCATTTAAAGCAGCAAAAAATTTCATCTTTTCATGTACAGGACTTCCTACCGCAGCTAGCTGATCACAGACACCTCTAAGCTCTTTAAGATACACATGCATAGCCATATCTTTCTTTTCCAAAGTTTGTAACTTTCTTTGAAGTTCAAAGAGCCTAGACGATGATGCTCTATTAAAGTGATTAGCTAGAGTCATCCATACCTCATGTGAAGTGGAGCAGTTAACCACCACACTCAATATATCTTCAGCAAACGATCCCAGAAGCCAAGATTTGACCACACGATCTGTCTTGAACCAAGTTTGAAAATCTGGATTTGGCCTCTCTAGTGGATCCGTTGATGCCTGGAACAACAATGGTGACACCAGGGGTAGGAATGGACCCAGTGACGAACCCTAATAGACCTTGACCAGCTAGAAATGATTCAAATTGGTTCTTCCATAGGAGATAGTTTTTCTGGGTGAGGATTATGGTGACACAGTTGGATATAGTTTGTCGATTATTTTCCCAAGTCTCGGTGCTGGTGACGGGTCCTCTCCATGTCGGCGACTGTTCCTTTCCCTCCATACAGTGTGGACCGTAATTTGGAATGCATATCTCAAAAGCAGAAGTGGTCATCCCCATTGATGACCTGTGGTCATTCCAAAAAGAAATACCCCTTCCCCTCTTTATTTCCACCTTGTGAAAATTCTAAGTCATAATTATTTTCTTAGCTATTTGCATTATATACGTTAACTTGTCGTTTTTTGAGTCTGGAAGACATTCTTAGGAGCAAACTTGAGCGTTATGTGTATGTTCCTTAATTTTGTTGGCAGTAGTACACTCTAATGACCTTTCTATTTGTCAATTGTCAGGGCTGAGTTTGGAGCAATTCTTTTATACATTTTATGTTTCGATCTAATTCGATTGCTTAGAGAGTCTCAAAAGGTGATTCAATCAAACATGTTTTGTTATTGAGCATTATTCAAGGCATACATATGAAGTACATTTTTGTGTTAATTAAATTGATAAACAAAGTGTTAGCAAATAACACTCATATATGCCCACTACTAGACACCAACTCGTTGTCTTTTACTTTAACCTCCCCTGCTTCACACAACCCTTGAACAACATAGTCTCCAGAAATCTCCTCCACAAAAGCGTCCATGTTCTTATCCGAAGACCCTCCTTCTCTACCCGCTTCAATCGCTAACCGCTTCCATTTCTCTGCGTTTTCCCTCAGCTCCACCGACTTCTCCTCCATCACTGCTTCCAAACACCTCCTTATCTCTCCTCTTTCCACCAAACCTTCCTCGTTCTCTCTTACCCTCACACCTGTCTTCCAACTTTCTTCCAGTAGCTTCGCGTTCGTCGGTTGATCCGACCACATCGGAAACGCCACAACCGGAACGCCAAGAACCAAACTCTCCAGCGTCGAGCTCCACCCACAATGAGTCACAAAACAACCTACGGCTCGGTGACTTAAAACCTCTATCTGCGAACACCACGACACAATCATCCCAACCTCTTCAAGCTCGTGTCTGAAATCAGCTATCTTCTCAATCTCTGTCTCGTCTTCACCTTCTGTTTTCGTTTCTCTGTTGGATTTATCAGTTATAGCCCACAAAAAGGGTCTTTTCCCCTCTATGAGTGCTCTCGCCAGCTCCTCTATCTGTTTCTTGGACAACTCAACCATTGTTCCAAAAGAAACATAAATAACAGAGGACTCTGTTTTCGAGTCTAGCCAAAGTGTATAACTACTTTGATCTTTAACTGACTTGGTGCTTCCTGAGAAAATCTCCGTGGGAAGTAAAGGACCAACCGCCACCATTTCGATATTCGGGTAAGCCGTTAAGGCCTCTGGCTCCAGCGAATCAAAAGTGTTGATGAGAATTTTCGGGTTGGTTTCTTTTTTGAGAAACTCCATCATTTCTTGAAACCATGCGTATACGGCTTTGTTTGTGTTGGAAGGCGTGAGGAAAGAAGGAAGATCGCGGATTTCCAGAGAAGAAAGATTCGGTAACTCGAATGCGGAGTTGTTTCCCATGAAGTAATTGTAATAGATGTCGAAAACCAAAGCGGGTTGGATCCAGAGAAGAGCAGAAGGAAGTTGAAATCTACGTGCTACTTTTGGAGCCCAATTGAGAAGAATCGTGTAGATCAAGCAAGTCACCGGAGAGTCACCATTCCTACTAGCTTCGATAAAATCAGATAGGGCCTTATCACCGTTAATCTTGAGACTGACCATCCGCGTTTGACGGTCTTCTGCGGTTGAAATGCCTCCATCGTCGAATCCGTCGGAGAAAGTAAGGAAAGAGAGATTGTCGACGTCAGTGTGGTTTGGGACCATAGAGCGATGGATCACAGAGAGACACGTGGCAAAAGTGACACGAGCACCTGTAGTTCTTATGAGCCGACGAGCGAAACGGAGAGATGGGTTCACGTGACCTTGCGCCGGAAACGTTACCAGTAGAAAATGGGGTGTTGCCATTTTTTTTTTTCTTGTTTTGCTCCACTGAAGTGCTTTCATATGTATATATAAAAATATAGATGAGCAATTGGATTTTGATGTTTGCACATGCATGCGTATTCATCAAACATACGCAAAATTGTACCAGGTTACTTGTGACGTCTGCGGTGACGCTAAGTAGATATATGCTCCACCGTAAAAATCCAAATTTGGGTTTGCTTTTTTGCAGATTTGATGTTTACATGTCAATGAATATACAAACAACTTTATAACCAAAACAAAACATGCGAACAATTTCATTTCATTCATATAATAGGTTATTACTTTTTTGAGAGGTGTTAATGTAAGAGTGAAAAAGAAACAGAGAATAATTGGTTATATTTGCGTTTTGTATTAACTTTCTTTTCTTGTAGTGTTATTTGGATAAAAAAAAATACATTACTGGACTATAAAAACGTAAAAATAACTAGCAACAAGTAATGGGGACCATACTCAACAATGATTAGCCTGTCTTTATCATGATGACATGGACGACAGCTAGGGATGTACCAAAATTCAAGTGGTATACATTTTCTTTGTCTTTTAGAATAGAGGACCAAAGTTTCATCTTTCATATGAAAAAGATACGTCTTACCTTGTTTTATGATGGATTCGAACTTATGGAAAATATTTAACATATATTTATGAGGGTTATAGGCTTTCTAACTTCTAACTGTAAATTGCTTGGAAAGCAAACAAAAACAGATAATAAACCATTATATCTACACATACGCCATTTACATGTGTATATGTTACTCCTTGTTTTTGGAAGACCGGTCTTTTCTTTGACCACCAAGAATACGAGAGATCTGCAGACCTCTACTAAAGGCTTGGTTAAAGAGCATCCTTGTCTGAAACTCAGACACGAAAGGAAACCAAGCCAAAAACGCAACTGGGGTGAACAGAAGCAAGCCCATCAAGATTTCGTAGCCCCGAGCAAGCGTCCTAACCGATGACCATATCCCTAGCTGTTGGATCAGAGGCTTACACGCCTGTGCAATCTGATGAGGACAATACAGATCTAATGTCACAAAACCAGACGAAACTTGGAATCTTAGAAACAAAAAGAGGAGTCTAATCGAGGAGAAAGACTTACGAGAAGCATTCCCCATCCGGTTGGCATGAAGGCAAGCATGCAGATGAATAAGTCTTTGATTGTTATCAGAGGAAGTGCGAGGAAAGTTATAAGAATTGCTACAAATGTGAGGAACACAAGACCCTTTATGATTCTGAACAGAAGCTGGAAATTCGTGCTGAATCTTCGTCTTCCAACGCCCAAACCCTGCAATGATCGTATAGAAGAAATCAACACTATGTTTATAATCTGGAAAGAAAAGTAAATGTGAATTTGCATAAAGATTCATACCTTCACTATCAGTAGAATGAACAAGATCACAAACCATGACGCTCCATAAACCTAAAAACAGAGTCATTATCGTTCAATAATCAAGGGATTCACACCACTCGCAAGGAAGTAGTTATAAGCTTAGCTTACCCAAAAGCTTTGATTTTTCCCTTTAAAGGTACTGAGATGATACACAAGTCCGTACTGAAAGATGAAGAAGCGCGAGGCTAAAAAGATCTCAAGGATGATACCACGGATCCCCGAGTGTCTAAGATGTTCCAATTCTTTCTCCCACCAAGACTCCCAACTCTTCTCAGGAGGGACACCGATTCCTCCTCTGTTATATATCCATTTGTTCCAGTCAGTCCAGTCGTCAACAATCTTTTGCCACTCGAAACCAGACGGGTTGAAAAGGAAAGGAGCAAAGAGCCATGTCACCACCATGAACCATATAGAAACAGTGATCAGAATATAAGTAACCACACCCCTATATGATTGACCAAATATCTGATACACGAGTAGGAGAATCATTAGCTCAATGCCCTTCACGAAGTGACTACGGGAATAGAACCTATAGTTCTCAGCAAATTTCGCATGGAAGACCACAAACCCGCGACCAGTTCCTCTGTATTCCGCGCCTCCATGAAACAACGTCCTTCCGTAGTAATGTGTTTTTGTCCCGAGCTGAAACGTGAAAAAGACGGAAGCAAGTTGTAACTGCATCAGCACAAACTCAATCAATGCGTTATGGAACCCCCTCTCAAGTCCAATCTCCATCATCATAGGCAAAGCCATCAAAAAACCAATCTGCACAAATGATTGAGAAGCAAGAGCTGCCTCAAGAGGCTTGTTATTACGAAAAGCTCGTTGGTTGCCCAATCCTTCTTCAAGCCCACTAAGTACTAGATATAGCCGGCCGTAAAGAAACACATACACCGTAAGCACGGTTAACTGTCAAAAACACAGATAATGGCTTCAGACTTGAGAAAGAAACACAAATCTGTCATGTATATATCTAGTGATTAAGAGATAGAAAGGGGAGAATCTCAACCTACCATGGTACTGAAGTAGAACCCAATTGTGGTGAAATAACAAGACAGCATCCGGAAGAAATCAAATCGGTGTCCCAGTCTATACAGGTCACGACTCAAAGTCTGCTCGCCGTTTCCATTAGCGATTTTTGCCTCAAACATTGAGATCTGGTTGAGACCCACATCTCTTCCTTTACCAACTTGTATATATTCATGATGAGTCACATTTCCTTCACGCAGAGTAGAATTAAAACCTGAAACCAGTAAAAAGGTATGAGAAAATGAAAAATATATGAAGAGGATCATATGTGTGCCACCAGAGAAGAGGAGATCAAGAAAGTGCCTGCAAATATGTCTTCACTAAGATTGATGACTTTAGAAGCTTTGCAGATACCACCTCTGGTAAGGTGAAACAGACGATCAAAAATATCTGGATGACCGTAATGGAATCGTACTCTGGAGCAGCAATAGAAAGACATTAATTTTGACAACCACAATATCCAAATTCCACTCAGAAGATTTCAGAACAGGGAAGAAACTTACTTCAAGGGACTAGCTAGCACCCTTTGCCCAATCGTGACAAAGCTGTTCTCTTGATTTGACATAAACCATGCAAGAGAAGACACACTTCACAAGAAACCACAAACGTAGGAGATTAATAAGTGCACTGAAACTAAAAATCTCGAAGACAGAAATAGGATCATGCTATTAGTACCTTCCAGTGAAAATATGCTCTCTAAGACCAAGAATCGTAGGACATCTTACGCCTCCATGCTTTTCAAGAAACTCTTGCAGCAAGTTCCTCATTTTGAAAGCTTCCTCCATGTAGTTATCCTATTTGTCAAGTCTTTAGAGGTTAAGAGTCTCCTATGGTGATCATTCTTTTAACTAATCATAAGCATAAATGAGATTTATTAGGCGACACATCCTAGAAGAAAGAAAATTATGCAATGCACCTGGTTCATGTCTATTGTCTGCAACCCTTCTCCGCGTGTAAAAATAATAGCATGGTTCTGATTTTCCGGTTTTCCCTCTCCTAGTATAGCCGGTCCCGGAAGCTTAATCCGATAAATGAGCTGACAGAAAAGAAATATAAACTCAAGACTCCAGAAAATAGAATAGCAGCATCAATATCCTCTGACTTCACTTAATAGCACCAAATTGTTAAGTATTTAATTATATTTCTCGTCTTATACCTGATCTAGTGTTTGAACAGATTCAGAAGAATCCATTGGTTTGGTCTGTGAAGCAGCTTTCACAAGAGCTGAGTAATAAATTTTCTCCTCTGTCCCCTTATAACTTTCTTTATGTGTTTGCTCCACCTCATCGATAAAGGCAACACGAATAGACGGATACCTGCCATAAGGAAATAGCAAGCTTAACTAATGAGGCTAAGAAATTAATAACAAATCAACGGAGGAGATCAAAGATGACGAATGAAGACATTACGTTGTCATAAGTCTCAATATGTCTTTAGCGCGTTGGTCGCCAGATCTCTTATGAATACTGTATTGTTGGCAAGAAACCACAAAGGTAAACTTCATATCCGCAAGTGCTTGACATTGTGCCCAGAGTGACCCTCCGCTCTTTGATGCTTCTTCGCTGGTTAACTCAAGAGCCTTGTAGCCTTTCAATAATTCTAGAACAAAAACGAAGGTAGTTTAAAAAACGCTTTTCACACTTTCTAAGAATCAAAAGGAATCACAGCGAAGATTTCTTCAAGCACCTTCATCCTTTGCCATATCAAGGAAAGCCTGAAGTTCCAAAGCCTTTCGATAATACATCATGCCTCGCACTAGTTGAAACAAATCAGAAATCAGGCACAACAAGTTTATCAAAAGATAAATTCATCAAGATAGAAAAATGAAGCAGATTTCATTCGATGAAAGATTAAGAGAGGAGGCTAAAGTCTAGATACCAGTTTTAGTCAGAGTTTGGCCTCTGTAAGATGCCCAGAGACGAAGCTCCTCTTCCAAATCCTCTCTTGCCCTCAGTTCTTCTTCGTTGCCACATTTAACTCGTTCCAGAAAGTTTGTCCATTCATCTGATGTAAGCCATGGACTCAGCTGATAGCTCAAACAAAATAACAGCGCCACATGAAAACTTTTAAACAGATGGAAAAGTGAAACCTGGGAAGATCTTCTGCAAGTAAAAAAGTATAGAGACTCCATCTTCATTTTGCTGCTCTAAGCCAAATATGGAGAAAAGAACATCCTCTGAAAAGTATGGTGTTAGGACCCTATGAAAAAACAAATTGGGAGATGTTAAGATATAGTAAGTCGATTGATTTTCACATGTATTAACTACTTGTAGGATATATGAAAATTGAGAGGACAGTTAAGATATGTATCATATGGCGGTAATGAAGCTACTTCTGCAATGGAAAATGCATCCATAGATGAAGGTGCAAAAGATAGCCACAAATTAAGTTGAAAGTGACTGGAACCTACGAGAAGGAAAGCATGTTCCGGATCTTGGGTGCAGCAGGCATGTCCATGAATAATGAATTTGAAAAGAAAGTAAGGCGCCTTCGAGCTTCCAAGTTGGATGGAACATCCATTGCTGACTCCTTGACAGTAAGCAAAAGATGAAGCCTCTTGATCTGCAAAAGAACAAAAACAGAGGAAAGCAGACAAACCACTTTTAGACGCTACTCATGCCAAAGTAATCAAATGCCCACTGTGGTGGATACAAGAATGAGATAAATGGAATAATTTTTAGAGGAAGATACTTGCTTTTTCTTTCCAAGCTTCTGTTTGAGAGAAAACTGGGAATTGAAGTTGGCTGAAATATTTGCGCTGTTGATGAAGAGGGGTCATGACGTCGTACTTGACATAAGATCCATTGTGGGCAGTCTCTAGTAAGCTATGGAATGGAGAATTAAATCAGAGTGCTTCAAATAAAAAATGATTGATCACTTAGAAGACGGCTCATACAAATGGTATTACCTTGGGACTTCTTCTTCCATGATGTCCCTAGTCACCACTTCTAACATGTTCAGCAAGACAATTACAATTTGATCCTTGTCCTCCTCCCTGTTTTGTAGCTGTTGCAAGTAGACCAACCTTAGTTATTTCCTTAAATTCATGCTTAGCTTGGCAGAGATATTCATCGTCGTAATGCTACAGTATGTACCAAATATTCGATTAGCCGAACAAACTGGCCATACAGATCAGGAAGAGCACTCAGGTTCAATTCTGTTATCAGTGTTTCTTCCTCAATATGTTTATCAATCTTGGAGAAAATGTCGTTTATGACCCTGTACAAGAACAAAGAAGTTAGGAAAGGGTACTGTATTTCCTGGGTTGGAACACAGGCAAGGGATTTAAAAACTTACTGTCCTTCTCGTTCTCCGACAACCAAATAATTAATGAGATTTTTAAAAGAGGCATAGCACTCTCTAACAGCACAAGTCATGTAGCTGTCAACAGCCAATCTCTTTTTCAGTTCACGGTCTTTTCCATTGCTGTCTTTAGCCATATCCAAAGCTATTGGGATCTATGGCATTTAATCATGAATATGTCAAAAAAAAAAAAGGATACAAGAAGGGAAAATGTGACCAGACATAAGTCAAAAGATAGATCTTCACCTTACTAGCCAGTAGAAAAGGTGGCCACCGGATAAGATCCAAATCAGGGTCAGACCAATATGGCACAAGCAAAAGTTCCATTTCCCTGTACACAAACCAACATTATCACAAAACTCTCATTACCCAATTTGTAACTACTTTTTCAAACGTGAATAGAAAGAAGAGTAGTTATAGGTTTTTGGACGAGGAAGCCGGAGAGGTGAGTTTAGAGAGAGTAAAAAGCGGAGAAGATAAGAGCGTCCAAATATCGATTTGGGTGAGACCAACATGAACACCAGGTACAGAAAAACTTGTTTGCATTTCAAAGTTAGATAGTTTATGAGAGAGTGAGTTAGATTCCTGAAAAGACCAATCTGTATAAGGTGGGTAGGACTTACTCACTCTTCTTTTGAAACCAATGGTAATGTCATGAGACCCCAAATATAGTTCTTAACTTCGATTGGCTCTGACCCTCTGATAGAACACTCAGGTGCTTGACTCAAAAAATTCTAATGGTTTCATCACATACTTTACCATTGGTTTTGCGACAACACCAACAAATCCTACTCACCTTAAAATGATCAATATTTTCATGAATCTAACTCCTCTCATCAAATATATAACTTTCTAACACAGGCAAGTTTATACTGTAACTGGTGTTCATGTTCCCCACCTTTACATTCTTCACCTTCTACGGCAGCTGTTATCTCCTCTGCCTTTTACTCTCTTTGAAATCTTCTCTCTGGATTCCTCGTTTAAGAACTTGTAACTAGTCTTCTTTCTATTACAGTTAAAAGGACCTAGCTCTCATTTTCAGACTGGGATAAGGATGAAAAGATTCAAAGCCAGACCGAACCTATCACTAATCAGGTCCTCTTCTCGGAAACTACTGATTATTTTGTTCCACATCTGAGCAAACCGTGCTGCTTCCTTGTCTTTACTAGATGGGAGCTGAATAGATAAAGAGAACACAACCTTAAATAGAACTCTAAGAAAGAGAAAGGATAGTGAAAATAGCTTAACATAACAGCAGTAACCAGACCTGATCAAACTTGCGAGAGAAGGTCGCCCTAAATCCCTTTTTCTTTGTATCCTCGCTCTTATCATGTGGTACCAAGCAATCATTAAAGGCTCCTGGTATGGACTGAAATCTCGACCTCAACATTCCAAGTGTTCGGATCTGAAGTGAAATAAAGTTCTTTTAAGACACCATCCACTTGGAAACTAAAGAAGTGAGTGTATACCACTCCGTAATGTAAATAAGTAATCCTATTTGCTTTTTAATTGACAAGGAAGGCAACAATAAACCTCTCCAAGACGGCGGAAAGCTCCATTTAAACCTCCAACCAGAGTTGAAACTATAGCATACCATATTTGAGTATCCATGAAATAAACCTGCATATAGAAGTTAGCATACCACAGGGGAAACCATAAGAACAAAAGAAGATATGGGAATGAACAGTATGTGCAAACTCACGAGAATAACTGGTGACCAGAGCGCAATGACGACGCCTATATTATTCTTGGCTGCAGAAACCAAAGAAACAGCGGCAGAGTTCTATGATAAAACAGCATTAGGCAATAAGCAAATCCCGACATTCTGCTATCCCTTACCATGAGGGAAAAACTCATGCCAGCTGTAGACGGATATATGGATACGCATTATATCTTTGGTTGGACCAACAAGGGGCTTAATCTGCATCAAAGATGGAAAGCATGAGAAATTTACATTCATAGACTGATACGAATGTCATTACAATCTCAGTGGCTGTTAGTAGAGAAGATCATATTTTCAACTTCCAAATAAAAATTTCTTGCATATTCCTCATGCTAGACTACACAACAATACGACAAAATGTGATACCTCAGCGTAATAACTGAAGGCCAGCTTTGAAATCAGCAGAACGATCCAAAACATAGTGTACCTAGAAATCATTTGCGCATCATCATTAAGCAGTGCTGAAAAAACAAGCAACATTCCAACCTATAAGTTTTAGGCTATTACTTGAAAAGTGACAAAGCGCTCTCATGCATACCCCTTCCTATATACAGACGAGGCTGTATCACAAAGAACCATGATAAGACCATCTTTTCAGATTAACATTCATGGACCAACATTTTTTCAAGATAAAAGCACATGAATTAACTACCTGAGACCACCACATCATCAGCATCATTATCTTAAAGTCAGACCTTTCAAGATAACGCCGAATGAATGGAAACAAAAACAGCAACGCAGAAAGCATGTTCGGGGATAAGTAAATAAGAATCGCCACTATGAAAAGGGAAGGTGAATTATGGCTGTGTCCCCCAAACCAATTCTTTATGGTCTGAGCAAAACCTGAAGCGTTTTTCCAGCTGTACGCATAAGTAACTGGCATAACCACAACCCATACTGCAGCCACACCAACCTTCAAGACGTATCTGAGTTTCACATAGAGTGACATGCTATGTCTTGCCTTCCAGCTGAGTGCTATGTCAAGGACAGCTGAAATATTAAAAAAAACAGTCAGAAAACTGGAAGGAAAATTGTCATGAAACCAGAAGATAAGATCAAACCACCAATTGATAGGAAAACATCATATTTCGAGAGGACACTAAAACAACTATTGCCCACTCATAAAAGAGGATGCTAAACAGATGTAATATGCATCATCACCTTGTGCAAGCTTTAGTATAGCTGCTGTAATGAAGACGCTCAAAACCTTTAGGAAGACATCCCCCTGAAAGATGGCGCTCAACTCTCCAGATCCATTCCATGCAATAACAATCATTGCCTAATTAAGAGTGATACATTATATAACAAAACAAAATACAAATTTGAATGACAAACATACTAACTACAAGATATTGGTACCTGCAAACACAGGATATAAAAGCTCCACATTCTATCAAAACTTCTAAATATATGCCAGAAGGAGCGTATCTCGACAAAATTGACTTTGCCCATCCACCGATCTCCACTATCTGATTTTATCTGCAGCATTATGAACAAAAATCAAGAAATTATTGATACAGAAAACTTGAGGCAAATGACGTATAAAAAATGTACTGGTTGAAATAACTCTAAGAGATAACGATCAGTCTAAGCTGATACAGCAAGATTTCTTATGAACATAACACTTAAGATTACAAGTTTCTAATCCATAAGACCAACTAATGCAAGATTTACTAACATAAGCAGAAAAAGACATATACGACCCATTATATACCTCACTTCTCTCAAGTCGAAGTTCTTCAGCTGTCTGACAAAAGAAATCAGCATCAGCCCGCATAGGCCACCCTAGGCGAAAACATCGAATTGACCTACCAAGTTGCAGGGACAAGAAATTTAGACCACCCAGAACTCTGTAAGGATAGCGTGACATTCCAAAAAGGTTATAAAATGATCATCTGCATTTACCAAAAATATTCATTCAAGTCATCATAGTTTCTCCACACAGAATGCTTTGACTTTCCTCCTCTACTTCTCTTTGCTTCCTGTAATGCACAAAGATCTAGATGAAAAAAAGAATAGGAAGACTGAAGGAAAGCTTGAGAATAAAAAATGGCCGCGACTAGAATAACTGAAGCAAGGAACCTTTGCTATTGTCTGGTATATAGGAGTCACTACTTTCTGCAGGAAAGCTTCATCGTCACCACCATAAGCTGGCTTTACATGCTCCCCTGTCATGGGACTAACACTACCAGCCAACATACCATACAACTCGAAAGCCATCTGAACAGATACGGAAAATTATAATTAAACGTAAACAGCTAGAAAAATGTTATTCTTCACAGATAATTAAAATTTTAACTGACTAAAGGAAATCCATACATGGTGATATATATAACAGAGGCATTCTGGCATGAATCTCAGGTTTGCAGCTTCTCCCCATATTAAAAGATAAAGTCCCATGTAGAGCAATTTACGCTGCTGGACCTCTTGTTGAATAGTCGGCAACCTTCAAGGGCCAACAAGAGGATAAGCAGACAGAAAGTATGAGGCATATAATATGCAGCATAAGTATTCAAATCTCTCTATTTTATTGGTAAGATAGAAAAATATGAAAACTCTTTGAGACATTAAAATGAGGAACCCTCACCAAAGGCTGCTTTTCCGACCCAAATACTTGCACCACTTTTTGTAGTTTCTGAAAAGTTTCTTCATCACTATGGTCAATGCGCGATCATCCAACTAGAGCAAATATTGAACACAACCACTTAGTGCAAGCAAAACTGCCTAGGAAGCGTGCAAACAAGAAATCATCACAAAATGCATACCTTTGGTTGTTGTTCAGGTCTTGGAAATTGTCGGATGTGGACATTAGCAAGTAACAAGATCAAGTGCTCTCGTTGATTCGAAACATTGTCTTTCTGCAGTTTAAAGGTTGAACAACATTCAGTACAGACAAAAACTTAAAAGTCAAATAATTAAAACAGCTATTCGTTAACATCACCTGAAAACCAAACATAGACTGCAGCCAGTCTAAAATGTCTTCGTCGAGTTTCTTCTTGTGACCTGCTGTCCATGGCAAGCCCCTTGTATTTCTAAGAGCGGCTACAGCAGCTTGTATCTGCAGAACAGTATTCAAACAGATTGATTGGACTGAAAGACAATAAAACATAAAAATAGAAGGTAAGGTAAGTAGCTGGATAACCTCAGGCAATCTCATTATAGCCTGATTCTGACTATCAGGGTCAAGGGGAAGTATATTGTAAGGCACGTAAATCTGGGTTTTCTCTTCCACCTTATTGTGCGTTTCCAAAATCTACAGCAGAAAAGAAAGATGACCAGTAACTAATTTAATAATTTAGATCACAATTGTGTTATCAAGATGTTTTGCTAAAACATTTGTCACCACTAGCACAAGAATGGAAGTAGAAGATCAATACAACATTGCATAATATCTACTATCAGCAACACCTCATCAGCCACTTCCACATCTTCTGTCTGATTAACAGCCTTCAAGACTTCGAAGAGAACGGCAGCAGTTTGATAGGCCTTTGTAAGTTGAGCACTAAAGGAACATAATGTAATGAATAACACAGTAAGAGGTAATGTTGTAAGGAAAACCGAAAACTTGAAGGAATTTATGTCATCAAACACAAACCGGTCAGCTTTATCGGCAGCATTTAGCAAAGCTTGGATGTATTTCTTGTAGTAGTGTTGATAGAAACTCTGCATTTCACGTGCATCACTCTTTTGCCTTCCCGCCAAAGTTGTTTCATTCTCCTGGAGAAGTAATCAGAAACATAAACGGCATGAGTTTAACAATTAACACAACATGCTAGTGAAACAATCAAATATTAACATCCATTCACCCTTTCTAATCGTTGAAGAAGCGCGGTCTTAAACTGGCGAACACCACGCCCACTTGAAGTTGGATCAAGCCTATGTGCCTTCTCAAATGCGTAAAAACGACCTAGTAGGCATCATCATCCACAATTTTATTATTCAAAGCTCATTCAAGCTGAGCAATGAACTTTTACCAATCACAATCAAATCTGTCAAAATAAAATTCAACTCACATAGGTAAGCAACTCGTGGATTACTAGCTTCAACTTCATTGGCCACACGAAGAATCGGAGCAATCTCCACTAAAGAAGACGGCACGACTTCACTATCAAGCATAGCCTCTCCGAGACTACCAACAGTCTGAGTCCGCAGAATCCGCCTCTGCGGAGGAGGCGGATCAGGTTCCCTTCTTTGAGACATCTTCTAAATCTTCCGACAATCAATCTGAGCTACCAGATTAAACTACTTGTCAAAACCTTGAGAGACTATGAACTGAGAGAAAACCAAAAGGATTTGGATATAATATCCGAAACAGTAAGATTTACTTTTAACTAATATGCGAATTCGGATTCATCCTCAGAAAAGCAAACATCACTCTGTACGCGCAATAAACACGGAAAGCTGTTTTCTTTTCTATAAAGGAAACAAAAAAACGAAGCCCCCAAAAAACCAGTAAAGTAGCCGACGATGTAAAGCACAAACAGATATTTTTATAACAAAAAGCCAATTCGACATCACATAGCTAAAATGACAAGATACTACTGGTTCTAGAAACAGAAAGGATTAAACTTTCGAACCCTTAAGACAAAAAAATCGAAATCAGGTTACAAGACCTAGAAAAGACGGAGGAGCATCTAGTCTCTCACTCAAAAGCCAAGTGGGAACAAAATTGAATGGGATAAGTGAAACGCACAATCAGAAAAAAGACATCCAATTTCATTTTCTCGGAGTTGAGAATGAAAAACCCAGAAACTCCCAAAACAAAGAAAAGAGAGACTCAGAGGTTAAGGATCACCTGACGACAAACAGAGGACCCTCCAAGATCTAAAACAGCATCAGATATGCGATCGAGCTACAGTAGTAAAAAAAGGGTCCCATCATCTTTCGTCGGCCAAATAAACGGGTCTCCGGCGACGTACAGTGGAAGAGAGAGAGAGGAGAGAGAAAGCACCGGAGAGAGGAAAGCAACGGCTACAAGACAGGCGCCAAGTTTCTGTAGGTACACCTTTCCTTTTTCTTCGCAGCTTTTCGTTTTAACCTATCATAAACTGCCACGTCATCCTTTACGTATTATATAACGTCATATATATTTTTTGGAAGCTGCTGGGTCGTTTTCCTACTACTATAAATTATGTGTAATAATAATAATTCGAGATGCAAATGAATTCTACTAACAAGACTTTTTGTATTCTCTTCGATAACATTAAAGAACTCAAGAACTTCGTTTAATTGAATCATAGATTATATATAGCTTCATTAGTATCATCTAGTCATATTTTTGTTAAATAATTACTGAGAGGATATGATGTTCTTTGGTATTGTTGGGTCATCATCATCAATCTTGAGCAAACGTGTTTGTTGGACTCGAATATCGTCATCCAACGTATTTTTTCTTTAATTTGTATTTTCCTTCGAAATTTCTCGCATTAAGACAAATATAGTTATCATATTAAGAACGATTATTCTATTAAGTGTCTAATCCAATTTGTCCATTAGTCAAAAACCAGTGATGTGAGATATTATTCTCGCTAGATGCACATGACTTTCCAAGAACCAAACATAGTTAAACACATATTAAACCCATCTTAATCCTTATATTTTAATGCTCTTACAAAACTATTACAATTTTGTTTGGTAATATGTATAATTAAAACAACAACAAAAATACTACTTGATGAGTTCCAAGTGAGAAAAAGCATCTAAGACTAGGTCGAGATACAGTCTCCCCATCATTTATTAGTATATAAAAGTAACTTGTAAGCTTTTCTTTCAATTTTTTTCCCCAACCTTTCAACCAAAATAAAAGGAAACATCAAAAGTTCATAAATTGAGTCATAGCTTATAAGAAAACAAACATGAAATTGCAAGTAGGAACTTTTTCATTTTCATTATGGCTTTGGTAAAGAGACAGTGGACCACCCTTTTTTCTCGCTACAAGTTGTACTACTAAACCTACTGATGCTTGTGCTCTGCAATTTCTGGCGATTTCCGTCCATTTCCTTATACTGTTTTTATATATAAATAATAATAGGTTGACATTTGACAACAAAACATCCGTGGATGCTTGTAATTCTTTATTTCTTTCTTATACAAGTACTACTAATACGTTTAAATATAGTTATCTTTCTATATATAAACAGTTCCAAAGATATGCATAAAATATATGGTGACAGAGCTCAACTAACATGCTGACGTTTTGTTTCTCTCGTCTAACAAGGTCTCACGTCAATTCCTTGTTTTCTGACGTTTGAATCAGAATACTAATTAATTTAGTATTGGCATGTGAGGATAGACACAAAACATTATCTCATATAGAGCTCGTATTATTTTCCCAGCAACAATAAGAAAAAGGCATTGTCAACTTGACCAAAATTTGCTTTCAGCTTCTTGTTTATTTTTTCCCCCAACAAGGTGAAATTGTTCAGAGAAACATTGTGACTCATTTATACTATAATTTATGGAATTCACAACTCAATTTGTGGAAAAAATGAGTTTACATCATTTGAGCAAAATTTGGATTTTTGGTGGAATTGCGAACAAATACTTTTAGTTAAAAAGGCGAAATGTTAACTGAATTGCTTTCCACCAAATAAAGTTACTTAACCAAAAAAAATTTCCATCAAATAATTTCTTGAGCAAAACATATTTACACTTAGGAATCATTACGTCAGTATATCATTCACATGATTTTAAACGTATTGATACAGAATTCAAAAAAGCATATAATAATTACATATTTTGCAAATCATTTTTTCTTATAATATTTGACTAGGCCGCCAGTTCGTATAATTATTGGAAGAAATTTAATGATCAAAGTGGCCATGGAGATTGGGATATCCAACCATAAAGGGTGGACTTGATTCTATAAATATCATCTTGGATACTCAAAATTACAGTTTTGACCTGTGAAAGTATAAATCTTTATATGTCTCACATCAGTTAGGAGTGACAAACTAATAAATGTCTTACAAAGTCACATGGGCACATCACTCATAAGATAGATTTTGGGTAGTTCTACCTATAGGCGTTATTGGACTGGGTTAGACTTCATGGAACTCATCTCAACTGTATTTATCATGCATGAGTTTATGCTCTTTCTTGAAAAATGAAAATGTAAAGAAGCTCATGCCTTGTGCAGAAATGATGGATAGAGCCATAAGAACAAAAGGTAGAATCCTGTCATTTTTCTCTAATCACATCAATGACATAGCATGTGTAGGGCTGTAATAGATTAGGACTTGCTGCAGATTGAAACAATTTTCAGTTCTCATGACTTGATTTTGAAACCATGTAAGTAAATAATTCTTCTGTTTCAAAAGTAGCACAAACAGGGTACCCTTAAACTATTTGAAAATATATTATTATGAACCAAAAGAATTTATAAGAGATAACAAATTTTACACATGAAGGAATATTTGAACATTATCTAACAAGCAAAAACTAATTTCATCCACCGGATTCACCAAAAATGATTGAATCATCTGATTCATATATTTAGATTTCCGATGGTGATGATGTAGGAGAAGCAAGAGAAGGTCCCATGGCAGAAGGAGACATCTCACCGCCTGAAGGCATGTCTTGAAGAACAGCCAGAATCCTGCGGATGCTGATGGATCTCGCTGACCGGAAACTGTAAGCTCTCTTCGTCGTCTTTGACATAGAGAAAACACTCGCAGATTTAGAGAGTATGAGATACACAAGAGCTTGAATCAGAGCAAAAATGCTCGCTTTCATTAGCATGCCTTCAAAGCTTCCTTCCATTGATGTTTTTAAGATTCAGATAATAGGTCCGTTGACTTTTCTTGTTGTTGTCTTGAGATCGATGAGTTAGAGATTGATGTTCTAATCAGGCAAAGTCGATTGTTTAAATAGAGATCGAAAGAGAAGATGGCCTTATTTGACCAGAGGCAGAGACGTCGAAGCTACGAATATAATTTAGTTTATGGCATGGAAGCTCTAAGGCGAATTCTATTTAAACTTTGAATCTTATCTGGTCAAAGTAGACGTGAGTTTTTTTTTCTGTTTATAATATATTATAGACAAAACGACAGAGATCATATATGTTGTATTATTTTGGTACATGTGCTAATTACATT
Organism: Turritis glabra; assembly: GCA_900406565.1. NCBI lineage: Eukaryota > Viridiplantae > Streptophyta > Magnoliopsida > Brassicales > Brassicaceae > Turritis > Turritis glabra. Next base: position 11,709,484 of record OVBN01000030.1, on the reverse strand, counting down.
CTCAACCTAATGTATCGATAACTCACATGCACATGATGACATGAAAATACCTGCGTGCGTAATATAACCGTATATATAAGGGTTTTTTTTTTTTTTGGTATCAATGTTAAGTTATATAAAGGTTTAGAGCATATCATTACTTTGTAAACGTGTACAATCGAATTAATTAGGCTCCTCTAGTTACTTCAAGTGAGTTTCTATTACATAAAATTTTCAAAAATTGTCAATTAAGTTACTAAAACCTTCGATATAGATTATCCAAATCCATTTTCTGACCAAAAACCAAGCTCATGATATTCAAACGATCTCTGCGCTTTATCAAACAGAAATTCACTAGCAAACAAATTTTCCGTTGATACTTCATAGAGAATCAGCTATAACCAGAATCACTCTTTGAGAGTAGTCCTCACTACACGTTGATGTCCCAATGGGTTTCCAGGAATGTTTCTGCACCGTTGCTGCCTCGGTTTACCGGTATTATTGCTCGTCACCGCTGATGAATTCTTCATCCCTCGACATAATTTCATGTGTGAATGCATCTTTTCGGGTTTAAATAACTTCCCACATTGCCTATATTATGAATTATCAACATTCATTTCAACCGTAACAATATAATCATCAAGTTTCAAACGTGGGGAGTGATGAAAAGAGGGCTTACGCGCATAATGGAGCCATAGAAGACTTGCTTGGAGCAACCTTTGGTTTACAAAACTCTATTGTCTCCTTCATCTTTATGCCACTCCATGCACCTTCAAAGCTTTTTCTATATATTAAAAAAACAAAAAAAAAGCAACCGCGTATTACCAATTTGAGCGATTATTGTATAGTGTAGTATATTATACTTATTTGTTTAGGTGCCAATGATATGAGCCTATGAGACATAAGCTGCTACAAAAGTAAATCACTAATAATAATTAATTAATATTTACAAACTAAAGATTAATCCCAATCATATATGGCATCAACAGCTAAAAAGTAACGATTTTAAAATATAAGAATATGAGTACTTTGGAGCGTACCGAGCATCGTGCTGTTGGTATTGGTATCTGCGTTCGTTTTCCCAAGCCGGACCAAAAGCCCTAGACGTAGACTTATTCAAAGGCACCAATACGGCGTCGTTTGTGTCCAAACCACCACACTTCATCAAGTTCCGTAACACGTGAGAGGCACGTACGCTCGAAAAGCTCTTACTATTAATGAAACTCGAAGACGACGTCGTTGACGATACACTCGGTCGACCCGACTCGACATCGTTACCCGACCCGTTTTCCGTGGAACCGTCTCTTTCGCTGGATACCTTTTTCCGATCTGGTTTCTTAAGAACGAAACCTTCTTCGTTCGTGGTGGATTCCTCGGTCACTGTCGACGTTGTCGCCGTCGATCTCTGAGAACAGAACACCGGAGACTCTTTGTGGATCTTCTCTGACGTTAATCTCGACTTCTGGAGTTTTTCTTCAGCGTCTTCTCCGCCGTCAACACTATTTCTTATGCCCCAAACTTTCTTCGCTCCATGAGGAGAATCCTCTGTTTTTAAAAAACCCTAGTTAAGAACCCTAATAAACCAATTATGAATCTTAGTGATATTTACGTGTGACACATACCCTTTGGAGAGCTTAGAAGAATCTCAGATCCTTTAAGGACATATTCATTATCGGAGATTGGAGTAATAAGATCGTCGTCCAATAAATCTTGCCATACATATCCATTCTTGTACCTCCTGTGCAATAAATAAATCGACAAATATTCAAGAATGTGAAAAAAATAAAAAAGAATGTGAAAAATCAATATTTCAATAAATTTTTACCTCTTACAAGACCAACAAAATGCGTCAGGCATCGCATCGCCTCGTGCATCCGCTAGCCATCTCTTCACATCTGCGTTTTAAACACAATTTAGACGATTGATCGGAAGATAAAAGAGATTGATTGATTAATTAAGAAGAGAGAATTAACCTCGAAGAAAGACTCCATTACGAGAGAGATGATGAACACGCAAGAGATGAGGATGGTCAACATGACCCGAACGGCTAAGGAAATAAACTAAATTCACTCTTCTTACTTCTCCTCCTTCACCATTACTTTCCATCTCTCTTTTTTTTTTTTTTTTTTTTGTGTCTTCAATTTTATTCTCTGCGTCTTTTTCAAAAGAACTTATATAAGCCAAAGCTACTTAGATTTTAAACAATATGAAAAACTCTCGAAGAGTTTCACTTCTCTGCTTTTGAGACAAGAAAGAGACAAAAGATCGGACTAAAACAAGGGCTTTCTTTCTTTCTTTTGTTAGCTCACACATCCTTTTAAATTGATTTGTAGACAGAAAAGTTTAGCTTATTCCCAAAACATAATTGAATTTTGAATGTTATTAAAATATTAGAGTAAAAGACAAAAAGAAACAATTAGACATGTTTGTGGAGACAAAACCAAACACACGCATAGATAGAGATGAAAAAGTCTTTGCGGATTAACGGAAACCGCACATTTCTCGGACGACTCCAAAGAACAAACATAGGTTTTCGAGATCACTTACCTTTTATTTTGTTTTCTTGATAAAAAAAATTTTTAGATTTTCTTTATCTTTTTTCCCTTTTAATGTTATGTTAGGGAATAAAAATCTAAAAATTTAAAGTTGACAAAAAAAAAAAAATCTAAAAATTTAATGAAAATAACTTTTAAGAAGAGATCTTGTAGAAGAGATTTATGGATAATGGTTAAATTGGTCTTAGTCTATGTAAAGCCAAAAATAGAAAGAATAGAAAGTCTTCTCAGCAGATTTATCGTGATTTAGCAACTTAACATATACTATAGTCTACATACATATACGCAGAATAATTACGTATATGGTATATGATATTTCTATAAATATCCAGTTTTTAATTCTTACCATAACGACAAATCCGATGACAAAAAAACATAAACAATCCCGAAATTTGTTATCCGTAGTCTATTAAGGGAATGTTGAATAGTCTAGGGATACGGGAATCACAGATGGAGAAAATAAAATGATTTTTGTTGGTAGAGAAGAAAAACAAAAATATAGTAAAAACTGAAAACATCTGAGTTTTGAAGATAAACTCTTATCTTAATATAATTAAAAAAGAAATACATTTTGAATATTGTCCAAAATTAATTATTTATTTATTTTAATTCCCGCTGAAATTATGTTTAGAATATGTTTACTTGCAATTAGAAAGAATAATTTTACAATTAAAATTATTTGTTTAAGAAAATATTAAATCTCTTTCTTCTAATTTTGTCAACAAAATTATTATTTTTAATTAATTTAAAGATATTCTGAAGATTTTATTAAAACTTTTCCTCTCATCTTTGTTTGATCATATTTTAAAAATATTTAAACTAATAAATATTTCATATAATAAATAAATATATATATTTTTCTGCATATGTTGTGATTCGAATTTTTAAAAACGAGTTAAATAAAATTGTTGTAAAAATTAAAGTATCATAAAAATTTTAGAAATATTTTAAAAAAATTTCTCACCAAACATTAATAGAGCATAAAAATTAGCGGATTGGTGAAATTTGAAATCGAGGTATATAATTATTATTTTTTGTATTATGATACATAAATTAACTATGTTACTATGAAATTAACTCTTAATTAAAAAGTACTATAGTTCACTTACAATCTAATATTTTATTACATGTAGAATAACTTAAATAAATTATCTTCAATATATAGATATATGTATAATAAATTGAATATATAGACATTGGATTATAATATAAGTGAGCTAACATATTTTAAAAAATTAACGATTTAGAGACTACAAAAAGTAGAGATTGAAACTATGACAAAACACAATATACGATAATCTTATATCTTATACGATAAATAGTTATATAATATTAAAATCAAAAGAAAATATTTTAACAAAAATATACAACAACCGATAATGATATATATAATCTTTAACTATGTTACTTATAATAAAAGTTCAAAAAAATAGAAACATATTTCTTTTTTGAATCAGAATTTTAAAATTTTATATATAATAAATCATTATATACAGAACAATAGATTAAATTAAAAGAGAAGTACATTTTGAACATTGTCCAAAACCAATCATTTATTTACTTCAATTGCTATTGAAATTATGTGTAGAATATGTTTAATTGCAATTAGAAAGGGTAATTTTAGAATTAAAATAATTGAAATCAAAATCATTTGTTTAAGAAAATATTAAATATTTCTCCTCTAATTTTGTGAACAAAATTATTTCTTTTAATTAATATAGAGATATTCTGAATATTTTATTAAAAGTTCTCCTCTCATCTTTGTTTGATCATATTTTAAAAATATTAAACTAATACATATTTCATATAATAAATAAATTTCTAGATTTTTTTGCATATATTGTGATTCGAATTTTTTAAAATGGGTTGAAAATTTTTGTTGTAAAAAATGAAGTGTCATGAAGATTTTAAATATAGTTAAGAAACTTTTCTCACCAACCATCAATGGAACATAAAAATCAGCGGGTTGGTGAAATTTGAAATCAAAGTATATAATTTTTTTTATATATTATGATACATAAATTAACTATGTTACTATGAAATTAATTATTAATTAAAAAATACTAAAGTTCAGTTACAATCTAATATTTTATTAAATATAGAATAACTTAAATAAATTATCTTCAATATATAGATATATGTATAATAAATTGAATATATACACTTTTGATTATGATATAAGAGGACTAACATATTTTCAAAAATTAACGATTCAGATACTGAAAATAGTAGAGATTGAAAATATGACAAAAACAAAACATACGATAATCATATATCTTATACGATAAATAATTATACAACATTAAATCAAAAAGAAAATATTTTAACAAAAAATACAACATACGAACGATATTTATAACCTTTAATTATGATACTTATAATAAAAGTTTAAAAAATAGAAACATATTAAATTTTTGTCCCGCGATGTACCGCGTGTTAAATCCTAGTTTACAATATTTGAATTACTACAAGATTATATCCTCTTCAATTCTAGCACTGTCATGACTCATGGTGATTTTAAATTTTTAGGAATACTATAGTATCAATTATCAACGGAAATTATATGTGGATAAATTAATTTATAAGATTATTAGGTCATATCATTATTAATCTATAAAATATTTACATTATATATTATTAGTAAAAAAAAATATTTTGGTTCTGATTATGTGTGGATTTGAAAGGTTTTTTCCTAAATAGTTCAAGATCTTAGAATCTATAGGTTAGGTAACTGTATCTTGGATGTTTTGTGATTTTGAGTATTTTTATTGAGAAAAGAATAAAAAATGTTACTTTATATCTTGGAAGTTCTCATAAGTCGATTATTTTATCTAATCAGAATGTTTTAGTCTAATTGGTCTAATTAGTTATTAGTTTATGATAGTAATCATCTTCCACTTGTTTATATTCAGGGAACTAGAAAAAATCGACTAAAAATCTTTTGTAATTTGAAAATAACCTAATGTAATAATGTATATATCGTATGGTGATCATCGTTACGATTATATCCGTAAGAATTTAGTATAACAAAATGAAAAAAATACAATATTGGTTTTGAGAACATTAAAGTTAATTGTTTCATAGTGAGAAAATGGGAAATTTTCCAAACTGAATACAATTACATTTTTCAATATCATTCACATTCTCTTTGGCTAATAGAAAAAGAAAAAAAAAAAAAAACCATAGATTCAAAGAGCATATATGTATAAAACTCATCACCTATGAATTCGATATTGGTGCTCCTCTTCTTCATCTTCCTCCTCGTCTTCATACATAGACTTCATAAATGGCTCAGCATCACGAGTCATCTTAGCCCCACCATCAACAGATTCTTGATTGTTACCGGCGACGGCTCCCACAACGGTTGTTGTGGCGGATGCTGCAACTGCAGCTTGTCTGTTAGCGGCAGAGTATTGTTGAATAACTAAAACCGAAGCATGCATTGTGAAATTCGACGAAGCTAATGTGTCCCCTATTGTCCCTAGCTCAGGACTACTGCTCCAATCATTTAAACCGGCTGTCACTGGAGAATTTGAGTTATATCCTCTTCCGACAACGTAAAGATCATACGAATTATTGTCTTCCATTTCTCTGATAGTAGAGATCGTGTCTTGACCATCGTTCACCACTTTTTCGATATATTTAACGGAGGAATCGTTCATAGTCTTGAAATTAAATTCGTAGATGCACTCATCGTCGACTTGTTTCTCCCTCTCGTACTCCGCTGCAACTTTCCCGGACGATATTAGAGCTTCGCGTCCCGGGACGAATCTTACCACCGTGAGTTTAATCACGTGTTGTCCGACCATTCGCCAAGCGTATGATAACGCCTCGCGGTCGTCTAGACCACCCACGAAGAGCATCGCGACTTCTCTTTTCGTGGCTTCTCCACGGAACGACTCAGACCGGACCATGGCCATGCCACGGTCCACTAAAATCCCGACCGAGCAAGGAGCGTGGCTCAAAACGTTTTGGTTAATGTCGGCGTGAGAAGAGTTTCCTTCTCCCATCCGACCGTCCGGTGTCAAGTGTTTGTGGTAAGGCAATATGATGAAACAAACTCGCTTGTCCTCGGCTAACGCGCATATGTCTTCGTGCATCGTTGTGTAAGGCGAGACCGCGGTGATGGTCTGAACCGTCATAGCGTCGTTGTTGACTTCCATAGCTTCGAAGGTCTCAGCGATTTGGTCGGACTCTGCTCTGACTCTGTCCGAGAAGTTAGCTTTCGGTTTGCATTCGTCGTTCATGATTAGCAGCGAGGCTGTGGTTCGACCGGTGAGCTCCACGAGGTGAATGGCGAAGACATTGAGAGGTGATTGTTTAGTTGGGTTTGAGACTTGTAAGAGATTGGTGATCCCAGAGACATTGGGGAGAATATGGACGCAAGCTAAGACACGGAACTCTGTTTCTCCTTTAATCTTTTGGACCGTACGGTGCTTGTAATGAGCCAGTTTTTTCTTGGGCTTGTATGCAACTGCGAGAAGAGGCTCGACTACTAGTGACATCACTAGAAGAGCGATCGTCATATGAGTGTACATTGGGCTATCCAACGCCTGCAAATGATTTTTATAGACAGAGAAATAAATAAAATTGAGTTTAGCTGAATTTATACTATTTATGGAAAACCAAAAAATTATTCGCTGACAATTTGTTTTTTTTTTATTATGAACAAATTCTACAATATACTATATTCTGCTATATTGCATGAGAATAAATGAGTCACAATGAGTGTAACTAGTAGATGATAGAATAGGAAAACTTTGTTCTATAGTAAAACAATACTAAGAAGAATACGATCAATAAGGTGAATAATGACGAAACCATGATTTGTGATCAAGTGATATATGTGCTAGCGTTGTTGTGCCACAATTCGAATTCAAAATTTCATGCATGCTATTGAAAACATAAAATAAGATAATAACGATTGAATATCTGGCTATTCATGTTTGACTCATCCAATTTTGTCTTTTCTTAGACTCAAAAAGTATCATATGGCCACAGTGTGCAATAAAAGAAAATTGATGGATTAATTAGTACCTTGGTATCGCGACCAGCATTAAGAACGACGAGCGATAAAGTTCCCTTGGTGTTCATAAGGGCTCCGATAGCGAGTGCGTCACGCATAGGCATACACATGAATAAAGAGACGACCACAGTAGTCGCGATCTTTACTAAGAAGGAAGAGCAAATTACAAATACCATCATGAACTTGTCAGTGTACTTGAGCATGAAACCAATATCTGCTCGTAACCCACAAATGATGTAGAAGAGAGGCATAAGAATCCCGGAGAGGAAGTCATGGAGCTTCTCCTCGATCATGTTACGTATTATGTGGTCGTGCGGGATGGAGAGACCGAACAGGAATGCCCCGGTTATGGAGTGGACCCCGCATGCGTCCGTGATTAGGCCGCATAGGACCACACCTCCTAAAATGAACCAAACGTGAGTGTCTCCGACGTGACCTGCCTTCACGGTCTTGGAGAAGATCCATGTAATCCCCGGACGGATCACAAAGATGCAGAGGAGGACAAAGATTGCAGTGGCGATTATCACGTACGGCATCATTTTGTTCCATACCCCTTTTATTTTAACCACAAAAAGAAAAGAAAAAATATATCAGAATTCTTGAATTACTAGGCTTACTTTTATTTTTGAGAAAAAAATAGATTGGATGAAGGATTCATTCCATTTTCGTCCAGTGGAAAATTTGTTGAACGGTTATTGGGTATTAGTCTGAGTTATTCTGCCTTGTGGTCCCAACTATTTTTTACTAATTGTATGAAAAACCTTACCTGCTTTGCTAAAAGAAGCGAACCCGAAAACGAGGAGGACCCATGTGCACAAATCAGTGATAATGGCCGCACACATGGCCGTACGACCCATATCGGACCGCAACAGCTTAAGATCCGCAAGGATCCTAGCCAGGTCAGGGAAGTTGGTACAGGCTAAAGCGACAGACCAGAAGACACAACCAGCGATGATCTTGTCTGGGTGGCCATTTCCCGGAAGATAGTAAAGGACGGCACCAACTGGTAAAGCGACGAGAAGTCCTGCAAAGGCGATGACGACTGGTTTGAGCTCGGTGATCCGCACCATCCTCAGGTCCATCCCTAGACCAAGGAGGAAGATGTTGTAGACGAGAGCTAAGTTTGCGAATGTTTCAAGAACCATTGTGAATCTGTAGGGGAATATATGTTCGATTATAATATTTACGTTCCCAAGCACACTTGGGCTAAACAATAACCCACACTGCAAAAATACAATTACAAAAGATTAAACACACAGAACTGGAGAGCCAAAACACTGATGTAGAAAAATTTGAGACGAATTTTGTATACGCACGAGGATCTGAGCTACGAAAGGAGGAAGATAAAGAGGTCGGGTTAGATAGTAGAGGACGCGGTAGCTAAAGTTCGCGACAAAGAGTTGCGTTATGAAGAACGGAAGGGAAGAGGCGAGCGTACTTCCGCTCTCCCATCCCTTTTGTTCTCTCTTTTCAAAGAGAAGCTCTTGATCGTAACACACGATTGTTCCAAAACGCGATTCCTCAATTTCATACTTAGGCTCCGTCGCATTAAAGGGGGCTCCGGATGACATTTCCTGCTACGATAGTTGGTCGGAATCCCCAAAAGACGATGATACTATATGCCTGAACCCAACGTTTTGTCTGAACCCAACGTTGGGTTCATATAAATGTGTTAACTGCAATAACAGCTAATTTACAACCTTTTCTACGTTTTAGTTCAAACGTGATGGCTAATTATAGATGATGTATTAGCTGTCATTTTGGAAATAATTAACCACTCATTCTAAAATGGACTTATGTGTGTTGGCTGTTAGTGCTTTTTTAAACGGCTGGTTGAAAATGAACACTTGATTCAACACATTTTTGTCCGAGTTCTAATTGTGTAACATACTTACAGTTACAGATTTGGTCTTATTTGGTAACGACTCATCCTAATTTAGTTTGGATCTTTGGGTACTATCGATTACAAATCTACGACTACAAATTCCTTCTACATATAAAGTGTTGTTTTTGGCTTATCTTTTATTTTCTTTTATAAATTTACCGATTTAGGATATCAATATAACTATTATATCATATTTGTATATAATTAAGTTAATAAAATATGCAAAAGAGAATGAAACATCAATAGTCAACTTTGTTTTCTAGAAGTACCTACTATGGTTTGTGTATATGCACACACACACATATATATATATATATAGAATAATTAAATATTATTTTAAATAAAAGTTATAGATGTTTCCTTTTTTTCCTTTTTAGGGTGTAAAATAATGGTGGCATCCAAAAATCATTCAGCTGAATTCAACCAATATCAACAATTCCGCTGATACCATTTGCATAAAACTAAATTCAGTCGAATTCAACACGTAGATATCTCAAATTAAAATATTTAAAATATCAAAAATTACATCTCAAACTTAGCTTCAAAAGTATATCAAATAATACAAATACGATAATTTTTATATTAGATAATTTTATATTATATTATCATGTTAACTTTTGAAATTAATTTTTTGATAATGTTTTGACAAAGTTTTTCATTAATTATTTGCAGATATTTAATAGTACAAAAAAATACGGAAAATAACTAAATTTAGCCAATCCCATATATTATTTATATTAGTTCATAATTTTAATTTTGTCAATCCAATAACTCAATTTTAATAGTTAATAAAATTCTACTATATTCAACTGTTACCATTTAAATATATAAAAATATTTAACTAGATTCAGCAAAAAAATCACTAAAAATTTAGCAGATTCAACAATTTAGTCGGATTCATCCAAATTGCTCAGCTACTATTTACAAATCCTTAACATTATATATTATTATTATTATTATGACGTATTAGTCGAATATTTAAATTGTTAACAAAAGATAAGAAGATTCTTTTGTTTTGTTTCTTTTTCCATATAAAGAAGATTGAGTCTTTCGATAACAATTAAATACCTACAATAAATATGCAACGACAAAAATTTATAATAATGCAACAATATCTATCCAGATCTTTCTTACATTCTCGAAGCGAGTTGTTGACAAGTCTTTTAGAGTAAAGACAGAAGAGGATCAATTTTTTAGATATTTCTAAGTCAAATTCTCCCGAGAAGCTTCTGTGTGTTCGTCGTCGTCGTTCGCCTCCGCTGCTAAATTTAAGAGGCATTCCTCTGTTACAATTTCTCTCTTCTTCCCCTTTACTTCGTTTTCAGTTTTCGTTTTTCCTGCAATTCCAGTTACTTCTCATCTCTCTGTGTCAGTCTACTATGGAGATTTGAACGAAAAAGACGAACACATTGGCTGGAGAATCCAAATTATCATCTAGGGTTTGCTTCAGAATGCTTTTGAGTCATTAAATTTCAATACTTTAGCATTTCTTGTTTACTCTGATCTTGTAGTGTAGCTTTTACCCATTTTACTTGTCTTTGTTCCTGATGCTGTTGTTGTGATCTGTTTCCTTTTTGCAGATTTTGGATATCAATGATTGTTGAAACGCTTTGTGGCTAAAAGTCCTTCAGCAGTAGTAGATTGATTCAAGAACAGCATTACTGTCTTATACGGAACCAATCATGCTTACTCTTTCCAAGTTTCACGTGATACTAATCCCATCACTCTTCTTCATTTCGTTTTTTTCGCCATTGCTCTCCACTTCGACACCTATCAACATTTGGCCAAAGCCGAGATTTCTCTCATGGCCTCAACATATAGCCATTGTCCTCTCTCCAGAATTCACCATCCTTGCCCCTGAATACCAATACCTTTCAGCCTCTGTAACACGTTATCTCAAACTGATCCGCTCAGAGAATTACTCGCCTCTCATTGCACATCCTGTCAAACTTATGAAAGGTTACACCTTGAGCAACCTTAAAGTCATTGTTACCGATCTTTCTCTCCCGCTTCACCACGGTGTTGATGAGTCCTATAACCTCTCCATCCCCATTGGCAGCTCTTCCGCCCACTTGTTAGCTCATTCGGTTTGGGGAGCTATGCGTGGCCTTGAGACATTCTCTCAGATGATTTGGGGAACATCTCCTGATTTGTGCTTACCAGTTGGAATCTATATTCAGGATTCTCCTTTGTTTGGCCACAGAGGCGTTTTGCTCGATACATCGCGGAATTACTATGGAGTAGATGATATAATGAGAACAATTAAGGCCATGAGTGCAAACAAACTCAATGTGTTCCATTGGCATATCACTGACTCGCAATCTTTTCCGCTAGTGCTTCCTTCTGAACCTTCACTCGCTGCAAAAGGATCTTATGGACCAGACATAGTTTACACTCCTGAGGATGTCTCAAAGATTGTTCAGTATGGTTTTGAGCATGGAGTTAGAGTACTTCCTGAAATAGACACTCCTGGTGAGTCAATGCTTGATTTGCTCTTTGTACAAGAACTTAGCTTGGTTCTAATGGATACTGTTAAACATTACAGGCCATACAGGATCATGGGGAGAAGCTTACCCGGAAATTGTGACATGTGCCAACATGTTTTGGTGGCCTGCTGGTAAAAGTTGGGACGAGCGGTTAGCTAGTGAACCCGGGGCTGGTCAGCTTAATCCCTTGAATCCTAAGACATATGATGTTGTTAAACACGTCATACAAGATGTTGTTAAGCAATTTCCAGAATCTTTCTTCCATGGAGGTGGAGATGAAGTTATCCCAGGCTGTTGGAAAACCGATCCTGCAATCAATTCTTTCTTGTCCTCTGGTGGAACACTAAGTCAGCTTCTTGAAAAGTACATAAGCTCGACATTACCTTACATCGTGTCACAGAACCGTACAGTTGTTTACTGGGAAGATGTTCTGCTGGATGCACAAATCAAGGTGGGTCCTTCTGTTCTACCTAAAGAGCACACAATCTTACAGACTTGGAATAACGGTCCTGAGAACACAAAGAGAATAGTAGCTGCTGGTTATAGAGTAATTGTCTCTTCATCAGAGTTCTACTACCTAGACTGTGGTCACGGCGGGTTTCTAGGGAATGATAGTATATATGATCAGCAAGGAGGCGGTGGTGGGTCTTGGTGTGCACCATTCAAGCCGTGGCAGACCATATACAACTATGATATAACCGATGGTTTGCTCGATGAGGAAGAGAGGAAGCTGGTGCTAGGAGGAGAGGTTGCGTTATGGTCAGAGCAAGCTGACTCAACGGTTTTAGACTCACGGCTTTGGCCACGTGCTTCTGCGTTGGCAGAGAGCTTGTGGTCAGGGAATAGAGACGAGAGAGGTGTCAAGAGATGTGGTAAAGCTGTGGACCGGTTAAACCTGTGGAGGTATAGGATGGTGAATAGAGGGATTGGAGCTGAACCTATTCAGCCATTGTGGTGTTTGAAGAATCCTGGGATGTGTAATACAGCTCATGGCGCTCTTGAAGATCGATGAAAGGAGAAATTTTCGAAATTGGATCCGACTCGAAGAAGGCAGAAACATAATCCTGATCAGGGTCTTTTGATTGTTGTGTACTTTGCATCGTTATGGGTTGTAAATCTCAACATGCTCAAGTTTGTGGGTTTTTGTATCAATAGTTTAAAGTTATGGGGTTAAAGTGGGAATATTCGTTATTTACCGGACTACAAACAAAAAAATGTCATAACTTCCTTCTCTTCCAAAGTCTGCATTTTTATTTGTTCTCACGAGACTAACTTCAACGAGATCCCTAAAATCCGATACTGAAATCTCCAGGTACATATTTCAGTCTATATGTCGATTCCGCAATATCTTAAAAGTTTCGAATTTTGTATTATCTGTTCATTGGTCTTCCATGACTGCTCGTCTTTTCTGTATATCTCCACTTCAATTGCTTCGTTACTTTCCATGGCTTATTTATTGCAAAAACGTCATCTTTAAGCTGATGAGATACTGTTTGTGCAGGAAATTTGATTCCTTGATGTTTTCTAATTGAAGGATTTATTATGAGTGTTAGATGGCCAAGAGTTTTAACGCCAAGTCTTCTTTCCCAAATCCTTAAGAAGCAGAAGAACCCAGTAACCGCACTTAAACTTTTTGAGGAAGCAAAAGAGAGGTTTCCGAGTTACGGTCACAATGGTTCGGTGTATGCCACCATGATTGGTATCCTTGGTAAATCCAATCGTGTGTTGGAAATGATATATGTCATTGAGAGAATGAAGGAAGATTCTTGTGAATGTAAAGATTCGGTTTTTGCATCGGCCATCCGTACATTCTCCAGAGCTGGAAGGCTGGATGATGCTATTTCTCTCTTCAAGAGCCTTCATGAGTTCAATTGTGTGAACTGGACTCTATCTTTTGATACTCTTTTACAGGAGATGGTTAAAGAGTCTGAGCTCGAAGCTGCTTGTCATATATTCCGAAAGTATTGTTATGGGTGGGAGGTGAATTCTCGATTAACGGCTCTGAATTTGCTTATGAAGGTTCTTTGCCAGGTCAATCGCTCTGACCTGGCGTCTCAGGTTTTTCAAGAGATGAATTACCAGGGTTGTTATCCGGACAGAGACAGTTACAGGATTTTGATGAAGGGGTTTTGCCTAGAGGGGAAACTTGATGAAGCCACGCACCTGTTGTATTCAATGTTCTGGAGGATCTCACAGAAAGGTTCAGGTGAGGACATTGTGGTTTATAGAATTCTATTGGATGCGTTATGTGATACTGGGAAGGTTGATGAGGCTGTCGAAATTCTTGGGAAAATCTTAAGAAAAGGACTAAAGGCTCCGAGACGATGTTACCATCATATCGAAGCTGGTCATTGGGAGGGTAATAGTGAAGGTATAGATCGGGTGAAACGACTGTTAACTGAGACTTTGATCCGAGGAGCAATTCCCAGTTCGGATAGCTATAGTGCCATGGCTACTGATCTGTTTGAAGAAGGTAAGCTTGTCGAAGGTGAAGAAGTGCTTCTTGCAATGCGAAGAAAAGGCTTTGAGCCAACACCATTTATTTACGGTGCCAAGGTTAGAGCACTGTGTAAAGCTAGGAAGCTTGAAGAGGCAGTTTCGGTAATCAATAAGGAGATGATGGCAGGTCATTGCCTTCCAACAGTTGGAGTGTATAACATTCTTATAAAAGGTCTATGCGGTGAAGGAAAATCAAGGGAGGCTGTTGGATATCTCAAAAAGATGTCTAAGCAAGTCTCTTGTGTAGCGAACGAGGAAACATACCAAACTCTAGTGGATGGTTTGTGTCGAGATGGTCAATATCTTGAAGCGAGTCAGGTCATGGAGGAGATGTTGGTCAAATCATTCTTTCCTGGTATTGAAACTTACCATGTGGTAATAAAAGGTCTTTGTGATATGGACCGTCGATATGAAGCTGTGATGTGGGTGGAAGAAATGGTTAGTCAGGATATGGTGCCGGAATCTTCTGTGTGGAACGCTTTGGCTGAGTCTGTCTGCTTTGGTGCCATTGATGTTGTTGAGATACTTGAGCATCTAAGTAGTAGCAAGCGTTAATCATATAACTACCGCTGCTTGATCTGTGAACTTTAACAAGTATGATGCTGCTATGTGAGGGCAACATTTTGAGATTGTGACATGTTTAAGCGCATTTAGCAGTCGCCCTTTTCAAGGAGGTCGAAACCTGCAATTCTGGCTTCCATTCTAGAAGAACACTGACTGGCTCTAAGTCATGGTTTATGATTCTGGGGCCATGGTTCATGTAATGGTGCTCAAGATTGTGTATATTCTTCAAGAAACTATAGTTCCTCGAGAATCTGTTCGAAGAAAGACAGAAAGATTGAGAATTCAGAATTGGGTATTCGACTGGATGATCTGTTGCTTCTGACTTGTGAGATCAATGAGGCCACATGTTGATGCTCCATGCCCTCATCGTATCATCATTTTAGTTCAAACCTTTTTTGTGAAGTGTAATTGTTTGAATTAACAGGTTCTTATTAATTTCATTTTTTAATCATGTGCAATTTATTACATTGAAAAAAAAAAATTTGTTACATAGAAAAATGATGAATTTTGTAATGATCGAAAATTTTTCAGAGGATGGAGTTGTTTGGGATCACTGCGTTTCGAAGTATGACAATGATTCCATCTCTTATAACGTATCCTTCAGCTTCTCGATTTCCTTCCTCAACATTGTCTCTGTTGATAATCTGTAAAATCGTATTTACTTAAAGTAATTTAAAACTATGGAAATTGGATTTTATAAATTGAAATGAAATCTATGTCTGTATTTTCCATTTGAATATGAAAAATAAAGCTTAGTTATGTTTGGTATGGTTATGCTTAGACTAGATTTGAGTACGAATTTTTTTTCAAATAGATAGTTAATTCATATATTTTGGAGCTGAATTCAAATAATTAAACTGAATTATTTATATTAGGAATAGTTACCATAACGTTTTTACCAATCCTTGCATTTTTATCAACAATGGCTCTTCTTATTCGACTCTTCTCACCGATCCCTATTCGAATATCTATCTTCTTCTCCCTCCCTTTTCTTCTCACATCTTCTTCCATCTGTAAACACACACTCGTGACAATAATTGTGTGTTTAAACATTACAATATCGGATTAATTAGTCTAATTTTGATCCATGAAACTCGGTTTACCTCATAAATATCAGAACCGACGATGATTGAATCCTCTACAACCACTTCATCAGCGATTTTTGTTCTCATTCCAATCACCGATCCTCTGATGACACATCTCTGTTCTCAAGCCCATCACATCACATACAAGAAGACGAACCTCTTAAAGCTTTATTTTGTCAACAATGGCTGCTAGGGTTTAAAGTTGAAAGAAAGTTTTTGCAACTTACATCGAGAATGCAACCGTCTCCGATAATACTGTCGGTTATCACAGCTTCACTCATGGAGCTTGGAGGCAAACACCGAGGCATTGTGTACAGAGGACATTGTCTGTCGTAGAATCTGTAACTACAAGAAAAGAAGCGTTGACTTGAATCACAAGTTATCTCATTTAGTGTCATTTATGTCTCACAAGGTTTTACATTACTTGAGACCCAATTTACACCTCTTTATACTCTCCATATTAGCTCTATAGTAAGCTCCAACGCTCTTCACATCTTCCCAATATCCATCAAACATATGAGCTTTCACCTGAAAAACAGAGTTTCAGACAATAGGCCTACGGATTTGCTTCTTGTCTCTCTCTCACAACCTTTACCTTCATTCCTTGAGAGATTGCACCGGGAATGATTTCGCTGGCCAAGTCTTTAGCATTGACAAAACATTCTCTCAGAAGCTTCACCATCTGTTCTCGACCAATCACGTAAATCCCTGTGCTTGGGATAGAGCAAGAAGTTCCATTACTTCTTGTTGTTGTTCTGTTCTCCACCTGTACTATAACATTAGTCGCCAGATGATTCTGAATAAGATAGAACATTATAGAGGTATCTATAACTTACAGAGATAAAATCTTGTTGACCCTTCTCAGGTTTGATAGTGAAATTAGTGACGAGATTTGTGGAATCTACTTCCATGAAACCAAAACCAGAGTCATGGTCTGTAGCAGAGCTTAGTCCAACAATGGTTATATCCGCTCTACTTCTTTTATGACCTTCGATTAGCGTCTTGTAATCCATTTTGTAGAGATGATGTCCAGGAAGAACCAAGAACTCAGTCACTGGAAACTCTTCAAATAGCCACAAGCACCTTCTTATCGCATCAGCAGTTCCCTTTTGTAACACACAGAGAAACAAAGATTTCGTGAAGAATACGAAACAGATCTAAAAACAGGAAAATAATGATTTTAGTTTTACTAAACCTGAAACCATCCTTGATCTTCCAAGCTCTGATAAGCGGCAATGACTTCCACGAATCTGTCTTTTCCAATTCCAAATCCACCGTAAGCTCTAGACAGATGTGAATTGAGAGAAGTGGAATTAAACTGAGTGATTGCATAGATCTTGGTGATGTCACTGTTGATGCAATTACTGATGACTGCATCTATAAGTCTGTAGTTTGCAGCAATAGGAATAGCTCCTTTGCATCTTGTTTTGTTCAGTGGATAAAGCTCAGAGTCTGATCCTCCCCCGAACACTATAGCCGCGACACTTTGGTTCAATTGAAGCTGTTGAGAGTTTGAAACAGAGAGGTTTGGACATGAACTTGGAATGAAAAGCTGCTTCAAGTTATAGTTATGTCTCCATTGATTATGATCACTACTCGATCTTAACATATGGAGATTGGTCAATTTGGCAGAAGAAGAAGAAGAAGAAATCTGCATATTTAATTATGAGCAGAGATGATTCAAGAAACAAGAAAATTGGGTTTGAGATTTGAGAATATAAGGTGTTGGTATTTGTTTTGGAGATTGAAACGTGTGATGGTGAAAACCGTCCGACATTTTCTGTTGCAGACATATTTTAGCTTTGCCTTTGCTTGTGAAACTACATCTTCTTGAAACCTCTTTAACTTGTCATGTCTCTTAAGATTTGATTCCTAGCTTCTTCGTTTCTTTTCTTTTTTGTCCGTTATTTTAAAGAAGCATATTATTATATATATATATACGATCTAAGCTAATTACTACAGAGAAAGGAGAGAAGGAAATAAAAAAAGGAGATCTAAGAGAAGCTTGAAAAAGAAACTTCAGAGGTTTTGAGATGCACAATGCATCATGTATCACGTGGAAGTGAAAAACTCTTATATAATTAAATCTTGTAAGAAATATATAAGAAATATTTCAAACATTTTCATAGATTATAAGAAATATTTTCAATGTTTTTACCAAAAAGTATTGAATCCATATAACTTTTTCTACTCTTATGCAAAAAGCAAACATTTTTTACCAACCCTCTTTTAGTTTTATAAGTAAAAGTCACAACGACAAGTCGACAACCAATTTTTAACCATAGCTTATAGTTTGATATATACATTTTATTTTATTTGTCAACCCATTTTGTATTTGAATGTTAACAAAATTGCGACAGTAAAACAAACCAGTAGACGACATGTTATGTTTTTGACCTTACACATTAAAAGTTCAAATTTTGTAAGAATTAATAAGCGCAAATAAACTCAAGGATGGCTTAGATCCGAAGTTAAGCATGCTATGCCCTCATGGCCTCATCTAATCTTTCGTATCCCTTTTTTCGGTCAATCTTTTAAATTAGGCTTATAAGTTTCGGAACTTTAAGTTTATTTAGCCTCCTTTTATGGTTTTTTGTGGTTAACTTCCTAATTTTATATGGACAAATTTTGCATTGACTGTCCAAACAAAAAATGTATTAAATAGGTAATTAATCGAAAACTTAAGTATTAAATTTACATTACATAGAAACATATTTAATTTATAAAATCTTTAACGGACCAAAGAAAACTTTAAGAACATGATCCTAAGTTTGATTTGTATTCATAGTTTTAAAATTTAACACTTAAATTTTTTTCATTTTATATAATTAAATTTTTTAGTTGAAGCAAAACGGTTTAAATAATTAAAAACTTGGTTATAAATCTGAAAAATCAAAAACTAAAATGTAAAATTTATTACATGAAAACATGCTGAATTTATATTATCTCTAACAAACCATAGAAAATTATAAAGACGAAATGTCAAATTCGGTTTGTTTTCAGAAATTTTAAAATTTAACACTTAAAGTTTTTTTTAAAACGAATATATATTTATATAAGTAAAATTTGTATTAAATAAAAAGAGTTAACTTCAAATATTATTTGTAAAAAAACAAAAGAAAATCTTAAAATTTAGTTTTAAATCTGAGAATCAAAAACTAAGTGTTAAATTTATATTATGTGAAAACATGTTGAATTTATAACACATCTAAAGGACCTTAGAAAATTCTATGGACGAGATGTCAAATTCGGTTTGTTCTCATAAAATTTAAAATTTAACACTTAATTTTTTTTTGAAAACAAATATATATTTTTATAAGTAAAATTTTAATTAGATAAAAACGGTTTACTTAAAATTTTATTTGTAAAAACCTAAATATTTAGTTTTAAATGTGAAAATCAAAAACTAAGTGTTAATTTTATAATATGTGAAAACATGTTGAATTTATAACACCTCTAACAGACCGTTGAAAATTCTATAGACGGGATGTCAAATTCGTTTTGTTTTCACAAATTTAAAATTTAATACTTAAAAAAAACGAATATATATATTTATATAAATAAAACTTTAATTAAATCAAAACAGTTTACTTAAAGAGGGAATTTCAAAAATTTATTTGTGAAAAACACTGCAAAATTCAGTTTTAAATCTGAAAATCTAAAGTGAAAAAACAATTTTTTTACCAAATAAAATCATAATAATATAAGCAACCTTTGTATATAATTGCCGTGGCCAGTCGAAGCCGTCTCCGATATATATCCTCACGTGCCTCACGTGACCAGGCGGAGAAAGCTTCTCTCCCTCCAAGTCATCAATGTTCTCGCTGCCTCGCGTCGTTCAGATCACTTGGCTACGTGACGGTAGTGCAGCTTTAGCCGTTGGTGTTAGTTAAACCGATGCGTCTCCGATGGCTTAAACCGTCTCGTCGTTTATAGTTGTTTCTCACCGAGTCAGACCGAGTTAAGGAGGAAACACCTCTGGAATCGCCAATTCGATTCATGACTCGTTGAGCCACCCCGAGTTCAACGCGGATTCGTCAACAGTACGTTTCAACGCCGAGCGACTCGTCTCGACCTAGCGAGTGGAGTCGGTGAGTCCAATTCCAAACACATCGTTGGAGGTTATCTATGCACATGTATGGCGAGCAGGCGAGATCACTAAACTTGCCATCGAATCAAGCTTCATCATTCGAGACCGAGTGAAACCGAGTCTACCCAACGGGAACGCTTCCATGATTTTTTTGTTTACTGATTTCAAGAAGAATGAGAATTATGATTTCTTAAAGAAGAAGAGATCAAATGTATATTTAATTATAAGCAAAGTTATGACTTATGACATTGTTTCCACAAAAAAAGGAAAGTTAGGTTGCTGCAAAAAAATGGAAACTGACCATACCGGTATGAAAAAGCTACCGTTACCGTTACAACGGGGTCATATTCTTTTTACTGCGTCACAATATATCAAGTGAAATTATTTTACTGACTTGCGTTTGCTTTATCTGATTAGTAGTGTTTTGGTCCGTGTTTATATAATTTATGTTTTTTTATAACGTTAATAATAAAAATATAGTGATAAAAAAACAGTTTGAAAAAAAAAAAAAAACTAAACTTTAAAAACATATAACAACCGTGAAAGTGTAAAAATTGGGACTTTTGCCACGTGGCAGGAAGAAAAAGTGGAAATTGGTTGAAAAATAACTTGTAAATTATATTATAATATATTATATTCATTCTATCTACTGTAACTAGCTCCGTTTTTCTCGCTAGTGAAAACAGAAGAACGTGTGAGAATGACAATTATACCCCTCAAGTCATCACGCACTTTGACAAGTCATCTCTTTTTTTTTTGTCTAACTGCTATTATAGATTAAAGAGCCCAATGATTGGAAAAATTGTTTACATAAGTGACAAGGCGTGGTTCAACACGAACCTGCCGAGCTAAACTATCTGCTTTTTTATTCGCTTCACGACGAATTAAACTAATAGAAAAATAGCCGAACTCCTCCTTGTCCTTCTCTATAGCTCCGAGATAAGTCGCAAAAGCTGGCCATTCTGTTGGATGATTCATCATCTTCACCAAATCCGAGCAATCTGTTAAAAAGTCGACTTTTCTCTTATCTTGTCCAATCATACACCTCATCGCCCAAACGAAAGCTTTTACCTCTGAATGTAATGGAGACAAACTCCTGCGAATGTTTGCAGCCCCCATACCCTGCATATCCCGCTGTGAATGTGAGCAAAACCACCCTAATTCTAAAAACTTGTCTTCTTCTTTCCATGATCCATCGATACAACACGAAGATATATCTGGTCGTAGACCCTGTAATTCTACTCTTACCGAGTTCTGAATTGAAGGACCCAATGGATTGATTATATCACTTTGACAAATCATCCCGTTGTGTACGGATCACGAATCTTCGTTTTGATTTCGTAACTTTTTTTTTTTTTTTTACTTGCAACATATCATGTAAAAGCTGATTATACAGATGATGATGATGATGATATATACATGGTTTATAACTTTATTGGCAAGTGTCCTAAAGGATCTCCTAGTAAATAAGGGAATAGATTGACATCATTTTTATTTGTCTTGAGAGACTAATGCACTGATAAAATAATCGTTGCCAAAAATCATTAAATCATCGATATTATCAAATATTCAATGAAGCAAAGCACCTAAAAGCAATCTCGAGACTCCTAATGAGACTTTGAAAATAGAAATAAAGAAAATCTGGCATAAACTCTTAACGAGCAAAAACCAAAAAAAAAAAAAATCCGAAAAAACTTAAAAACACCCTTAAAAAAAACAAGTTTACTTGTGCGGCAAGCCATCATTAGGATTGTCCTTGATCACTACTGCATAACTTATCCTCCCGGAGATGGATTTGCTGAAATCAGTCGGCAAAGGAGGAACCATAGCGAAATAGAGTTGGCCATTAGTATGGAAAAACCAGATGCGAATCTTATCGAATTCCTTTAAACGGCAATCTGTGACCACGTTATTCTACCCAGAAGTTAAAATGTATAAAGGAGAATTCCCCATCTTCCATCTCCTTAAATTCAAATTATATTCCCTTAGATCAGAAGTCACGAGTTTCGCGTCTGCTCCTTTTTTGCTAACCTTGTTGGCATGTTCTTCTATGGCCCTTTCTTCCGCGGGACTCAA
Organism: Turritis glabra; assembly: GCA_900406565.1. Taxonomy (NCBI): domain Eukaryota; kingdom Viridiplantae; phylum Streptophyta; class Magnoliopsida; order Brassicales; family Brassicaceae; genus Turritis; species Turritis glabra. The sequence goes on along the minus strand of OVBN01000030.1, from coordinate 11,687,239 downwards.
GAATTCAAAATCTTTGATCTGGTTGAAAGGCATGGAGAGACGACGTTGGTGTGAATGGACATCGGTTGCGGTCAACTCCCTATTTATGATATGTTTTGGATTTCCTCCGTTCTTGACCCTCATCAACCGCACCAGCCACTCCGGCGTCGGCTCTCTCGTCCTAGAAGAAGAAGAGGCTCCCGCTTCAAAACGACCATTGGTCTTGCGTTTTGCTTTCTTAGGTTGTTGTCTCGTGGGGGAAGCCAAAGAGGACATCTCTTCATGTTTCTGGTGGGCTTTGATGAAGATTCCGTATATGGGACGTCAATAGTATCGACTTTAGGAGGGTCTTCTAGAAGGAGACAGGAATCCTCAAGGTTTTCTTCTTTCGTGGAACTCGAATAAAAACTCTCTCTTCCTTCTCTATTGCCTCTACAAAACTCTGATTCATCCCCATAGGCAGTGAGTTTCTCCACATGAATATTACCCATTCAACTTCTTCATCTTCTCGAGTAAACATGGTTATTATCCTTCTCTTACGTTTTTAATTAGTACCCCTAACTAATATGTCAATACACACACACATATATATATATATATATATATATATATATATATATCAGGTCTTCTCTCGATTCTATCAGGATTTGGAGTCAAATAGCCTAAGTTTTTTTCCCCTGTTCTTATATGGGATTAGAGAAGCGAATTCGAGATTATCCACTAATTTTCTTTTCCATCGTTTTTAATTGGATAAAACAAATTCTAGTGTTACCAAAAAGAAGAAAAAGGGATTTGATTAGGGTTTAAGTTTTACCATAAGGGTTTTATATAAGAAATTATGATTTAAACCGCGGTACACCGCAGGACAAAAATTTAATTTATTATTCTGTATATAATGATTTACTATTTATAAAATTTTAAAATTCTGATTTAAAGAAGAAATATGTTTTCATTTTTTTAAAAACTTTTATATAAGTAACATAGTTAAATGTTATAATTATCATTGTTCGGTTGTTATATTTTTTTTATTAATTTTTTTTTTGGTTTTAATGTTATATAATTATTTATCGTATACGATATATGATTATCGTATGTTTTATTTTTGTCATATTTTCAATCACTACTATTTTCAGTCTCTGAGTCGTTATTTTCTTAAAATATATTAGTTCACTTATATTATAATCGAATGTGTATATATTCAATTTATTATACATATATCTATATATTAAAGATAATTTATTTAAGTTATTCTACATTTAATAAAATATTAGATTGTAATTGAACTATAATACCTTTTAATTAATAATTAATTTCATAATAACATAGTTAATTTATGTATCATAATACAAAAATATTAATTATATACCCCGATTTCAAATTTCACCAACCTGCTAATCTTAATGCTGCATTAGTGTTTGGTGAGAAAAAATTTCTTAAATATTTTTAAAATATTCATGATACTTCATTTTTACAGCAAAATTTTTAAACCCGTTTTTAAAAATTGGAATCACAACATATGCAGAAAAAACCTATATGAAATATGTATTAGTTTAAATATTTTTAAAATATGATCAAACAAAGATGAAAGAATAATATTTAAGAAAATCTTCACAATATCTCTAAATTAATTAAAAGAAATAATTTTGTCAAATGATCAAACAAGGATGAGAGGATAATTTTGATTTTGATTAATATTTCCTGAAACAAATGATTTTGATTTCAAATATTTTAATTCCAAAATTACTCTTTCTAATTAGAATTAAATATATTTTACACATAATTTCAATGGTAATTAAAGTAAATAAATGATTGATTTTGGACAATATTTAAAATGTACTTATTTTTAATTATATTAAGATTGGTTAAAAGAAATATTAAGAGGTTTTGATTTACTTATGGATAATCAATTCTATAAGATAAGAGCAATAACATCAGATTTCATGGATTTTTGTGTGTGTGTATGTGTGCTTCAAGCCTTTAATTATGGACCCTGAGTTCTAGGTTTTCGCCAATTTATCTAAGCTTATTACTTACAGGTCACGTAATAAAGAGAAACGGTCATGATTCGTTGGACCAACATAAGGATATAAGGAAACCGAGTCCGACTATAAATAATATGTCTCTGTTTATAAAAACAAAAAAAACAGAGCCGGTATTGTGGGTTTTTTTCGGTTCGGTACATCTTTGTCTAAACCAAAATGTCATATGAACCAGGTGGTAAAAGAGGCCGGTTAAGAAATCTCTGTCTCTGTTTTTGTCACCTTTCAGATAAAAGGAAAAACCATCAAAATACTCTTTTGCCAAACCATCAACTCTAAAGTGAATGTAGATCCTGTCTGATACTGGAGTAAATAGGAAGAACTCTGACTGGAAAATATTGAAAAACGTGACTGAATAAAATATCGATTTTTTATATACGGAAACAGCCAAAAAAGAAAAGAAAAAGATTAACAACCCCACGTTTGCAGACTGGAAAAACAAACCTTTATTATGAATTTATGATCAATTTGGGTGGTGCAAATCATAAATATTCCAAAAGACTCGTTTCTTTTGAGCGTTAAAGTTAGGATTAAGAGAGAAAATTCAGCTTTTCTCCGGCATTTGGGTCCCTCAAAGTCTTCGCCTTTGCCGTGTTGAAGCTCGATCCCGATGGGAGAACGCAAGAAGATTATCATCGATACTGATCCTGGAATCGGTATAATACTATCTCCTTTTTCTTGGATTCGATTCCATTCGGATCTCTGTTTCTCTTCTGTCATTGCCCACCATCTTTGCGGAACTACTGAATTCTCTACTTCTTGCGGAACTACTTACTTGGTTTACTTGGGAAATTATAGATCTGAGTTTTTTTTTTTTTTTACTTTGACTTCACTCAATAGAGCTCTCATGAGTTTCTTGTTGCTTGATTTGATGATATTGCAGATGATGCAATGGCGATATTCGTGGCTTTAAATTCACCAGAAGTTGATGTGATTGGCCTCACTACTATCTTTGGAAACGTCTATACCACTCTCGCCACTCGAAACGCCTTGCATTTGGTATAACTTCTACACTTTCTTCATATGAAATTGCATTCTTAGATGATCTAATCATCATTTTCCTATATGCATGCATCTACTAGTTGGAGGTTGCCGGTCGTACGGATATTCCTGTGGCTGAAGGAACACATACAACTTTCCTGGTATTTTTTTACTTTATGTATGGCCTTGATATCTTATTGTCAGAAAGATGGATGCTATAATGTGTTTGAGATTTCAATATATATATTAATTATAGATCTTTAGTAAGAATAATAATTCACACAACTGCAAGATCAGTGGGAAATTCCAAGTCTTGCTTCTCCCCATTTCGATTTAGCTGAACAGTTCACAGCTCATCATTCTCAGATTGGCTACAATTACTTTTCTTATACATACTTAAAATCATCTGCCATTCGTAAACAGATATGTTTCACGCCGCCTATTTTGTCAACTTATTTGGGTTCTTGTTTAGCTCCAAAGTAGACAAAAATGTTTTGGTCTGTCCAATATTTCTGAATTCAAACCTGATCTGCGTTATATAAGTCAAATGATACGCCAGATTGTATCTTTTTTCCCTTATCCTATCTCTTTGACTCTTTTTTTTGATAACTTGTTGTCTTTTCTTTCTGTAAAGAACGATACGAAGCTTCGAATTGCTGACTTTGTTCATGGAAAAGATGGGCTTGGCAACCAAAATTTCCCTCCACCTAAAGGAAAGCCAATTGAAAAGTCTGGACCTGAGTTCTTAGTTGAACAAGCAAAGCTTTACCCTGGCGAAATCACGGTTGTTGCTTTGGGACCACTAACAAATATCGCATTGGTAACACTTTCTCATCTGCCATTTTCATCTTGCGGTCTTACTTATCTCTGTTCCTATTATTTTATTGAAGATTTCATTAACATGATGCAGGCTGTTCAGCTTGATCCAGAGTTTTCGAAAAATGTCGGACAAATTGTTCTTCTTGGTGGAGCATTCGCAGTAAACGGAAATGTAAATCCAGCTTCGGAAGCTAATGTAAGTTCCTTCACCCGTTAAAGTATGTGATCCTCATACACATTAGTTTATACATCACTTTTTATCAGCTGTGTATATAAATTCTTCTTTAGTTTCCACATCGTTTTAAACCAATTTTTTTCTGGCTAGAGTAGATTTTTGGCGATCCAGAAGCTGCAGATATTGTGTTCACATGTGGGGCTGATATAATTGCTGTGGGGATCAATGTGACCCATCAAGTTATTATGACAGGTTTTTTGGAAAATCTTTTGCCAGATTTGATGTTTTATATATAAATATACATCGACCAACTTAATTTAGTGAAACAGAGCTTAGTTATGCACAAATTGATGATCTTTTTTTTTCCGGTGTTTCTGCTGGATTTAGCTGATGACAAGGACAAGTTGGCATCATCGAATGGGAAATTAGCTCAATATCTCTGTAAAATCCTTGATGTGTACTATGCTTATCATCTTGCGGCTTACGAAATCAAAGGTATGATTTGATAATCATTTGTATATAGACAGAAAAATATAACAAAATTTCCGCAACTAAATGTTTAATCTTAACCTCTTTTTTCTTTTGTGTGTGGTAGGTGTATACCTTCATGATCCTGCGACGATCCTTGCGGCTTTCCTTCCTTCTCTATTCACTTATACAGAAGGTGTTACTAGAGTGCAGACAAGCGGTATCACTAGGGGACTTACTTTACTGTACAACAATCCAAAGAAGTAAGGTTTTCATACATATATTCATGATAGACAGTTACAGTATATTACAGAGAATGTATAAATATCCCCGTTTGCAGTTATATCCTTTGGACTTATGGGCTGAAAAATAATAATGTCATGTCATGTGTGGTGATGGAATTAAAAACTTGTTGTTTTGGTGTGAACCAGGTTTGAGGAAGTGAACGAGTGGTCAAACAAACCATCGGTAAAAGTGGCAGTGACGGTTGACGCTCCTGCGGTATTGAAGCTCATAATGGATAGGCTTATGAAGTCTTAGACCATCTATCTTTCTTTGATGTTTCACTTCTTGTGAGGGAGCCATTCTCTCTTGTTTACAACACAAACCCTCTAATATAAAATAAGGCTCTTGTTGCTGCATTATTTTTACTCAAAAATCATTTGAGTGCTCTTTTAAATTTTATTTTCATCAAACCGAATATTGTTTTACCATTTGGTGACCAACCAATAATAAAGTTAAATTCTTTCTCCCCAATTCAAATCTGTTTTATGATTGTCCACTTGATCCTAAATTAATTGTGAATAACAAAAAGCATTACTATCTCAACAAAATAATGCACATATGAAAATGAAAATTTACAAAAAAAAAGTTATATTCAAATAAAGATGCCATGCATTCGGATTTTGCAGTTTGCACGATCTACACAAGTAGATAATTAAAAAAAAAATCAAATGTAAAAAAGAAAAACAAATGAGAGTCGATCTACACAAGTAGATAATTAAAAAAAAAAAATCAAATGTAAAAAAGAAAAACAAATGAGAGAAATCAGAAAACTAAGGGGCCTAATCATAATTTAGTAAAAATAAAAGAAACGAACGTGAGAAGGACTGGAAGCATAATATATTTATATCTATCTCCCTTTGACTCCTCCTAGCGTCTTCCTTGGAGAAGCTCAGAAGAAGAAGAAGAAGAAGAAGAAGAAGAAGAAACTCATGAAACCAACAAAGACCAAGACTTTCGCTTCCGTACACTTGTCTTCGTCATGTTTCTCTCTCCTTCTTCTTCTTCTTCTCTTTCTCTCTCCCACCACGACGTGCTCTCCTCTCATTCCCTTTCTTCTCACTTCTCTCACTTTCTCTTCGCCATTCGTTCCCATTCCCAAATTTCCTCCATTTCTTGAATTCCTCTGATCATCATCATATCATCATCATCCATGGATTCACCGCTAATCATCGAAGAAGAAGACGAGGAGGCATTGGCTACGCTCGTCCCTGTTCCGCCGCGGCGTAAGACGCATTCCTATAGCCAACAATTCGATCAAAAGCCACACCATCAGATCCGCAAACACAGCCTCGACGAGGTTCCTAGATCCGCAACGTTAGGATCCGAAGCCGTTTATTTCGATTCCTCCGACGACGAATTCTCCACCGGAGGTAACATCGTTAACGGAGAAAACGCCGGTGATGGAAACGGCGGAGGAGCTGAGGATTACATCATCGTTAATCCTCCCCCTAACGGCCGTGTCGGGGAAGACGAAACTGAGCCGTTACCTGAATTCATCGGCGCGGGTGGCGGTTCCGGGATATTTAAGGTTCCGGTGCGTGCGGCAGTGCATCCTGGACGTCCGCCGTGTCTTGAGCTCCGACCGCATCCGTTGAGGGAGACGCAGACTGGGAAATTCTTGAGGAACATTGCTTGTACGGAGACGCAGCTTTGGGCTGGTCAAGAGAATGGTGTGAGGTTTTGGAATTTGGAAGATGCGTATGAGGCTGGGTGTGGGATTGGTGGCCAGGTACGGCGAGGGGACGAGGATACGGCGCCGTTTCATGAGTCGGTTACTACTTCCCCCACAATGTGTTTGGTGGCTGATCAAAGCAACAAGCTTTTGTGGAGTGGTCATAAGGATGGCAAAATCAGGGCTTGGAAGATGATGGATCAGAGTTCTGCTTCTGATGATGATGATTCGAATCCATTCAAGGAACGAATCTCGTGGCAAGCTCATCGTGGTCCTGTCAATTCCATTGTCATTAGCTCTTATGGTTAGTTAGTCTATGCTTGTGAGGATTTGATTGATCTGAAATATATCTTCTTTTTCATCTTTGCTTATGCGTGTGGTTATGATGTAGGTGATATGTGGTCATGTTCTGAAGGAGGTGTGATAAAAATATGGCCTTGGGATTCGTTAGAGAAATCTCTTCTGCTTAAACCGGAGGAGAAACACATGGCTGCGTTATTAGTGGAGAGGTCTGCTATTGACCTCAGGAGCCAAGTTACTGTCAATGGGACATGTAGCATATCTTCCTCAGAAGTCAAGTTTTTGTTAGCCGATTCAGTAAGAGCTAAAGTGTGGGCTGTGCAGTCACTCTCATTCTCAATCTGGTAGGCTTTTGTTGTTTTCTCTGGCAATGCACATTAGTTGATGGACTGTTCCTTTCATTGGGCTTGTTGATCATTATATGAGATTTGTGTGCGCAGGGATGCTCGCAGTAAAGACCTTCTGAAAGTTTTAAATGTTGAGGGGCAAGTTGAGAATCGTGTGGACATGCCACCTATACAAGATCAACAAGTTGATGATGAGATGAAACTGAAATTCTTCTCTGCTTCAAAAAGGGAAAAACCTCAGGGATTTCTGCAGCGATCACGTAATGCCATAATGGGAGCTGCAGGAGCTGTTCGCCGAGTCGCCACTAGGAGTGCAGGAGCGTTTTCGGAAGATACTAGGAAAACAGAAGCGATCGTGTTAGCTGTAGATGGAACAATTTGGACTGGAAGCATAAGTGGACTAATTGTTCAGTGGGATGGAAATGGAAACCGCTTGCGGGATGTCAATCACCATCACCGGCCTGTTTTGTGCTTTTGCACTTTTGGTGATCGAATATATGTGGGTTATGCAAGTGGCTACATCCAGGTCTTGGATTCCGACGGAAAGCTAATTTCAAGCTGGGTTTCACACAATGAACCTGTGATTAAGCTAGCAGCAGGTGGTGGTTTCATTTTCAGTTTGGCCACTCATGGTGGAGTACGAGGATGGTATGTGACATCTCCTGGTCCCCTGGACAACATAATCCGAACAGAACTGTCTCAGAAGGAAACTTTATATGCCAGACAAGACAATGTTAGAATTTTAATTGGTACCTGGAATGTTGGTCAAGGACGGGCTTCACACGATGCACTTATGTCTTGGCTGGGCTCTGTCACTTCAGATGTGGGCATTGTCTCTGTTGGTTTGCAAGAGGTGGAGATGGGTGCAGGCTTCCTTGCTATGTCTGCTGCTAAAGAAACGGTAACTTCTTTTATGACATATTTGATTTTATTTGAACTAGAACTTTTTCCTTAGCGCAAAGCTTGGTTGTACTGATGAAGAACAAACCATCACCTTTTATTTGGATTGCGGTTGTAGGTTGGACTTGAAGGAAGTGCTGTGGGGCAATGGTGGATTGATGCAATTGGAAAAGCACTTGATGAGAAAAACACTTTCGAGCGTATGGGTTCAAGGCAGTTGGCAGGACTTCTGATATCTCTTTGGTAAGTGAAAGTTCAGTTATGACATGATGCATTCTCGTGCTTATCGTACAATCTGCAGGTGTTTATTATGGTTGACCAACTTAAGTCTGTTTCACTTGCTTTTCTTCCCTTGTTAAGCCCATTATATTTTGTAATTTTCTGCATAGGGCAAGGAAGGATATCAGAACACATGTTGGAGATCTTGATGTTGCAGCAGTTCCATGTGGCTTTGGGCGTGCAATTGGCAACAAGGTATGTCTTACTCCATCTCCACTTCATTTTTTACTTATTAAAATCTGATTATGAAAATACACACTCAGGCCTTTCGGCTTAGGCACTTCAGAATATATTTGTCTCTTGTGTGCTTGTGAAGATGCAAATGAGGAAGTTGTCTATATGAAATGTGTTACTTACTTGCAATGTATATGACCCACTGAACTTGTTCTGTTTACACATTAATTTCGTACTTGTCAAAACAGGGAGGTGTAGGTCTGAGAATCAGAGTTTATGACCGAATTATGTGCTTTGTGAATTGCCACTTGGCTGCACATTTGGAAGCAGTTAATCGCAGAAACGCAGATTTCAATCACATTTTTCGATTGATGGTGTTTTCCCGAGGACAAAATCTGAATAACGCTGCAGCTGGTATGGCGCCGTACCTGTTTTTGTCTTGCTCACTTGGCTTTTCCACATATTTATTTTGGCTACTTTATTCTTCTGGTTTGCCATGGGCCCTCTCTCTTGCAGCTGGTGTGTCAACAGCAGCTTATACAACAAAGAGTAACACTGTATGTTCTTATATCACCATTACTTCTACACTTAAAATCATATTCTTGCTTAACAATGTCCGTCCCGAGTTTATGCTGTTTGCTCCTTTAATTTTTGTACTGAACATGTGCTTCTCTGTTTACCAGATTCCAAGCACCGGCGCTGAAGAAATCAAGTCCGATCTAGCAGCAGCAGATATGGTCACATTTTTTGGCGATTTTAACTATAGGCTGTTTGGTATATCCTATGATGAAGCAAGGGACTTCATTTCACAACGATCCTTCGATTGGCTCAGAGAAAGAGACCAACTTAGAGCAGAGATGAAAGTTGGAAAAGTCTTCCAAGGAATGCGTGAGGCATTAATCACTTTCCCTCCCACTTACAAATTCGAAAGGAATCGCTCAGGCCTAGGAGGTAATAATGGATTTGATGTTCTGCTTTGTTTTCTGCAACTTTCCCCAGTTTTGTTCTGTTTAGTTCCATAAAAACTTATGTGCTGTGTACTCTCCAGGGTATGATTCAGGTGAGAAAAAGCGAATTCCTGCATGGTGTGACAGAGTTATATATAGAGACACTCAATCCAGCCCATTCTCAGAGAGCAATTTGCAATGCCCTGTAGTTTCATCGGTTATAATGTATGGTATCGTGACGACCTTTGTGATGTTTCTCGCTCTTTCCTGTAGCTTTAATTTGTTTTGCACATTCTAACATTCCCACCTGCGTGTTTCAACAGGTATGAAGCTTGCATGGATGTTACTGAGAGCGATCACAAACCTGTGCGCTGCAAATTTCATGCGACTATAGCTCACGTTGATAAATCTGTGCGGAGACAGGAGCTGGGGAAAATAATAAGGTCTAATGAGAAGATACAATCCATTTTCGAAGATTTAAGATTGGTTCCAGAAACTACTGTGAGCACCAATAACATTGTTCTTCAGAGTCAGGACACAGTCATCCTAACAATCACAAACAATTCAACCACGAGCAAAGCCATTTTTAACATTCTATGCGCCGGTCAGGCTATAGTTAAGGATGACGGAGAAGATTCTGACTATAATCCACGAGGCTCCTTTGGTCTACCACGCTGGCTTGAGGTATTAAATTCTCTTTCGACGCCAAATGAAATTCATGTAGTATTCAAGATTTAATGATATACAAGAATTTTTTTCTTTTAGGTTTCTCCCGCGGCCGGGATAATAAATCCAGAAGGATCCGTGGACGTGAAAGTTCATCACGAAGATTTTCACTCATTGGAGGAATATGTTGATGGCATCCCACAGAATTGGTGGTGCGAAGATACTCGAGATAAAGAAGCAATCCTGATGGTGAACATTCGAGGAAGCTGTTCAACTACATTGACAAGCCACTCTATCAAAGTCCGTCACTGCTTCTCAGCCAGAGTATGCCTCCTTGAGAACAGACCCACGAACCTAACAAAGAACTTGGGTGGTTCACGTCGTTACCCAACAGATATTACCCGTAATGGAAGCACTAGACCAAGAACCGAAGACTCGGTTAGACGGGGTAAAAGCCGGTGATGAGCTCTTGTAACATCGACAGTTTTAACTAGATCTTAGAGCAGAAGAACAACAAAGTCATCACAAAACAAATGCATCAGGTGAAGAATCGCTTTTATTTATTCTTTGATTCTTTAGAAAATCCATTTTGTGTCAGAAATTGTAGATTTGCTTTGAGACTGTTCCTCAGGTAGCATGTATTAAACTTTTGTATCTCCTCACTTGAATCAAAACGGTTTACAGGTACGTGATCCGTGTATAAATTTGTTACTCTTACATTAAACTGTCCGTTCTTGAGATTTTAGTAGTCTCAGAGTGCATACATTCTCTTGTTGAATTCGCTATTGAGAATCTCTGACTCTGAAGGCATATGAGAGAGTGAGAAAGATTTCGATTTGCTTCTCTCTTTCCTTAAGCTTTTCAGTTTAGATTCCTCAATCCTATGCATGACCACACAGTAACACATTGCACCTATCGTGGTTAGCATAATCGTCCCGCCAATAATCGTAGCACAAATAGCCAGCCAAATATCCTCCTTGCCCACAACGATAAACGAAAGAGAAACAAAGGCAATGGATATGAACAAACAAGCCAACCACATAAGCTTGTTGATCACAAACACAAGCTTCTTCTTTGCCTTCTGCTCAATCACCACAACCGAAGTCTGCACCACAACAACAGCCAAAGATATGAACAGCGCTAAACTGTCAAATATGAAGAAGACTAGAAACGGGGCTTTGTTGGCTATGCGGGCTTCTCCTAACAACAACAGTCCCTTTGTTCTGTCTTCTTCATATTGCCCAGGTATCGTGAAGATTGCTGCAAATGCAACTGTTGCAATTAGGACAGCCACAACGGTAGCTGAATTTATAGCATTGTTTAAACCGCTTATGTGAAGCTTCTTCAGTCTCTTTGCGATTCTCTGAACCCTAACACCCGTTTGGCGAGACTCTTGGAGCTGAGACTGTACCTCGTGTTTAATGTCGCTGACCGTTTGCTTAAGTTGCTTAGCCGGGTTTTGAGGCTTCCCAAGATCTTTAGCTGTTGCAGCTCCTGCTTCCTTCAGAACCGACACAAGCTCTGGGTTTCCAATCCTTTCAGATATATCAAGTGCGGTATCTCCAGCCTTATTCATAGCATTGAGGTTAATTCCATCAAATGATACCAAACATCGAACTATCTGCAAGCAAAGACAATAAGCAGTTCATAAGTATGCATATAGACTTTGAAACTCAGAGGAAAAGCAATGATCATGATACCGTGGTACGGCCTTTGTTTGTGGCAATGTGCAATGGCGTGTTCCCTTTATTATTCTTAACACTCAGAACCGTAGGGTCAGGTTTCACCAACTCAAGGACAATCCCTCCGTTTTGACCTTTGACAGCCATGTGAAGTGCTGTTTGTCCCTTTTTATCGGTTCTAAACCCAATACTTGCATCATTACCTATCAAAGACTTAACGACTTCTCTGTGCCCCATCCGCGCTGCAGAATGAAGTGCGGTTTTACCATTGTTCTTAGCTATCTTAGCTAAATGAGGATTCGTCTTCAAAAGAAGATTCACCACATCAATGTGTCCTTGTGTAGCAGCCGTGTGCAATGCAGTTGTACACGATGAATCCGTCGTCATAGCCAGATTAGGAAATGTCTCCAACAGTTTCTTCAACGCCTCTGCAAAAGACAGCGCACATTCAAAGATTCATGTCAAGGAAAGTGTACAGTAAAACAAGTTCTTGAGCTATTACCAGATATCCAAAGTTTATTTTACCGAGATGGCCTTGTTTTGCTGCGACATGAAAAGGATCAAAACCGTTCCTAGCTGCAATTGATGCAGTATCAAGGTCCATATGTTTCAACATCTCTTCAATAACTAACGAATGCCCATTTTCTGCTGCAGAGTACAGAGGAGTCTCTCCTTCTAGATTCTGCTTTGCCAACAAGTCCTTCAACTCTTCAATACGGTTACAACCTCGAATCAGTTCCATAACCTTCCCCAAATTACCGGTACGAGATCCAATATGAAGAGGAGAGTCTCCTCTTTTACCAGGTGAGTCATTCTTCTTCTTCCTCTCACCACTACCATTCATGAAACTTAACTGTCTCTCCATTACTACCCGAAAGCTTTTCTGCTTCTCAACGAACCCACGTAAGCTTCTCTGCCTCTCCATTGGCCTATCTTGTTTCTCCATTGCTCTTCCTTTGGTTCCATGTTTCTCTACATTCCCAGCTTGGAAACTAACTTGCTTCTCCAAAGCTATTCCCTTTCTCACCTGACTATCTGCACCAACGCATCTGAGACTCTGTTGTTCCTCCATGGATTTACCTCTAAAACTCTCTTGCTTCTCCGTTACAGGAGCCAAAGAACTCATCTGCGTCCCCCTTAGATTCCTACTACTAACAAAAGTTAACTAAAACAAATTACACAAAGATCTTGAAGAACAGTTTTTTTCCCCAAATCTAAAGATCCCAACTTTGTTGGATCTTTTCCAGCAACCTTTATTTCGTTATAAAAGAAACAGCTGGAAAATGAAAGACCTGTACTTTCCCTGTGGTTACTAGATTTCTTGTAAACGATTCAAACGGATTCGATGAGAGAAGAAAAAAGGTTGCAGCTGATTTCAGTAGAGTGAAGCAGTAGTACTATCATTGCATCTGACAAACCCCAACAGAGCTTGATTTATAGAAAAGGGTTTGTAAATCTCAAGGCTTTTTGTATGCACACATGTAAGAATCTTAGTCCTAAGACATTGATGAAGAAGCCCAAGGAGATGCGCAGAGACAGAGAGAGAGTGAGTTTACAGCATCTTCAGCTGTTCAACTATTTAGCAGCCATCCCTTTTGTATTCCTTCTTAAATTCGTTAAAATTTCCAAAATCTATAATATTTTGTTAAATTCTTTATTTATATCCACTTCACATCTAAGCTTGCATTTTCTCGTTTCTTCTAAATTTGTCTTAAATTTTTGCTCTCCAGATCTAGCTCTGTACGTGCTGACAAAAAAAAAAAAAAAGCACAAAGTGATTGTGACTAGTCAAAGTCATCCACTTTGTTATTAGTTATTGAAAATAATATTTTATTAACGAAAATAAAAACTATATTTTTGTATGTTACAGAGAAATTGGTGTCATAGCTAGGTTGTAACAGAAAACTAGTTGAAAAATCAGTTTTCTAATTACATTTTTTACCGTTTCATCTTACACCAAATAAATTTTATACCAAGAATATTCGATATTATCGGTTTAGACAACTAGTAGGTTGAATAACGCCGAGACTAGTCCCAACAGCATTGAAACAGTAGGAAGTAGCAGGAGTTCCTTTGTTGTAAGTAAGCTTAATGTCTTGTAACGTGATTCCTGTACATGGATTGCTCTTGCTACACACCAGCTTCATTGCTTGCTGTGTCGCCGACGTTCCTTGTATGTTCTTATACGTCACTTGGCTTATCTTCACCCCCGAATGCTAATACATACATAAACGTAAATCTTTGGTTATTAGACTAAGTCGATATAATGTATGGGATTAATCTGATCAAAGATATGATTTGGATATACCTCAGTAGGGCAACCTTGGTTGGAGGGACAATAGTTTTGGTCGATTATGATAGGGTTTTGGACGTTCTTCATAATTAGGTTTTGGAAGAAGACGTTCCTAACGAATCCGGTACTCGGTCTCGCCCAGGACTTTATCCTCACGCCGTTTTGTGTTCCGGTGAATATTGAACTCGATAGTGTCACGTTCTCTACTCCGTCTTCGTTTAACTGCTTCGCCAAGCTCCCGATGCTGCGCGAGTCACATAATCATACGAGTTTATTTTGAGTTTCGGAAATTCATGATTCCTCACAGTCAATAATATATATATACATAAATCATTCTAAGAAATTAGACGGTGTGTGTATACCTAACCCCGTGACCTGGACCACAAGCAAGTTTGGAAATGAGGAAGTTGCGGGTACCAGGACCGATAGCAACACAATCGTCTCCGGTCTGAACGGTGCTCCCGGTGAATGTGACTCCAGTGGAGAATTGAACGGTGAAGCCGTCGGTGTTTGGGCTGTCTCCGGGAGCCACTAGCCTGACGTTACGGACGACCACATTGGTGCAACCGTTGAGGGTCATATGGCTGACCTGGCTGTTCATCGATTTCACTCCACTTATGATCACGTCTTTTGCCGAGTTGAACGATATTGACTACAGTAATGCATCAAAAGATCTTATGAGATTATTGGTTTTGCCGGTTAGTTTACTTTTTTTTTTTTATAAATATATGAGGTACTCTAATAAAGTTTGATACATATTAATTAAAAGCAAGAATTATTATAATTCGTAGTGCCATAGATTAGTAAATAAGATTATAACTATTTTATTTGATTTTTGTCCAAGAATCCATTGCCTTGTCCGAAAATCATTATTATAAAACTTACTATATAGTTTCTATATACTTACAACATAAATTCCTAAAGTTGGCGTGGATACATATTTAAAAATAAATGTGTCTGAAATAGTTGAATTTATCAGCATAATCATATGTTTTTAATCGTAATTAAATCATTCGAATATGGATTCTTGACTATTACTAATCAACAATGGTTAAAGCTATTATTGCTCTTTCGCATTATGGTGCTTGCGCTTATGTATAAATGTTAGATTGTTGTGTTTATATACAATAACTAGAGATAGAGGAGAAGCATATGTACCCTAACACCGGGAGGACAATTCTGACCAGATTTCCGGCAAGACCAGAACCCATTACCTCGAGCGTCGAAAGTCCCACCGACCAGTGAGAATCTGTTAACCTTGTTGAAGAGAATCCAGTAACCGGAATTGCCAAATGCCCAGTAATCTGTGGGAGCAACGACCGTTCCGGTCACTTGAAACTTGAGTTTGCTTTTGCATGGCCCTCCAAACGTTATTGCCTTCAACAGAAATGTCCCCGTGGGGACCACCACTGTGGCTGAAGCTGCCGAGCCACAAGCCCATTGCCATGCCTTTAGGAATGCTGCGGTGGAATCGGTGACTCCATCCGGTTTGGCCCCGAAGCTAATGACGTTGAAAACGTTGGAGGCGCTGCTCGAGACATCGATGAAGGTGAGGAGTGTGAAGAGAAGTGTAAATGTTATAGCTAGTTTTGTCATTTCTTATATGTGTTTATGAGTTTTTATGTTTGTGTTTGTGTTTGAATTGATTTGATGCATGGGTATATATATATATATATATATATATATATAGAGAGAGAGAGAGAGAGAGAGAGAGCATAATTAATTGGTTCATTATTGGAGTATATGGTACAATTAAGTACATGTGCTATCTATATGATAAGAGGTTGTGATTTTTCTTTTTATGATAGATAAAAGAGTTTACATTTCCAATCATTAGGTGCACACATGGTTGATATAGAATTTTTAGGAGCAACGGTCGTTGCATTAACGATGACATTTTGCACATTATCAGATTCCCACATATATATGTAGCTAGGTATTATATTGTATATTCTTGGCATATATTGTTTTTATTTATTGATGAACATAGAGAAATATATACGTCGAAACTTACTCAACGATTGATTAGAAGATACTTTAACTGCAATAACGCTAATTCTACAGAGAAACAACAATGAAATAAAATACGAAAACTATCAACTTTACTTAAATAGAAACCAAACCATAAACCAAGAAAAAAAAAAAAAAAGCAACTCAACCACAAACCCTAGACAATGTATCGATTTCTTTCTTCTTCTTTTTTGATATAATTGTTAATATCATTAGAAATGAAAGTGTAGGATTTACACAAAATAAAACCTATGGCTTTTGAAACCTTGCCAAAAAAGACTAAAAAACAATGCTACAAATAATAAGAAGATACACTCATGAGATCAGCGAATCCAATGTTGCATTAAAAGAAAGAAATAAGTGTTTTGAAGTTTTACAAACTCTTAAAAGAATTACCATAAAAATAAGAAATTCCTTCAAATGTAAAAAAGTAACAAAAATTAAATTAATAAATATCAATCCTAATCCTGTATTGCAATATTATTTTTCTTCAAGAAGGTAGAATAATCATGGAATGCATCATTACAACAATAGAATCCATAAAAACTTGTCGTCTGCCATTACCTTGCAGCTTAATGCCAAATTTCTGTTTTAAAAATATTAGGAACACTTTCACAATCAAGATTTTCTAACTGAAGTCCAATATAAATATATATTAACTTGAGCAAATCTTGCAATCTTTCGATTATATCTGTACGTAAATGCACGTCACGGTTAATGTCGTTAGTTAGCCATTTAATTTATACTCTCTTTTTTTAAAACGACTAAAAATAAATACCGTTATATTGTGGAATGGAATTTAAAATGTAGGTAAGAAAGTGATCTATATATGTATACATAATGACACACCATATTTTATATGACAGGACATGTGATCAACTAGCTGTTGACCAAAAAAAAAAAGACATGTGATGAACTAGCTCACACATTATTGAAACCAACCCAATCATATTCGTTAATCATTCTGATCAGAATTACATAAAGTCAATATCTATTTATGGTTAGCTTAGTTATTGACATTTCGAATTCAACAACCATTGGGTATAGTATTCTTGCGCCGCTCTCCTTGAATTCTTTTATTCGTGACATTCTCCTATTGTTTGTTTAATTGGTGTGGTGGTTGTGTATTTATCTACAGAATGAAAAGGAGGTTAAACGAGAGAAAATAAAACAGTCGAACTGAGAATCTGCTAGAAGATCGATACTGAGGAAGCAGGTGATTTCCAGATTTCTTGTAAAGATTCAAACTGATGAGATGAAAGGTTGTAGCTGATTTCAGTAGAGTGAAGTAGTAGTAGTAAGTACTATCGCTGCATCTGAGAAACCCAACAGAGCTTGAATTATGGAAAAGAGTTTGTAAATCTCAAGGCTTTTTGTAAGATTCTTAGTCCTAAGAGAGAGACAGCATCCTCAACTGTTCAACTATTTAGCAGCCATCCCTTTTGTTTTCTTTATTAATTTCGTTAAATTTCCAAAATCTATAAATTTGATTAATATGTCAATTATATCCAGTTAAAAAACCACATCTAAGCTTTCTTTTTCTCCAGTTTCTTCTAGATTTGTCTTATATTTTGCTCTTTAGAGCAAGCTCTGTGCTGACAAAAAAAAACAAGCACAATGTGATTGTGACTGCAGATCAACGTCTTCCAATTTCTTAGTTATTGAAAACAGTATGTTATTAATGAAAAATAACTAAATAGTTTGTATGTTACATATATTGATCATTTGTTACAAAAAAAACAAGTACCTTTGGTATTTTCAAACCGGTTGATATCCAAAAACTATTTAGATCATCGTTCCAATTAATATAATAACCGTCACGGTAACAACGCTTAAAAGATGAAAGGTCAAATCCCCTAATAACATTTGACCACTTCATCTTTCACCAAATAAATTTACATTAAGATATATATCTGATATTATCGGTTTAGACAACTAGTAGGTTGAATAACACCGAGACTTTTCCCAACAGCATTGAAACAGTAGGAAGTAGCAGGAGTTCCTTTGTTGTAAATAAGCTTAATGTCTTGTAATGTGATTCCTGTGCATGGATTGCTCTTGCTACACACCAGCTTCATTGCTTGCTGTGTCGCCGATGTTCCTTGTATGTTTTTGTACGTCACTTGGCTTATCTTCACCCCCGAATGCTAATACATACATAAACATAAATCTTTAGTTATTAGACCAAGTCGGTAAACATATTGGATTAGTCTGATCAAAAAAATTATATGGATATACCTCAGTAGGGCAACCTTCGTGAGAAGGACAATAGTTCTGGTCGATTATGATAGGGTTTTGGACATTCTTCATGATTAGGTTTTGGAAGAAGACGTTTCTAACGAATCCGGTGCTCGGCCTCGCCCACGACTTTATCCTCACACCGTTTTGTGTTCCGGTAAATACGGAACTCGATAGTGTTACGTTCTCTACTCCGTCTTCGTTCACATCTTTCGCTAAGCTCCCGATACTGCGAGCAATCACATAATCATAAAGTTATGACTAATCTAATTATTGCTAATTTTTAGCTCGCAATTCATGATCTCTTAGAGTTGATAATATATACGAAATTTTTACATAAACCATTCCAAGAAATTAGACTGTGGGTGTATACCTAACCCCGTGACCTGGGCCACAAGCAAGTTTGGTGATGAGAAAGTTGCGGGTACCAGGGCCAATAGCAACACAATCGTCTCCGGTCTGAACGGTGCTTCCGGTGAATGTGACTCCGGTGGAGAACTGAACGTGGAAACCGTCGGTGTTTGGGCTATTACCGGGAGCCACTAGCCTGACGTTACGGACGGCCACATTGGTGCAACCATTGAGGGTCATATGGGTCACCTGGCTGTTCATGGATTTCACTCCACTTATGATCACGTCTTTTGCGGAGTTGAAGGATATTGACTATAATAATGCATCAAACAATTTATGAGATTGGTTTCGCCGGTGGTGGTCAATTAGAGTTTGATACATAATAATTAAAAGAAGGTATTATCATAATTCGTAGTACCATATATTAATAAAATAAGATTATAACTATTTCATTATATTTCGACCAACCAATCCACTCCATTATCCAAAAATTATTATTATAAAACTTACTATATATAGCTTCTAATAAAACAAAATTCCTAAAGTTGGCGTGGATGCATATTGAAAAAATAGATGTGTAGATAATGTAGTTGAAAATTATCAACTTCATATGTCTTTTCAACTACATTATCTACTCATCTATTTTTTCAATATGCATCCGCGTCAACTTTAGGAATTTTCAACTTCATATGTTTTTTAAAAGATATTTAAAAAAGGTTCTTTTTCTAATAATTTTTTTAAAAAGGTTCTTTTTTAAATAAGCCCAATATTACAATTAACGTAAATATATTAATATATATCACGCATGTAAGTATGCATTTAAATTGAAACTAGAGTCAGAGGAGACAAGCATACCCTAACACCGGGAGGACAATTCTGACCAGATTTCCGGCAAGACCAGAACCCATTAGCTCGAGCGTCAAAAGTCCCGCCGACAAGTGACATTTTGTTGACCTTATTGAAGAGAATCCAGTAACCAGAGTTGCCAAAGGCCCTGTAATCTGCCGGAGCAACGACGGTTCCGGTCACTTGAAATGTGATTTTACTCTTGCATGGCCCTCCAAACGTTATTGCCTTCAACAGAAATGTCCCCTTCGGGACCACCACTATGGCTGAATCTGCCGAGCCACAAGCCCCTTGCCATGCCTTGAGAAATGCTGCGGTTGAATCGGTGACTCCGTCTGGTCTGGCCCCGAAGCTAATTACGTTGAAAACGTTGGAGGCGCTTCTCGAGACATCGATGAGGGTGAGGAGTGTGAAAAGAAGTGGAAATGTTACAGCTGGTTTTCTCATTTTTATATGTGAGTATGAGTTTGTGTTTATGTTTGTGTTTGTGTTTGTGTTTGTGTTTGAATTGATTTGATGCATGGGTATATATATAGAGGAAGTGAGAGCATAATTAATTGGTTCGTTATTGGAGTCTATGGTACAATTAAGTACATGTGCTATCTATATGATAAGAGTTTCTGATTTTTTATATTTTTATGATAGATAAAAGAGTTCACATTTCCAATCATGAGGTGCCCACATGGTCGATATAGAATTTTTAGGAGCAACGGTCGTTGTATCAACGATGAGATTTTTGCACAATTAAGGTAGAATGATCCTGGAGTCGTTACCACATTTCCTTATTTCTGTTTTGAAAATATTAGAAACACTTTAATTTTACAATCGATATTCTCTAATTATAGTCCAATTATATACAATTGTTGACTTGAGCAATCTTGCAATCGTTCGATTATATATTCACCAAACAGTATATACACGTCACGGCCAATGTAGTTAATTAGCCATATATATAAATCCCTTTTATAAACGGCTATTTTACCGTTAGTTGTGAATTGTAAAATCATTTTTAAAATGTAGTAAAAAGTGATAAATATATGTGGACATGACGACATCACACACAATATATCACATGTGATTAACTAGCTGTTGACCCAAAAAAGACATGTGATTAACTAGCTCACGCATTATTGAAACTAACTCAATCATATCGTTAATTATTCTAAAAGAATTACAGAAAGTCAATATATGAGCACATTTGTATTAATCTTACATTTTCCAAGTTATTTTTATGGATCATTCGTTATATAATGTGTTCTTGGATCATTGGAGTCTATGGTACAATTAAGTACATTTTTTTATTTACCTTATATTTTACCATTTTGATTCTAGCAGTAAATTAGAATTACTTCATATGGTCTATGTGGTTTTTTATGATTGATCTTCCAAATTTTTACTCGGGTACGTAATTGATTTTTTTTTATACGAGAATCTCATAAGATAGGGAACTAGGGATATATCATGCGGTCTAATCTAAACCTAGTCCGGTCTAGCTAAACATTTCAATTGCCCTAACTAATAAATCATAGCATCTAACAGTTGTTTGTAGGGTATCGATTTATTTTCGTATAGATGAAAAATGGATTTTTTTTTTCTTACAAGCTATTGATAAAAAAAATATTAAAAAACAGATCAAAATTTAAGTATCTGAAAAGATGAACACATTTTACCTTTCCATTACTTTTTTGTATATATATTAAAACCTTTCCAAGTCTTACCAACCAATTATTCTTGCCAGAATCTAGATTCCGATTTGGGCGATGGTTTTGATCTTTGTTGGGTTAAAAAGTGGTCTTTTAACCTAAACAATTTTAGTAAAATTAATGAAGATAAACTGTTGAGAAATAGTTAAGAAAATAACACATGGATATTTCATATTTGAGAAACAAAGAATTGGTTTTTCAACAAGTTCATTAAATGCTTAGAAGATTCGGATAATATATGTTTGAAGTAAAACTACAATAAAATAAAATTAGATCAGCAGCAAAATGGAAGTAATAAAGAAACTTTCGATCAATGGCATGTGAGAGGTGGAGAGAGAAAGAGGCGGAGCAGTTGACGACGAAAGAGACGCCGGAGCTCTCGCATTATTAAGCTATAAATTATATCATCAATACATGTATCACAAATTTGACATCTTAGTAAACAATGTTAAAATTGTAACATTTTTTTCAAATATGACAAAAATATCATAAATACATTTAGCATAATGCGCTGTTTTCTACACGTCATTACGCACTCTGTCCAAAATGACAAAATCTCACACCACAAAAACTATTGTTCTTGGGTAGGCCTCAAATGTCTAATATGAACTTAACCTTCAAATGTGAAAGTTTCTTGTATGTAGGTTTAAGGACTCCTGGGGCATCATTTAGATTATCTGGTATTCTGGCTCTTCTCTGCAAAATCCGAAAAGAGAGTCATATAATATAAAGAAGTCAGGAAAAATAAAGACATAACTTAAAATACCGAAAAACCTTTCCATGTTCCCATTTTAACTGTAAGTAGATTAAGAACCCTGGACACTGTTCCCACTACCATGTTTTCAACTCCATGGATTAATGTTAGAAAATCACACCTAACCAGGTCTAACTTAGAAATACAAGGATGATTAGTCTG
Source organism: Turritis glabra (assembly GCA_900406565.1). Classification (NCBI taxonomy): domain Eukaryota; kingdom Viridiplantae; phylum Streptophyta; class Magnoliopsida; order Brassicales; family Brassicaceae; genus Turritis; species Turritis glabra. The sequence continues at coordinate 11,665,169 of OVBN01000030.1, read as the reverse complement.
TAACCAAAAATTTGTGCGACGTATGACATTATCTAACTGAAATAACCTGAGTGGGCATAAGACTAGACTGCTATTAACGCAAAGTCATGGCAGCTATTATATGAATACTCCAAAAGAAAAATAAGACTAGTTTAAGCTCTCTTACATCTTCATTGAGAAGTCCTCCCTGAGCATTAAGATCACAATATACCATGAGATTAGAAGTTGGCTCAACAGGATCAATAAACATATCCCTACAATTAAAAAGCAGGGATAAGCAAACATGTGAGAAGCATTTGTGTGATCAGAACTTCCAAGTCTTGTAAGCGATTGCAAACTGGACTGCAAACTGAAGTCAAGCAAGAAAGAGCGTTAAGAAGTACGCTCCCTTGACTGTTATTTCAATTTCAAGGACCATGGTTTTCTTTTTGTTTCCTCGAAGAGCACTAACAGGGTCTAGAACTTTGAGATCTGGATATGAAGCTGATGAAAATCGCCACAATGGATCAGTTACACCAGCATCAGTTCTCTTTCAGCAAATGGCAAATCAGTAAGATTGTGAACCTGCAGAAATCCTCACACATAAGGAAACAAACAAGAATGTTCAGGGAGGAGTTCACAGATACTCTTGTCTAAGATGCAGTTGCGTTCGCAGAGAAGCAAAATCCTCATAAACAGGGTCATCTGCTAACAGATTGATCAGAAGCTTATACTCGGTGTTTCATATGCAGAACCCCTTAAGCCTTTTTCAATCCAAAGAGCTCCTTAACGACCTGATGCTTCTTATACTTGGAAAGATGCATCATTTGTTTCCTTGAAAACCACATTCATTCTCACTAAGATTAATTTCTGAGTTCTGACCTACCACCAGCTAATTGGCTTCCCTTAGTTCCTCATCCACAAGGTAATTCTCTATTATTTCATCAATTGGATCTACAATTGTATCTGGCCTCCTGCCCTTGTATTTTGTATCACTGAAAAAGTCGAGAATTTCTTTATCCGCAGCTAACCCTTCTCTTCTCATTTGGTCAAAAACTTCTCTCGCCTCCATGAATTTCTTCCTCTTGAAGAATCCTTTAATGAGAGCGGTATATGTGCTGACGGAGATACTAAATCCTTTCTCATTCATTTCTTGAAATAAAAACCATGCTTCCTTCATGTTCCTAGCCTTGCAATGACCTTTAACTAAATTCTCATACGTCTTACCATCAGGTCCTACCTCCCGAGAACACATTTCCTTATAAATTGCAGTTGCTGCCTTCAAGTTATTTCTAATGCAATATTGCTTCACAAGAGAATTATATGTGGTTGCATTAGGCGGTATACCTTTTGCCAACATCCAATTTAGAAGCTTCTCGCCATCTTCCAACATCCCATGCAAACAAAAGCCATTCATTAGGACGTTGAATGTGACAGTAGTTAGTTGAAGCCCTTTCCTGAGCATCTCCTTCAAAATCTCTTGAGCCTTATCCATCTCCCCTGATTTACAGTAGGCATCCATTAAGGTTGTATAAGTTACAGTGTCTGCATTAAGTCCCGCAGCTTCAAATTCTCCAACAAGTTTAACTGCCTCCTCAATATTACCCGACTTACATAGACCATTGACAATGGAATTATAAGTAAAAATATTTGGCTGAAGACCTATTTTCCACATTTCATGGAGAAGGTCATTCGCTGAATCTAAGTCCCCTTCCTTACAGAGCCCATCAATTAATGTGGTGTATGTAACAACATTTGGGGAGCAGCCAGCCTGAATCATGTGATTGTGGACCCTAAAAGCATATTTTATCTGCCCTGCTTTGCAGTATCCATTTATAAGTTCAGTAAAAGTAATGCTATCCGGCTCTAAGCCCCTGCAAAGCATTTCATGGAATAATTTACCAGCCTCCACCATGTCGCCAATCCGACAAAACCCTGATATAATAGCAGTATATGTCAAAACATCTGGTCTAATTTCCAGAGAGTGCATCTCATAAAAAAACTTCGACGCAGCCCGAATATTCCCTCGCTTGCAGAAACCATCAATAAGAGTTGTGTACACTACAGTGTCTGGAAGTATGCCCTGCTCTATCATCTCTCGAAAAGCCTCTTCTGCTTCGGCTAGCTTACAAGTCCTGCAGAGCAAGAGAATTATGCTACCATAAGTATAAGAATTTGGCTTCAGCCCTTTCTGTTTCATTTCTTCAATAAGCTTCCAAACCTTGTCAAGTTCCCCAAATCTACAGTATCCATTTATCACTGTACTGTAACTGATTACATCAGGAGTGTAGCCTTTCAGCTCCATAAGCAGGAGTAGATGGTGGGCTTCATTTATTCTCCCGAGTTGACAAATACAATGAATAACAATGTTATAAGAAGCAACATTCCAACAAACACCCACTTCTGGAAATTCCCTAAATACTATGATTGCTGTTGCAGTTTTATTGCAGTCTTTCGAAAGACACCCAAGGTATACGTTGCAAGAATCAACAGAGAGAACCAATCCGTAATTCAACATCTTCTGAAAGACTTTTCTCGCTTCACGGAGCATTCCAAATTCAACGAGTACTTGGAAGAAAACATCGAATACATGAGGATCCGAACCCCAGTCCTTGTATGTATATACTAAAAGGTCAAAAAAATGTACAAAGGAATCAGTAACATTCAACTTTGGTCTCTCCCAAAAACTGCTTATGAGAGACTGAGCCAGTTTCAGATCCTTTGATGCCACAGCCAAATGAATGACAATGCAAAGGGATTCAAGGTTGGAGTCTCTGCGGGAGCGAGCCCAATCGAAGAAATCAAGAACCAACCTGTAATCACTCTTAATCTTCATCAGAACCCAAATCAAATGATCAGTCTTGAACTTGCATTCATAAGGCTTTAAACTCCGCCTCAGAGGCTCAGCCCGACGAAGCTTAATCACATTGGTGATTTGGTGTACCAATTCAGTGTCTCGTACAGAAGCTTTCTTTGGTGAATAATCAGGAAAAGGTCTAGTATCAGTTAAAGTTGAGAAACTGAGTCCACGAGACCTAAGTGAAAAGAGCTGTATGAAATTTCTGAAACCAGAAATAGTACCTCTCTTCATCACAGGCCAATGAATGGTTGCTTCATCGCTCCATCACTAGCACCAAAACTCACCGCCAACTAAGTCGAGTCCTGAGGAGAACTATCATTCGCTCGATTCGAAAAAAAAAAACCCTAAAATCTCTGCACCGAACTTGACCCGCCCAAAGCGGGTGATTGGTTTTTATAAAGTGCGTTAATTATACGAATTGCAACGAGAAATTTAAAAACTTGGTCACTCCCACCCAGAAGAAAGATACGAACTTTCTTCTCTCTCTCTCTCTCTCTCTCTCTCTTCAGAGAAACTTGAAAATGAAAGGGCACGGCGTGCGATTGAGGACGATGATCGATTTTGGGAAACGGTCATTTTAATGAATAAAACGATTCGTTTTGAAACTAAACCTCTTAAAGCCCATTAAGAAGAGCAGTTAGGCCCATATTGACTAACTTGTGTAAAATATTCCAGCAAAACTTGTGCTTTTGCTACATTAACACTCAGAGTCAGAGTCTTGGATACAAAGATCATAAAAGATACTCTTTCTATTGTCACAAGTGATGTTTAACCCTATTGAATTTTTCATATTACAACAACCAAAAATGAAATATAAATTCAATTATATTTGTGCGTATAGTATATAGGCAAATTTACTGTCTAACATCTTAATTTCAATCATTCAACAAAACATAGAAACAAACTCATTGATGCTCTTATCAGAGCTACCTCCTTCAGAAACAGCCTCTCGAGCCAACACTTTCCATTTCTCAGCATTCTTTCTAATCTCTTTCCCTTTCTCTCCCTCCATAACTTCTCCCACACGTTTCACAATCTCTTCACTTCTCACGAACCCATCAACGTCTGCTTTAACCCTAACTCCAACTTTCCACACATCCTCCATGAACTTAGCATTTGTGGGTTGATCTGCCCAATGTGGCATACCAATCATTGGAACTCCGAAACTCAATCCCTCTAGCATCGAGTTCCATCCACAATGTGTCAAGAAACAACCAATCGATTTATGTGTAAGAACTTCAAGCTGAGGACTCCAGCTTACAATCAGTCCTTTCTCACCGATTTCCTCTATCAAGTTTTTCGGAATTTTATCTTTCTCAGTCTCTCTCACAACCCACAAAAAGAAATGTCCGCTCTGTTTCAGACCCGCCGCGAGTTCTATCATTTGATCTTCTTTTAGAATCACCAAGCTTCCAAATGATACATAAACAACTGAACTAGGCTGCTTCGAGTTTAGCCACTCGATGCATTCAGCAATTTTCGCATCGAAGAGGCTGAATCCGTAGTTTTTGTCTTCAGACAGTCGCTTGTCTAGATACATTGATGGAACAGTTGGTCCTATGTTCAAGACAGGCCACAAGCTTTGGACCCATTTCAACAACTAAAAGCAGCAAAGAAAAAAAAATATTAAGCATAATCACATAGATAATAAATAAGTGATATAATAGTTAAATATGATCATTTTTGGACATTTTCCTCAAAAGAAATAGTCAAATAGACATGTTTCTATATGGATATATTTTCGGTACCTTTTCCTCCAATGTATCGAAAGTGTTGCACAACACCATGTCGACTCGATCAATGTTTGAGAGCTGGTCGATCACAATCCTTAGTATATTCGGGTAAGAAGACGATTCGCACAGGAAAGACGGCAAATCATTCGCATTCAGCATTGGGAATGAAGGGAAAGATGCCAAAGTAGAGTGACCATACTTTGTGGACGGTACAAAGAACGAGCCCTTGATTACATGATAGTAAATAGCTGAGACAAGCCAAGGTTGCGTGAAAAACACGGCACCCCTCAAACCAGAACTATGAGCTACATCAAGAAGCCATGGCATGGTGGAGTCGTACACGAGGGCTCTAGGAGGATTTCCCGACAGTTTCATATCTTCTATCAACTTCGGTAAGCGGTTTTTGATGCTGGTTTCTACCCTTTCCATGTAATCATCGAGGTCTTGTAAAGGTTCTTCGCCTTCTTGAAAGCCATTGGAGATGGGGAAGACAGTGATTGAGTCGTGCTCTGTTTTGTATGGAGGCGAGGGTTTGTCGGAGACGAGGACAAGAGTGAGTTTAAGACCTTTTGAGGCTAAGCGTTTGCAGAACTGGGACATTGGAGTTATGTGGCCTTGTGCTGGGAAAGGCAAGACGATAACATGAGATCCTTCTCTCATTATTATTTTTTGTTGTGTCTTTAGTTCTTTACTGACTCTAGTTTGATGTGCGGATGTGTGTATATATATGATTGGATTAGAGGACGACTTTGATTTTACTACGTCTCTCGGGTGGGGAAATTTCCTGTGACCACAATCCAAAAAGGTCAAAAAAGGTTTCGTGGCGACCAAGATGTGTGGAACAAGAGGTCAATGATAATTCATTCTACCAAATGACCTGTCAAAGGATAAGGCCGTTAGAGCATCATTATTGGGAGAACTTACTTAAAAAGTTTCTTAAGTAATATTTTAATAATTAATTGGGTTAAGAAACTTATTTAAAAAACTTTGATTTTATATTCTACAATGGTAGAACTCTAACGTGGTTCTTAAAAAAATAATTTTTTTTTGTTTGTAAATAGAATTTTTTTTTTAATTAAAACTACTTGACATAAAATTATTTTAAACATAATTAGAACATTTTAAACATTTTAAACATTTCAAAGCTCAATTGTTTTCTTGATGACGTCCAAATTTTTGCCATATATGCTCCACCAAATCAGCTTTAAGTTGTTGATGCGCTTGTCTATCACGAATTCTAGTTCTAACACCCATAATATTGGCGATATTTGTAGGCATATCTGTAGAATATGTGAGATCTACTTGTGAACTTCCGTTTCCTTCTGCATGTTGGAATTTTGAAACATCAAATTGAGTGTATCCATCTCGTTCGTCTTCTACTATCATATTGTGGAGTATGATACATGCTCTCATAATCTTTCCTATTTTGACTTTATCCCAAAAAAGAGCTGGGTTTTTAACAATTGCAAACCGAGCTTGCAAGACGCCAAAAGCACGCTCGACATCTTTTCGGACAGCTTCTTGATGTTGAGCAAATAAAGATGCTTTCGGACCCTGTGGAATTGGAATAGATTGGATAAAAGTTGTCTATTTTGGATAAATACCATCTGTGAGATAGTAAGCCAACTGATACTCCCTTTCGTTGACATAGAAATTCACTTGCGGAGGTTGACCTCGACTTATATCATCAAAAACGGGTGAGCGATCAAGAACATTAATGTCGTTTAAAGTACCTGGAGGTCCAAAAAACCCATGCCATATCCAGAGATCATATGAAGCTACCGCTTCTAACACGATTGTGGATTTTCCAGAACCACGTGAATATTGCCCTTTCCAAGCGGTGGGGCAATTCTTCCACTCCCAATGCATACAATCGATGCTTCCAACCATCCCGGGAAATCCACGTTGGTCTCCAATATGAAGTAGTCGTTGAAGATCCTCCGGTGTGGGGCTTCTAGGTACTCATCACCGAATAAATATATTATTCCTTCGATAAAATTTTCCAAAGATTTTCTAGCTGTGGTTTCACCGAGTCGTAGCTATTCATCAATCGTATTAGCCCCACCAGCATATGCCAATAGACGAATAGCTGTTGTATATTTTTGAAGTGGAGATAGACTGGGCTTTCTGATAGCATCTTTCTTTTCTCGAAAAAATTGAACTTCATTGGAGAGGTGATCTACAATATGCAAGAAGAATGGCTTTTCATTCTAAAACGTCGTCGGAATAAATTTTGAGGGTATGTTGGAGTTTCGCTGAAATAATCATTCCATAAACGTGTGTGGCCTTCTTCACGATTTCTTTCGACAAAAAGGCATTTTTTTCTTGGTTCGCTTGGCTCTTGATGCCCACTATAATCAATGAACATATTTTCGAAGGTTTGGTCGAAAATTTGATCAAAATGTTGATAAAAATTATCATCAACTAATCCTTCAATATTATTGTGGGAAGAAGATGTCATAAACAAATTGATAATTGTTTGATATTTTGCTAAAAGAAGTCGATTTTAAAATTAGAGAAGAAGAACGAGAGAAGAAAGAAATGAATTTCAAATTGAGAGAAGGATAATTGGAGAAGGAAGAAGAAAGAAGTGGGTTTCACAAAGCGTTATAAATAATGTTGTTTTTGGTTTTTGTTGTTATAGTTTTTAAAAAAAAAATACATGTTCAGATTTGGAAGTCATAAATACAAACTCTTGTGACTTCATTTTGTTTGATTGTGTCATGCTTATATATTCATGTGACTTCTATTGTTTGATTATGTCATGCTTAAACATTCTTGTGACTTTTAATATTGACATGTGAAAGATTGTTTCTCAAAATAAAGAAAACAAAAACACAAAACATGTGAAAGATGGCATTCTCCATCATCTCTGTTCTCGCAACTGAAGAACCTCCTACCCGGATCAATCTTCGAATAGCAAGTATCAATTATCGGGTTAGCTCCACAATAACATTTCTTTGGAATTCCCAGATCACTTTCACTACCAAAACCATTGTTGTTGCCACTAGAAACTGATGTTGATGGCTGAGTGTAGCTGTATTGCCCCATTTGTGTCTGACCTGAGAAGCAAAAACAAGCAAGACCAAGAATTATTAACAACTGAAGGACTGAAGGTAGAAGGCAAATATAGTAGGAAAATAAATGGACACATTCAAGCATTATAGTAATGTGTACAATAAAGATCACTACATTAATATCTCAGATTGACTGATTCATTAAAACACTTTGAAACTGATTCAATAAAACACATAGAAGCTAATTTATTAAAACACATTGAAACTGATTCAATTAAACACATAGAAACTGATTCATTACAAGATAAAGAAACATTAGATACATACATTAAAACATGAGATACATTCTTTACAAGATAAAGAAACATGAGATACATTCATGACTAACAACAGAAGATCACTAATAACATTAATTAAACACAGATAAGATGACTAGCAACTGAAATTTCAAACATAATAGATCACTAATAACATGAATTTTAAACATAGAAGATGACTAATAACAGAATTTTAAACATAGAATATTACTAACAACATAAATTTAAAACAAGAGAAGATCATTAACCAGACAACATGTCTGCAATGAGTTTGTTCTTAAGAGCTTCTTCAATATCAGATAGTGGTTCCTTTTTAGCAATGAGATTGTCAAGTAGTCTCATCTTTGACAGTCTCTCTTTCATAACGAATTCATTCTCTTTGATAGCCCACATACTCTGAAACTTCAACAGAGCCTTCCCCTCTACATGACTCCTTTTACCTTTTGCAGCCTTAACACCAAGAGGACGGTTTGGCACCTCATCATCAACATTGATAAATGTAGGAGAGCTTGATGATTGTGCACCATCATCACACTTTCTTCTCTTACTGCTTCCATCAGTCTTACTATTTGAAAGACTACACCATTTCTGGTCATTGCGCAACTCCTTCTATGCATGCTCAAGATTGAATTTCATCTTGTGATCATTGTAGAAGATTTGATGGGCCAACTTAAGAACATCATTCTCATTTTGTCCACTAGTTTTCTCTCTTTCTGCTGTTGTATAAGATCCACAGAACTCGCACACTAGATCATTGATCTTCTGCCACCTTTGCGTACAATGAGTAAGCTCTCTCTTTTCACGACCAACAACAGAAGGACTGGCCGCAAAATATGATGCAATTCGTTTCCAGAAGGTACCAGATCTTTGCTCATTGCCAACAACAGCATCCTTGTTGGTATTTAACCATACACTGATGAGCACTACATCATCTGTGGGGGTCCATTTCCTTCTTTCCCTACGCTCTACAGGTGTGTCTTCACCTACACTTAGATCATCAGTGCATTGAGAACTAAAGAGAGGAACTTCTGATGATCCAAGTTGTATAGTTGGTGAAAAACTGTCATAGGGTTCAGGATAGCCACTATCCTGTTGGTTATTTAAAAGGTCCACAAAATTTAGAGAGTGATTATACGGATTCGTAGAATCCATAGACTCAAGTTTCAGGTTGTGAAAGAAGAGAAGACATAAATGACTTAAGTACTTCGCAATCAATGGCAGATGAATATTTAATCAAACAAACACTTAATAACAGTCACCAATATTGACTTAAGTACTTCGCAATCAATGGCAGAGTTGACTCTATACCTAACCAATAGCAACCACAATTAAATCAGAAAGAAGTAAACACTTAGACTAACACACACAAGTAATAAGTTAATAACAATCACCAATATTGAGTAAAGTACTAAGCAATCAATGTCCAAGTTAACTCTACCTAACCAATTACAATCACAATCACATCAGAAGCAAGTAAACACTTAGACTAACAAAAGTTAACTCTATCTAACCAATCACAATCACAATCACATAGTGAGTTGATAACAGTCAATACTATTGAGTAAAGTACTATGCAATTAATAGCAGAGTTAAATCTAAACCCAACCAATTACAAACACAATCACAGCAGCAGCAAGTAAACACTTAGACAACTTTAGGTATTAGAGCTTTAACCATTTAAAGGCTATTGATTGTAAGTTACTAGTTAATTCGAAGAAACCTGTTTCTTGTTGATTGCTTCACGAGTTAATGTTGCTTGCTACAGCTCAACTAAAAGTCTCAGAAACAAACAACATAGAATTACAGTGTTGGACCATTGACAAGTAAAGTGTAATGAAACAAGAAACTATGAACAAGCCCATGTATCTAAACGAAACTCCACACTTTCAGAGACAAAAATACTTCTAATTTCACTACCGTAATGACGAAATCATCGACCTATAGGTTTAATCTGCTCTTATTGTGGCCATGACTCAAGTTTCGACCTAACTTATTGTCAATTACAATTAATAGAACACCAAGCATACCATCGCTCAAGGGTTCTCCGATCTGGTCTCTAGGTTTTGGGAGCAAATGATTTTCAAAAACTATGAACAAGCCATGTATCTAAACGAAACACCAAGCAACAAATCCAGATATCAGAGGATGTAGAAGGACAAACTAACCTTGTTGATAGCGGCGGATAGAAGGGAAAACTATATTCACTTCGCGGCGGTTGTTTCTTCACCGATACCTTCCTAACCTGAAGAAAAAAACCAGATCGGAGAACAAGAGAGCGAAATCAGAGGATGTACAAGGACAATCTCAACCAAATCTGGTTAAATTTAAAAGCTAGCTCATGATAAACTAACCTTGTTGATAGCGGAGGATCAAAGGAAATCCTAGATTCACTTCGCGGCGGTTGTTTCTTCACCGCTTACTTCTTCACCTTAACGTAGAGACCAGATCGGAGAATCCTTGTACGGTTTCAGAGACATGCACAGAGACGATGCCGGATTTGAGATGAAATCACCGTCGAGAGGCGGTATCGAGAGAGACGAGAGTGAAAATGAGGGGTTTTTTTTCCTTCTAACCCTAAATCCCAGCCAATAGCCAACTGTCACATGTCCTCTTAGAACTGTTTCTTTCGACTCTTAATTAAGAGTCGGTTCTACACAATTTATGCAATTTTGATTTATTTATTTTTGTTTAAATAGTAAGAAACGGGGTTAAGAAACCCCGATAATGATGCTCTTACATTCAAGTAGTGTATATTTTATTTTAAAAAGTTTCAGGTGAATTTTATAGTGTGATGCAAAATTCCTGGCAGTCGATCCTTGCTTGGAATTTGGAAGCGATGATAAAGAAAGGCTTTGCGTGTATAGTTCGTTTTATGAAGTCTTTGGTGAATTTGCAAAAGTTCTTGGCAGCTGCTAAGAGTTGATGAAAGACGGATATTCTAAATTTTTAGAGTATCCGTGATCCATTTTATATGGATCAATATTTTTTAATTTGTATATGTCCCATTGCTAATCGGGAATTTGGTGTTGAATATTCGTTAAAATATATATGGATTTTTTATTGGATATCTAATATTTCGTAAAAACTTAAAAAGTAATTAATTTGTTTACAAAATTTAACCAAAAATTGCAATGTTGATAGAAAAGTCATTTCTTTATTTTAATTTGTATAAAAAAGTGGGATATTTTCAAATCTTAGTATTTGTTATTTCTTCTGTTCTTAATGAATATTGCTTTTCTAGTTTTTCTTTGTTCCATATAATTAAAAGATTATCCAGTTCTCTAAAACCATTTAAATTGACAATGAAGGTATGATCATAAAACCATTTACTCACACAGTCACACGGCAGATATTAAAAAACATCTCATCTTATAAATAACGTATGTTAACCCACATGTCCTCATCTGGAACTTGGAATAGGGAGTTATAGATTTACAAATGAGAAACCATCCTTATTATTACTACAACAAAGAAAGAACTGAAATCTAAATGCATGATCTTAGTCTCGTTGTCTTATAACACTCATAAATGGATTTGCAATATAGACGATTTATTTTCTCAATTTCAATCATTCAACAAAACAGAGAAACAAACTCATCGATGCTCTTATCAGAGCTACCTCCTTCAGAAACAGCCTCTTGAGCCAACACTTTCCATTTCTCAGCATTCTTTCTAATCTCTTTCCCTTTCTCTCCCTCCATAACTTCTCCCACACGTCTCACAATCTCTTCCCTTCTCACCAACCCATCACCTTCTGCAATAACCCTAACCCCAACCTTCCACACATCCTCCATGAACTTAGCATTTGTGGGCTGATCTGTCCAATGTGGCATACCAATCATTGGAACTCCCAAACTCAATCCCTCTAACGTCGAGTTCCATCCACAATGAGTTAGGAAACAACCGATCGATCTATGTGCAAGTACTTCAAGCTGAGGACTCCAGCTCACAATCAGTCCTTTCTCACCGATTTCCTCTACATAGTTTCTTGGAATTTTGTCCGTTTCTGTCTCTTTTACAACCCACAAAAAGAAACGTCCGGTCTGTTTTAGACCCGCCGCGAGTTCCATCATTTGATCATCTTTTAGAATCACCAAGCTTCCGAATGATACATAGATAACAGAATTAGGCTGCTTTGAGTTTAGCCACTCGATGCATTCAGCGAATTTTGCATTGAAGAGGCTAAATCCGTAGTTTTTGTCTTCAGACAGTCGTTTGTCTAAAAACATCGATGGAACCGTTGGTCCAATATTCAAGACTGGCCACAAGCTTTGGACCCATTTCAACAACTACAAGCATCAAAAAAATACCAAAAAAAAAAAAAAAAAAATCAAATTAACCACAATCACAGATAAATAAGTGATATACATAGTACTTTAAATATTATATTTTTTTGATATTTTCCTCAAATTAAAGACATGTTATATGTATACATTCTCTGTACCTTTTCCTCCAATTTATCGAAAGTGTTGCACAACACTATGTCGACTCGATCAATGTTTGAAAGCTGATCCACTACAATCCTTAATATATTCGGGTAAGAGGACGATTCGCAGAGGAAAGACGGCAAATCATTTGCATTCAACATCGGAAACGAAGGGAAAGATGCTAACGTAGAGTGACCATACTTTGTAGACGGTACAGAGAACGAACCCTTGTAAACATGGTAGTAAATAGCTGTGACAAGCCAAGGTTGCGTGAAAAACGCGGCACCGCTCATACCATAACTATGAGCTACATCAAGAAGCCATGGCATGGTGGAGTCGTACACGAGAGTCCTAGGAGGATTTCCCGACAGTTTCATGTCTTCAATCAACTTCGGTAAGCTGTATTTGATACTGGTTTCTACTCTTTCCATGTAATCATCGAGGTCTTGTAAAGGTTCTTCGCCTTCTTGGAAGCCATTGGAGATGGGGAAGACAGTGATTGTGTCATGCTCTGTTTTGTATGGAGGCGAGGGTTCGTCGGAGACGAGGACAAGAGTGAGCTTAAGACCTTTTGAGGCTAAGCGTTTGCAGAACTGGGACACTGGAGTTATGTGGCCTTGTCCTGGGAAAGGCAGAACGATAACATGAGATCCTTCTCTCATTTCCTCTTTTATCTTTTGTTCTTACTGACTCTAGTTTTTGATGTATGGCTGTTGTAGCTGTGTATGTATATATATTATTGGATTAGAGATCGATTTTGATTTGACTACGTCTTTGGTGGGGTTGGATTACAATCCAAAAGGGTCGAGGTTTCGTGGCGACCAAGATGTGTGGAACAGAGACCGAGGTCGATGATAATGCAACTCACCAATCCATGTTATCATAATTGTTTTAGTTTTTTAAGAAAAAAATTGTTTTAGTTTATTGCTTTATCGTTAGCATGTGACATATCAAAATATAGTTCGCAACATATAAGATTCTTTTGTCATCTTCCATGAGAGAAACACTGCATCTCAGCTGTGTATTACTGTTGATGTCATTGCTTATGCAATCCGGATCCAAATTGTAAAACATTGATAGCCTTATATATGAAGTTAAAGCTAATTAAATAATTGCTTAACTAGTTTTTATTTTTATTATTAAAAGCTAAACTGATAGCTGCTTGTATGTTTCTGTTATTGTATTTCAAATGTGAATAACATTGCTTGATAAGATTTACTTTTTAAAGACTAATAAACTTCAAAATATTATTGATAAAAAAAAAAGAAGAGTTTACTTTACATGGCTATATGTAAATGTGTGTGTGTGTAGAAAAAATAAATAAGTTTATAAACCTACAAATTTCAGAAGAAGTCTAATAGACAAGAAAATGAATAAAATGAAAGAAAAGTATCGTCGCAATTTTATATATTCTGTTAATTCGTCGCCAATTTTTTTTATATCACACACAAATGTTAGGAAACACAAACAAACCTAATGAAAAGACTACTCCGACAAACTTCAGGCTGTTATCGTTCAACGCCGTCCCACTTGAAACCTAATCTGTCCACGTGGTATTCCCGTATTGGTCATTCGCAATTCTCCGGAGTTTCACATTTATGCAAGAAATAAAAATCAATATTTGCCGTCCGACAGTCTTTTTAATTACGATAAATTTCACTGGAAACCCGTAATAAAATTGGTTAATCATTAATAAAAACTGAAAATACCTTTCGGAATTATACTTTCTGAGTGAATTTTTGGTAGAAAAAAGTGTTTACTGAGTGAAATTTTATTTAAAACTTGTTCAGATTCTTGTAACTTTAACTCATTGCTGCAAACATAGTCACTGCAGTAACTAAACTTACGGTCTAATATTCTAAATTAAATTAAAAGCTCTTTTACTGACTCAATTGGTTAATTATTTGTTCATTTGATAATTCTTAACCATTTTTCATTCGGTGTATCAGTCTTAAGTTCTTAACCTATATATATCACCTAATTAATAAAGGATGACTCGACCCTTATTTGTATCATATTATATAGTCGGTGTTAGTTTTTCACCGGCTAGTCGGTAAAGATAATGTAATTAACCGGCAGGGAGACATATAATATTTGGTGACAAGGATTCACTAACTTAGTCTTTAGTGCAATTCAAGATCAGCCATATATGTCTTTCAATCTTATATTCTCCCTCAAACATCCTAATAACTTAATCCAATTCTTATTAAAACATTCGTGGCCTTCATTTTTCCACTCTGCTGTTTTTCTTATATAATTGTTTTTCTTAACTCATTTGTCTTTATATTCGAAATGTCAAAAAAAATAAAATAATTATCCACTGAAAACGACGACGTTTTTGGGTTAACGTTTTTGTATGCAAATTTGCTACTACTTTTCGTGACCTTTGATTTCTCTCTGTATTGTGATTTACTACGAAACCACTTGGGCACCAAAGGTTCGTTTTTTACGATTATCTTCTTCTTTTAGCGTTGAGTTCGTGATTCCAAGATTAATGGTTGTGAACTTCACTAATTAGATACTGTATCAAAGAGATGATTCTTCCGAGAATTGGGTAAATCTCGGATTCTGAGTTTCTGGGTAAGAATGAGAATGATTCTCAAGCAAGAAGTGTGTTAAACAATGATCAAGGCTCGTCCTTTCTTCTTTTTTTTCTTGCTTAATAATTCTGATTCTCTTCGTTTTCTTCGTCGTTCCAGTTTCTGGGTTTGGTTTCTTTCTTCAAATGACTGAGAAGATAATCTTTCGTATAATTTCATGTTTTGATCTGATTTAGTGGGTCACCAGGATGTTTTTGTTCTTTGTACTTTCATTTCTTGGTCTCGATAATCTCTGTATTATGCCTCTGTATTCTCATTGATGCTGATGTCTAATGAAGCTTACTAAATTCAAAAGTCCGAGTCTTGAAATCAAAGTCTGGTTTTAATTTATTCCTGTTCAGGTCCCTGTTTGATATCTTTGAATCCAGAGTTGCTAACTTTGTGTTCGATGATTTGCTTAAGTAGGGAACTTGAATCTTTGGTTAGAGGAAATTCGAAGAGAAGTCTGAGATTGACTCTTAACTCTGCTACATAACTTATGGTTAATTCTTGCATTTGATCTCAACAGATTGAAGAACCGGTAACCTATCGTCAGTTCCGCGTGTTGGATTTGATGGCTTCTTCAAATAATACATTCTCGCAAGTGTTCGATATAGGAGTAGAAGATGAAGAGCCTTTCTATGCTCATGATGATGATGTCTTGACTCTGCTTCAACCTACTTCACCACCAACCATGTCTAGTACCAAGAACATTCCGAAACCTCCTCCTCTTCCTGGTATTACCTACCAGCGTTTTCAAGCTTGTAGAAGGAAACCTTCGAACTTATTGCGCATTGTGCCAAAAGAAGCAGTAGAAACTTGGGATAAGCTTTTCAAGGAAGGATTTGGAGCAGATACATTTGTTGAAACCGATGACAAATCTCATTTGCCAGCTCATTCAAGCGTCTTGGTGAGTTCTTGTTAAGATATTAATCGGATTTAACTCATGGGAATATGCTAATTAATGGTTCATTGGCCTCAATTTTTGGGCTTACTGATGATATATTACAAGGTTTTGTCTCCTGCAGGCTGCAGCCTCACCCGTTATGGCGAATTTTCTGAATCAATCAAGGGATAATAATGGTAAAACATACCTCAAAATCCCTGGAGTGCCTTATGAAGCAGCCTACATGTTCATACGGTTTCTATACTCTTCCTGGTATGTTCTATGTGTTCAACTGGAAATTGCTTTCGTAATGCTAGTTTCTCCTTTGAAACATGCCTAATATTAAAACCTCCAGCTACGAGGAGGAAGAAATGAAGAAGTTTGTGCTCCACTTATTGGTTCTGTCACACTGCTACTCAATACCATCTCTTAAAAGAGTTTGTATAGAGGTTCTCGATAAAGGATGGATTAACAAGGAGAATGTGATAGATGTGCTCCAATTGGCGCGAAACTGCGACGCGACTAGGATTTGCTTTGTATGTTTCTCAATGGTCATCAAAGACTTCAAATCTGTATCTTCAACAGAGGCATGGAAAGTGATGAGACGTGCTAATCCTCTGCTCGAACAAGAGCTCGTTGAGGCAGTTGTCGAATCAGACACTAGGAAACAAGAAAGAAGCAGAAAATTCAAGGAGAGAAAAGTGTATTTGCAGCTTTATGAAGCCATGGAAGCTCTTGTCCACATATGTAGTGAAGGTTGTGGGACAATTGGACCTCGCGATAAGGCCCTTAAAGGAAGCCAAACCGTGTGTAAGTTCCCGGCGTGTAAAGGGCTTGAAGGTGCACTACGACATTTCTTGGGATGCAAGTCTAGGGCTTCATGTCCTCATTGCAAAAGGATGTGGCAGTTTCTTCAGCTTCACTCATGTATCTGTGACGATTCTGATTCTTGCAAAGTCCCTCTCTGCTGGTACAGATTGTAATCAATTTCATTTCACATTTCAGACAACAACAATCTATAGATACAGATTGTAATCATTTTCTTTAACGTGTAGGAATTTCAAGGTGAAAATGAAGAAGCTTAGCAAGAAAGAAGAATCTACATGGCGATTGCTTGTAGAGAACATTACTACGGCGAAGAACAGTCTCGGGCCGTTCTCTTCACGTCCTTCTGTTTTTATATAAGACAGGTTTTAGTGTACAGCCACAAAAAGAAATGTATATATTATGCAGGGTAAAGTGTAAAGTGTATTGCATACGGCTCACAATAGTGGTTTTGAACAAACAATGTCTATACCATGTTTGTTATATACAACATGCCGAATCGTGATTTGTGACAGTAATGTCAAGAAGTTTTTGCATCATTGTACACATCTTATGTATATATTATGTTAGATATTCAAATCTATTATATTGTTCGTAAACGACTTTATTTAGAGGCAGACAAAAAAGATATTGAAGATATACATTAATGTTATTCATATCATGCTCGTCATGACTAAAAATATTCCAAGTTGAGTTATCGAGTGAAAATATATATTTCCTAGTTTATGAAAAATCAACCTTCTTACAATTAAATGAGCATTATAGTTTTTTGTAAGGATAATAATTGATATATACGGCGGGTCTCTCGTTGACCTTTGGTGGTGATTTGACTTTGCATGTCACTAAGAGCAAGTAGCTAATATAAATCAGTTGACTTTCAATTTGTTTAAGTTTGTTCTTAAGACTTTACCTCCAAACTAATTAGTTTTTCGTCTTTAAATGAAAACTTCATACTTCATCATATCAAAATCTCAAACCCATTTTTAGCTGTCTTTTTTTCCTTGCTTTTCAAGAAACCAGACGAAAATGGAAAATTTTGGTTTTCTCTATTTTTTGATCTATTCAGCAACATTTGCTTTGTGTCTCATCGTTTCGGTTCTTTCACAAGACCAATCAGGTTTTCTTAACTGATTCCTTTATCTTTAAAACTATTTTCTAGTGAAGAAAGTATAATCCTTTAATCTTTATTCGTTGCATGATCATAGGTTTCATAAGCATCGATTGTGGAATTCCAAGTGGATCATCTTACAAAGACGACACTACGGGTATAAACTACGTCTCAGATTCATCCTTTGTCGAAACCGGAGTCTCCAAATCGATCCCTTTCACAGCTCAAAGACAGCTTCAAACCCTAAGGAGCTTTCCAGAAGGTTCTAGAAACTGCTACACATTGATTCCAAATCAGGGGAAGGGCAAGAAATACCTGATAAGAGCTAGTTTCATGTACGGTAACTACGACGGAGAAAATGGTTCACCCGAGTTTGATCTGTTTCTTGGTGGAAATATCTGGGATACTGTCTTGCTCAACAATGGATCGGTCGTTGTTTCCAAAGAAGTCGTTTACTTGAGCCATTCTGAGAAAATATTTGTTTGTTTGGGAAACAAAGGCAAAGGAACTCCATTTATGTCGACTTTAGAACTTAGGTTTCTCGGAAACGACAACACGACATATGATTCTCCAAACGGTGCTATGTTCTTCTCCAGACGCTGGGACTTTGGCTCTCTCATGGATTCACCAGTCAGGTAATGCTCTTTTTCTTACTCTGTTTTGTGCTCTGTCTCATGCTTTGTTAATTGCTCTGTTTCTGAATGGGTTAAAACTTTCACATATGAAGACTTTTTTTTGTGTGTGAATCAGATACGATGATGATGTGTACGACAGAATCTGGATACCTCGCAACTTTGGCTATTGTAGAGAGATCAATACCTCACTTCCCGTGATCTCAGACAACAATAGTTACAATCTTTCGAGTTTGGTGATGAGCACAGCGATGACTCCAACAAACACAACAAGACCCATCACAATGACTTTGGAAAACAGTGATCCAAATGTCAGGTACTTTGTTTACATGCACTTCGCCGAGGTTGAAGATCTTAGTCTCAAACCAAACCAGACCAGAGAGTTCGACATCAGCGTTAACGGAGTGACAGTTGCTGCTGGCTTCAGTCCCAAGTATCTTCAAACTAACACTTTTTTTCTAAACCCTGAGAGTCAAACGGAGATTGGGTTTTCCCTCGTAAGAACTCCCAAGTCCACTCTTCCGCCAATCGTTAACGCTCTAGAGATCTATATCGCAAACAGTTTCTCGCAATCTCTCACTAACCAAGAAGATGGTATGTGCTAGTAAAATTGCTTACAAAGTTCAATCTTCTTTCTCAGTTTGATCAATGCATTCAATTGCAACTTACAGGAGACGCGGTTACAAATCTAAAGGCGAGTTACAAAGTAAAGAAAAACTGGCAAGGAGATCCTTGTTTGCCTAATGACTACATTTGGGAGGGCCTTAATTGTAGTTATGATAGTCTTACTCCTCCCAGAATCACATCACTGTAAGTGTAGTTTAATTTTCATCTCTTCTTGATCAATCCATAGATTTTGTATACTGACTGGAAAAAATTGTTACTGGAGGCAGGAACTTATCATCGAGCGGGTTAACGGGTCACATATCTCCCTCCTTCTCTAACCTCACAATGATTCAGGAGCTGTGAGTTTATCTAATTCAAGATGATCATACCTATAATTTGTATTTTGTTAAAGAGTTTTTTAACTTCAACAAGGCAACTCTATTATCAGGGACTTATCAAACAACGGCTTAACCGGAGACATTCCAGAGTTTCTGTCAAAACTGAAGTTCTTGAGGGTTTTGTAAGTTATAAAGAATAGACATATCGATACAACGATAACAAATTAGAATGGTAACTACGGACGCTAACTCTTAATAACATCTGCAGAAATCTAGAGAAGAACATGCTAACCGGTGCAGTCCCATCCGAGTTATTAGAGAGATCAAAGAGCGGATCGTTCTCGCTACATGTTGGAGAGAATCCAGAACTCTGTACTGAGATTTCTCGTGATCCCGCTGGTCGCATCATTTGCAGCATTGTTCGTTCTCTTGTTATTGTCTGGTGTGTTTTGGAGAATCAAGAACCGGAGAAACAAGTCCGGTAAGAATCTATCTCTACGTCTATCTTTGTACCTATCTGTTTGTTACATAACCAATTGTTAAACTTTATTTTGCAAAGTAAACTCTGCGGTGGAAGAAAATGCAGAAATCGGAGCAAGAAACAATCTAATGGCGAAATCGGAGAACAAATTATTGTTTACCTTTGCGGACGTTGTAAAGATGACAAATAACTTCGGTCGTGTCCTCGGCAAAGGAGGTTTTGGAACAGTCTACCATGGCTACTATAACAACCTTCAAGTTGCTGTTAAACTTTTATCAGAAACATCAGCTCAAGGATTCAAAGAGTTTCGCGCCGAGGTAATGTAGTAGAATTCTAGACATTCAGTCCAAAAAGATATGCAAATTAACACTACTTCCAAGATCATAACCACCTATACATATATTCATATAGGTTGAAGTTCTTGTGAGGGTTCATCACGTACACCTCACCGCACTGATCGGTTATTTCCATGAAGCTGATCAAATGGGATTGATCTATGAGTTCATGGCTAACGGCAACATGGCAGATCGTCTCGCGGGAAAGTATGAGCGCACATTGAGCTGGACTCAACGGCTTCAGATTGCACTTGATGCAGCACAAGGTATGACCAAAGTTTGATCTTTTATCTTTTCGGTTATTAATTAGTCCGAAAGTTTCCATCTTAAACGAAAATCTCTATGAAGGGCTTGAGTATCTTCACTGTGGATGCAAACCTGCGATAGTTCACAGAGATGTAAAAACTTCGAACATATTGTTGAACGACAAAAACAGAGCAAAGCTTGCGGATTTTGGACTCTCCCGGAGTTTTCATACCGAGAGTCGTTCTCACGTATCAACTCTAGTCGCTGGAACTCCCGGATATCTCGATCCGCTGTTAGTTTTCTCACTTATCTCTGCCATATTCACCAAACATCAATTTTTTTAGTGATTGTATGCTGTTTTTAAACGATGTGTAGATGCTTTGAGACAAATGGGTTAAACGAGAAGAGTGACATTTACAGCTTTGGAGTTGTTCTATTGGAGATGATTACAGGCAAAACTGTGATCAGTGAGTCACAAACGAAGCGTGTTCATGTGAGTGATTGGGTGATATCGATCTTGAGGTCTACGAATGACGTGAACAATGTTATAGATTCGAAGATGGCTAAAGATTTTGATGCAAACTCTGTTTGGAAAGTTGTGGAGCTTGCTTTGGCCTCTGTTTCGCAGAACGTCTCTGACAGGCCACACATGCAACAGATTGTTATAGGATTGAAGGAGTGTCTTCAAAGAGAAGAGAATTACAATAATTAATTATTGATGTCACAACACAAGGGTGTAGAAGAAGTAAAGGGGTCAGAAACCGAATGATGTTGAAAAATTGGGGGTATTTTTTTTTTTAATTTTCTTAAGGCTTACTATCTTTCCGGTCTATATACTTTGCTACCGGTCAAAAGCTGAAATGACTTAAAATTTGAGTTTTGAATTGGCCTCATAGGAAAAAAGAGAGAGACCAAGAAAATAGATAATAAGTAGAAAAAGAAAAGAAAAAAAGTTGTACTCTATTACCTAATCCGGTCGCCACAAGGAAAAAAGAGGACAAGAAGATAGTGACAACAAGGCAAAGACCAAAACCCGCGTAGGCCCCAAACGTACCTTTTAAAGAAAACGCTGATTCCTTTGGACTTTTGCGTCGCACGGTCTGTGCCGTTGTCCCCACAAATCTCTATTTTTACTCACGCGATCGCCTGCTCCGCGTCTGCGTTTCAAAACGCGATTCTTCTTACCGCTCCACGTGAGTGATTCATAGCGCGAGTTTGATGTTCGTGCGCACACTCGCGCTTCTCCTGAGCGTCTGAGTCTCTGTGAAGTTGCATTGACGTCAGATAATTTAATTTTGTCTTACTTGTCTTTCAGCTAAGTTAATAATGTTCCTTTAGAAATTTACAATCAAAACTAGCTAATTTATCATAACTCTACATTAAAATCTCTTGTAGTTTATACTCGACGGCTATAATTATCTAGTTTAGTCTAATAAAATATAATTATGTGTTTATTGTTTATCAAAACAATTGTAGACGTTAGAGAATAGTATATTAAATTGGTTTGCGAAGTGATGTTTTTCTTACCATTATGCAACTAATTGATTTGATTGATTGATTTATATATTTATCTTGAAATATCAACAACCAATATGTTAACCTCTCTAGTTGAAATTTTGGTTGATTTCAAAGAGAAGAGAACAAAAAAATCAAAGAAAGAAAAAGCAAAAAGTGGAAAGTAGAAACGAAAAGATTGATGGTGCAGAGAGTTGGTCAAATATGTTGACAAAATAAATAACCTTCCAAATGTCACTATCAAATAAAGAAAATAGTTCTATTCTATAATAATAATAACGAGCAATCTTGGAAAAAATATATATATATTAAAAGCAACTTCTACCTGGGACTGATATAACTGCGAAGACCTCTCCCTCTCTCAATGGGTTGTATGATAGCTGTCAAATAGTAGTAATTAATTTAGTGTAGTTCGAATTTTTGATGTACTTATCATAGATTAAATTTTGACTACCGATTTAACAACTTTAAGCATGTCGTTATTCGTGGTAAAACAAATTCAATTATAATGAAGACTAAAGACTAATTCTGGACACTAACCTAATTAGCCCTTTACTCTTTAGTCATCTGTTTCATCTTTACTATAAAAGTTTCCAGAGTTGTCAAATAGGAGTAGATAGTTGTGGGGGCATGCAGCATGCTTCCAAAATATCGTAACTACGTCACTAACTTGCGAGTCCTTTTCCCAATTTACCTAAATATTCCAAACAGGCATATTGTGAAACGAAAACTCCTAGTTCGATTTGTATTTTGAAAGCTTTTGAATTTAATTTAATTCTTATTTCTTTCAAATATTTAAAATGAAAAGCAAGCATAACCATAGATTAACAAGCATAATTAGTACGTTAGTGAATATCATCGTATCAAAACGTTTGGAGTATTTAATTATCTATAAAAATGTGATCTTATATATTCAATATCTATACTTATATAATCTAAAACGTTTTTCAATTCTACTGATTAAAGTACTTTCTAAACATCACCGATTCGAATTTTGGTGATAAAAGTAATAATTAGCTAACTTCCTTTGATTTTTAAGTTCGAAAAAGTTATGGACTTAAACCTTTTTTTTTTTTTGCTAATCTAAAAGATACTTATGTATATTCTAAAAAAAACTTACGTACCTTATTAATATGTATCTAACACGTAATTTGGTTGACAAAATAAAACGCTAGATGTCCCTGGACCACTGAGTAGCATCTAGAGATTTTCTGGACATAATAATGTGAGGATAAGAATTTGCGTGAAAATACAATTAACGAGGCATGAATAGCTCTGAATTCGACTATCTGAACAAATTTGTTGCTTGTTCATATATAAACTTAACACTCGTTGGACACAAAATTATAAAATATTGATACTAGACAAAACTGAAAACTCTAGAAATATAAGTCTCAAGAAAATTTTAAATGACAACTTCACCCAAAAAGAGTCGAGAGGAAAAAGACATAAAAAAGCAGTTCCCTTCTATTAGCTTTCGTTTGGAGCATACCACAGACAGTTTCTTCTTCTTCTCTCTCTCTCTCTCTCTCTCTCTCTCCTTTTCTTACGCCGAGATTTCTGCGACTGCTCTAATCTCACGACTTTTTTAAGAAACGACGCCATTTTCACCAAGCCTGAGCGAAGACATGGACGCCACTTAAGCTCAATTACTAAGCTGATGTATATAGTAAATTCGGGTTTGGAGCTTTGCGTTTTGGACTGAGAAAACTCAAAAGAGAGAGAGAAGCATTTCTGTGTCTTATCGGGTTTTGTGTTGTCAGAAGCTCTAGGACAAAATAAAAGCAATTATTTTTAGGGTTCAAACGAAGAAAAATTGGAGCTTTGAGAAGTTGTGGGTGGTGGCTTCTTAGAGAACAAAGCTTTTTTTTTTTTTTTTGTTAGACTCTTCTCCCATTTTGTGAGTCTATCTCTCTCCGTAAGCTCTTTCTCTTCTCTTTACTCTTTCTTTATTTGCTCTGTTTCGTTCTTCTTTTACTCTGTTTCTTTACTCCGTTTTTGGCTTAATTATACAAACTTTTAGTCGCTTAATAGCTAATCTCTAGCATATTTACTTGTCTCTCCTCTTCTTGTTGCTAATCTTCAGTTGGATTAGCTTTCGATTTCGTTTATACAATTCCCGTGACCAGAAAAGTTACCATCTTTCATCTTTGATAATGTTACAAGATCCTACTCATAGTTTTGTTAGTCAATGCAATAAGTTGAATTCTTGTTTACATTAACTTCAATAATTCTCTGAGAGTGACTTTTTGTTCTCCTCTGATCCGTGGAGGATTCTGTCTTCTTTTTTTCTTTCGTTTTGGGGGGTTTTCTCCTGTTTTTAGGGACTTAAGTGATTGATTCATGCATATATGATGTTATATATTGTCTGTTTATGAGTATATGGAAATAGTTTAAGCAAAGTATGATAACATATTTAATCTTTTGTTTGGGCTTTTATAATTGTGCTTACAAATCTTAAAATAATGCTTAAGCTGATGTGAACTTGAGGCCTAGCCTTTGACCACAAATCCTTGCCTAATTCGTTGACCATACCTTTGTCTTGGCTTAATATTCTAATCCAAATCCTGTCTCCTAATGCATTGGTTGGTCCAAAACAAGAACCTCCTCCATTCGTAGATCTTGTAATCTTGTGGTCTGTAATTTTGCATTAGGATGGTAACCATGTACCTCATATTGAAATGTCTTGTGGTATAATATTGGTCATTGTTGTGTTGATGATTTTAGCAATTCTTATTGCCAAAGGGATGGAATTCTCTAGAGAAGCCGGGATGATGATGGAGAATAAGCGGAATGTCTGCTCTCTCGGAGAAAGCAGCATCAAACGGCACAAGTCTGATCTCTCTTTCAATCCCAAGGTCTTGCTTTACCTAGTTTTCATGGATTTCTCTGTCGAAATACTCTTTGGTCTTTGGTTCCATCTTTGTTCTCTTAATGATGAAACAGGAGAGGAAGGACAAAGTTGGGGAACGTATTTCAGCTCTTCAACAAATAGTTTCCCCGTATGGAAAGGTAATTCTTTTTGTTAAGCAAACCTCGAGAATTTATCTATCTCTAAGCTCTTACTTTTCTCTAATCTTCTTATACCACAGACCGATACTGCATCAGTTCTACTAGATGCGATGCATTACATAGAGTTTCTTCACGAACAAGTGAAGGTCGGCAAGTTTCTCGTCATCAGTTCAATACCAAGCATAACTCATTCATCTTTACCAAATAAACATCGGAGTTCGCATGTTGTTTTGTACAGGTGCTAAGTGCTCCGTATCTGCAAACGATACCTGATGCTACGCAGGTGAGCATGATCTTGATTCTTAACCCCATTTATACTGAGTTCACTATTTATCTCATGCATCTGACAGATCTGCACTTGGAACTTGAATATCTAGTACAAACTGATTTTCCCGTCTTTTATAACCAGGAGGAGCTGGAGCAGTACAGCCTGAGAAACAGAGGATTATGTCTTGTTCCAATGGAGAACACAGTAGGAGTTGCTCAAAGCAACGGGGCAGATATCTGGGCGCCCGTGAAGACTCCTCTATCTCCAGCTTTCAGCGTTACATCTCAATCACCCTTTAGGTGACCAATTCGGCTCTTCGCCTACTAAGATCTTTGTGTTCTGCCTAAAGAAGATGACCAATTGTTATTATTCTGATGATGCCTCTGTAACATAGAAGTGACAGAGACACATGAAGTTGGTTTACAACAGCTCATGGTGTGGCGATGGCTGTTATTATTTGACTGCCTAATGCATCCCCTTACTTGGACTTGTGTAATATGCCCAAACAGAAACCAAATGATTCTAATGCTGAGTAATCTTTCTGCTAAAAAATTGCATAAGATATCTAAGTTCTGTTCTTACTAAAATTATATATCCTATACACCTTTCTAGTTCTAAAGATCCAAGGCAAGCTTTCCTTCAGTGTTGAAGGAAAGAGCGTTGCTCTCCCTACTATACAAATTATTACCTTGAGATTGAGAAGACATAACACAAGAACGGCAATGAATTTTGCTTGTACTTGTACCAAACAGCTAAGCACAAATTTGAGATTTACCGTTTCACAAGAACATTGAATTAAATACATTACCACTGAGATTGCAAAGGTTCAGAACATACAGACTGTTGATACCGAGGGACCAAATAGCTTGGAGAAAGATAAGATACGTCAGTCATAATGTGTTTTTAACTACTAGATCACAATGCTTTGGCATATGTAAATGTGACAGGGAAGATCATCTTCTTCAGCCCTACAAGGATAAGACTAACTTGCTGCAGTAGGCTTGACCTTCTCTCTCATATACTGGAGTAGATGTTCGCGTTTCCAGTTGTCGATTCTGCAAATCAAGAAACACAGAGGGTCAGCTACAACTTTCGAGGAATGAAGCTATTTTGCTGATATAGGACGAGATGCTAAACACGTCACTAGTTTCGATTTATTCATGTTCCTTGATAATGATAGCATCATCCACTAAAAACCAACTTGCATCAGAGGTTTCAGTAATCATCGAGCAGGATGTACCAGAGCACCGAGAGAGTGAGATTAGATATTGCTGAAGATCCATGGATACATTTACACATTTATCTACCATATGCTAACAAGAATATATCATGTCGCCTTGTGAGTCTTAAATCAGGTGAACTCGAGCTCAGCCCAAACTAATTTGTTAAGAATATTCCAGAGTAAAGAGTTGAGCAAAGAGGGGTAAAGCAATTTACCTTATGGTTTCCTTATGTTCACCATCTTCATCCAGCATGATCAACTTGGGTGGGGAGTTGAAAATGTACTGAACTTTTACGCTAGGGAACCTCTCTTTCTCTTCTTCAATGAAACCAACAATTTCAGGATAGAAAACCAACTTTCTCATACACACCTCTAATATAGCGCCGGAATAGGTAACCTGCAGTCGCAAAAGAAAGCAAACGTGTAGCCATCACTCTCCTTCTCTTGATATAATTAGAGAAGATGTTTCTGTCTCCAACTAATCTATTCCCAGTAAAATTAAGTTTCAAAAAGCATTGCAAATTCCATGGCTAGTAATCATACCTTGCTCATGGAATCCTCAGAATCATCAGCACAACATTTCAAGCAATCAGACACCAACTCTGCAATTCAATCATAAGATTGATATTCCAAATTCAGTAATTTTCCCTTCTCTTCTTAAATCTGGAATCTTTAGGGGGAAAAGCAAAAACCGCAATAATCGAGATTCAAATCAAATCAAGCACGCATAGAAAGGAACGAACCTTGGTCCTTGACGTATTCAGAGAGTGAGTGGCAATCGGAGCAGAGAGCAAGACCTGTAAACCCTAGATCCTCGCATTCTTTAGTGCTCAGCTGCTCTTTTGCTGAGATCGTCGATGCCAACATCACCATCATCATCGCTGATAATACAACCATCATCTTCATCTCTCTCTGCCTCATCAACAGATCCAAGTCTTCGCAGATCCGACGCTACTGTAATGTCGCTGCCTTGGTATGGTCCGATCCGGTCAATTCCGGTTGATCTCCGAAACTGAATTAGAAAACATCATCTCCGGTTTATAATTAGAAAACCGGAAAAGTCTTTAACCGACGCGAAAAGGTGTTAAAACCCAGATCAAATTACATGCCTGCCACTGCGTCTGCGTCTGTGAGCATCTAAACCCCTAAAACCCTAGATCGCCGTTCTGAGTTCTGAGAGAGACGGATGGATCACATAGCAGCGGCGGAGGAGCAAATTGTAGCTGAGAGGATTAAAAGAAAACTCGAAGAAGTTAATGCATCTGCTCAGTCGCAACTCTCCCCTATTCAAGATCACATCAATTTCACCCTTCAGGTATACATACACAAACATATATGATTTTGTACATTCCTGCTTTCTCCTACTTGTAAGTGTCTGTTGCATATATGTCTTCGTGTTGATTTTGGGTCGGATGAACAGTTCACCTATCGGACAAAATTTGGCCAAAAAGCAATTTTTTCCTTAAAAGTATTACTCTATCTCTCTCTTGTAACAAAAGGAGCTATTTTTAGTGGCTAATTCAAGGCTCTGTTTTAGTTAAGTTCTCTTGTGGTGAATTAATCTCTTTTCTTTTCCAATGAAGTTTTAACTAAGTTTTCTTAGCTAAATTTTTGTACAGTCTGTAGTTCAATTTTTAACATGAAAGTTTGGTCTCTATAAATGTAATTTTGATAAGAAGCTGTGTCTATCTTGTAGTTCCTGGAAACTAAACCTTGATAGTTTTGATTATATATCTCTCTACAACTATATAACTCAAGTTTTATGAAAGTTTATTGTTTTCATATTTATCTGTTAAGTTGATGACCCCGTGAATAATCAACCCCCGGAATAATGATTAATTGCAGCAAGCATATTTCAAATGTGCGTACCAGTGCTTTGAAAGAAGTAGGATGCAAGAGGAGATAGCCAACTGTGTTGAGCACTGCAGTGTTCCAGTTGTCAATGCTCAACAGCATTTCGAAGGCGAAATGGCTCAGTTTCAGGTAAATATGATTTTAAACTCACAAAGACTGCATACTTTTGCTATGTACTGAGAAACTTGCAATTGTAATTTGATGCAGGAAAGGATGAACAGATCTCTCAGGGTCTGTCAAGACAAATTTGAGGCTGCAAAGCTCCATAAGAACAGGGTTGACGCTGCAAAAGCTATGGAGGGTTGTGTGAACACATCCGTTGAGGATAATCTCGATACATTGCCTCATATTGTGCAGAGAATGAAGACGTCATTTTCCATTGGCGACTAATAATCCTCTGTTGGGAAAAAGGGCATCTTTACTGTTGTCTCTTGCTAATCATATTTATGCCTTTTCATTATCACTCAATAGATAAAACTCAATGGATGGTAGGAGTTGTGTAGTATATCAGACGAAATGCTAAACATCTTTTACTTTATTTAAGATTATAAAGATCTTGAACAACAAGCTTTTCACAATATGTGGTATGAGGCATAAACAAATCAAGAGTCTCAGAAACCGGATCTGTGTTCAACTGAAAGATCTTAAAACCAATGTGCTTCGAGGACGAAGAATCTGTAAAGCAAACTTTGTAGTTGTTCTTTCTTTAAAGTTGAGATTAAACGTTGATACTTTCAATTGTCTGCTATTATTGGTGTGATTGTTTGGGTTGAGATTCTGAGGATCGCACGAAGTTGAGGAGCTACTTGCTGGAACCAAAACGGCAGTCATCTTGGTCTTAGATAAACGGAATAATAATTTTGAATCGAACCAAACCGAACCTGATTTTTTTCTATTTCGGATTATCCTTTAGGGGTGTTTTTGTCTTGTCGGTCGTGGGACGGTCGGAGAACCTCGCCTATTATAAATGCTTCCAATTTGAAGAGCAGCTAAACCCCTAAAACCCTAAAATCTCCAGAGACAGAGAGAGAGAGACGATGGATCACAAGGCAGTTGCGGAAGAGCAAATCGTATTGGAGAGGATTAGGAGAAAAATCGAAGAAGTAAATGCATCTGGTCAGTCGCAGCTCTCTCCTATTCAAGAACATATCAGTTTCACCCTTCTGGTATATATAAATTTTTACAATCATATAGTACATCTTTCCGTAGCGTTACTGTTTCTCGTACTTTTAAGGGTATGTTCCTCACGTATTGCTATATCTTGTAACAAATTAGGGCAGACGAGATCGCAACAAGTTTTATGAAGTTAGTTACTTTGAGTTTCCCTAAAGATTTATGCCCCTTTGAATAATGATAAATTGCAGCAAGCTTATTTCAAATGTGCAAACGAGTGCTTTGAGAAAAGAAGAAAGCAAGAGGTGACAACTAACTGTGTTGAGCTCTGCCGTGTTCCCGTTGTCAATTCGATAGCGATATGGCCAAGTTTCAGGTAAAAGTCCTTAACTAATTCCATAGGTACTCCGCTTTTGCCATGTACTAAGAAACTTGCAATTGTTAACTGATGCAGGATAGGATGTATAGACCCCTCATGGTATGTCAAGACAAATTTGAGGCTGCAAAGCTACTAAATATGAACAGGATTGATGCCGTGAAAGATATGGAGGGTTGCGTGAACGATGCAGCCGCAGCATTACTTGGTGGCTAAGCAAGCAACGGTGTTAATTAGGGTTTTTAAGGTTTTCGTATTTCTCAAGTTAATTTGGATTTACTTGTGTTGAGATAGAGTCTATCGGGTATTATGTTGTTATTGGTGGTGATTGTTCGAGTATTCTGAGCCTCTGAGGATTGCAGAGAAATTGCTAAAGCAAAACGCCATCATATTGATCTCCAAGTAATCTTGAAACCGAACCAAACCGGATCCGATTTCAACCGGCTTGACTTTTCAAAGTCGGGTTTAGCTAGAGATAAAGAGAAAAAACGAATTTAAAGTAAAATCCATCACCATCCTATCGAATGGGTCTCCTTCCCGTCGTCGGAGTTCCTTCGCCGGCGCCACCGCTACAAGTACCTTTCATCACCCACAAACATTACGTCAGTACAAAGATACAGAAACTTAATCAATCTACCTCCGAAACCATTGTTTCATGGACTTCTCGCATCACTCTCCTCACACGCAATGGTCGATTAGCGGAGGCAGCGAAGGAATTCTCCGATATGAGAATCTCCGGCGTCGAGCCTAACCACATCACTTTCATAGCTCTACTCTCTGGTTGTGGTGATTTTCCCTCCGGAAGTGAAACCTTGGGCGATTTGCTTCATGGGTATGCTTGTAAACTTGGTCTTGATAGAACCCATGTCATGGTTGGCACCGCAATTCTCGGCATGTACTCCAAACGCGGTCGTGTTAAGAAGGCTAGATTGGTTTTTGATTTCATGGAAGATAAAAATTCGGTTACTTGGAATACAATGATTGATGGGTACATGAGGAGTGGTCAAGTCGATAACGCTGTTAAGATGTTCGACAAAATGCCTGAACGAGACTTGATTTCTTGGACAGCTATGATAAATGGGTTTGTTAAGAAAGGTTTTCATGAGGAAGCTTTGGCATGGTTTCGTGAGATGCAGATTTCTGGAGTGAAACCAGATTACGTTGCTATTATTGCTGCTCTTGCCGCTTGCACAAACCTTGGTGCGCTCTCGTTTGGATTATGGGTACATCGATATGTTATGACCCAGGATTTTATGAACAATGTCAGGGTGAGTAATTCACTGATTGATTTGTATTGTCGATGCGGGTGTGTTGAGTTTGCTCGAGAAGTTTTTGACAAAATGGAGAAACGTACCGTAGTTTCATGGAATTCAGTCATTGTTGGTTTTGCTGCTAATGGAAATGCACATGAATCTTTAGTCTACTTCAGGAAAATGCAAGAAGAAGGGTTTAAACCTGACGCAGTCACTTTCACCGGGGCACTAACCGCTTGTAGCCATGTAGGTCTAGTTGAAGAAGGTCTTAAATATTTCCAAACTATGAAAAGGGATTACAGAATCTCGCCTCGAATTGAGCATTATGGATGCTTAGTGGATTTGTATAGTCGGGCTGGGAGGTTGGAAGACGCTTTGAAGGTGGTACAGAGCATGCCGATGAAACCAAATGAAGTTGTGATTGGATCGTTACTTGCAGCCTGCAGGACTCATGGGAACAATACAGTCTTAGCAGAGAGGCTGATGAAGCATCTTAGTGACCTAAATGTGAAAAGCCATTCGAATTATGTGATTCTTTCGAATATGTATGCGGCTGATGGAAAATGGGAAGGAGCAAGTAAGATGAGAAGGAAGATGAAGGGTCTTGGTCTAAAGAAGCAGCCTGGGTTTAGTTCGATAGAGATTGATGATTGCATGCATGTGTTCATGGCCGGTGACAGTGCTCATGTCGAGACTGCTTATATCCGTGAGGTTCTCGAACTTATTTCTTCTGATATGCGATTACAGGGCTGTGTAGTTGAAAACCTTGCTGGTGATCTCCTCACTTGAAATTCAGGACATCCCAATTTTTGTTCAAGTCAGATTGGCGAATTACTGAACTTGAAATCTTTACATGTGATATTGATTCAAAATAAGTGATGATGCATCCATTAGCTCAAAGAAGCCTTATCGTGGTCTTAGAGATGCTGGGAGATTGTTGCTTGTACCAACCTTTTTGCCAGGCCCTATCAATAAGTAGATTGTGTAAAGATCTGGGTTTATATCGCTATCTAAACCTGATATAGAGAGGCCACACAGTGATATGGTGCTCCCGTGTTTTGATATGCTTTGAAACCAAGCTCTCTTACCACGGTTGCCATCTCCTCATGCTAATAAGGTAACCTGAATCCATCTGCATTATTCTGTGCCTGGTGGTGTTATGGTGAAGTTGTTGCTGGTTACTGTCGAGTTAGTAAACAGTTCAATAGTTCCCCATATTGCAACACTCTGTTGTTCTGTTGTGGGGTTTGTAATACTTCGGGAACCTTGTAGCATTTGTTTACCTAGCTGTGATCATAGCACCGGATTGGTGTGGCGAAAGATATAGGCAATTAAACATCTACAAGACATGCTAGCTTGAGAGTGTAAATATTCCCAACAATTTCCTTGTTAATGCATTTTCTAAAGATAGTGTTGTTCGAGGTACATCCGGTATTGTTACCGTTGTATCATAAAGGTTATATTATCTTTGACGATTATATGTAACACGTATCAATTTATTCATAGAAGCGTATGCAAATTAAAGCATGTATAATCGGCAGAACATTTTTTAGTATACATACACTTTCAACCCAAAACAATTTTTGACTCCATTTCCTCTGCATTGCTCGTATCCATTTTGGGTTGAACTGTTTTAGGCTGGAGATAAACACCGATGTACTGTAGTCCGGAGGCATCGTAAGTCCCATGGAAACCGCCAAACTGAGGAGATTTTCCGAGTTTAAACGCGAATTTTTCGTAGCTCGAACCCGATGTGCCAAAAGGACCGTACTCACTAGTGTTGGTAGTGAATTTGAGAGACCTTATGTGAGGATTGCTAGCTTCATATTTGTAATACTCTCCACTGATTCCAGTTATGTACTCATGCGGATAGTTGAGCTCTATCTGCTGGGTCCAAATCACATATTAAGTTATAAACTAGTTATAACCATGTTGTTAGCGTTTTAGTTGGAAGAAGCAATTGTGTCAGAGAAAAAGAAGAGTCAAAATCAGACTTACGACATCAAACATGTTGCCGGAAAATGGACCGTGACGGTCGGATAGTACAAGCTTTCCGTCCATCACGAACTGGAATTGGATAGACATAATACCTCCGACGCTATGAGATAGAAATATCTGAGAGATGACGTCATCGTGTTTTCCTTCGTCCCAGTTTACTATTGTACTGCTTCTAGCATCATGCTTCCCTACTGGTCCTATCTTCATCTTCCCTTCCATTATTTTACGACCAAATCTCTAAGTTTCTGATTGGTTACATAACAAAAATAGAAAACTTTAATTTAAATATAGAGATATCATAGTTCTCTGAGTTTTAAGTTTTGGATTGGAATATTCCTAGCCAATCTTGTGTAACTTCATCTAACGATTCATTGTTTTCTTTCATTTTTCTTTGCTTCATCTTCTGTTGACGCCTCGGATTGGAATATTCGTTGCCAATCTTGCATAACTTCATCTAGCGATCTATTCCTTTCTTTCATTTGCTTTTGCAAAAATTGGTTACTACGTTTTTCTTTTATCTGGAAGCAACTCATGATTAGCTAATGTTTTTTAAAAAGAGTAACTGTGTTGGTCTAGAATAAATTTTGAAATTTTTAGTTTTCATAAGATCTCAATTATACTTGGCCATTATGTGTTTTAAATGAAAATATTGTCTGATTTCTTCAAATATTAGGATTAGTCTAGATTTCAATTCAATTCTCCGGAATATCAACTAGGAAATGTTAATATTGAGATTCTTTTAGGACAATGTTCGTATTTAGACGTCTCATATAGGACAATCTTCTTTTCTTTTTTCCATTTGCTTTTGCAAAGAATGGCTAATATCTTTTTAAAAATTGCTGATAAAGGTTTTTTTGCTAATAACTACTTACTATGTTGTTCATACAAATTTTAAGGATATGATAAAAAAAAATTAGGATGATGTTTAATTTTTATTTGCAGGCCTCAAGTTAGAATATACAAATCCAATCTTATATTATATAAGTCCATGTAACAAATTTATTCCTTTCTTTCATTATTTGCAATAATGGCTAATAAGTTATTTATATGAAGATATTTTTCAGGAAAATATATTTTATTTGAACGTCCAGATAAGAGTATACACTTTCTACAAGGAAATTAAGAGATGATAACATTTATTTATTGAATACATGTAATAAATATTTGAATTATGGATCGAGGTTATCCCAAAAACATCTTCTGACAGGAAAATAGATATGCGAGATGTCATTGTAGTGAACACTATATATGGTCCCAGTATTGAGGATTCTTGGAATATATCTTCCATGCTGGACAGAGTTTGTAATGCGGAGGATTAACCTTAGATGATCATAAAAGTTTAATGCATGTGTATATGTAGACACACGTCAATCAATTTTATTCATAGAAGCATTGGGATACACACATATATTTGCAAAGCATATACACACATATAAAGCATGTAGAAATGTGCAGAAGAATTTCCTTTGACATTATAATAAAATAATATTTGTCTTTATTTCCTCTGCATTGCTTGTAAGTTGCAACGGTTTTAGTTTTGCTTTTTGGTTTAACAGTTGTTGGTTGAAGATAAACACCGATAATATGTACTTCCGAGTAGGTCTAGGCATTTGGGTATTCGGTTTGGTTTCAGGTTTTATGGATAAAGGAGTTCATGACTCATTCAGATATCTATAGAGTTTTTGTTCGGTTTTGGATATTTTCAGTTCGCTTTTGGATATTTGAAATATTGGAAAAAAATTAAAATGGTTAAATTTAAATAAAATTTGATTATTTAACTAAAAATTTCTGGATATTTAGTTATTTTGATTTTAAAATAATAGATATTTTCGAGTTTATAATTGTAGTATTGGGTAATTGAGTTATATCAAGTTTAAATATAATTAATATTTTGGGTATACAATTATATTTCGGGTACTTATTCGGTTTTCGAATCGAAAACTCATTTGAGTTACTACGAAATAATGTAATTCAAAACGGTTTACTTAAAACATTTATTTTTGAAAAAATAAAATTTAGTTTAAGTGCAAAATTTACAGTACGTGAAAACGGATTGAACTCATAACACTAATTAACGAACGAAAGAAAATCCTAAGGATAGGATGCCGAGTCCGGTTTGTTTTCAACATATTGAAATATAACATTTATTTTTATTTTATTTTAAATGAAAATATTTATTAAAAAATAAACTTGAGTTAAATAAAAATGGTTTACTTGAAACAACAATTTTTGATTTTTTTAAAAAAGTGTTAAATTTACATTACGTGAAAACAGAATGAAATAACACTAATTATCAGACTAAAGGAAAACCTAAATATAGAATGCCGAGTCGGTTTGTTTTCAACGTATTAAAATTTAACACTTAGTTTCTAAAAAATGAAAAATAATTTCTATGATAAAAACTCAATGGTTTAATGAAAATATTTATTTATTTTTGAAAAACGTGTTAAATTTACATTACGTAAAAACGAGTTGAACTTATAACACCAAAACTAACGGAGCAAAAGAAAACCTAAGAATAAGATGTCAAATCCGGTTTGTTTTCAACGTATTAAAATTTAATCATTTATTTGTATAATAAAAACTCAAAATAATTTTATTAAAATATTTATTTATTTTTGAAAACGTTAAAATTTAGATAAAATGTTAAATTTACATTACTGGAAAACGGCTTGAACTCATAACACCAAAACTTACGGACCAAAAAAAAACTTAATGACAGGATATCGAGTTCAGTTTGTTTTCAACGTAATAAAATTTAACACTTTGTTTTAAAAAGAAATATAGTTGTATAATAAAAATGAAATAATCTTTTAATAAAGCTTTAAAACCAAAAATAAAATAAAAAAGTGAAAACAATTTAATAAAAAGTTCGATTATTCAATATATACTTATTAAAAAAAGTAATAGAAGAAATCGAAAAATTTAGTGAGAGAAAATGGTAAGTATAGGTATAGGCAGTGTTCAAGAAAGCGTTCTAGGCGGCCGCTTAGGCGCCGCCTAGGCGCTAGACTCTCCTGAATCGTGGCGATTACTTTTTAATCCGCCTAGAAAATCAAAATATTATAATAATAAATTAATATAATATTTATTATTTATAAATTATAATAATTAATATATTATATCATAAAATCCTATGATCATAAATTAATATGAATTTTGTTAGTGTTATTGTTTATAAATTATGATATTTCATATATTTTGTTATATATATTCGATATATTGTTTTATTTTGTAAACGCTTAGGCCGCTTAACTAAAAATCTAGGTTTCCGATTAGGCGGTCTAGGCATTGGGACACCGCTTGTTTAGCGCCTAACGCTTTCTTGAACACTGGGTATAGGTATATGTATTTATAATAAAAAGAGAACCGATGATGGATTCTTCGCTTTGCAATTACAACAAAACTTCGTGAGTGGTTTAAGCTGGGCTTACTTAAAATCGCAAGGCCCATAGGCGATTTTAGGGCTTTTGCCTTTTGGACATTGCCTCTTGTTTGTGGATTTAATAACATATGTTTAAAATCATATATATATATATATATATATATATAACCTTTTATATTAATTAAACAAAAAGATATTGTTTGTACCGTCCCACGAATCGGCTTAGACCGCTCAGGCCGAGCTGAGACGGAGTTAACTCGTTAGATCCAACGCCTTGGTCGATCCGTCACGTAGCCGCCGCTTCGTTGGTTACCATTTGGGTGGTGTTGCCGTTCACTTTGGTAAAAAGCCCTATGCTTTGATCTACGTCTGTTCCCCTCATCTCCGGTCTCGTGATTCCTGGTTACATCTAAAAACGATCCGCTCTCAACTCAATTTCTGTAAATTTCAATTTGGTGTTAGATTACATCTTCTTGTGGTAATTGCCATGGCTGGAGTTATGCAGAAATTCCTTATTGCGTCAATGTTCATGTGGATT
The DNA here is from genome assembly GCA_900406565.1 of Turritis glabra. Lineage (NCBI taxonomy): Eukaryota > Viridiplantae > Streptophyta > Magnoliopsida > Brassicales > Brassicaceae > Turritis > Turritis glabra. The sequence continues at coordinate 11,628,287 of OVBN01000030.1, read as the reverse complement.
CTTCCTGTTGGCATATTATATGGATTCAACAACGATTTGCTTCCCGGTAAGACCTTTTTTTTTGCCTTCTAGCTCAGTTTTATCTGTTGTAGAAACCTAATTAGTTGTAGCTAGTTATGATACAATGTCTCTGTCCTATGATCTGATGATCTGTATAGTTTCTGGTTTCAAGGTTTGGTGTGTTGGGAGAGGCATTTGGTTCAGTTGTAGACTGGATTCACCAAAATGGTGCAATGCATTTGTGGTAGATAGGCTGTTAAGATTCCACATGTTGTGAGGAATTTGAGAAAGAGGTTCCTTTCAAAGGGAGAAAATACTTGGAACCTTTTAGCTTCTACAAATACTCTTTTATGTGGAAATTTTTCTCATGAAAGAACTCTAACTGTCCCTTTTACTTGGTTATGGTGGTAGTTTTAGAGAACTTCTATGGTACAACTTTTGGATACTGCAAACTTCCATTAGGTATGACACTAGAGAATTTCAGGTGGAAGTACATAGGATTGACTTTTAGATCTGTTGCCTTTGAATAAAACAAAGTTAGATGCTGCTGTAATTTAATCTAACTCCGTAGTTTTTCTCGCTTTGCTGCTACAACTATTTGTCTTAAATGATCAAATTTAAGATTAGTACACACGAGTAGCGCAGATCTAAGGAGGGGGAAATGCTTATTCTGGTGATAAATAACTTTGCTTTAGAGAAGTACACTCTTCTAGTGATGCAAACTAGCTTTTTGTTGATCTTCATATATATATATATATATATATGTATTGGCTTGTTAAGCCCTTGGCGTCGTGTGTCCCAAAACCCAGCTGGTTAATGTTATGAGTTGACACATTATTAGTGTTTTTGAGATTTAACCACGTTTTAACTCTGGTTATATTATTCTCGGACAGGTTCAACGACATTGTCTCCCCATTCTCTAACGTTGCTGAGTGGATTTCTTGCTGTGGTATCAGTAAACGTAGTGATTGTGTTGTACATCTGCATGGCCCTGAAAGAACCTGCAGATAAACACAAGCCAGACGCCGCATTTCTCGCTGAGGCCAAAGATAGTGTGAGAAAATTGACAAAAGGAGCCACAAGCAGTGATGATCCTGCACTCAAGAAACAAGATTGAGAGTTTTCTTAATCCAATTTTGAAAGGAAGAACAGCACCGTGATAGTTCAAGCAGACCCTGGGGTCATCGATATGGATTGTTGTTGTTATTATTTAGGTTGCAGGAATATTGTGCCAGTTGAGGGTTTAGGTTTGGTTAAGCTAAGCAACTGAAAAATCCTTGTGTATGGAAAAAACAGAGGCAGAGAGGCTAATGTTATAGCACACAAGGTAGAAACATATCATTGTATTCATATACAACATAGTTTCTCTTAATTCCTGGAAGGATTACGCCCTTGCCATTATTTTACGTAATCGGTGTAATGAAATAAAAGATTCCACAAAAGAAAGGAATTGGCTAAAGAAAACATTATTGAGTATTGCCTTATTGGTAAATCAAAAATAAAAATAGGTATAAAATATTAATTTTTATGGAAAAAGGCATTTGTAAAGAAGCGGTTCTCGTGATTTGAAGATCGGAAGTTGTCAAAGAATCGCCAGATCCTCGCTTCTCTTTGCACTCGCCCACTACGGTAACTCTCTTTCATCTACCTCTCTGCTTTGAATTCGAGATTCGAACTCGAAGATTTCGTCTTTTGGGGGATTTCGTCTTTGTAGACAAAGAAGAAGTAATAGATTGCAAAATTGATCGCAGGGCATATTGTGATTTTTGTGTTTGCAAAATTCCTTTGTTGCTTGTGCTGAGACACAGACGAAAACGGAGAAGGTAGCTAATTTGTCTTGGTTTGGGTAATTAGATTTAAGGATCAATCCTCTAGACAAGAATAAAAAATTGAAGCTTTTTTTAAGCTGTTATGTCTGTCTCTCTGTCTTGAGATTTGAGAATCACAGCTCAATTAATGTTCTTTAACGAATCAGTTGTTCCGAATGTTAAGTACAAGATTATATGTGACGCTGGAACAAATTTAAACTCTACTTCTCATAACAGATTGTTCAAGTTTACTGTGAAATTTGGACATGTTTCTAGGTATAAAGCTTGAAAATTATGTTACTAGCTGCTTCTTTAGGCCTTCTCCGAGACTTTGACATATTCTTGACACTTTTTTCCCCTTGTGTCTACATCTTTTGAAGCATTTTTTTAAGCTTTGCTTACCTCAAACGTACTTTGTCCCAGCTTATGCTTAACGGTGCCTTCTTCCTCTGGCAGACAGTTCTCACACTACAGTTACCAAGATGGTGTACGAAATAACTGAGCAAAAAAGTAATGACTCCTTCACAAATATGCTTTTGCTGCCACTGTATAACTTTTTTTTGTGCGGCTTCTGTGGTAGAACTCTTTTGGCACCAGATTTTTTTGTTATCTGTAAGCATTTTTTCAGCGCGGTGTCTGTGGTATAAGTCGTTCACTTCTCCTTTTTGTCTTATAAACATTATTGAACAAATCAAGGTAGATGTTGGAGTACTTCTATAGGAATTAAATCAGTAATAGAAAGCACAAACTTGATAGAGTACGTGTTCTTTCGTGAACATGTTTTTCTAGATTCTAACATCTTCTATGAATACCTCTTACTGATTAAACTTCAATTTTCTTTGTCTAATGGCATCCATTTCTTAAATTTTTGCAGAAGTTGGGTTGGGCCTCATTGGTTTTGGTTTATCCTTTACGTTTCTCGGAGTCATCTTGTACTTTGACAGAGGTTTGCTCGCTCTAGGAAACGTGAGAATTTCCTTGCTATTTCTAAATATCAGTCTACAGAAGGGTCCAACCTTTGAAAATCTCATTTGTCTTTGTGTTCAGTTATTTTGGTTGATAGGTGTTGGCCTTCTACTTGGTTGGCAGTCGACTTGGAGACTTTTTACCAACGTTAATAACTTGAGGGTACACATACAACTAATGCAATCTCTGTTAAATGTTTCTCTCGATGAACCTTTCATAGTGACATATCAATTTGTGTGTAATTTCTTTTTGCAGGGCACTGTCTGTTTCGTCCTTGGACTTTTTCTTATATTTGTACGTTGGCCCATAATCGGCATTATCTTGGAGATATACGGTGTCATTGTCCTATTCGGGTGAGAGCATTTCTTTTGCTCATTAGTTTCTTATCGATTTGTTCACACATTGTGCTTTTAGAATTGACATATTAAGGCAGACTGAAAATGAGTAACTAGTGGTTCTCGCAGAGCAGACAAGGATCTTCTGCCTACAGAATGATTATGTTTGACTGATAACAATCCATATCTGATGAACTCATTTCCTTTCGTCAATTACTTATTACTTTATATAGCTTCTTGCTTAAAGTTTCAGCCTGTTACTGTGTCTAACTAAATACGTATGTACTATCTTTGCAGCGGATTTTGGTCAACGGTAAAGGCATTCCTTTCCCAGATTCCTTTTGTTGGATGGATAATACAGTATCCTCTCATGGTAAGTAATTCTCAACAACATTTCCCTTGTCCTCTAGTGCTCCTTCCTTTTGCTTTTCGAACATTCATAGCTTTCTGTCACGGCCTTGTTCTTGAAAAACATCCCGTGCCCCTGCCTTGACTCATTCCGTCCCTTGTGATAGCTAAGTTAGCCTCTCTCGGAAATGGATAAATTCAATAGACTTGTCCTGCAAAGTAGTTTGCACAGGATATTGGGATCAGCATAAAATGATTTAGTGCTATGAACAGTTAGGATTTGTATTGTCTTGCTGAAATTTAGTGTATATAATTTTGCTTTGGAATGATCTTTTTTTGCAGGTTCTTGAGCAACTTGTACGAGGTTCTCGTTGAAAAAGATGCACTTAATCTCATGGCTCTTCAGCCTCTTCACCAACATCAAAGCCTCTCTAGAATTCCAAAACAACTGCTGCTTACACATTAGAAACAGAATCACATGTTTTTGCTTTCTTCTTCTATTTTGAGACCATGACAGAGAATTTGCTCTGTTTTGTCTTTTAACCTTCGCTCTGTTTCACATTTCTAATTTTTTTTTTTTATAATATCCCAAAAGTAGTTTGAAAATGTTTTATCTTTCGTTAAACAAATACTCCAATCTAAAACTCTTATCAACGACAGAGTATTTGCAACTAAAACTCCAATCTTGTGCCAACTCAATATTCATTTATGTAACGTGTGAATGATAATTAAGTAGTTTGGTAACGAATCAACGACATGTTTAAATGAACTTTAATAAAGTGCTTTCACGTTTTATTTAATTGATTTGATTTCGTACGGACATAAAGTTTCCAAAAGTGTCAGCCAACAAAGATCAAATTGTTTTTCAGACAGACATATATCGTCAGAGATCGAGTGCGGGTTTTTCTCGGAGAGATGTCTCTTCGTGCTTTCGTGCTCGGCGAGACATTGACCTAAACCCGCTTAATAATCTCCGACTACGATCAACAAATCACATCTCACTCGGCGTCAAGAGGGGAAAGAACAAAAATCATGTGGATTTCGAGGTTGAGGAGAGTTAGGAGAACGATCATGGCTCTGGGCGTTGCCAATATCGTCGTGATTGTGTCCGGCGGTGTTCTTACTCTCGCTTCTGACTCAGATTGCGACAGCGCCGGCCAGCTATTTCCCCTCTTCGCCGTTTGTTTAGCCGCCGCCGTCAAACTCGCCGCCATGGTTAAGGTCGGTACTACTCAGGAACTCATGGCTGTGACCATTATGGATTCTCCTACTCAGAACAGCCTCCAAAGAAAGGTGCTTTTGTCCATCTTATTCAATTCTTACTGTCTCTCAATTGTGAATTTCTTTTCAAAAATCAAGTCTTTCAAGGATGTGCCTTTGACTTGATGTTAGAGACTATCACGAGGATCGAGTAGGATTGTGTAGTGAGCAGAATTGGTTCTGAGATTCTCTCAGTTAGTTTATTTAGTGATTTGTGGATTCTGATATGACACCAATTTTTCTTCTTTCTTATTTTGGATATGCAGTTGAAGTATAAGACCTGGCTTTGGTGGACTCGGTTTGCAATGGTAATTACTGTATTGCAATTTATCGGTGCAACTTACCTTATGTTCCGTGTGGCCAAATATGTTTCCCGTGATGGAATGCCAAGGGTTTGCGTTTTAGGTAAACTAAGACACACTTTACATTGATTTGGTTGTCTAAAGTGAACTACTTGGGCAGTTCAAATCTTTATGTATATTTGATGGGTTGGTCGAATATGGCAAATCTATTTTCCCTCTTTGTTGAATACTGAATCTTTGACCCATTTACGTTGAAGCTTTATTTGTAGTTTTTTCAATTATCTGGCTTATGTCATTTTATCTATATGCATTTTTTCTTGCTTAAAAATCTCTTTAGTAACTTCCTTGCCCAGGGTTATCTCCAGACACTCGTGGGTGGAAGCAAACGCTGCAGGTTGCCTTCTTGATCACAGTTTGCTTTGTCGCACTGGCACAATGCTTTACGGGATCAGATATATTGCAATGGCGGTCTTTCTATGCAACCCAAGATGATGCCTGGAAAGCTCACTACCAGGAAGTATTTGATCATGGAATTCGTGAAGTTTTGTGCTGTCTTGGACGTTGCGAATATATGTAAGTTTTGTTTTGCGGATTTAATACTGAACTAATTAATATTCATTTCTCCTGATTCTGGAAACTTATTTCTTGTTTATAGCAAGTTTACTAGTTCAGACTTTTAGAAATTTATTGTCTGCTTCAGGGGTGTTATCGAGGAAGACGAAGTGTGTTCAGTTGCAAGACTATTAGGTGATCTTGTTTCATATCGTGCATCAGGCACTGGCCATTTGGAATTTTTGGCAGGTTAAGATCTTTGTGCTGTTCTCTTGTCTCTAGTTTTCTTGCTATGTAATCTTAGTTTGTGATCCCTTATCTAACCTTTATCTATTCAGGTCTTGCTCTGTTGCAGAATAATAACCAGTTTCCTGAATCATATGAGGACTGTATGGAAGCTCCAGCATTTCATCTTCAGGAGGCTGCTATGTTGCACAAATTTGCAGAAGCTGCTTATACTGTAGGTTTTAACGACGCACACTACGAAGCTCTTCTTTAAATGGTAGATATTTCTTACCTGCGTGTGGGGTATTGTGCAGGGGCCACTGCTTGATGTTGGGAGAAATCCTGCCTTATTTTTATGCACATGGATTTGTAGGCAAGGGATTTTAACACCTTGGAGCCGTAAATGGTATACTAAACCTGGTTAGCTCATTTAAAGAAACTCAACTTGTTTCTTTAAAGTTTATTCTTTCCAGTTTCCATATATTTCCCTTGTGTCTGATCTTGATACGGACATATTTGTATGATATCAATGTAAGAAGTTTCCTTGCAATTATTTGCAGGCGACCTAAACTTGATGGTGATAATTGGTGGCGAGGTCATGCAGCTGCCTTCCTTAAGTTCATAAACTTTCCTGCTCATGTTCTTCGACGAGGTCGAATTTGTAGGGTAAGTTTGTTCTCTTTAATCTTCCGTTCCAAAATCAAGAATTAAAATGGGTATTAATGTTGTGCCTTCATTATATATGGTCCCACAACCAAAGCAAGCCATAGCCGATAAATCTTGTATGCCTTGTTTTCTCTTATGGTTTGACACAATAAATGGAAATGGATTCACAGTAGATTTGTTATTTTTGAGGAAAACAATCTGTTTATCGAAGTTGTTTGATATGTTTTAGCATCAATGCATCAGAATCTTTATCAGCTATTCATCTAATTATTCTGTTATGGCAGGAGAAGTGTAAAGCAACATACTTCGTTGTAGTCTTACACTATCTTAGATGTGTTGTAATTGCTGTTCGAGGAACTGAGACGGCTGAAGACCTCATAACTGACGGTTTAGGCCGTGCGTGTTCTCTAGCTGCTGAAGACTTGGATGGGCTAACAAAGTCAGTCTCTATCTCTTTCTTATTAGAAATAGTAATTATGCTTTTACAAAATAAAATGATTAAGGTTTCACAACTTAACTAATTATTAGTTGATGGGTAAATCTAAAATATCTCAATTCACTTAGTTTATAACTTCTGATGTTTCAAGTCACGTATGCGCTCTCGTTCTTCTGGTTTATGTTGAGATCTCACTACTCTGCGTCCCAACAGGAGTCATGATTCTCTTTTTTGCTGTTTCATGTGTTTTTCTGTCAGTCATATACATGGTATGGATCCATCTCGTAAACACTACGGACATTCGGGAATAGTAAAAGCTGCAAGAGATCTATTTATGCAAATAGAAGGAGACCCCAAATTTGGAGGTTAGAGTTAAGCTATAACTGTCACTTGGTGTTATACCTTTGTGATGTGTGTTCATAAATTGGCTTGATACAAGCTTTCTCTAAGCTATTATACAAATGAGTATGCAGAGTCAGGATCTATTGGGTTCTTGTCCTCATTGATTGGTGACGGATGTGAGTGTGATGGCTACAGCATTCGCATTGTTGGGCATTCCTTAGGAGGTGCTATTGCCTCATTACTGGGAATTAGAGTATGTTTCTATTACCGATAAGTATACATACCTTTCTTTAACTTATCTTTCATTTCTAATTTTTACCTTTCTTTTTGGCGGGTAGCTTCGTTGCAGATTCCCTAACCTATATGTATATGCGTATGGACCCCTCCCATGTGTAGATTCAGATGTGGCAGATGCATGCTCCGAATTTGTTACAAGGTAGACTTTTGAATCATGCTGGTTTTAATGGTTTAGATTAAGTCACTAAATTTTTAGGCCCTTGATGCAATTCTCAACAGCATTGTACTCGATAACGAATTCTCATCACGACTTTCATATGGATCAATCCGCCGGCTCCAAGTGGCAGCAATCAAAGTACTCTCTCAAGACCCAAAAGCTGATACAGCACTCATTTTCAGACTCGCACGCCGGTTTTTGTCTGCGAGCAAACGCCAACGAGAAAATGTCGAAGAAAAATCTTCTGAAGAAGCAATACCATCAATAATTGGTAACAACTTAAATCTCATTCTTATAGTTTTCCATCAAGAGAGATTACTTAATGAGATATATTTGCTTCTTTTTGTTTTTCTTGGTTAGTTAACGATTCACCGGAAAGCCTGCAACAACAAGATCAAATTTACCCAATATGGGAAGAAGCTGAAGCAGAAATACAGCAAGACGACGACGAGTTCATAAACCCGTTTCACGGTATGGCCTCAGAGGATAATCCCGTGTCTCAGTTTATAGAAACAGTCCCAACAAGTGCAGATGATGATGAAGCTCCCGAGATGTTCTTGCCCGGTTTAGTCATTCATATTGTACCCGAAGGAAACAACATGAGTGTGCCGATATGGCGAGGATGGCCAATCTGTGATGTGACAGATGGTTACAAAGCTTATGTTGCAAACAGAGAGAGCTTCAAAGAAATTATGGTTTCTCCATCAATGTTCCTTGATCACCTTCCTTGGAGGTAACTCTCTAATCCACAACTTCGATTTTGTAAGTCAAACTCTCTGAATCTTAGCTACTGCAATCTTTTGCACTTCAGATGCAGACACGCGCTGCAGAAGGTTCTAGAATCTCGGAATCTCTTCTTCGATCTGACAAGTGAATCTGAGATAGTATGACACAAGACATGAACAGGTTTCTTTCTCTAAACTTCGATCGAACAACACAATGTGCATATGTTAAACATCAAACAACGTAATGAATTAACTACTGTTTCATTTATCTTCAAAATGAAATTATTTAATTTTTTCTCTTCTTTTGCGGAGGCCACTAAGAATCTCCAGATGCTAGGAGAAGGGATCGAACCCTTCTTGACGTGTTAGGCCAAATTAGAGATATAGATTAGCATTGTCGGCTGGTCGTTATTATAGAATTGTTTTCAAATTTAGATCATTACTTTTGTAACAAGTTATAGCTTTATTTAGAATCAAATTAAAGAACCCTCACTGCAGCTTCCTTGAAGAGAAGACTTGTCTCTCAATCTAAAAGTGTAGAAAAGATGACTAAACCTCGAACCAAATTTCGTTGCAAACACTTGAATAAGTTATGCGAACAAAAAAAAGACAGGAGAAAAGCAAAGTAATATTCAAAAAAGGTTTAGACTATCATCGGAATTTTTATTTGACTAAACTTCTTGTGTCAAACTATTACATCACAAAAACTACGTACAAGTCCATGATAAAAAAGAAAAACCTTAAATTCAAGCAGTTTTTATCTTCTTATATATTGAATTTAAACAAACGTAATTTTTATATTTAGTAAATGAATAAATTCATTGCATATCACAGTTAACCAATGCAGAACACTAATTATTTTTGGTTGGTTTTAATAATTTACTTTAGTTGTGATATGTTTATTGTAAAGGTATTTTTTGAGATAAAAATGAAAAGCTAATTAATATCTCAAGTTGCTTAGGATGCTCTTGAAAAACCATAATCTTTTAATTGGGTATAATTTGATAATTATTCCTTTGCATAATATATATTGAAAATTAAGATCAGTTGAAAAGAAGAGAAGCTGAGTATTTGGACTCTATGGACTATGGAGGCTCTTCTTCTTAATAACCGAAAGTTTTGTCAGTTTTGAATCTCTTTTCCCAAAATTCGACAGTCTTCCACTAAATTATACTACTATATATTTGAAGATGGCTGGTCAAGTCTCACGAATTAATGTTTCCTTTTTGAAATTCAAATTATGTACCGAAGTGATGGTTGTATGATCTAACACGATATGGTGGTCATCTGATCAAACGAGAATCGCCAAAGATTATCATGAGACCTTTTCTTTAATATTCATTACACTTGACATTTCAGGTTGTTAAAAATTGATCATTTAGACCCGTCTGTCTAAAGTTGCATGGCATTATACTATGGACTGCTCCGGTTTTGACTACCATTCTATAATTTTCAATTAATCGCCAACAGTTCTTTGTTTATACAAATTTTGGCAAATTTTTAGATGTATGATTGTATGTAGATAGATGAATGGAAGAAAATTAAGTTAAAACGAAAAAATTTGAACATCATTTAATGAAATAGTAGATGAATGGGTTGAACAATTTTTCTTTATAATTTGTTCAGTTTTCTAATTATTTTAGTTGAATAGATTGAATCAATTTTCCAACTTATTCATTTCAAATAGTAAAAAATGAGATGAATGTTCATTCAACTCTTTCAACATATTACTTTAAGTCAATTATTTGCACCCTTAGTATATTCAATTATGATGTATTTTAAACACTCAAATGATCAAATAGTGGGCGAATATTATTTCGGTAAGGTGATAGTAAATAGTAATCCAAAAAAAAAAAAATATATATATATATATATATATATATATATACTAGTGAATGTAATTTTTATTAATTATATTTATTTTCGTATATGCATGTATTACTTCTCAAGAATATGATTACGTATGTTGGTAAATAATAAATAAATAACGAATCTCATTGAAGACGAATATATATAAAATGTACACATTCATCATGTCCCAAAAGAATATCTTTGACTCGCACTTTTCCGCTAAGGGAATCATGATTCATGGATTTACCCGATCTTTAACTCTCTACTTTTCCCTTTTATTTTTAACAAAGGCTCTATTACATATATAAATATTTTTCCTTGCATAGACATACAGTAACATCCATATAAACTGTAGGGGGGCAAAAGGTTAAAATATAACCCAAACTTATCTTTTGTTTCGATATCACTGTTACGGTGATATTTATTTGGAATTATAAAAGGAAAAATCAAATTGAAATAATGTAAAAAAAGTTATACATCGATAAAGAAGTTGGGAGTTCCACGGACACGGGAATAAGTCAAATAAGGAACAAAGCAAAACTGAAAAACCTCAGCTGTAGCTTTTCAGTCTCTGTCTCGCTGAAAAAAAATCATATATAAAAATGTCAACCTCATCATGGTAAAAAATATGTCAACCTCGCTTGGAGAACGTCAATATATTATTATGAAAGAATTAGAACTTTAGCTAGGGTGGGTGAAGTCCTCGACTGATACCGTGGTCCGTACGTGTTAAATTTACCCTTTTATTTTCTCCTTGGATAATGGATTTGCCATTAACCTATGCTTTCACATGACACGCGTAAACATTAATTGTATGTGTCAATGTGTATGGGTTTCTGTTTAAACGTCACTCACTGTAGAGAAAACCATAATTCTCTTCTTCTTTAAACGTCACTCACTATAAAGAAAAGGCATTACAGGTTTATATATAGGCCCTTGGCATATATTTCAATTGCCCAATCTATTCCTAAAAAATTGATGTTTGGAAGTTTTACATAAATTAAGAAATAATAATTACTAATTTTAAATATTTTTTTTCTTACTAAAATGTATTTTTTAATTTTGGATCAATAACAATTCAGAAATTCAAATATTCTCAATAATTATTTTTTGAAGTTTACAAAACATTAAAATTAATTTTTATGGATCATGAGAAAATTCCAAAACATCAATCTTTTATAAACATAGAGAGTATTAAAATCCGTTGTTCAATAAAAGATAACAATAAATAATAAAGCATTAGATAAGTGGTTTCAAAACTATTGCTAAATTATGAAAAATGTCATTTTCTCACCAAATCTTATGGATTTGTTATTTTTTTAATGGTTTTGTAGATTTATTACTTTTGGCCACTTAAAAAACTATACATATATGATTTTTTAAATATAAAATAGATATTTAATAACCAATACTAAATTTAAAAAAAATGAATTAAGGGAACCCAAACATATAATGTATAAAATTATTTTTAATATTTTTTAAAATGATAAATCTAAAATATTTTAAATAAAATGACAAAATCTACTAATGCGATTGATGTTATTTTTTCCTAATTGATTCTTTCTTTTGTTGCCACTAGGTCCGGATCCGCGCTACGCTGTGGGTGTGGGTTTTTCTATCGCAAAAGTATATTAGAAATATGTTCATTTTATATATAATATGATTTTGTTTTTCTTTGAACAAATTAAAAATTCATATATCATTATAAAAATTTAAAATGATGGTATGTATTATTTATTTTAAGTTGATTGGTTGTGTTTTTAAAATGATGGAAATATGTTCATTTTATATATAATATGATTTTATTTTTCTTTGAACAAATTAGAAATCCATATATCATTATCAAAAAAATTAAAAAGATGGTATGTATTATTTATTTTAATTTGATTGTTATAGAAAAAATTAAAATGATTGTATGCATTATTTATTTTAATTTGATTGGTTGTGTTTTTAAAATGATGGAAATATGTTCATTTTATATATAATATGATTTTGTTTTCTTTGAACAAATTAGAAATCTATATATCATTATCAAAAAAATTGAAATGATGGTATGTGTTATTTATTTTAATTTGATTAGTTGTGTTTTTAAAATGATGTGTTTTAATGAAGAAATGATGTGGCAAGCTGGAGAGATGATGTAGCAAGCTGGAGAGCTAATGTGTATTAATTAAAATGTTTTGATTGATTTGCATTTTTAATGATGTGTCAGTTTAACATTACATCAAAAAGCTGAGGTGCCAGCACTGGAAAAAAAATATATATATATATATATATATGTCAGCAATAATTTATAAGAAATAATATAAATTGTTGATCTATATTATTTCTTATAATTTTATTGATTAGTTTTTTTAAATAATGTGTCACTTTTTTATAATCTGAAAAAATTGATGTGGCATGATAGAAGAGTTTTGGTTTGTTTTTATTGTATTGATTGATGTAAAATGCACGAAAGAGTGGCCATGAACATTACGTCCTTTATGAGGACAAGTTGTAACTAATTCCTACGTTGAATTTTATTCTACTCGTTAAAAGTATTGTTAATTATGTGGCAGAATAGTTTATGATACCTCTTGATTTTCTACAATTCACCAAAATCAAGAAAACTATAAGTTTTGATAGTCGTAAACCAAATGAATTTTATTCAAATTAATGTGGAAGTTAGGGAATTTCTTTTGCTTATGGCCTTCCTAAAAAAACTGGGATTAAAAATTTGAATTAGAATCAATTGGAAAAAAAGAACTAAACCGAATTCAAAATCGAAAATATATTCTATTAAATCTTAAACTCTTAGATCCGAAAACCGAAACTGAATCTGAACTGAAAATTGAATGAATACCCGAAATATAATACTATATTCAAAACATTAATTATATTTTGATTTTCTATAATCTAATTATTCAAAATTATTAATTATAAACTCGAAGATATTAGTTTTTCTAGACCAAAATAACAAAAATATTCAAAATAACTAAATTATCCGGAAAATTTTAGTTACGTTTTCTAAAATTTAACCAAATTTTATTTAAATTTAATTATTTTAAAAAAAAATCTCAATATTTTGGGTATCCGGAACCGAACTGAAACCGATAGAATTCGAACCGAAACCGAACCAATTTTTTATATTTACCTTATTAGATTCTAAACTCTTTTATCCGAAGAACCCGAACCCAATCAAATTTTACTTCAGTCTAATCCAAGTACCCGAATGCCCATACCTACTTTACTTATCATACATCCATATTATTTATATTAAACAAAAATTGTAATTGTATTAAAGATTTCATAAAAAAAAATCTTAATAGTACGACTATATTTGTTAATCAATTTAATTATTAAACTATATAATAATCATCACATACGACTTTAGAAGGGGTAATTTGGCAGGTAAGTTTCACATAAATTAAAATGCAGATATATCATTCCAAGTTATTAGTAAATAGTTCTTTAAAAGAACATGAAAATGACACTAAATTGACATATTTACTATTAAAAATGATTTTGAAATGACATATCAAATGGTGATCCAGCAATTTAGTTTTTTTTTTACAATTCTCTATTGTAATTGAGTTACCAATAAAACATTCTATTTATATAAAAAATAAATCTAATTTGTAAAAATGAAGATACGTATTTACAACCACTATAAATGAATGGTTTTTCTTTAGTACTCAGTAGTATTTACGTAGCAAACAACAAATTCCAAACTTCTGAACAAGATCGGGAAAACGGTCAATTTCTCCACAGACTATGTTACTTTATCACATTCATACATATAACTTTTGACTGTGCCTAAAACTTTATAAACCCATATTAAATTTGAATTCCCTACACGAACTATTTTATGCCGGTGAATACCCTCAAATCGTGAAACGGTGTTACTATATCGTTAACGGATGCTGACGTGTCCGCTGAAAGACGACACGTGAGCATATAAAACGACTGCGTTTTGGCCTAGGTGAACTCGCATTAGACAACGGCCCAAAACGACGCCGTTTTTTTATTTGGGGATTTTTTTACGTGATCCGAATTAGGGTTCTTCCTACTTTGCTTTGTCGAGACTTTGAGAAATTGAGCCGAGTGATCTAAGAGCGAGTAACAGAGAGCGAGACGAAGAGTGAGTCGAGAGACATACAAGATCGGCGATCTGAGATTTGTAGCTGAGATGAGTGATAGAGGAAGAGGGATTCCGAGGAGATGTAGATGTGGAGAGAATGTAGTTTTGAAGACATCAAAGACTTTGAAAAATCCAGGAAGACTCTTTTATGCATGTCGATACGGGGAGGAGGTAATAATTTTATTGTTATATAAATAAGATAAAATTTGGGGCCGGGGGAGGGGGGGTGGAATGTCTGAATTCTTGTTTTTGTATGTTGCAGAATAGTCATAGTCACTTGTTCAAGTGGACAAATGAAACAATGGTTGAAGAGATTGAAGATATAATTCTGAGGATTGATGATCTTGAAGGAGCTTCATTGACCTTATAAAAAGGTATACAAGCTTTAGAATCGGACATGGAAACTCTTGCAATGGAGACTCGTACATGTGAAGTTCTGGTCTGCAGTTTTGAGAGAGAGCTACGGGTTTAGAGAAGGAGTTTGAAGGATGCAAGATGGAATTGCGTGGTTTGAAGAACATTCTTGTGTGTGTTGTGTTGATGCTTCTTGTTTATGTGTTTGTGTTGTAGTGTTTTTGGTTTTTGTTTATAGTTTGTAATGTGTGAGACTATGTTTTATGATATGTAATGTGAAAATCCTAAACCTAATCTTCTAAAGGTCCTTAAAAAAACATAAAACCAACATAAACTTAAAAGAAATCAACAGTTTAAACTAAGTGAACTTACATAAAACCTTAATCTTAAACCGAATCTTCTAAAGGTCCTTACAAAAACTTCCAAAACACCCTCATCCTAAAAACCTTCCAAAACACCCGTTTGAATCCCTCTTAACACCCTGCAAAGTTTAGTCAATGACTTGGCTTTGAGTTGGCTGGCTTGATCCGATGCATCCCTCATCTGTTGCATTCCCTTTACCCTTCTTTGGAGGTCTATAAAGTGCAGCTCCAAAGTTCTGGCACTTCCTTGTGTTATGCCCTGCTCCACCACATTTTCCACAATGTACTATTCTTTTCTCTCTAGAAACTTTAAGCTTCTTGCCCTTGCTCTTCTTATTTTGTGGTGACTCATTCCTCTGCTTAATACTTTTAGGTATTCGCTTTTTACCTTGTGTTGTCGGTCTCGGAGGTAGCAACATCTCAGTCTCACCGGACTTCTCCAGAAGTTCATGCCTCTAACCGCATCTATATGTGCATTGTACTCATTCCTCCACTTAGAAGTCAAATACCAAGATGATATATAGTTATCTTGATTCAATTTCTTGTCTTTAATCACCTTCAAAGCATGACGGCAAGGAATGCCTGACATGTCCCATCTCTGACATGTGCAAGAATGCATGTCCATGTGAACCTTGAATGATGATTTCTTCTCCTTAACGTCAAACTCATCTGGACCAGCAGGCCATGCCTTGCAGTTTATGATCTTCTTCAGCTCCAATTGCATCCTCTCTATCGCCTTTATACTATATTTGCCTTTGTGATTCTTTGTCTTCTTCCTTCTAAGATCTATGCGAGCATTGCTCTTCTCCGAATAGTTTCCAATATTTCCACCAAAGGCATCTCTCTTGTAGAGTTAATGACATTATTAAATGACTCATAGATGTTGTTACTTACATCATCACAACAGGCTGTTGGCTTAGAAAAGCAAAGACTACAGTTTCTTGGATTCTTCTGCATCACTGAATCATAAACATTCATATCATACATCATCAACTTCTCCAAGTTTTTCTCATATTGTGCGTTGTTGTAGCTCTTTGCAACCCTCCAAAATAAACATTTCATGTCAGTTCTATGTGGATGGTTCTTCTTTAGGTTAGCATATATGTGTCTTGCACAAATCCGATGCTCAGGATGTGGTAATAGCTGAGAAACAACATTCAGTATATCCTGCAATGCATATTACAATCACCATTAAGACTTGCAATTAAGAATCAAGTCATTCAACTTATAACAATCAAAATCAAAAGTATTACCTTCTGTCTATCTGAAATAACAGTAAAACCAGAGCCATCTCCGAGGGTGAAATCAATCTGCAGTTTTTCGATGAACCACTTCCAATTGTCTTCATTCTCTTTCTCCACAACAGCCCATGCAATGGGATACATCTGGTTGTTGGAATCTCTCTTCCAACTGTAGCCAACAACTGACCCTCTGTAAAGTACTTGAGAAAGCAACCATCAATACCAAATATTGGTAGAGAATAGTTGCGCCATGCTCTTTTTATCCTACCGAAGCAGACATAAAATTTGTAGAATACATCTAATCCACCTTCTGTCTCAAATGTCTCTAGTTCCACAGTTGAATCTTGATTGGAACTAGAATCGGTTCCAAACAATTAAACTGATTCAATTAATATTTTATTATTTTAAAAGCTGCTACAGTAACGACGATAACAAAGGCGATTTTTCTTTCTTCTCCGTTCTCGGATCCCAGATCTGAGGTCTTCCATGCCTGATCTGGCCATGGAAGAGCCAGCTATCCCTGTTACCTTGCCAGAGGAAACATCTCAACCTCAAGTTCAACCTCAGCAGAAGACTTATGCCGATATGGTTACATCTTCTCCATCTTTAAAGAAGCACGATTATGAAATCTCTCTTGTCGATGGAGTTCCAACGATAAATGTTCCAGAAAAGCTTTTCACTGATCAGACCCCTCTCTGGGAGGATTTCTTGATCGGTCGTTTTCCAACTACCGCTCCGCATATTGCCAAAATCCATGTGATAGTCAACAAGATTTGGCCACTGGGCAACAACTCAGCCAAGATCGATGCTTACGTTATCAATTCCACTTTAGTCAAATTCAGAATTCATGATGCTTCCATTCGATCAAGGATTTTAAGTCGAGGGATGTGGAATATTGCAGGAGTTCCTATGATGGTATCAAAATGGTCTCCTATTCTGGAAGAAACTCAACCGGAATTAAAAACGATGCCTCTCTGGGTCACTCTAAAGATTGTGCCGCATTCGATGTTCTCTTGGGATGGCCTTGGTTTCCTTGCCAGTCCGGTGGGAAACCCGATTCGTCTGCACCCTCAAACTATCCTATGCTCTAACTTTGATGAAGCAAAAGTGTTCGTGGCCGCTGGGACACATAAGGTCTCCAATCCTAAAGTTCTTGGCCGAAGGACTCATAAACATAAGCATTGATGTCAGGTTTCTTCTGGAATATCCGCAGTTTCAATAAATTGAAAAAGCAATTGGTTGTAAAAGAGTGGTGTCGTTCTAATTCTCTTATGTTTGGAGGTTTTTTGGAAACTCGAGTGGTGACGAGTTTCTCGGGTTTTTTTTTAATTCTATCTTCGATTGGTCTATGATATCTAATTATGAGTATAATCCTTTAGGAAAGATTTGGGTGGTTTAGCGAAATCAGGTGCGGCTAAAGGTGGTATTTAAAAGCAGCCAAATGATTTCCTGTTTGATTCGTCTACCAAATTCGGACTCAGACTTCCTCTGTTCCTTCATTTATGCTTCCAACTTTGTAGAGGACAGAAGAAATTTCTGGGATGACCTCCGAGAACTTCAGGATGATCCTCAATTCAAGGGTAAACCTTGGTTATGTATGGAAGATTTCAACGAAAGCCTAAATATTGAAGAATACTCGGGTGTGGTCCCTTCATTCTCCTTTCTTGCAGGCATGAATGAGTTCAGAAGTGCGGTTAATCATTGTCGTCTCTCAGATTTGGCAGTTCAGGGACCTCTTTTTACTTGGTGTAATAAAAGGGGAGATGGTTTAGTGTGCAAAAAACTGGATAGAGTCCTGGTTAATGCGGCGTGGACACAGGATTTTCAGCACTCCTATTGTGTCTTTGATGCAAGTGGATGTTCGGATCACCTCAGGGGCCTTGTGAGGGTGCAAGGTGAGCCATCCATCAGGCGAGCTCCATTCAAATTTACAAACGCAATTTTGGAAATGGATGACTTCCACAACACTATGCAGGCTTTCTGGGGTCATTCTATGCCTTTGTTTCATTCCACCTCTGCTCTGTTTCTTTTCATGAAGAAACTAAAGGCCCTTAAACCGGTTCTGCGCGAGCTAAGCCGGAAAAAACTCTCACATCTATCTCGACGTGTTGGTGTTTCAGATCTTTGTGCTCTTCAGCAGTCTTCTATGTCACAACCTACTTCCCATTCTGCTGAGGAAGAACGATTAGCCCTAGAAAAATGGGAAAAGGTGTCCGATTTAGAGGAAAAATATCTGAAACAGAAAGCTAAACTCCATTGGCTTAAGGTGGGAGACAGGAACAATTCTTCTTTTCATAGTGCATTTAAAGATAGGAATGCTCGTAATGCCATTAACGAAATCAGAACATTAATTAGAGAAAGATTAACTGTCAAGGAGGATATCTAAGCTGAAGCGGTTAGATTTTTCTTGGATCTCTTCAACAAACCACAACCAGATTTCACTAATTTGATGGTAGAGGAGTTACAACTATTACTCCCTTATAGTTGCTCGGAAATTGATGGTCAAAGGCTGGTAATGACGGTTACCGAAGTGGAGATTCAACAGGTTTTATTCGCTATGCCACCCAACAAATCTCCTGGTCCAGACGGGTTTACAGTGGATTTCTACAAGGCGGTTTGGCCAATTGTTGGGAAGGATTTCACAATTGCAATACAGTCTTTTTCAGGTTTGGTTTCTTACCTAAGGGACTGAACTCCACTATCCTAGCCCTAATTCCAAAGAAGTCTGAGTCATCAGAGATGAAGGATTACCGTCCAATCTCATGTTGTAACGTTCTTTACAAGGTTATCTCCAAAATCCTTGCAAATCGGTTGAAGGGAATCCTGCCTCAGTTTATTGCTCCCAATCAAACAGCCTTTGTAAAGGATCGTTATCTGATGGAAAATCTCCTGCTCGCTTCAGAACTAGTCAAAAATTATCACAAGCACAGTCTCTCTCCTAGATGTGCTCTAAAAATAGATATTTCTAAGGCGTTTGATTCGGTCCAATGGAGCTTCCTGCTTAATATCCTCTCCGCCATTAATATTCCGGACCAATTTATCCATTGGATTAAACTCTGTATCTCTTCCCTTAGTTTCTCGGTTCAGATCAATGGTGAACTTGTGGGATACTTTGGTAGTTCTAAAGGATTACGGCAGGGCTGCTCCCTCTCTCCATATCTTTTTGTGATATGTATGAATGTACTCTCAAGGTTGCTAGACACTGCCGTGGATAGAGGTCTTATTGGTCATCACCCAGGTTGTCATTCTCTGAAGGTCTCCCATTTATGTTTCGCGGACGACATCATGGTGTTCTCTAATGGAACTCAGCGGTCTATTGCTGGTGTTGTAGATGTTTTTAACCAGTTTGCTAAGTTCTCCGGCTTGAGGTTAAGTCTGGAAAAAACCTCTTTGTTTATTTCAGGGATCTCCCACGCTAACCGAACCAGGATAGTTACTGCGTTCTCTTTTGCTGTTGGTGATCTTTCTGTGCGGTATCTAGGTCTACCGCTCATGACTAAGCGTATGTCTACAGCGGATTGTATCCCCCTCATCGAGCGGATTAAACGACGCATTAGTTCCTGGCGAACAAGATTCTTGTCTTTCGCAGGCCGCCTCTAATTGTTAGCTTTGGTAATCGCAAGTATAACGAATTTCTGGATCTCCGCATTCAGGCTTCCAAGGGCGTGTATAAAAGAGATCGAGCGTATCTGTTCCTCTTTCTTATGGTCTGGTCCAGACCTAAATCCTAAGAAAGCTAAAGTGGCGTGGGACGATGTTTGCAAACCGAAAAAGGAAGGGGGACTGGGCCTTAAATCTCTAGCTGAGGCAAATACGGTGTGCTGCTATAAGCTTATATGGCGATTGGTTTCGGCTCGCAACTCTTTATGGGTGGATTGGGTCAAAAAACACCTGATTCGAACTGGTTCTTTCTGGTCAGTTAAAGCCTCTACCGTGGCAGGTTCCTGGATGTGGCGAAAGTTACTGAAGTTCTGGGATAAAGCTAAAACTTTCCATCGGATAGAAGTTCGCAACGGTGAACATACCTTCTTCTGGTTTGATTGTTGGTCTCCTTTGGGATGCCTCGCGGAGAAGCTTGGTTGTTGCAGGTTACTAGATTTTGGAATAGGAGCATCATCCACACTAGCCGACGTGTTCTTATCTCATCGCCAAAGGAGACATCGCCTGCCACTTTTAAACCAAATTGAAGCTGAGATACAAACGTTTAAGGACAACCACTCCATGGAACCTGACATAGCGTTGTGGAAGGGCAAGGATGATAAGTTCAAGCCAAATTTTCTCACTAAAGAGATGAGACACCAACTCAGACAAAGGGGGCAACCGAAGGTGTGGTTTAACGGGGTTTGGTTTTTAAACTCCACCCCAAAGTTTTCCTTTTTAACTTGGCTAGCTACGCTGGATCGGTTGGCCACAGGAGATCGCATGTCACGTTGGCAGGGTGGTGGGGGACAAAATAATGGTGGTAGTTTTTGTCACCATCCATTGGAATCAAGAGATCATCTCTTTTTCTCTTGTAGTTTCAGCTCTTTGATTTGGTGGAAAATAAGTAAAGGGATCACTCAATCCAGGCATGTCTCAGCTTTTAATGAAATCATGGAGCTGGTATCGGCAAAATTCTTCAATGGTACTCGGCTTTTTCTCCTAAGGTACGCCTTCCATACAACCCTTTACACTCTCTGGAGTGAACGAAACCAAAGACGACATGGAGAGCCACATGCTACAACTGACGATATCATCCGAACTGTTGACTCTACGGTTCGCAATAGGTGCTCCCTGCTAATAAATCAACCTGATGCTCGACTACAGGATGCACTACAAGAATAGTTTGCGACAAGGATCTAATGGATCCTTTATGCCCTGCTCTCATCTTTTTGGCATTCACTCTCTGCTTGTGTTTAAACTTAATTTGACAGGAATTGACATGATTTGGTTTCTCCCATCATGATCGTTTTCATGTTTTTTCATTTATCTGTTTGCTCTATCCTTCTTCTGCGAATGATGCATACTTTGTAAACAATTCTATTTGGTTCTCGAGTTTTAATTTTAACATTCATACAAAAAAAAAAAAAAGAATCTTGATTGGAACTAACAAAACATTAAACAATTACTTCAAAACATGTTATATGAGACTAAAAACTAAACAATTAATTAACAAAAAAAAAAATCTTACTCTAATAGCTAAAGGCAGTAATCTTTGAGTCTTGAGTATTGCTCATCATGCTCTTCTTGGATCATCTCCAATGTTCTTGCTTTTGCCTTTCTGCACTGATAACTAGATGCAATCAAGCTACAACGCTTCTGGATTTCCTCTTGAATCTTTTTAGGCATCAATTTCGGATTATCTCTAACATCATTCACAAACAACATAGCAATAACTTCTTGAGTAAGTATCTTGTTATCCCCAGTATTCATACAATTGTGGTTATCATTGTAAACTTTTACCAACCACTTCTGCAATGTTGTTTCATAAGAGCAATAAATCCTCCATGAACATGGTTGTATCTCTTCTTCATCTTCTTGATGACCTCATTCCGTCTCTGGATGACCTTCTTCAATCTCTGGAATTTCTCTTTCAGTTTCTTTCTCTCTTTCACGTGCACATCCACTTGCACATTTAAGTTGTGATTTATTTTTTTCCCATCTCACATATTTGATATTCTTTCCTGAATTCAACACATACTCCACAATTGCTTTTTTGAATGTCTCTAAACTATTGAAGACTTGTTTAAACTTCAGCTCACCACTACCTTTGATGTATCTGACATAACCATCATTACCATCATCTTCACCATCTGATTCCACTGGTGTCGCATACTCATCATACTCGTCATCTACATCAACACAAGCAGCCACATTTCTTTCCACTTTTATTTCTTCATCAAACTGTCCACATTCAACTATTGTTTCTTCATCGGCTTCTTCCTCATTCTGTTAGCATTTTCAAACTCATCTTCATCACGATCAGGTTCCACAAAGACGTCAATGTGTTTGGTCCATACTGCGGCCAAACACATTATCTTGACATTTTCATCTCCATTGAAAATTGCTTTCCGCTCCACTTGTGTTTCAAAAGGCAACTTATACCAAACTTTCTGGCCATACAAACTCACCAAAAGTTTATTCATCAACTTTGTAAACAAGTTACTTGGTTTTGATTCAATAAACCGAACACCACCACCATTATAGTAGATCTGCCCTGAAACCTTTACAAATTGTCCACTGTGGTAACAAGCAAAATGTGCATCGGCCTCCTCCTCATCACTGCACCATTGTCCAAAAATTCTTATATTATAACTCGTCAACACATTTCGTCGAAACACATGGTGGACATAAGAGACAATAGTTATGTAAATCTAACAATGCTAGACTAAAACTATCAAATTACGTAAGCTAAATACAACAAAAATCAAAGAAATCAGAGAAATAAAACTCGACTTACTTCATTCTCGGATCCGTACTTCTATTCGATCTCGGAGATTAACCAAATTCGATTCACTCTTCGTCTCGCTCTGTCACTCGACTCACTCTTCGTCTCGCTCTTTCACTCGACTCACTCTTCGTCTCGCGCTCTGTCACTCGCTCTCAGATCACTCGGCTCAATTTCTCAAAGTCTCAACAAAGCAAAGTAGGGATAAATCCTAATTCGGATCGCGTAAAAAATCTCAAATAAAAAACACGACGTCGTTTTGGGCCGTTGTCTAATGCGAGTCCACCTAGGTCAAAACACAATCGTTTCATATGCTCATGTATCGTTTTTCAGCGGACACATCAACATCCGTTAACAGTATAATAACACCGTCTCATAATTTAAAGATATTACCGATATAATATAATTTATATAAAATATTCAAATTTAATCTAAATTGATAAAATTTTAGGTACAGTCAAAAATTATATATATAAATGCGATAAATTAACATAATCGTGAAGAATTAGCCGTTTTCCCGAATAAGATCCCAATATGAAAAAGTAAAAACGATAACTCAGATAGCGTTAGGATTTTGACCTTCGGAAACAACATCGAAAAACCCCACTGGACCTTTCTCTTGCCTTTTAGATCTCTTGCTTTTTTATTCTTTTCTTTTTGTCCGCTTTAGTTTTATACTCTCTTTTTTCCATGTGTTGTTTTATGGAGTAAAAAAACTGTTACAATTTGTTTGTGGTTATAATTAGTGATTAGTTCATCATTTATAAGCCATGGATCAACGATCTTCAAAATTTTACATTCTTTTCTAATATAGAATATTTTAGTCCTTTGGTTAATGCCAATGCCACTTTTTTTTTGTCGTCTAACTTCAATAACACTTCTACTCACAATCTTAGTTGTTTATTATTATTTTATGTTAATTTTATATTCAATTGTAGTAAATTAATAATATTTTAATTTTCAATTAAAATATATTTCCCTTTTTTCCAGTATGATTTACCTGGAGATTTATAAACACCACGGCACAACATTGATCAAGTTAAACCATAACCACATGTCCCCTACTTATTATATTCCGTGACCCCAGTTACTTAGTAACATTTACGTAAACTAGGTTACTACAGTTAAGGATTTCTTTTTAATTTTGTGGAGAAGACTGTAGAAATATTATACATCCCAGCGGCCCTTTTGAATTTAATCAAACTATGGAAATACTCTAACAAAAACTTACCATAATCAATCTTTCTGCTTTGCTACCATGCATACTCAGGCATTCTCTTTTGTTTAGCTTTCTTTTTCTCTAAAACAATAATTATGAAACTAAATTAAAGGTGCCGATTTATTTTTTATAAAAAAAATAATCAAATGTCACAAAATTTGATATCCATTATATAAATTTTATAGTTGCATATCAACGACCACAACTACCCTAAATCTTAATCGAATACCTAGTTAAAATTATTGTTTTTTCTTTTCTTTTTTTGTCTTCATACCGAGTAGTAAAGTATAGATGTTAAGCATGAGGCGTGAACAGAAACTATAAGACTAATACAAAAAATGTTTAATAATTAGAACCGACCACATAAAATATTAATACTTGTCTCCCAACAAATGAATATTATTATTAAAACTTGTACCAACGATAACTTTTGAATATTTAATTTCCCAGTCAATACTCGCCAAACATATTCTCTCTCCTTGATCTCCATTCACATTTTCTCTATATAAATATGCCTCTCACTCTTTGTCTCTCTGTATACTTCAACCAACTGCTCTCTATCTCTTTGTTTCTCTCTCTCTCTACACTGCCGTCCATTAATGGCGGCCAAAGTCTTCACTCAAAACCCTATCTATTCTCTCTCTCTACACTGCCGTCCATTAATGGCGGCCAAAGTCTTCACTCAGAACCCTATCTATTCTCCATCTCTAATTGGAGACAAAACTCCTCAACAAAAACACAATCTTGGCCATTTCTCTCTCTCCAAGAACACCTCTAAAAGACTCGTAGTCTCTTCTTCTATAATGTCCCCTCCGATTCCATCTTCTCCGCTCGCTCCTCCTTCTTCTTCTTCTCAGGTCGCTCCTCCTTCTCGAGCACCTGCAGCAACTCTACCGTTATCTCGGGTTTGGAGAGAGATACAAGGAAGCAATAACTGGGAAAATCTCATTGACCCTTTAAACCCTATTCTCCAACAAGAGATCACTCGCTACGGGAACTTGCTCTCCGCTTCTTACAAAGGGTTTGATCTAAACCCTAAATCCAAACGTTACTTGAACTGCAAGTATGGAAAAAAGAACTTGCTTAAAGAATCCGGAATCCATGACCCTGATGGCTACCAAGTGACCAAGTATATCTACGCCACACCAGACATCAACCTCAACCCTATCAAGAACGAGCCTAATCGCGCACGTTGGATCGGTTATGTAGCGGTTTCTTCTGATGATTCAGTGAAACGTTTGGGGAGGAGGGATATTGTGGTGACGTTTCGTGGCACTGTGACCAACCCTGAGTGGTTTTCTAACCTAATGAGCTCTTTGACTCCGGCTAGGCTTGATCCTCATAACCCTCGTCCCGATGTCAAGGTCGAATCCGGGTTCTTGAGTTTATATACGTCCAGTGAGAGCGAGAGCAAATTCGGGCTAGAAAGCTGCCGTGAGCAGCTTCTCTCCGAGATCTCGAGGCTTATGAACAAGCACAGAGGCGAGGAAATGAGCATCACGCTTGCGGGACATAGTATGGGGAGTTCTCTAGCTCACCTTCTAGCTTACGACATAGCGGAACTCGGTATGAACAAGAGAAGAGGCCAAAAAGCTGTTCCAGTGACCGTGTTTTCGTTTGCGGGTCCTAGGGTTGGTAACTTGGGGTTCAAAAAACGATGTGAGGAGCTAGGAGTTAAAGTCTTGAGGATCACGAATGTAAACGATCCGATCACGAAACTTCCCGGTTTCTTGTTTAATGAGAATTTCAGATCTTTAGGTGGTGTTTACGAGCTTCCTTGGAGCTGTTCTTGCTACACTCACGTGGGAGTCGAACTCACCCTCGATTTCTTCGATGTTCAAAACATTTCTTGTGTTCATGACCTCGACACTTACATCAATTTAGTAAACCGTCCGAGATGCTCGAAATCGGCGGTTAATGAAGACAATTTTGGCGGCGAGTTTTTAAACAGAACAAGTGAGATTATGTCCGGTAAGGGACGACATCGAGCGTTGCAGTTAAGAAACGCAGCGACCAATGCGCTATATCTACTTTGTTCTGTATCCAATCATATGTTGTATTATAATATCTTTTAGGTCTAGATTGATCCAAGCTAAAATTTTGGGTCTCTTTTCTAAGATAGGACAAATAATTGTAACCCTATCTTTTACGTAGCAAGTACATATATAGATGTATATATGTAAACCTATTATGGTTTTGTTTTTGTATATGTATTTAAGATGGTTTGTAGCTGTTTTCGAGATATATTTCTTTTTGGTTTTATCTGAATATCATCATTCTACGAAGCACTTAATGAAAACGCTTAGAGCCTTTTTTCAGCTATTTTCCAGATCTACAATCAGTTATTGTATCAGATCTCTCAGCTCAATGCGTTATCACTCTGATTGACTAATACAGCAATTTGCATTTCAAACGAAACTGAATGAATCTCCGAGAAGTAAGATTGTAAGAAGACCGAGAAGGCATATCAAAACAATCATCATGATGAGCACAAGAACTGGGAAAATAAACGGCGCGTTTCCAATAGTAGACATTTGAGATAAAGTGTAAAAAATTTTAACTAAAAGCTACGAAGAAGAAAACGTAACCAAAAAATATTTTTGAAACCACGAAGAAAACCCCAAAGTATGTTTTCACGGTATCAAAGGCTTTCGAGACTTTAAATCTCATTGTGTACTAAAATGAGATGTTCGGTTGAGTGTCATTTTTTTTCAAGTTTATTGAGAAAGTGATGCATTATATATATATATATATATATTTATTTATTTATTATTTTTTTCTACTCTATATGAGATGACTCTTGTGTTTTCTTTTTTTGGACGTGATCTCTTACTTGTGTATAAATAATTAACTTTTAGAACGTGAATAAGATAGATTTTCCAACATATTGCAAGAAATTTATTTCCAAGAAAGGTTAATACTCAACAATTTTATTGGTTATGAGTTTATGACTTTGTAAATAACATTGCAGCGAAGGGATCTAAAATCCGATAAACTTGAATTTAATTAATTTTAATTATTGTAAATCATTCATGAACTTATAATGCTATAAGAAGACTTCCAAAGTAAATGCTATAACTATATTGCCAAATGCCAAATGTGATTAAAATATATATTTTAGTGGTTTATATTAGTGTTTTTTTTTTTTGAATGAATGTAAAATTTATTTAATTAAAAACCCGATGTGTACATTATAGGCATATTGATAGAAATTTCAAAGGGGAACTCATGTTTACATTTATACAGTTAAGAAATCAGATTGAAGTTTTGAACTAGTTTTTGGAGCCAAACCATAAGCGGAAGCCATCTTTAAACTTAGGAGGTCACATTCGTTGTAGAGAGGAGAGTCTATTGCGGATGATTCCGGCGTATGGCCTTTGTGAGCTGTTCGGGAGACTGTGGCAATTCACCATGGTTTATATTAGTGTTTGGCTTAGTCACTAAACAAGATCAAACATAAAATGTTTCTTACAAAAGAAACAAGTGAATAAAATCAGAAGTTTGTATTGATATACTGGACGGTGTTTCTCTTGCAACTACTATAATTTCTTTATTGTTTATTATATATGAGTTCACAATATAATACTTTTCTATATGTTAAAGTTCTTAACATTTAAAGTACAAGAAGCGTCAAAACTCAAAATTATGAATGAAGAAAGGGACATCCAATATGGCGTGTACATATTAGCATGATCGTGTATCTTTCTATTCTATTTCTAATCCATAGTTAGTCCCTAGATTTATTATTCTTTTTTGATCAAGTATAAAAATAGATAGATCTATGGCTATTTTATATTATTCTAGTAGAAGTGACGACAGAAACTAAAGTATTACACAATAATAATGGCCAAAGACAAAGTCATTTGTCAAAACTTCAACATCGTTGTAAAATAAAAATGGCCAAGAAGAAATCATTTGTCAAAATTTCAACATCGTTGCTATAAGATATAATTTATGTTTTGATTTTTTTCTAAATAATCAAAGTTTCATACATGAATTTATTTATATGCTTGTATTTAATCATCGAATATATACAATATAAAAAACAATGTTTACCATATATATATATCACTATATGTCTATATTATTTGTCAATGACAGCAATGGGTCTTATATACACGCACATATATATCTACAATCTCTATGTAGATATATTTCCCATTTTGTATGTCAAGTATCTCACTTCTCGTGTTATGCGAGGATCTATATTTCATATTCTTATTTGCAAGATTACATATATATATATATCCTGGTTAAAGATAATATAATACTGCTCTTTGTGTAAGAATATATAGAGATTTGATTTATGCTGTCATTAAGAAACTAGACGTTACGCTTACAAACTATCTAGACTTGCGTACGTGGAGAACACAAATGAATTTCAAGGTTGAAAAATGTAAGTCGATGTAGCCATGAGGTAATAGCTTGCGTCTCAAAGGATTTAATTACTGTATGCCTCACGTCTTGATTCTATAGTCTTCTCGATCATCACGACACAAAAAAAACCAAAACATGCCAACCCCAGCAATTTATTTAACGAATTACAATATTAGCAAATTGCTAACCTTGAAAATTTTACTTTTTTAAAAAGAAATTAGGAGAAATCACTTCTTTGAAAACAAAGCTATATTGCTCAAAGTTTTGGTTTTCCAAAAATACCACTTAAGTTTTTGTTTTACAAAAATACCATAAAACTAAAATTAAATTTTTAATCTTCAAAATTAAATTCTAAACCTTAAAAATTAAACTTTACTCCCTAAAAACTATCATTTAAATATAAAATAGTTAACGCAAACCTAAAAATTTAAATTCCGAACGCCTAAAAATCAATATTTGCATTTGTGGTATTTTTAGAAAACCGAAATTTTTAGAACATTAAATTAATAGTGATAATTTTAACAACAAAACTTAAAAGTATGGTATTTTGAAGAATTTCTCTTAAACAAATTTTGTTCTCTTCTTTTATTCTCTACCTCTTACATTTAGTCTTCTTCTTCTTCTTCTTTTTGTTGTTGAAATGTTTAACGATCAAAGTCTTTCTCCTTTAAATAGTGGTTGTCTATTCGTGACACGACAAAAGATTTACAATTTAGATTTCAAACAAGAAAAAGTTGGCCATAAAAACAAGAACGGAAAATACTAAAACTTTTTGAAAAGTGAGAAATTTATAAAATTTCATGAAATCTAAAATATTTGTAAAACATTTTCAAAAAGATTGTTCAAATTTCTGAAAAGTTACTAAAATATTTGCTATAATATCGAAGCATATATACATTGTTGAAAATAGTTTTATATGCCTGAAAAATATTTGGAAACAAGATAAGCTAAAAATAACAGAATTTCAAAATTTACAAATTTTTGTTTAGTTTTCCAAAAATGTGAAAATTTGTAAAAATTCAAAAACTTGCGAAAATTTCTAAAACCTTATGAAAATTTTTTAAAATTTTGTGGAGTTTTCTTTGAAATTTTTGAAAATGTCCAATTTCAGTTGAATAATTCAGTAAACAGTGAGACGACCAACATATTTTACCGCGTAAAATAGTGTTAATACAAATAATTTTATGTCAACTCATGAAATAAAAAAAGTTTAATCAAATAAATGTATGTAAAACTGAGCTAACCTATATAAATTATATTAAGTCAATGGAATTGAGTGTCTAGAATTTCTAAAAATGTTATTTACTAAATAAATAATGAAAATATGCTATGTGAACAAATTTAGTTTTCAAAAGAAGTTATGCAGGTAATTTCCCATTTAACACCAAAAAAACAAAACACTTCTAGAACGGGGTAGAAACTAAGAATTGTGTTTGTGTAAGAAGGAAAATTTGATGAAAGAGATTGGGTTTGAAAGAAAACTGAGCAATCCAGGAAATGAGATCTTGAAATTTGGGTTGGTGGTATAATCCAAAAATGTGATCTGATTGGCGAATTCATCGAAACATAATATGTTCAGAATAGCTAATTTATTGAGTGCTCAATGGATTCCTTCGAAAATTCTGTTTAGACTAGACTAATAAGTTATTACTACAGCTTGTTCAAATTTTCGCTTGTGATATGAAGATGTTCTTATAAAAAGTCAGACAAAATGTAAATTAATTGAAGAAAAAACTGCACGAGGCATGTCGTTCTTTCTGTATCTCCTTTCGGCGTTTTGTCATATGCGCGTGTGGGCTGACGTGATTTTGGTTAGCGAAGTCGTCTGTGATTGGGACAATTTTAGCAGTACGTCTGATTAACAAACTGTGATGTTCCCTATAATATATTTTGCACGTGCATTGCTTCCCCAATAATTTGCGCATATAGCCATTTCAAATTTTATAAAAAAGGTCATTTACATTAACAAGAAAAAACTGAAAGAAAGAAAAATTCAGCTTCTTGTAGTTTTACCTTAAAAAACTGAGGAAATTTAAATTGTGGATATAACATATTTTATCAAATTAGATCGACACCTTTAATTTATAAGCTATGAATATTAAACTTAAAATAGAAAATAAAACAGAAAAAAAATATTATTACTTAGTTTTACGATTTTATTTTATATTTGAAATTAAAAATGTCTTGAAACTAAAAACAATACCATCGAACATTTGATATCGTTAATTTCGTATTATGACGATTGACAACAATGGCATTATATATAGGACCCTTATATAGATAATGAGTAATGTAATTTATTAATAAGAAGGATTACACATATTTATACAGAGACTTAAGAGAACCCTAGTGTTAACTAATGATATTAAGACCCTTATATATTTACAATCCCTTATACACCCCTTCAAGATGGAGAAACCCATGTGACACCAATCTTGGAGCATGCAGTCAGAAATTGCGGTCGAGATAGAGGCTTTGTTAGAGCATCCGCTAACTGATCTTCGGTAGAAACATGAGACACACGCAACATGCCTTGGAGCTAACATAAGCACTAGTTGAGACACAATCATCAACATCAGAAGCCCAATCCGCATCTGAAAAAGCATGAAGTATAAGAGGCGAGGACGTTCAGAGAAAGATACCATGTGTTAGTGTACCAGCAAGATAACGGAGTACCCGTTTACCAGCTTGCTAATGATCGTCAGTAGGACGATGCATAAATTGTGATAGACGATTGACAGCATAAGAAATATCTGGTCACGTGAATGACAGATATTGAAGACTTCCAACGACTGACAGGTATTGAGACGGATCAGCCAGAGCAAAGCCACCGTGAAGAGTAAGTTTTGGCGTTGTTGGCAATGGCGTGGAGATTGGTTTCGCATCGTGCATATTAGTCTTGGTAAGAAGATCAATAATATATTTGTGTTGCATTAAGTGAAGACCAGCCTTGGATCGAGTGGCCTCTATGCCAGAAAGTAGATAATATCAGTTGGATCCTTGATAGAGAATCGCACAGCAAAGGAGTCTAGAATCTGAGCGATAAGCTTCATATTGTTACCTGTGACCAGAATATCATCTACATACACAAAAACATAAACCAACAAAGTACCCCTATGTTTGATGAACAAAGACATATCTGCAAACGAGTTGGTGAATCCGGTGTGATTGAGATGCTGTTTTAGAGCCATATACCACTCACGCGCGCGGTGCTTGTTTAAAGCCATAGATCGGCTTCCTCAGTAGACAAACATGATGAGGTCTATCATTGTCAACAAAACCTTGTGGCTACGCTATATAAACTTCCTCTGTAAGCTCGCCCTGCAAAAATGCATTGTTCACAACTAGTTGCTTTATTGGCCAATATTGAGCAACCGTAATATCAAGGACCAAACGAATCATCGTAGACTTGATTACCGGACTAAATGTCTCTGCGTAATCAATCTCATACTTTTGATGAAAACCCTTGGCAACTAAACGCGACTTATATCAGTTCAATTGACCATTAGGATGATACTTTGTATGAAAATCCAGCGAGAGCCAATGACATTTTGTGTTGGAAGAGAAGGTACTAAATCCCACGAGTGATTAGCAAGTTGAACATTGTTGAAAAATAAGAAAATGAGAATATAATTTAACATAAATTTGGAAGTTTGGTTACTAAAATTACATCATTCAACATTAAAAATGTCAAGAATAAGAAAGACATGTATATATATGTGAGAACAGTAAATAAAGTCAAATTTCAATTTCTTACGAATCACATGGGTCAATAAGGGTGGGGCTAGAAAATACAAGTTGTATTATTCCTGCATGCGCGTCAGATGTGTTTATATTACTTCACTCTTTAGAAAACGTTTATTTTATTTTGCATGCAGAAGTTGTAATTAAGAATCCGTAGGCATCTTAATTACGACTCCATTTTGTACTGATTTCAGAGAAATTTGGGGATATACAATTCAGACAAGTTGAGATATCTTCTAATTTCCTTCTTTCCTTTTATGGAAATATATATTAATTTCGAAAATGATATGTGAGGGAAGAAATGTCCACCTTCGTGGGCTCTAAATCAATAGTAATAACGATATAAAATACAATTTTGTATGTTAACCACAATCCACAAAACGATATATATAGACAAATAAGACTGTAAGAGCATGGGTTTTGATAGGAATAATTTTGGTGTTACATATATAGATAAATTTTAGTAAAATATTATTTTGTTGTTGATTATCCTAAATATATGGCCTTTTGATTGAAAATATGTAGGGTTATTTGTATGAAAGGATATATAACATTATATATGACGTTATCTTTTTTTTTATAAAAGTTCAAAATATAAACTAAAAAAAGATATGGTCTCTGGTTTGATGATAATTTTCAATTTTGCATTTCTAATTTTTAATATGATATTCTTTTAATCATACTTAATAAAAACTGTAACATGCCCTTTGTCCTTAACTACCAAATTTGAACTCTGGATTTGAGTGAGACCGAATTAAACTCTCCTGCTAGTTTGTATGTGTGTTTATTCTTCCCTTATTTTTATTGATTTATTAGATTATGAAACTCCTAAAACCCAAACCCATAAAAACTCGTACCAAATCCAATTGTATACAACTTGTCGGTTCCATCAATTCCATCAATCACCTAACAAACTTATACAAAAATATCCAAAACTAAGAGTTAAAAAAAAAAGGCCTTTGCTGTTGTGGCCCAAAGCCCAAAAGGTGACTCTAAGCCGACTCGGTAATCGGTACGAAAAGATTATTAATTAAAAAGGTTTGATTGGCTTTGGTTCGAATTTATTATAGTGTATAATATCGGAAGAGAGATCACGTGAGGCGCATGTGACATCCAACGAATGGCCAATCACTGAAAAGTGAAGAAGACTTTATTACCCCATAAAAAAAGGGAAGCATCTCTCTCTCTCTCTATATCTCTTTTTATTTTCTTTTCAAAACCAAAACTTTGCATCTACCTCTCTCTCTCTCTCTCCATTTGGCGATAGAAGTCATGTACCAATCATCTTCCTCCACGTCATCATCATCGCAGAGATCGTCGCTTCCCGCCGGAGGCGGAGGACTGATCCGATACGGCTCAGCTCCGGGATCGCTTCTAAACTCTGTGGTGGACGAAGTCATCGGAGGAGGGTCAAACGCTCGTGACTTCAATGGTTATCAGCCTTCGGATAATAACTTCATCGGTAATTTCTTCACCGGCGCTGACTCATCCTCGCTGAGATCCGATTCGACGGCCTGTGGAGTCAACTCATCCGACGGACAGAAACAGCTAGGTAATAATAAAGATATCTTCCTCGACAGATCCTACGGTGGATTCAATGAGATCTCCCTGCACAAAGGCAACGAACTAGAAGGATCAGGAAATAGCTCCGGATCTTACTCTCTCGCTAGACAACGTAGCTCTCCCGCCGATTTCTTCAGCTACCTCGCCGCAGATAAAAACAGTGAGTCTTGAATTCTACTATTTATTTTTCAAGAACATTAATTGTGATGAGTGAGAGAGACACGTTTACTCAATTTCTGAACTCGAACTTAGGATTTGCCGTAATCGTAATGTCGTTACGAGATGTAGTTATTCAATGATTCATTGCTGAATCAAAGATCCATTTTATGAAATGAAGTCTAACCACGAGGCTGCTGAGGGTACTTTCGGTATTTCTCACTATAAGTATATAGTTTTCTGTATATACGATCGCCATATAAATAAGTTGACATTGTGAGATCGAATATATTAGGGTCGTTGATATTTTTGCTGGTTGGTAATTGTGCAAGACGTGATCCTCGTATTTTGAAATGACGAAAGTACCCTTTTGATACGAACCACGTGCTTCAAAATACCAGCAAAATGTGGCTCGGTTACCCTTAGTTTTTGGATATTATTTTATATCTTCGAGGAATCCTATAAACACAAGTTGCATTTTTAAATAAGAGGATGGGGTTTTTTAGTTCGTAACCAATAGTATTTCTGCTGACGTGGCGAAATTTCATTGGTTGTTAAGAAGATTATTTAAATGGAAAGCGATAGATCTAGTTGGTGGATCTGTCCCTTTATTTTTTGTTTCTTTGGTTCTGATGATTCGTGCTTTGCTTCGTTGTTATCTAATAAATAATATCTTCCACCTAGCCTGGATGTGACTTCCGATTTCCATAAAACTACACTTATTTACAGTTACGTACACCACTGTTTCTAATATTTGATGTAAATGTATATTAATTTCTCAAACTTTTCACATAATGTCATTATAATATAGTTTACATTGTAATCAGATTTCTCATTGAACCAACCAACCAGTGATTATAATCCGCAAGGAGGGTCTAATGCGGGACGAGGACATTCGAGACTGAAGTCTCAGCTAAGCTTCACGAGTCATGACTCTCTGGCCCGGATCAACGAGGTCAATGAGACCCCTGTCCACGACGGTTCAGGTCATTCCTTTTCGGCGGCTAGCTTTGGTGCTGCCGCTACTGATTCTTGGGATGACGGTTCCGGTTCAATAGGGTTTACCGTGACCCGACCCAATAAACGATCCAAGGACATGGACTCAGGTCTTTTCTCACAGGTACCGTTTATATTTCGGATTTGTTTTTATTATTGACAATAAAATAGTGAGAAGTTTTGTTTTAAGATAGACATAAATTTTAACTAGTGAAGGTGAATGCAGCAAACTCTTAATTCCTCTTTATTGTTGTTGTTGGGCTCAAGTGGCAAACTCTTACCGAATCTCTTTATTATTGGTTTTGCAGTATAGTCTTCCTTCAGACACTTCAATGAACTACATGGATAACTTCATGCAGCTTCCAGAAGATTCTGTGCCATGCAAAATTCGGGCCAAACGCGGCTGCGCCACCCACCCGAGAAGTATCGCTGAGCGGGTCAGTTAAAAAAAATTATTGTATTTAACGACGGAAAACTTTTTCTCTAAATTTAGCAACAAATTTATCCCTAATCATCAGTCACACACTCACACTTTAGTAATAGATAACTACGCTTAGAAAAGAGAAAAGTTCGGTTGCTATGTTAAGACAAATTCACCAAAACATTATGTTAAACAAAATTTAATGTAGAACTCTCTCTTTTTTTGCCCTCATATTTTATAAAAAAATATATGTTTATATATGCTGATGATATATATTATATAGGAGAGGAGAACCAGAATAAGCGGGAAATTAAAGAAGCTACAAGATCTTGTCCCCAACATGGATAAGGTTACTTTGAATCATATCAAATTTAGTATATGTGGTAGCATTACTTGTAAAATTAAAAAGTTTATTTACTTATACAATATTACTTGTTACTGCTTTTCTTAGCAAACAAGCTATTCAGACATGCTGGATTTAGCTGTACAACACATCAAAGGCCTTCAACATCAACTTCAGGTTCCCTACAAAACTATCAATTATCTTATTGTTCTGTTTAGGTCAGCTGAATCCATTTTCAGTATATATATTAACCTATTTTCATCTACAAACGCAGAATTTGAAAAAAGATCAAGAGAATTGCACGTGCGGATGCAGTGAGAGACCAAGCTAGCTGCTGGCTGCAACCCTAACGGTAGGGATTATCCTAATTTTTTTTTTGATGCTCCGATTTTTATCATATGTTGTTTGATAGTATATATAAGAGAATTAGAGAGGATGTAAATAAACAGATTATTAAATGCCTAATTCTCTTATAAGCTTTCCATTCGTTATCTTTATAAGATAGAATAATAAAGATTGTCCATTATGTTTTTTTTTTAAAGTGTTATGCTCTGATGAGGTTGCTTATTTTGTAAGAACTTTGATATGAATTTTAAAACTAATTCGAGTTATGAGTAAAGCAACTAGTTTCCATTATTCGGTTATCTAATTCTCTCTATATATTGTCATAAAGTATTTCTTGAAATAGAAGTCAGAAGTGGGTGACTAAATATTCCAAGTTAAAAAAGCAGAATTCACGTACCAAAGCTCGTTGATCATATGCATTATACTGATGAAATGTTATCATACATGGTTATTTTTTTCGGTGATTTGAATGATGATCATGGTCCTAGCTAGTAATTAAAAACATGCAAATGGATGGACGTTACTATAGAGAAATAAATAAAAATTATATATGTACAGTACAGTATGTGTAAACTGTAATGGTGCCTAATCCGGAATACTCTTTTTGGTAGCATTAGCACATGCATGTTGGAAATGGGGTTTCTATAAAACCACACTAGCGTGTATGCACGTTATAAAGGTACGTAGATTCATCCTTATAATTAAAGATGATTTTTTTCTTTAATTGTACATACAGATTTAGCGTGTATTTAGTATGTAAATAACGTGAAACGTCAATGTAGTCACGATTTTAGTTAATTAATACATTCTTGATAATCGCTTCAAATCAAATTATGGATCCAAGACATGGCGTCATGAGTTAACCATAACCTAGCTAGTCAGTGCAAAACCGAAAGTAAAAATATTTATCTCCCTCCTCTACGTTACCAAGAAGTCCACCAACGTGGTAGGAATTTGTAAAAACCAAAAAAAACAAATCAGGGGAAAGTCGTAAATGTTTTTTAAAAAGAATAAAGAAGTATATAAAAAAAAGTAACAAAATCAAGAAGGATTAATAAATAAATAATTAAACTGATATTTGGGAAATAAAGAAATAAAAGAAAAATGGAGTGATATTAAAGGAGGGGCACTTAATGCGCAGTATGTCTTCTTGCCAGCTTGTTGCACCGTCCTCCTTCCTCTCTCTCTAAAACCAGACCAACTTCTCTCTCTAGAAACCGAAAGACAGAGAGAGGGAAGAAGGCGAAGAAGGAAAGAAATTAAACGATGTCTTCGGACGACGAAGGAAGAGAGGAATACCTCTTCAAGATTGTGGTAATTGGCGACTCTGCGGTCGGTAAATCGAATCTTTTGTCTCGTTACGCTCGTAACGAGTTCAGTGCGCATTCCAAGGCCACGATCGGAGTCGAGTTTCAGACTCAGAGCATGGAGATTGAAGGTAAAGAGGTTAAGGCCCAGATTTGGGACACTGCTGGCCAGGAACGTTTCCGTGCCGTCACTTCTGCTTATTACCGTGGCGCCGTCGGTGCACTCGTCGTTTACGACATCACTCGCCGCACCACCTTTGAGAGCGTCGGACGTTGGCTCGATGAGCTTAAGAGTAAGAGTCTCGATTTTGATAAAAGGATTTATAGGATTTGATTTCGCGAGTTTTTTATCTGATGGGATGTGAATCGTTCGATTTGACTATTGGGATGATTTATTAGGTCATAATGTTGACTAGAATTCTGGAAATTTCTTGCATCTGAAGGTCTAGGGAGAGACTTTAATTGTGACTTAGCTGCAATTTTGAGGGTTCAAATCTTCTCACTATCTAATTATAGTAAATTTCTGGGATAATATGTGTGCATATTTATTCCTAGTCTCTCTATATATATAGATTAGCCTCTCTATATATGTGTATAAAAGTTTACCCATGTTTCTGCAGCAACACAACAGAGCATTGTCCTGAACCGCTTGAGAAAGTATTGCAGAAAGATGCTTTTCGATTTTAGAACATAGGAAGATCCTATAACATTCCATTTCATAAGATCATGTTCAGTGTTTTCCTTCAATTCTTCTTGATTTTCATTTTCTGCAGCTAACTAGAAAGAACAGATGAGAGTTCTTCAATTTGTCCAACTTCTTATGCTCATGATTCTCATCATTATGTTGATACTCAATACATGGATCATTAGACTTCGTTTTTACATTTCCGTTTTTATGTAAAACTATTGAAATCAAAGTGTCGGCATTCGTTCTGTTTTTGTTTTGTTATGTTTTCCAGTCCATTCGGATACAACGGTGGCGAGAATGCTGGTGGGCAACAAGTGTGACCTTGAAAACATAAGAGCGGTGAGCGTGGACGAAGGCAAGGCCCTAGCAGAAGCAGAGGGACTGTTCTTTGTGGAAACATCGGCACTTGATTCCACCAATGTTAAAACAGCTTTTGAAATGGTGATACTTGATATCTACAATAACGTGAGCCGTAAGCAACTGAACTCAGACACTTATAAAGATGAACTCACCGTGAATCGGGTAAGTCTTGTTAAGGATGATAACACTGCCTCCAAACAAACCGGATCCGGTTTCTCTTGCTGCTCTTCCACTTAAAAAAGAAACCCGAAAGAATCTATTTTTTATTTTATTCTTCCCTTTCTTTCTCAATTGTAAACTTTACATAAATTTTATATTGTTTTTTTTTTAATAGAAAGAAAAAAAAAATTCATGAATTGTAATTTATTATTTGTCTCTTTCTTCTCCTGTTATAATTTTGGCAAATATTGAAATGATCTATTTTTTGTTTTTTTTTCTTTTCTTTGTAATAATACTTCCTATTTTAAATAAGTTAATTTGATTGGTTTTGTGACTTTTGTCATTATTTGGGAAAAGCGAGGGAAAAGAAATTCCAAATAGAAAAAAAAAAAAAAGATGACTTTTTGCTTTTTCATGGAGATGGTTTTCTCTGGTTTTGTAACGACGAAGACGAACGGAGAATAATTTCTTCCCCTTTTCTAATTTTTTCAACATCATTCTTCAACTTTTCTCCTTTGTCTATTTCTCACGGTGGCGATGTCATCACCTCCGTTAAGCTGCCGTCTTCTCGCGGCGGCGTTGGCCCTCTATCTGATAGGTTTGTTGTGCGTGGGGGCTGACACGAAAGATGGTACCGCTCCCAAGATTCCTGGTTGTACCAATGATTTTCAAATGGTAACACAACTTTACCAAATTCGAAGTTATCCGGAATTGTTCTCTTCTCCATCTGTGCCTTTGTCGAACGGGAACCTTATGTATATATTGATTTGAATTGTCTCATGGAATCCAATTCCGCAAATGCAGTCTTTTTTTTTGTTTTGGGGGTTTTCTATGTGAATGTTAATTTCCAATAAGTTAGGTTAAAGTCCTTCATTGAAATCTAATTTGTGTGGATTTCATCCGAGATTGATACCAAGTTGTCATGATTCGCTATGATATAAAACATGTTCCTTTTACCCACACTATAATGTGATTCGATGTCTCCCGACCAATATTGAGGTTTCTCTGTTTCAGGTTTATCATCAGTTGTCTAACCTATAGATTCATCATGCAACTACTACTGATTATTGAAATATTTTTATTGTTTTTAATTTAATATTGTATCCAGGTCAAAGTAGAGAATTGGGTTGACGGAGAAAATGGTGAGACTTTTACAGCCATGACTGCACAGTTTGGCACCATGCTTCCATCTGATAAAGACAAAGCTGTTAAACTCCCCGTTGCTCTTACCACTCCTTTGAGCAGTTGCTCCAATTTAACCTCTAAGGTCTTCTTCCTCTTTCTTTTCCATCTTTTACACCATTGTACGGTCTTTGTTCTCCAAAATCAAAACCTTTGTTTAGAATTTTGTAATAGCGAAGCTAGGGAGAAAGCTCAAACACGACAGATCATAATGTTGATGAACGTTGTTCTTTGAATGGATTCATCTCAAAATGCAAAGAGAGATGATGTTTTCTTTTTGCAGCTATCTGGTTCGATTGCGTTATCTGTACGTGGCGAATGTACTTTCACATCTAAGGCTGAAGTTGCACAGGCCGGAGGAGCTGCAGCTTTGGTGTTAATCAACGACAAAGAAGGTTGAGATTTTGTATTCAATCCCCGAAAATGTTTTCCCACTTTGCTATTTCTTGCTTTGTGATTCTTGTTCTGATGGGCGTCTGACATCTGTTTCTCCTATCTTTGCGTTTTAAGAACTGGATGAGATGGTTTGTGATGAGAAAGATACCTCCTTAAATGTTTCTATACCTGTTTTGATGATTACAACGTCATCTGG
The DNA here is from genome assembly GCA_900406565.1 of Turritis glabra. NCBI lineage: Eukaryota > Viridiplantae > Streptophyta > Magnoliopsida > Brassicales > Brassicaceae > Turritis > Turritis glabra. Next base: position 11,588,061 of record OVBN01000030.1, on the reverse strand, counting down.
AGATGTACTGAGGAAATCCATTATGCAAAATAAGAAAGGTAAGGCCTTAGCCTTTTATATTTGCGACGCCCTTTATGGATCCTCATATCTTGACTGGCCTTACCCACTCAAAAGATCCTCATATTTTCAGTCTCACCATCTCTATGATAGCCTATCTGTGTCTTTTGTTACTGTTGTTTTGATGGCTATGTGGTTTCCTCTGTGATTTTTGATGCAGTGGAGCTTTTATTGTATGCTCCAAAGAGCCCAATTTTGGATTATGCAGTGGTCTTCCTCTGGCTGATGTCTGTTGGAACAGTTTTCATTGCTTCTGTTTGGTCACATGTCACCAGTCCTAAGAAGAATGATGCGCAATACGATGAACTATCACCAAAGGTGTAGTATACTTTGCATTTTGGGGTTCTACTGAAACCAAACTTCACTTTAACATCTGAGCATAGATGAAATCATGAAAATATATTTTTGTTAGAAATTACTTAAAACATCCACTTGTTTTATAGGTATACACTATTTCTTGTTCTTTTAATAAATCATAACATCTGAAAATTTTGGCAGAAATCTTCAAATGATGATGCTACCAAAGCTGACGCTGAAGAGGAAACTCTTGATATCACTGCTAAGGGTGCTGTTATCTTTGTCATATCAGCGTCCACATTCCTCATTTTGCTCTTCTTCTTCATGTCATCGTGGTTCATCTTGATCCTGACCATTTTTTTCTGCATTGGTGGTATGCAGGTAATGTTGGTTACTCTTGAGCATATCCTTAGTTTTATGGCTCAGTAGCTAAAATTTATGATCGATTTCTAGTAACAACTTGATAATAAACTTTCTTTATCATTATTTTCCTGTTAGAAATTTAAATCATGATGAATATGTGAAATGAAACAGAGGCTCCCTAACCTTAGTATTGTTATGTCAATATCATAATTATTAATATATTTTCAATCTCAGGGAATGCATAATATTATCACTACACTCATAAAAAGGTACTCTCAGAAACCCAATTAAGTTGTTGAACCATGAAAGAGCTCTATTCCAGCTAGTTAAAAGCATCATGTGATGCTATCTCTTTATTCATGTTTTTGTTTCTGCAGGAGATGCAATAAATGCGGCCAGAAGAATGTAAAACTCCCTCTGCTTGGGAATACCTCAATTCTCTCACTCGTGGTTCTGTTATTCTGCTTTGTGGTTGCTGTCCTCTGGTTTATAAAGCGCAAAACTTCGTATGCATGGGCCGGCCAAGATATTTTTGTAAGTCCTTTTTAGCCTGGTATTTTTACAGTTGTCTTAAGCCAAATCATCCCTATGTATTTTGGTTCTTCTTTGATGTTTTGACTTATGTCTAAACAAAACTATTGGCTTGACTTATTCAACATTACTTTCACTTGTTGTCCAAATCCGACTCAAGGTTCTGTTTTGTTTTAGACATTTATCGGTTGACCACTAATTTGAAGCAATTAGTTTATCATGATTTTGGTTCAATATTGTCCTTAGTTGGCTTTCCAAGCTTGACGTATCACGTGACAGGGTATTTGCTTGATGATAAATGTCTTGCAAGTGGCTCGGCTACCTAATATCAGGGTAAGTTTTCTGTTTGTATTTTCCACGTATATTTCTTTGTGATTTCTTTGTATGTGTTCTAATGGGTGTCTCACATTTAGGTTGCTACCATTCTTCTCTGTTGTGCATTTTTCTATGACATCTTTTGGGTATTTCTGTCACCACTAATCTTCAAGCAAAGTGTAATGATTGCGGTGAGTTTTCGATATTTTCCTCCATTTACCAAAGTGTGTCTCACAAACTAATACTTAGTTCTGTTTCTGCAAGGAGAAAAATATTTAATGCTCTTTCTTCAAAAATCCCTCATTTCATATGATTTATGAGCTTAAGCCTCATCAAACCAGAGCATGTTTACCATAAGTGTGTTGTACCTTTTACTTCCGAGCATGATCTGTATCGGATAGTTGCTCCAAACACCCGAAGATTGAGTTTGAGTTGCACTTGTTGTAATTTCATCTCAGTGTAGAATGTTTGCACATAGTGAGAGCTAAGAAGGTCGATGATAGGTTAACCTCAATCATGTACATGTTGGATACTATATTATCCTGTTTGTGTTAATCTATGGCATAGGTTGCACGTGGGAGCAAAGACACTGGAGAATCTATTCCCATGCTTTTGAGGATTCCACGGCTTTCTGATCCCTGGGGTGGTTACAACATGATCGGTTTTGGAGACATTCTTTTTCCGGGCCTTCTCATATGCTTTATTTTCAGGTAACCCTCGTATGCATTGGCTTAATAATCTAGTTTACGGCACTAATTGTATGCACATACTCTGTTTCAAATGCTGTCCTTATTCAACATGCGTGATCTCAATTTGTTTGTTTGACCGCTTATTAATTCTTTTGCTCTCAGATATGACAAGGAAAATAACAAGGGAGTTTCGAATGGATATTTTCCATGGTTGATGTTTGGCTACGGACTTGGCCTTTTCTTAACATACTTGGGATTGTATGTTATGAATGGACACGGTCAACCTGCATTGCTCTATCTTGTCCCTTGCACGCTCGGTATCTCGTTTATCTCATGAAAGCCTCCGAATTCTGATGGAGTCATTTACCTTGTCACTGTTCAAACCTGAAAAAAATGCAAGGTTTCTTACCTGTAGTGCGGTTTGCAGGAATCACGGTCATCCTCGGGTTGGTGAGGAAAGAACTCAGAGACTTGTGGAACTATGGGACTCAACAGCATTCAGCTTCAGATGTAAATCCATCTCCACAAGCATAGATTGCTCCAACATAACTTAAATCTCTGGAGACTAAAGAAGAAGAAGAAGAAAATAAACGAACATCATTTTTTGTTTCACCCATAAATGTAAGAAATCTACACTTTTGGTGCATACACATATATGTAGTCTCCAGCCCACCAAACGTATATAATGTAATGTATACACGAATATTTCACCAACTTCTATATCTAAATGGACAAGTTTGTATATCCCCACGCTGGTTATACTGTACAAATAGGAATAGGCATACGGCGGGTCGAACTAATATTCTTAGGAACATATGACAAGGAAAATATACGATATAGAACGAATTTGGATTAAACTAATATTCTTAGGAACTGGCACTGCCAATATAAGACCGACAAGAGACAGATCTATTAAAGGAGAGACCTTTAAATCAAAACGGTGTCGTGTCATGTTTCTAAATTGTTGCCAGTCTTTTGCACATATGCACTTACTTGGTAATGTGTGTGTGTGTATATATAGATGCAGAGGTATTAAAAGCGAACTCAGAGCAGATCTGGAAAGAAGAAGAAGAACTCTTTACTGTTAATTTTAGCCGGCGGGAAACGGATAATTTTGGGGAGGAAAAAGCTCTTTTCTCTCCCCTAACAATACCATCCCTCTTTTTGCTTAAACCCTAATCCTCGAGATCCTTCAAACCCTAACATTTTCAATTTCAATTTCAATTAGAGGGGAGAGCGAGAGAACCTTACCCAACAGCATTTACACTCTTCCCCCAAATAATTTCAATGTCGTGTGTCCCAAAACCTTTACCGGAAGAAGATACCCAAAGCAAATCCGATATCCCTGTTCGTTACGCCTCTCTTGAGAGCGTCTACTCCGTTTCATCTTCTTCGTCATCGTTGTGTTGTATTAGCGCCGCTGGTTCACATAAGAAGGTCAATGCCCAGAAGCATTCAATGAGCGATGCTTTACAAGGTCATGCGGGTGATTTTGATTTGCGGCCTCATCGGCGACCGGAGATTGTTCACGTCTACTGTCGCCGTAAGAGGAAGAGGAGGAGGCGGCGGGAGTCTTTCGTCGAGTTAGCGATAGCTCAGAATGAGGGGTTAGAGAGAAAGGATGGGATTGTGAAAACTGAAAGTACGGAGCTTGAGGAGGAGGAGGAGGGGGACAAGAAGAAGCCGAAGAAGAGGAGGATTGGTATTGGCGAGCTGATGAAATTGGGCGTGGATTCTACTACTTTAAGCATCTCTGATACCCCGGGTTTAAGGGGATGTCGAATTAAAGCTGTGTGTAGCGGAAGTAAACAAAATGGATCTTCCCGGAGTAAGAAGACTTTTGTCAAGAATCAGGAGAAGGTTCTCACGGCTTCTGCTACTGCTAAGAAATGGGTCAGGTTAGGATTCACTTACCAATTATTCTCCCGGTTAGGAACTGTGTGATCTCCGAGATAAGTCATTGGTTAAAATGTATACGCTTCTAAGAATAGTGGCGTCTTCTACTGTATGCCCTGTTGTTTTACAATACGGCGTTCACAATGTACACGTTTTAGTGCTAATTGGCACACCATCTGTTAGTTTGATGTTGTATGATGAGCGAGTTTTGGCATGGCAGGTTGAGTTATGATGGTGTCGATCCTACAACTTTCATTGGGCTGCAATGCAAGGTAAGCGTTGAGCTATAAAGTTATGTGCTTTAGCTATTCCATTCTATCTTTATGAAAGGGACCTGTTAACAGTTGATTTTTGTCTAATCTCTAGGTTTTTTGGCCATTGGATGCTGTTTGGTATCCTGGTTCTATCATTGGATATAATGTAGAGACAAAGCATCACATTGTAAGTTATTTCTGTCTATTGTATCTGGCTCTTGTCATTATTTTTGGATTTTTGGTGACTGATGGAATCTCTAAATGCCTCTTTTTCATTACTAAAATATATTACAGGTTAAATATGGAGATGGAGATGGCGAGGAATTAGCTCTTCGTCGTGAAAAGATCAAATTTTTGATTTCTCATGACGAGATGGAGTTGCTAAACATGAAGTTTGGTACTAATGATGTGGCCGTTGATGGTCAAGATTATGATGAACTGGTTATATTGGCTGCTTCGTTTGAGGAGTGCCAAGATTTTGAGCCTAGAGACATTATATGGGCGAAACTAACTGGTGAATGCTTTAAACCGAACCGATTTCTGTATTCTTGTACACTTATTTTCTTACCTTTTTGTAGAAAATATTTAGGCATATAACCTCCCTTTATGGTGTAAGAAACATGATGCTGTCAGGTTGAAGTCAAAAAAAAAAAAAAAAAACATGATGCTGTTAGGAAGCATATTAGTCACCATCTTTTTCTTTAAGATCTAATTGCTGTTAGAATTTTGTGGTGCTTAGTAAGCATGTATTGCCTAGCCTTCAAACATTCTGGTTTAGAATAAACTTCTGAAGAAAACTAATTATGCATACTGAGAACCATACTGCTGTGTTTGTTAACTTTTCCGGACAGGTCATGCTATGTGGCCAGCAATTATTGTGGATGAGTCTGTTATTGTAAAGCGGAAAGGTCTAAACAACAAGACATCTGGAGGAAGATCAGTCCTCGTACAGTTTTTCGGCACCCATGATTTTGCTAGGTTAGCAAATCTTCTTAATATCTTTAGAGATCTTGTTGTACTACAGAATTGTTGAACTTAATGTTACACATCATAATTTCGAAGTGGAAATTGACTATTTTTCCTTTTGTTATATAGAATACAAGTCAAACAAGCGGTCTCATTTCTTAAAGGGCTTCTCTCACGGTCTCCCCTGAAGTGCAAGCAACCTCGGTTTGAAGAGGCCATGGAGGAAGCAAAAATGCAAGTTTCTCTTGCTTTTCACTGGCATTCTACTTTTTTGATTTCCCAATATAGTGAAGTTAACAAACAGACCATTTCCGTATGTTTTATCCGAACAAGAACGTGATGCCTGTGTTAAATTGCTGTATCTGACCTCGCCCAGGTACCTAAAAGAATATAAGCTTCCAGGAAGGATGGATCAACTTCAAAAAGTTGCTGATACTGATTTTTCGGAAAGGACTAATAGTGGAGAAGAGGACAGCTCAAACTCTGGTGATGATCACACAAAAGATGGAGAAGTCTGGTTGCGACCAATGGAACTTGGAGATTGCTTGCATAGAATCGGAGATCTGCAAATAATTAATCTTGGTAATATTTAAAACTAATTAGTTTGTTGGATCATCCTTGGTTGGAATGGACTCTGCTCATTATGCATAGGCGTATATCACTTGTCTTTGTCTGCCAGGAAGGATCGTGACAGACTCCGAACTTTTCAAGGATAGTCGGCATACTTGGCCGGAAGGTTATACAGCTATAAGAAAGTTTATATCACTAAAAGGTCAATTGGTTACCAGTTTTTGTGCTTTTCTATATTAACCAGGCATTTTTTTGTCTCATATATGTGCGATTTCTTGTTTTGACTTTAAGCAGATCCTGATGCATCTGCCATGTACAAGATGGAAGTGCTTAGAGATGCCGAGTCAAAGACTCGGCCTGTTTTCAGAGTAACAACCAACAGCGGTGAGCAGGTTAGGTTTTTAGGTGAAGGCTTGTGTGCATAGAAAGTTTGTTATAGCCATGTTTTAAATTGATACTTGATCTTTGGACAGTTCAAAGGGGACACTCCATCTGCCTGCTGGAACAAAATATATAATAGGATAAAAAAGATTCAGAGTGCTTCCGATAGTCCTGATGTTTTGGGTAAAGGACTTCATGAATCTGGTACAGATATGTTTGGCTTCTCCAACCCAGAAGTCGATAAACTTATTCAGGTTTTTTCTTGAATCTGAAGTTATTTGTAGTGGTTTTAGTTGTCTCCTTTTACTCCTTCATTCACTGGACTCTCAAGAGTTTTCGCTAGGTTCTCCGTTGTACTCATTTCGGGACCCTGAAAACTTTGCAGTGCTCTGCCTTCTGTTTTGCAGTTAAAATGCATTATTAGGCATCTTTATGTTTGGCATGGAAGTTTTATATTATTAAGCTATATGCATTAAATATTTCTCCTTATCTTTTTGCGAGAGCATTTGAACTCTTAGAGAAACTAAGGGTGGGTCCTGGCTGCATTATTTACAAAGGAACCAAGTTTCACCGAAGATTTCACCATTACGATAGCTAATCTCTATAAAAAAATGTTGACTTCTCTTTATGTACTTTTTTGTGTTGGTAGATTTCCAATTTCTTACTTTGCAATATTCTTCAGCTTCTAGCAATTGCATTTTATTATATGTTGTGCCCTATAATAAGTCTTGACCTAACTGGCAGGGGCTATTACAATCCAAACCACCTTCGAAGGTTTCTCAGCGCAAATATAGTTCGGGAAAGTATCAAGATCATCCTACTGGTTACCGACCTGTACGGGTGGACTGGAAAGATCTTGATAAGTGCAATGTCTGCCACATGGATGAGGTTAACATTGCTTTTCTTTCTTGATTGAACGGTTTGTATGCTTAACTAATCTTGTACGCCTTAATAAGTTAGTTCTGACTTAGATTTTCTTGTCTGCAGGAATATGAGAACAATTTGTTCCTGCAATGTGATAAATGTAGAATGATGGTATTGCTTATTTTATATCCTTTCAGCTCTATACTCTAAAGTGGCTGGCATCTTTTCTTTTTCCTGATGATGCTCATTTCAAAAGTTTTGATCCTGAACTAGGTCCATACTAGATGCTATGGGCAACTGGAACCCCGTGATGGCATTCTGTGGTTGTGCAACTTGTGTCGTCCTGGCGCTCTTGATATTCCTCCTCGATGTTGTCTTTGTCCTGTAGTAGGTAATTTAACCAAACCCTTTCGGTATGAAGTCTTTAGGTTTTTGTTAATGACCAACTAATTAACTTTCAGGGGGCGCTATGAAGCCGACAACTGATGGACGCTGGGCTCATCTGGCTTGTGCCATATGGATCCCAGGTATAATCTTCACCATTTGATATGTTACTCTGTATGTTTCTGCTTTCTACTAAGGATTTTGGAGCTTTACCTTTATTATCCAAGATGTATGAGCAACAATTGTGATATTATGCAGAAACATGCTTATTGGATGTCAAGAAGATGGAACCGATCGATGGGGTTAATAAAGTCAATAAGGTTTGAGCTCTATTCTCTTTCAGTTTCCTTTATATCTGTTTTCTTAGATAGAGTTAGTTGCCTTTTCAACAAGAGAAGCATAGTCTAATTTTCAGTAGCCACGTGATGCTTAAATAGTTGTTTTTTTTTCTTCACACTTCAAAACAGGATCGTTGGAAATTATTGTGCAGCATCTGTGGTGTATCATATGGAGCTTGTATCCAGGTAAGAATTATTTTGATGGCAAGAAAAAGCTGAATCATTGTTTACCATTCACACATGACAATATTTTTATTGCTTCCTTGTTTAGACTCTTACATAAATATTAGTCACTGAATAAAGTAATTAACTAGAAACAATGGTGCTCATTTTCAGTGTTCAAATAGTTCTTGTCGAGTGGCATATCATCCACTATGTGCACGAGCTGCTGGTCTCTGTGTTGAGGTACTTTCATATCCTACAGGAAATCATAAGATTCTGCAGTCATTCATATATGTTTACTCAACCACACAGATTTTACAAAAGAGATTGTTCTAACTATGATAGCATTTTGTAGCTTGCAGATGAGGATAGGCTTTTGCTTTTATCAATGGAGGATGATGAAGCAGATCAGTGCATCCGCCTGCTTTCATTTTGCAAGAGGCATCGACAAACATCAAATGACCACCTAGAAACAGAGTACATGATCAAACCTGCTCATAATATCGCCAAGTATCTCCCACCTCCTAATCCATCTGGCTGTGCTCGCACTGGTATGCGGTTGCATTGATCAATATTTGCTGCTGCTAGAAATAAAAGTGTAGAGTTACTGCACCTATTTGGGATGGAATTGTTTTGCTTGAAATGCTCTTACCTCACATGTGGCAATGTGTGTCTTTTGTTCAGTTTTAATGATCTTAGGACTTTTATATTTTATCCTCAGAGATCTAATCTCATGTATTTTTCACATTGTGCTTGCTTGTATTCATGTTCACATCTAAAAGAGGGCACTGTTTAGGTCAGTTTATAGCTTTATCTTGTAGAATTATTAACGTATTTCCCTCTGTTTCTGGTAGAGCCATATAATTATCTTGGAAGAAGAGGACGAAAGGAACCCGAAGCTCTTGCTGGTGCTTCTTCAAAACGTTTATTTGTTGAGAATCAGCCGTATATTGTTGGCGGATACTCTCGACATGAATTTTCAACCTACGCACGCATTTATGGATCGAAGATGTCACAAATAATTACTCCAAGCAATATTCTATCTATGGCCGAGAAATATACATACATGAAGGAAACTTACAGGAAGAGATTAGCATTCGGTAAGCATTTGATCAACAATCACAAAAGATGTTACTACTTGTCAAAGTTTCTGCTATGTTGCCTCAATTTTTCATGCCTTTGGGGGGTTTTAAAGATCAAATTAAGAAGGTAAAACTGGTAGGATTTTTTTTTCTCCTTTGGGGGATGTATGGTGCATTCTTGAGATGGGTCTCTGAAAATAGTGATCGTTTTACTTATTATGGATTAGACGGGTAAGCGATTCCATAAACCCTAACATATCTATCAAAACTAATTTTCTCTGAATATTTGTTTTCCTCTAAATGGTATACTTTCTTTTACAGGGAAATCGGGAATCCATGGTTTTGGGATCTTTGCAAAGCTTCCACACAGGGCAGGAGATATGGTTAGGCATTCATAAATTGAACTGTCCATTTTTCCATAGTAGAGCGTCAGTCATGACAATATTGCGAATTGGGTGGGTGCAGGTGATTGAATACACTGGTGAACTTGTTAGGCCGCCAATAGCTGACAAGAGAGAACATCTTATATACAACTCAATGGTGGTACGTATCTGGCCTTGTACATTTTATACTCTAGAGAAATCTCTGAGCAACATTGGGCCTAATTATAAGCACATTGATCTCTGGCTTTTCTCATCTAGAACAATACATCATTTTACATTTATCTAATTTAATGATTGGTTTTTTGGCTCGAGCACTGAACATTCTTTTAGCATTCCCTTAAACAACCTGTGTTGTTACTTGTTAGTATTTACACATCTTTCTAACTTATACTCACTGATTTTTGGGATCTGATATTTTTGGTTATGAGTACTGAATTGTTAGGTATCAATTTGCCAAAATAATTTCTGTTATGATATAGGGTGCTGGGACCTATATGTTTAGAATTGATAATGAGCGGGTCATAGACGCAACTAGGACAGGAAGTATTGCCCACCTGATCAATCACTCATGTGAGGTATGGTCAAGTAGTTTTGACAATTTGTTATTTGATTAGTTAGCATCTGTAATATCATCATTACTTATGGATATGTTTCTTTACAGCCAAATTGCTATTCAAGAGTCATTAGTGTTAATGGTGATGAGCATATAATCATATTTGCAAAGAGGGATGTCGCAAAATGGGAGGAGCTGACCTATGATTATAGGTTTCTCTTTGTGCCTGTTGTTTCTTGGGTGCTTTATTGAAATTGCACTATCATTTGCTGAATTCTAATCTTCAACATTGCAGATTTTTTTCAATTGATGAGCGCCTTGCATGTTACTGTGGTTTCCCAAGATGCCGGGGTGTCGTTAATGATACAGAAGCCGAAGAACAACAAGCAAATATCCATGCTTCTCGCTCTGAGTTAAAAGATTGGACAGAAGCCTGAGAGGTAAGCTATATTTGACAATATTTTAACAAGAGAACAGTTTGTTCTTTGTTGCTATTGAAAGCTAGTTTCCAGGTTATTAGATGTCTTATCTCCGTTGAAGATGATGACTTCTTTAACGCGTCTTTATCTCTTTGATAACGGCCTAATTTCATGGTGAGGCCAGCCATTTGTATTGCAAGCATTTTCATTAGTCACAAAAGAAAACTTTATCTCAATGGAAGTTGTCTAATTTACTTACAAAATCCTTTTTTTGCCATTGAATGGAAGCTCCTAACCATCTGTTTCAACTTGCATGTGCTTACTTGATCCAGATCTTCACATCTGCTATTTCTACAGTCTACACGAGATCTTTGTGAGGACGTCACACAATCCCCTCTAGAGATGCCCATTAATCTCCCTGAACACATACTGTAACACTCAATACTCTTAACTTGAGACCGTTCTATCCCAAGGTTTTGTAACAATCCATTTTCTTGTACAGATACTAATAAGTACTAGAACCATATTAACCCTTTTTGTAACAAGAGGCACATTACAATCTTGGGTAAATAAAAAATTAGCAATTTCTTCTTTCTCCGGACTCGTATGAGCCTCGATCTGCTGTTTATCTTATTTATATTAGATTTAGGCATGATGGTTCCATTTATATATATATTTCATGCCATAAAACAATTGATTTCAGATTTTTTATCTGATAAGCACTGTGATTAAATTCAACAAGGGATTAAGTTATTGAGTCAGAAATAAGAGAAGCATAGTTTTCTTCAGTCTGACACACATGTGAAGGAAGAAGTCCTTATCACTCCTTTAAGTCCTTTGTAGTGTAACTTTATTTCCACCTTTTTTTGGTTCTCTGTGCATGTGACCATTATTGGTCGTATCCCTTGACCCATTCCCTCACAAGCGCGCACACACATGCACGCGTGTATGTGTGTGTGTCACTGTGTATGTGTATATATAATTATATATACTCAGGTTTGGAGTATAATGCTTCTGTAGTTCTGTTTACTTGTGTTCAAATGTCAAAACCTCTCAACTTCCTTCTTTGGTCATCTATTGCTCTCTTGCTTCTTCAAAGAGGTAACTTTAAAGCTCCAAAACTTTTCATTGTAATTTTATATATAGACATGTGAATGGGGTTGTATGTATAGGTTCTGGGCTAAACTGTGAGGGCAAAAGCAGCGAACCAACGGTGAAGCAGACGCAGGTGAAGTGGAGACAAGGAATCAAGTTCAGAGTTGAGGTAATGAACAAATGTCCAATGTGCCCAGTCATTAACCTTCGTCTGAAATGTCAAGGATTTCCTCAGTCGCTTGTGGATCCCACACTCCTCCGGGTTCTCTCCTCGTCCGCCGGAAACTGTGTCGTTAACGACGGCTTGCCATTGAGTCCAATGCAGACTCTCTCTTTCAACTACTCCAACTCACACCAGTTTGCTCTGCGTCCTCTTTCATGGTCTTTTCAGTGCGAGTAAATCAATAAAATAGTTAAATCAATAAAACAGATCTGTTTGTTCATCAATCTGCTGGTTTTTCTTCGTATTATCTATATATCAGACCTTTTTTACCATTTTAGCAAAATGTTGAATCTATGTACAAAAGAGAAACTATAAGGAGTCTCTAAAGGAGGAAAAGAGTCATGAGGAGAAGTAAAGAAATTAAGAGCAAAGATGTATCTAAAGGTAATGCAGAAGAGATAAAATGTGAGCCTACTAGATGAACTGTTCCTGTTCCTTCATCTTTTACTTTTATGCTCGATGAGCCTGCAAAGAGAGATCAAACAAAGATAAAATTGTTTCAAATTCGAAATCTTTCCCAGATACAATGAGACATGAATCGTTATATTGTTTTCGAGTGTATGATATATAGCACTTACAGTTGTACTCAGTCCACCCAATGAGCTGGTTTTCAAGATCGTAGAGAACAAGCTTGTTTGAAAGCACCAAATCTGCAAAAGAGAATGTAAGATACAGTGGACATTGGACTGAATCACATAGGGTGTATTGTCACTGATAGCAATTACACTTTGCCACTGAGTCATGGTTTTGTATAATATGATTGCAAATTATATATCCAATTAAGGTACCTCCCAAAAGTGTCATGTTTCTCCTATCTCTGGATTGCATTGCGCTATTTTGCCAACCAATGCACCACATTCCTTCCTGTGAAATTTGGTGTTATGAGTACAGGGTGAAACGGATATAGTAAGATTGAGGGCAAAATCAGGCTGCAACACGAAGATTACAAGAGCGACAAATCAACCAGAAAGGGTAAATATTCTTACATAAGGGAACAGATAGTCATGAGGATAAACCCTGAGGAAAACCGAGTTCTCAAAATGAAAAGTGACATTCGGAAACACCTCATCAACTCTGCAGCATATGAAGATGTGGTTTCATAAGAAAACCATTGTGTGATACGTTGAAATCACAATGAGCAGTTGGTTACATGCAACCCACCCACAACAATGTCCAAAGATATTCTGGGTAGATGCATATTTAAAATTTTTGTAGTTTAAATCATAAAATCAAGATGTATGACTAACCTTCCAGAGTACTGAAAGCACTTATAATCTTTATCCACTATGTGAACTTTCAGAGCAGGCTCCTGCGAGGTTATCTAACAAAAGAACCAGATTTATGAGAATAGACTCTGCAGTTTAAATTTCTTTAAGAACTGGAATTTTCTTGCAGTGTACCTTCTTCACCAATGGTTCATAGATTATCTCTGGAAGATAGGCCAAGGTTGTACCACTGTCAATTATGGCTCCTTTTCTATCTCCCGGTTGAAATAAATCAGCTGGAATATTAAGAAACTCCTGACCAACTTGAACTGCTGTCATATTGACGTTGTAATGTGGTCTACAATTAAAAACAAAAATAGTCTGTTAACAAAAAGACCAAGAGAAAGAATACATTCACCATTTCAGAAGAAGCTTTCAACTAAAGTACACTAATTTTATTTTCCTCCTCTAAACAAGAAGTGCAAGAAGGTTCACTCTACTATAAGTAAAGTAAAAAAGTCCAGCTATTCCAATGTACTTGAAAGAGCATTGAAAGTACCGGTATAAGATTAGTCTAAATCAGGAGTATAACAGGAATAACATGGTGGCTGCATCTACCGGTATTTCATTGAGCTTCTTACCTAAATGGAATATGTAATGAATGCAGTTGAAGCATATGATTGCACAAACGCAAGAAAAGGTAAAACATTTTAAAAGGAAAACAATGTTGACATACTGATTGGGTACCAATGGTGTCATGTTTACTTTTGGTTGTACAACACGTCCAATAGCAAATATACCACCTCCATTTCTTCCATCTAAGCAATGAGCAAATATCTTTTTCACTCTCCCTGATGAGGCCAGCTGGGAAATCATGGAGGAATTAGCTTTCCCAAATCCAAGTATTCCGTCAAGTGCTTCTTCATTAGACGAGTCTAGATCTCCTGACTGCCTAGCACCACACCTTCAAGATCATATAAAAACATTAAGAAATGGAAGAGGCAATGAGGAATGAAAGATTAAGCTTCCTTGTCATAGGAATGATAAAAAGCTTTCATGGACACGTCTACTCATTTTACAGATATCTGAGGGATTTTAAAAGTGACCAGCAATTCTCAGGCCAGGATACAAAACTCAAATATAAATATGGTATTTCTAAATTATTAAGTATTCCAACGTGTAGATGCATATGAAATAAATGAAATGAGCTGTGCTTGGAAAGATACCTTAGCAAACTAATCAATTGTCACAATCAAAAGCACAATATATTTCAGTATAGGCATATGGTCTATCTGTGATATTCACTATATGGTGGAGAACTTATTCACATGTTACTTTCAAAATAAAAAAAAAAAGAATAGATGCCAGAATACACTTTAACCTCTTTCAGAATTTCAAGATTTTTTCTTTAAGCAATCAAGTTTTATCTGTTTGGCTTTTGTATGCGCTTTAAGAATTGTTGGTTAATTAAGCTTTCTTACAGCTTTTTCCATGTCTTTTCTTCAGTTCACTTAACAAAATATAACCGTGGCCACAAGCAAGGTGAAATTGTGTGTTTTTTTCAGTGAGAACAGAAAGAAGATCTAACAAAGCTGGAAAGTACCATGTTGCAGCAGTTTACTAGTTTAACGATAAGTCATGTAAAGGGAGATTATTAAAAGCGACTTACCCAAATATGACACTCCCATTAGCTGTTTTTGTCTTGAGATCACCAGCTACACTGTCATACTGCACAACATCTTTGACAAAATAACCAGCAGTAGAGCTACCATCTCCATATATCTCAAGATAAGGACAAGACATATTAGCTTTGCAGCCTGAGAGAGGACCACCACTTATCTGGTAGCAAAAATCATCATCACAAGAGACCAACTTTCCACTGTTTGATTCGTCTATGTTGTAGAGTGTGAGCTCAATCTGTAGAGGGAAAGCAAAGCGCACCCATTGAGTTGAAGCAACGAAAGGCAATTGTAGATGGAAATACAAAAGAAGAGGCTTACACCGAGAGTGCTTCGTCTTGGACATTGTTTGCACTGGATGCAGTTAACCCACATGATATCACTGCCTGTGTCGACTTGAACATAATAGCTCTTAGCAGGAGTTCCAATTCCAATTTTTGCATAATAAAGCCTGAGAAAACAATGAAAAGGAGAGCACCACAGAGATCATCAATGGGAAAGCATAATAAATGTATGAATTCCAACTTTATAACCGCAACATTACGAGATTCCATAAATTCCTCAAAAGAACACGAGTGATCAGAGACGCTAAACAGACAATAAGAAGTCATACTCCATCCAAGGAGTGAATCTGAAACTCACCCGGGGATATCAGGGCGACCAGTTCCACCAAGGGGTAGATCGATTCCAGCGAGAATTGTGAGCTGACGACGGTCATCGTGCTCCTTTAAGGCGCTTAAGGACCCTTGAAGCCTTGGATAACGGTACTTAACATTGAACACTCCCGGATTACAAGAGACGGAAACAACGAGGGCAGTGAGAAACCAAATCAGCGTGAATCTTGCGCAGATGGGGAAAGAGACGATTGATGATAAGGTCATCTTCCTTCTTCTCCCCCCCTCCCCGTGCCTGATTTCTACAGCGTCAGTCGTCTCGGCGGAGGAGCTGAGAGAAACCACCGGACCGGCGGCGGCGACGACGACGAGGAGGAAGTTCAGAAATTTCAGAGTTTGTTTGTTTGTTTGGTTCAGTTCCACCAATACAAAATTATTTATTTATTTGTATTTTCCTGCGTGGACTTTTCAATTTCTTTTATTTTCCTGATTCGATTCGACGGGTCTCGAATTTTTGGGTTTCTCTTTTTTTTTATATAGTTTTAGGTAATAATTACATGTAAATTAGGTGTTACTGACGCTATACAACTCAGAGAGTCTACTGTATGTATATCTTTTTGGTCGTTTCAATTGTAACAAAATCTTATTTTTAAACTCAATTACTTGATTTAGATGAAATCATAGAAATTTTTTCCATCGTCAGTGATGTGTTATAGTAAAATGCGTGAAAAACACTCAACCATGTGAACAAATTTATAACAAACGTATTAGGTAGAAGAAACTGCATTCGCAAACCACATTTATGTTTTCCTTGCTATTTTCTCTATTTTACACACATTCTTCAAATACAATACAATAATTAAATATATGGTTTTACATACAGAAAAATATAATTTTTTGTTTGCATATAAGTTCTAGAGGGGACAAAAACACACATTTCTTTTTTTTTTTTACCACAAGCAATTTCACTTATTACGTAACATTTCTTCCGCGAAGCAAGAGAGACTTGATTGAGAGCAATGGCGATACATCATAAGACTTACGAAGAGGATGAGGAAGGTACAGTTGAAGGGTTGAAAGGTTTCTGCTCTGCGCAACTGAGCTCCTCGCTTGGCCCGGCGTCTTCTCTTCCAATACCCATGAGGTCAAGGAAGTATAAGTAGTGTGAGATTATGTTGTTCATTGGATCAATGTCACCTTGACCACACGTGTACTCTCCGTACAAGACGTTCATGGTGCTGCCGAAAGTCGGGCCACGTTTGGACAAAGTGTCGTTCTTTGTTGGTTTCCAGTTTCCAACAAAGATGTCGTGAGCAGAGGGCTGAGATTTCTTGATTGGAGTCATCCATCTCCAGATTGCAGCTTGGAAGGCAAGTGTCGCGTTCTGCTCCACGTACTCGGGGTGGTTCAAGAGATCAGCTTTCAGGGCTTCTCCCGCTGCCCCGTAGTTGAAGTTCCTTCAAATAAATACAGGTAAGATACCTTCGGCCTCCGATGATTGTTGAAATTGAGTATGTAAGAATGCAAATAGTTTGATTTCACAGTTTTCATCTAGAGCTTCAAAGTAGAAGAGAAATGGTGTACCAGTAAATAGGTAAGGCACCGCGTCCGTAGTATTCAGCTCCAGGGCTGCAAGGGTACTTGAATTTCCAGGACTCATCACAGTAGGATTGCATTGGGCTCATTTCCCTGTTATAGCACAGACCCCAAGCTAAAGGCCCTCCTGTTGCAACTCCATAGCCACCTATAAGACATCACGGTAACAGTCATGTTAATGCAAAGCTTCTTACAACATAGAAACCACCAAATGCAAACCTAGGGCATGTCCATTTTCATGATTCTGAATGTCGAGTTTGATCAGATTAATAAGATGAAAAAGCTATGGAGCTAAGCTTAAAGCATCCATTTTTCTACTCATACCAGCATCCCAAATTGGTTCAATTTTGGACGGTCAACTAAGTAAAAAAGAGGACTAAAATGAAGAAAACTTACAGGACGTTTTGCTGGCGACATGACCGAGAAAGGCAGCCATTTCTTTCTGTCCCATGAGCTTCCCTCCAGTGGTACCAAACCCAAGAGGCTCATAGAGGGCAGCAGCAGTAATGAAGGACTGGTAGTCCCAGAAACCAACAGCGTGAGCTATGGGAGTGTTTCTTTTGGAAAAGAGTTGCTCAAACTGATAAACTTGAAAGTAATCTGATATGGTCTGGTTACAGCAGTATTTGGACCACCAGGAGCATTCCCATCCCTGCGTGCACACCTTCTCTCCCCTCACTTTCTTCACTTTAATCGTTTTGTCCTCTCCATTGGCAACCAAGGCCAGGAATGATACAGCCAGCAGAACCAAAATCACGATGGAACCACTCCGGATAGTCACCATAGTTAACAACTATGGAGCAAACACCAGATACAAGCTGCAAACATCAAAGAAAACAAATTTAGAAACCTCCATTTTTCCCCAATAAGCAAATTTTTTAAGAACCCTCATTACTAATGAGTCATTAGTGGGAAAATAGAACACAAATTACTCACAATACAGATCTACGTGAACTTGCTAAAATCAAAAGACCAAATCTGACTAAGCTGATTAGAATCAACAAAGGAAGAATTAAATTCAGCAACATACCCAAAAAAACATGGAGGTCTCTAAGTTCAGAGAAACACCTAATAGCTGTTAGATTGACCGATATCATACCAAATTGGAGAGATTGATGCACAAGATTAAAATCTACAGTGTAGAGACTTCAAAACGTGAATGTAGATCAACGACTGTGAGATCACGAAATCAATAGAGAACCAGCGAAATATAATCCCCGAGTCAAGAGTTAGCTAAATCATTACCAATAGTAGACCAAGTACTTGTAGGGAAAAATTGCTTACCCGCAATGCAGATCAGCTATATCGATCCAGAGAGAGAGAGATCGAGAAAACTAGATGTGATTCAGCCGACAATAACCCACCCTTTTGCTTCGTTTCCGAGAAAATAAGAGATTCTCGGGAAAGAGAGGAATAAACACTAAACTAAAGCTGGTGACGGATCAGCGGTCTCTATCAACCGTTAGATCAGAGAAGAATCAACGGCGAAGATTGCGTTTGGTGTGATGTATGTGTCGGTATGAGAATACAGGCTGGTTCGTGTTGTGGGCCCTACATTACTGAAGTGGAGCCTTCCACCGACAGCCGCACACCAGCAGACCTGAGCTTAAACCAACCGGTTTACTTCAATTTCATTTAACTCTGGATTTTTGGTTTATGGCCCAATGGGCTTTTAATTAGGCCTTTCTATAAATGGCAAAACAACAACAATCGATGACAACTTTGCCAGGTTTCCTCTCTCCTCTCTTCTCTCTCTTCTCGCCACTCTCGTTGTTTTCTCAACAGTAACAATGGCGTCAGCTTCGAAGCAAAACCCTTCTTCTTCAAAACCCCCGAGACATCCATCTCCCATCACTGCCTCAGTTCCCTCAAAATCCAGTCTACCGGAAGACTCCCAATTTCGAAACCCTAATAACCCGTCGAATTCACCGATTTCGATGGCGGTGGAGGATCAGATCCTGCGACGTTCCACTCACCTAACCCGCCCGGAGCTTCTCCGACGCAGATCGCACAACCTGAAGCAGCTAGCTAGATGCTACAGAGACCATTACTGGGCTCTAATGGAGGACCTCAAGGCGCAACACAGATATTATAGCTGGAACTATGGTGTTAGTCCTTTCAAAGATGAGAATCATCAGCAGAATAAGAGACGTAAGGTTGAAGGACAGACTGGGGATGAAATTGAAGGTAGCGGAGACAATGGTAATGATGGCGTTAAGGGTGGTAACTGTGTGGCTTGTGGTAATGGTTGCAAATCCAAAGCCATGGCACTCACCAATTACTGTCAGCTTCATATTCTCATGGATAAAAAGCAGAAGCTTTACACGTCTTGTACTTATGTCAACAAAAGGTTCCTTCACAATTTCGAACTTCATATAGTTCTTTAACTTCTGATTCGCATATATTCTCTTGCTAGTTTGTGGTTGTTCGCATTAGGATATAATAGGTGCTTCAATAAATGCTAATATGTTTCTGTAGTGCTGTGAAATCTAGTTCTTTGAGACAGGTTTTGTTTCGTGGTGAGGAATTTAGAGTACCTTGCATTGTAATGGGCGAAGAAGGTAGAAGTTAGGATTGTCTGCATAATTATATCTTCATGAAGTTCTTACTGTAATGGTCTTAGCTGTTATGGTGAATTGGTAATAAAACATGGAGCAGATGTCAGATGATATGTTCTTTGTTATGTCATTTGTGTTTTTATATCCCTGATTGGAAAGAGCTTAAATTTATGCATTCTTAAGTGCAACTAGCATGTGATGATTATATAATCAGCTCTATTCTAACTCTGTGTGGTTATATTGTTCATGCAGAGCTCAGTCAAAAGCAATAACTTGTCCAAAACCAACACTTGCATCGACTGTTCCTGCCCTGTGTAATGTGCACTTCCAGAAAGCCCAGAAGGATGTTGCTCGGGCTTTGAAGGATGCTGGTCATAATGTTTCTTCAGCAAGCAAGCCTCCCCCGAAACTCCATGACATAGTAGCCGCATTTGTGCATCATATTCAAGCAAAAAGAAAAGATCCACGAAAAGAGGGCAAATTGAAAAGCTCAGTAAAAGAAGAAATTACAAGCTAAATCAAACAGTTAGAGTGAACAGAAGCTGTTCTTTCCACGATTGTGCAAAAAAGGAAGGTAAGATAACTGGCTTTCAATATATCATCACAACTTAGAAAGACAGGTCGCTGATCCTGTTTAGTTCGCGATAGATAGGGTAGGCATCTATGCTGGTAATGAAGAAAGTTTATTTTTTCTAAGTGTACTAGATCTTGGTCACCCAAAATATATTGGTAGAATCTTCTTTTTCCTTGTTAATCTTGGCAAAGCAAACATGCTTTTAAAATGACTAGCTTCTAAGAGGTGTATCGTGGTTTTCACTCTATTTTCGTGAATGGAGCTAACAGTAATTTCCAATAAGCTAAGTAGACTTAGATTCCAACATTCAACAGGTTGTGTGATCTTTCGTATTGGTCTATTGTCGAATGTGGATTAGCTGGACTTGAACCCAATACCTTTGTTAAGCATTGAAGAAACCACATGGCCCCGTATGTATAGGCCTGTAATCTTTATTGAAGTAGTTTATATACCTGCATACAATTTGACCGGCCCTTTTCTGCACTGACATTGACAGATTTAGCTGTGAGTGCCTTTACAAGATTACAACTTACAAGGAGCTTCAGTCTAGCAAGAAGCAACATTGACACAATGGTTAAGTTGAAACGTCTAGCTTGAAATGAGGATATCTTTGGATTTTATAAGGCACTAACTAGGTTCTATAGTAGAATTCCCAAGTCCTAACAGTTTGCTTCTAATTCCTGTGACAGACTTGATTTAGACATGGATATAGCAATTAACACTTAATGTTTTAGTAACTGGTAGTGGTAGCTTTCATGGCTGTGTGAAAAGCCGATGTTCTTTGTGTGGTTCCTGCTGCTTTGGCTACTCGTTATTCCTTAATCTAAATCGATATGTTCTGCAGACTTTGCAGTGTTCTCTGAATTTTGAGACTTGATTTTCTGCAAACTTATTCATATGTTTCCGACTTTTGAAATCAAGGCGTACGTACGTGAAAAGGGCTTGGAATTATATAAAACTTTTTAAGTACATTTTAGAGCAAGTGAACAATACCTTTAAATGTCGTGAGTTTTATGTTCAGAATTTCATTAGCTAGGCAGCTATGTAATTTGAAATGCTTAGGTCCTCTCAAGAGTCAAGACTCTGCTTATTGATACAGAACATTCATCAGAGGCAACTTAAGCTTACATTTATACGCACTCTCAAGATCCAGAAAATGACTCACATCTTCAGTCGCCATATTGAGCATCTAGGACTGTAATCAGCCATCCACTTTGAGCATCTAGGACTGTAATCAGCCATCCACTTTGAACATCTACGACTGTTATCAGCCATCCACTTTTTCACCAGTTTGGTTACTTGATGAAGAACGAAGAAGATGGAAACACGTACTACCTCCATCTATCTTTTTTTTTTTCCTCCCACCCGATTCTTTATAAATGATTAAGGAGCATCGCCAAATTAGGCAATTTAGCCACAAGATTGTGATGTCATTACCTTCATAAAGAGGGTTGTAGATCCAGTTACCAAGTTAAGATTAGTTACCTCAGCAAGTAAAGGTCCATAACCAGTTAGTGATAGCTCTCATAAAGACAAGTCTCTCACCAACTGCGCAAGGACAACAATCTAGCTTTCATATCTCACATGTAGCTTCATCACGAAGATAATCATATTATTGCATCACACTCAGTTAATAGACACAGTTAGATTAGTTACCTCCGCAGAACCATGACCAGTCAAGTGAGGTGAATGCTCTCACTACTGCATAAGCAGAAAACATCCAGCAGTTACGATGTCAGATGTTAAGCTGTAGATGCTGAGACCAGCGGGGAAATGAGAAAGAATTTGATGCTTTTATTCATAAATCATTAGACTAGATACTATTACTACACATACATGGGAATTAAGTCAGAATCATTGTTGTTGTTCAGTTAAATTTCAGACCTTCCAATTCTGAGATCTCCTCCTCAGCTAACAATGGCTGACATATTGTTCATGTAAGAACATCTTCACAAGAATTTCTGATTCAGGTGCATTCAGCTGCACAATTGGACAGTACAGGCAACGGCTTGTGCCCAGTATTTGAGCCTAGCTTTCACATCATCCGGATTATCACCTAAAACAACAACAAAAACGAAAACATTCAGACTTCATATCCCAATGTCAGAGTCAGATTTGTGGCCTCTGTAACAATTCCTCATATAACCTAAAACTTGTTTAACATTAGCACTAAGCAACAATCCAATTACTCAAATGAAATCAAAAGATCACCGACTCAATCAATGGAAAGGATGAGATATATACCAGGGCTAGAGATCTTCCAACTGGCAATGGGAGTGGCGGTGACCGGTTGAGGCGACGGAGAATCTTCCACCGACGAATTATCCGGTGACCTATGCTTATCGTCTAAGAACTTCTGACTCATGGAATAGCAAAGCTCTAAAGCAGGTAAAGTGTTGCAGAGCTCAGGGATCTCGTCGTAGCTGAAACCAAACCCTAGATCTAAACAACCTTTGAGATCTTCGAGATCGTCATCCGTCAAACTCTTGGATCTCGTCAAATCGTCTTTTTGATCATCGTCCGTGGAAGCAGCAGCGGTCTCAACGTAACCTTCCAGCAACACTTGGCTCTTCTTCCTCTCCAGCTTTTTCCGACTACCGTCGCCGGAGACAAATGATCTGCGGCTTGAGATCTCAACCCAGGCTTCATTGATTCCAGATTCATCGACGTATTCGAAGGCATTGTCAGAGTATTGCCATGGATCTGATGATTTGCAGCGAACACAACCCATCACTCACTCTCTTCTCTCTGTTTTTTAATCTCTCGGTCTCTCTCTCTATGTTTCTCAGTTTTCTTATATGATCAACTGTGGTGGTCGGGAGAACAACGTCAGAGTCGATTTGTTTACTTATTAAAGCCGCGGATGTATGATGATTGATGGTAGTCATCAATCATCATGATATGATGATGATGATGTGGGCGGCATCTTCTCGCGTGACTAATGTCTTTTTATATTTGTGGGCCTCGACGATTAGAGTGTAATTGTCACAAATGGCAATGATCAATATAGAAATTTATTAAATGCCAAAATATTTTATTTTTTATGTGTGATAAAAATGTTTATCACATTTTTTGTCATATATATATATATATATGCATCTAATGGTATTATATAATGCATAGTTTTCAAAGTTACTAATTGATATGATCACAATGTCGTATTGATAAAATTTTGTTATGTATAAAAATAAATTACATTAAAAAAATATATACAATAAATTAAAAATAATAAAAATAAAAGGTTTATAATTACTATTTTTGAAAAATATATAAAAACTAAAAATAATATGGTAAATTACTAATTCTAATAAGAAAATAATTGCAATTACTATTTTTGTAAACATATATTAAAAATAAAATAATACACAAACAATAAAGTGATTAAAGTATATAATTTTATTATACAAAGTTTGATGTTTTAAAATTAGTAATTAACACATGTCAATCAGTCGATCATATTTTAGCGCATGTAAACTTTGACAAATTGATTTCTTGATAAAGTTTTACGTGTCAATGAGTCCATAAGATTTGACATATGTAAAAATAAATATTTGCAAACATATAACAAAAATTAATTATAAACCAAATAATATAAAAAATAAGAGAATCAAAATAAATAAATAGTGTAATTTTGTTAAATTTTTTTTTTGGTGGATGATTTGATAGCATATCAAATATTATTTTATATATATAGATGAATGATTAAACTTTATTTTCAATTTTTTTTTTTTAGTCTTAGTACAAATTTTAAAATATTATATTTTGTATATACGCAGGGTCTAATCTAATTTATTATAAAGATGCAATTTTAGTAACATTTTATTTTATTAACAATTGCACCATTATAATATCCAACTCTTATATATATAAGCAGGATTGATGTATGCTATGATGTATATCAGTATATGTTAAGTGCAGATATAATCATAGATAGCTGTCATCATCCATCTACTGTAGAAGATAATAACGCTTTTGAATGTGAAACACTGTCATTGTAACGACTTGGTTTGTGACACAGTTGGTCTTGCTGTTGCTCCGGGTACGTGGAGAATAACGAGTGGAGAGATGGTAATTGAAAGGTGAATACGGGCCAACAAACCCACGTTGTCCCTCAATAATTTAAGTGGGAGGAGAAAATTACAAAGTCACAATCATTATTGTTGAACTGACAATTATTTATATACATATGGTCACCATGAAAGCCTTCACCGATTGGAAAGACGACCTATTTTTTATACATTTATTGTTTCCTTTTTCCATGCATATTTACAAATGAAATGTTTCTTTCTTAGAATAATAATGTTGAGTTAATATTTTATGTTTAAAATCTGACATATAATCAGCTTTTAAATATTCATGGTATTCATATAGAATCAACGCCGTAGAGAAGATCAGAAAATCAATAGTGATGACTGATGATGAGATCAACAAATGCAAGGGTGGCATTTGAATCATTTTATTTGGAAATCACCACTATTAAGATGTTTGTATTTCTTATCAGTGCTTGTTACGTATCAGTAGCACCATTATTCGGTTCAGGAATCATCATAATTATTAATTTAAAAAGAGTCACCAATTGTTTTACTTTATTAAGGTTTTATTTTCGTATAATTAATCATTACTATATTTTTAACAAAAATTAATCATAACTATAGACTTTTAATTTATCAATTTATTTTTCTATAAAGCGAATAAATTGATTTTGCACACTTTGCACTCGTGGTGCGAGGCTGCGAGCCACCATGGAAACACTGGTGGGAACCACATGATCTAACGCTTTCGGCTTTTTTCCCTAAACAAGTTACACACGTCACTTTTGCTACAACTAACAAACATAGAAAATCATAAAGACACAACACACTATAAATAAATACTAAGATTATTACGATTGTGTGAAACAATGGAGTTTATGTTATTTCGAAGAATCAACATGGAGAGACCAGTAGCCCTTTTATTAAAAAAAAAAAACAACAACAGGGAGAGACCAGATACATTAGTCCAACGAACTACTAATCTATTATTTCATTTTACCCATTTGTTTTAATCTTTAGTTGTAGATTCCGTGATACATAATGGACGATCTGTTCAATTTTACACGGACTCAGCTTGAGAGTTGAGATGCTGGAGTTGACGTTAACTTATTTATTATTATATTGTCAGAAAAGAACTCTATTTGGTTTAAATGATGTAGTTTCCTTGATTTTTATCTTCTTTCATCCCTATTCATATTCTCGCTGGGAGACTCTTTCTTATAAGGAAATTGATGGAGAACATACAATATTCCTAGTTGCATGCGTGATTAATATATTTGTATGACTTTCCAATAATTAATCTATATGGTTTTTCTCACATTGATATTTTAGATTAAAATCCATTAGTCGTCTAAAACTTATAAACAGAGAATCTTCGTAGTTATGATCTAATAAATAAACACGTCGAAGCTAGCGGTGGGAATTTCACATTGTGATCTCTATAGTGATAATTAACATGATCAATGTGACTACAATAAAAATAAACTGTGTTGACTACAAGATTAAAGCGTATACGTATTAGCTAATGTGAAAAAGAACAAATCAAAATATAAAGCGAACAGTTGGACATAAAATTTAACCATGTGCCTATGAAATAAATTAAATTATATGTTGTTATATCTCTTGTCAACCATCTCATTGTTTAAAAACGTATCCCAATTGTCTTTGGTAATTTTTTTTTATGTTTAAAGCGAAGTAGAACAAGTGTGGCTTCTCATTTGGATGTATTTTAAAAGACATCAGAATCTAACAGATAGGGATTAAAAGATAGCTTGTCACAAAAGCAAGAGAAATTGCTAACCCTTTTCTCACATCTATAATATAAAATGTCAAAGACTTGGTCTTCTTCAATTGAATTCTATAAAAAAGGGCCGTCGTGAGACTTCTCTTCTCTCATTGTGTTCTCGTATGGATAAATATTCCGTGGTCAAAAGCCTGGATAAGCTCGAAATCCGATCGGAGGCGGAGGCGGAGGCGGAGGCGGAGGCGTATGAGTCATACGTCAACGCAGCTTTAGAAGATGGCGAAAAAAATTCTGTCCAACGGAATTATGCAACTGTTCTGACAGAGGGAGATATTCGGGAGCTTATGGAAAGTGACATTCAAAGTGTTTCAGATTTTACTTCCCTCTCCAAAGCTGAAGCCACACTTGTGCTTTCTCACTTGAGCTGGTAAAATTTTTGCTCTAAGATTTGTATTTCTTATTCTACAAGCAACCCTTTTCTTGATCTCTCTGTTTCTTTAATTTTATGTACTTAGGGCTGTTAATGATATTTGTGAACAATGGTCTGCAAGTGCCAAAAGGGTTAGAGATACCATTGGCTTATTGGAACTTGATCTACCTTCTGGGGACAATGAGGTAATTAATAATCTTTGAATTCAAATGTTTCTATTAATTCTACTTAGTTTTTTTTGTTCCCAACTCTAAGTTACCACAAGATCCCTTAATTTTCCATATAGTTTTTTTGCGGAGTCTGTGGTGAATCACACCCACATGAGAACTTTGCATCGGTCTCTTGTGGCCATCGTATATGCACTCGCTGCTGGAAAAGTAAGCATAAATATCTCGTTTGAGTCAAATGATTTTTTTCTTATTCCTTGACGACCATGATTAATATCGATGGCATGTAATTTATAGGCCATATCAACAAAATCATCAATGAAAAGCCAGCTGCTGAATGGAATCTTATGCTGAAATGTCCAGTTCGTGTTGGTCTCTACGCTTCTTGTACTGCTTCTGTTGGTCGAGATATAATTGAGAGATTTGCTTCCAGGGAAGAGAAGTCCAAGTACGATCAATATCTCCTCAGATCTTACGTTGACAACAGCAAAACGGTAATAAAAAGGCATTAAGAAAAACAACCTTAATTAGATAGATCATAGAGATAGATCACTGTGAAGTGTGAACCATGTGCTGCTTAAAAGGTTTTATTTAGCTTTTTCTTTTTTTTTTGCATTAGATGAAATGGCATCCTGTCCGGGGGTCTAGTACTTGCGCGATTGATCTTGGTCCCGATTCTGGAAAATCCAATGTCTCCTGTCTCCGTTTGCTTAAATTCTGTTGGAATGTGAGTTTTTTAAGCTTGAATCCTTCTGTCTTTAAACCAGTTTCTATCACTGTATATTGAATCTTAGCTTCAGTGCAGAGAGGATGCTCACAGTCCTGTGGACTGTACAACTGCTGCAAAATGGTTAGCTATACACTCTTTCTGATAACTAAAACCCGAAATTTCGGTCTATTTCCCATTTCTGAAGTGTATGTGTCTTTTTGGATTATGATTTTAGGCTACTAGAAAATGCGGTGCCCTGTCCCACCTGTAAGCTAAGGATCCCACGAAATCAAGATAATTCACTGGAGATGAAATGCTTACCTTGTAACTATGTCTTCTGTTGGTAATAACTTATTCTTCTATTAATTCATGTCTTGTGGTTAATTATTATGATCTTACATTATTAAGTTCTTTCATGACTTGTCCTCTGCAGGTACTGCCATGTTGACTGGATCGAGCACGGGGTAGGAACTGGTGGTGATTTATACACTTGTAACTTCTATGCTGTCTCGGTACTATATCTGATATTGAAAAGTTTCACGGTTTGTGTATTAACCAATATTGTTTTTATTGATCTTTCATTCTGATGTTTTGTAGAGTGATCAAAGTCGGGAAAAGGCAGAATCTGATGCAGATAGGTACAAAGATTGTTATGAAAATTGGAAGAGTAATGACTTGGTATATGTGCAATTATTTATGAACTTCAAATCCATTATTCACTTGTGAAAAAAACGCACTGATTTCTTTTGAGTTGTGTTTTTGGGCAGTTGATGGCAACAGCAGAAGCAAACCTTCAGAAACTGGACACTGTTGTAAGAGAGTTCTATGTTGTCTTAATATTGTTCTGTTTCAGTCTCTGAAGATTAAAATTGAATGAAGTGTTTCTTTTTTTTAATCCTTTTTCCAGATTGAGAATATAAGTAACACGCAGTTACCAACCAAACCGCAGCTTAAGTTCATCCTAGAAACTGGGCTTCAGGTTAATTAAAAACTAGAGCGAGAAGTTTTATGTATTTTGTTTTGGTTTCCGACATAACTTAGGTAATGTATACATACAGATCATGGAATGTAGAAGGGTCCTGAAATGGACTTATGCTTATGAATATTACCTTAAAGAGGATGAGGTGGCGAAGCAAGATTTATTGAAGGATACGCAAGGTATGTAACTTCTGTATATGTATATGCATATTGATCGGTTTTGGTTTCTTTTGAAACAGAGAGATTATATAAGCTAGCAATTCTTTGTTTATCAGAGAGTTTGAAGAATTTTGTGGAGACTCTCAATGAATGTTTGGAGACTAACCTGCAGCCGTTTCTTAACGAGGAGGAACCATCAAAGGATTTCAATGCCTTCCGCATCACGTTAACTGAACTAACTAGGTTAACTCAATTTCTGTGCTCTGGTTGGGTATTCCTTTGTTTCTTGTATTTTTAGCAAGATCCAACAGTAAAACCCTAAACTCAATCAACTTATTTTTTTCTTTCATAACAGCACAACGCGGAATTACTATGAGAATGTGGTAAAAGATCTAGAGAATGGCTTAGCTAGTGTTGTCTCTGCTTCAGAAAGGACTCAAAAAGCGTATGACGGGGAAACTAGCGGTTCGGGCCGTAATCATGACGATTGATCAAGGCTAATTGTTGATTTATAGTTTATGCACACGTTTTACTACCGAGAAATTTATCTGGCAATTGCAGATCGCAGTTTAGGCTGGAATATTGGATATATATAAAAAATAAAACGAGATTGTTCTCTTTCTAATGTTTGAATTTACTGTTGTATAAAAATATTTGAATCCACTAAATATATAAGAAAGTATTGGTTGTGAGTTATGGACTCTGTTTTCTATATTTAAAGAACAAAATTATGTGGAGATCGTAGATGTTGTAGATTTTTATTTTTGAGCCAAAAACGTCGTAATTCATACATAATATATACAAATAATATAAATCTATTAAGAAAGGAATAACTAATATAATGTAGGATATGGAGATAACATAAAAAACATATATATACAAAAGAAGATTCTCTACACAGTGCAAATGAATTTGGTATCACTCCAATATAATTTGAAAGGTTTAAATATCCGGATTACCCATACAGCTATATTATTTCTGTCTGCAATTATTATGCATCCCAATATCTCTGATGTGGAAGTTCTAAAACACGACCCTATATTCAAACCATATAATGTTGTTTTATTTTTAAAATTACCGTACTCTAAACGAACGAAAGCAAAATTTGGATACAAGTCTGAACTTCACATTGTTTCCAGCGATAGTAGCACCGAAGTCTCTTTTTTTTTGCATCCCTTAAAATTTCAAAATTTTGTCCATGGTGGTGCTATTACGATTTCGTTCTTATTGCTAAAGTATACTCAAATCGAGACAGTCTTAAATTTAGAGATGTTTGGGGTTTACCTTTTTAAAATTTTTGAAAAAACAAATCCGTCACATATACGTACTAGTTATTAAGTAGAGATAAAACACCAAATGCAACACGTAACTTTAATCATTTCAATACGAAAATACAATAAAAGTGGTTTACTTCGGTTCTATAGCTGAATTCTAAATGAAATCATTTTCAATTCGATTTTGGCTTCATGGTATGGTGCTATTACGATTTCGTTCTTATTGCTGTCATGCTTGATGTGAGAGGTCCGAGCAAAGACGTTTCGTTTTCGCAAGTTGTAAACAACAATCGACGTTATCAATGCCTTCATTTAAAAGTTGCAACTTAAACATTGATTTTCCTAGATATGCATTTATCAACTAATGAATTTTTTTTTTTAATAACATTACTCTAGAAATTTCCATTTTTTAAGAATCAATTTCATAAAATACTTATTATAGACTTTACTTTTATAAAATTTCCATTTTTCTTTAAATTGATTAACAATATAAAACTGTTTCTAGGGTACTAAAATCAACTCAAGCCGATAGTGGCAAAAGTCCATATCTCTTCTCATCTACTCGGATTCTGAATCGCGAACCCAGCGAGCTATCCGGAATCGAGCTACCAATTTCTCGATCAAACTCCGGTTCCTTATATATAATATATAAAGAGAAAGCTGCTTACTTTCCCTTGCGATTCTTTCTCTCTCTCTCTCTCTCTCTCTCTCTCAAGCAAGAACCTTTATTTGTTCTTGAAACCCCAAACCCTACTTTGTCCTGCGAGAAAGGAAGAGGGGTTTCGTCTGATTCCGCCAAATCTAAAGGAGGGCTGATCATGGATTCCGAAGATGATATGCTCGATGCCCACGATATGGAATCGGGTGAAGATGATTTTTACAGCGGCGGGACCGATGATTACAACGGTAGCGATGGTGAAGAAACCGATTACGGGTTCGAGGATGACGGGGACGATTCCGCCATCATCGCCTCGCATCGCTCTCAGGTGGCTTCGACTTCTTCTTACTTGTCGCTTGTTTGGATTTTACTGTCTTTAGAACTTGTTATGTTTTTCTTGCTTTTGCAGATGGCTAATGTTGGAAGCTGATTTTTTTTTTTGTTTCGTTAGGATACTTGGTCTGTGGCTCTTTGTTGATTACTTCATTTGATTGTAAGCAATTGATGATTGTTAAAGTTTGGATTTTTTTGCTGTTTTGAGCACTTTCTTATCTTTAGTTGGTTAGTTTTCCCATTTTGTTCCGGCCTTAATGGGATATGTGGGCTTTAAGAAGTTTTTTTGGTTAGACTTTACTTTATTCATGCAATGTCTAGTCTTCTAAGTGATTCAAAGGTAGATCAAGGGAAATTTTGATTTCTTGATTGAGTTGCGTCGCTACTGATTGTTGTATTAGTGTAGTAGCTTGATGGAAATGCAGTGATTGTTAGATTCTTTATGTACTCTTTTGGTGTTTATCCTGGTTCCAAGCTCATTGTTAAATCCTTCGTGTTTCCAGTAACATGAAGGATTTTTTCAAAGGTTTATCACATAATTTTCTTGGACCCCTTAGTTATATTTTTGACTTCTGGCCTATTGTTTATATTGCTAATTGCTGATAGAAAGAGGAATTCATTGGTATGAAGTAGATATTTTTCTTGAAAATTGGGTTTCATGTTCTGTTTATCATTATGACGTGTTTGTTATTCCACTCCTTGGCTAATAGCTGGTATGTTTTTCTCGAACTACTCAGTTAACTACCTCTACTGGTAGAGTTATGGCATGCGTGATAGTTCTCTACCTGTTTATTGGTTTTATTTCACATCTGCTCTAATTTTACTGTGACCATTGACTCAATGTTGTTGTAATGATGTATGCTTCCAGATAAATTATATTGTTCTCAAGGAAGAAGATATTCGCAGGCATCAGAAGGATGAAATTGGACGAGTTTCCATGGTCCTCTCCATAAGCGATGTTGAAGCGAGCATTTTGCTTCTTCAGTATCACTGGTAAATTCCCTTGACATTTACTGTGTGATTTTGTTAGAAATCTCACGGTTTCCTATGTTTTCGATTGTCCTCAAATTTCTTCAAAACGACTTTTCTCTTCCATGAGACTGTTTTGATCTGCTTCTGAACTCTATAGGTTCTTTGAGAACATATATCGATGTCCAAACTAGTGGTTTCTCTAGTTTCCTCATACTCTGAGAAATGTGTCATTTTAGGGATGTTAGTAAAGTTCATGATGAATGGTTTGCGGATGAGGAGAGAGTTCGGAGAACTGTTGGCATATTAGAGGGACCTGTTGTTCCAACACCTGATGGCGGAGAAGTAATTCCTTTAATTTTGGACTTGGAATTGTTTTCTATAATCCTTGATTGATAAATCATGTTTCACTGACGCATGATTTGATGTTTAGCTTACATGTGGAATATGCTTTGAGTCCTACCCTCTTGAGGAAATTGTATCGGTTTCTTGTGGTCATCCTTTCTGCACTACATGTTGGACGGGTACGTTGTTTTTTTCTCCCTTATCGATAGATGCTTACATCTGTAGCTTCTTCAGAAACAGGGACTGTTGATTTATTATTTTTCTTGGATTTATCTGAGTGTATATCTAGTTAGCATTTCGGTTACAAAATTTCAAAGATATTTGCCAATGAATGTAATTGTTAAGCTTTAGTTTCTTCCATGCTTGGAATGCGTGGATTTAAGTTTTATATACTGATTTTTCTGCGAATACATCCCTTTTCTGATACATTTCGTTTTATACTGTGCACTTTTATAGGTTACATAAGCACAACCATCAATGATGGCCCAGGATGTTTGATGCTAAAATGTCCCGACCCTTCTTGTCCTGCTGCTATTGGTCAAGATATGATCGATAAATTGGCTTCTAAGGAAGACAAGGAGAAGTATTATAGATATTTTTTTAGATCTTATGTTGAAGACAACAGAAAGGTAAGGCTTCCAAGATAACATATATCAGACTGCATATCTTCACGCCATTGTTTATCCTCGTGTCCTCCCTATGATACTTTAATTGACTTCAGTTTCCAGGAAGCTTTTACTTCTCTATGCCGTGAAGTGGCTATTACAATTGTAAATAAAGCTACCTTTTTAGCATATACTAGTATTGATAGAAGATTCTCTCTGTTCCCAGATTTACCTAATTTTTTCTATTCTTATCTTGTTATATGGCGTCCAGCTTTTCTTATTGAATCAAATCACAATAATCCCAACTTATTTCAATGCATTTGCTTTGAGCAAAAACTATAGTACTTTTTAATCTATATTTGTGTCTATGATGTTGCTTGTCTAGTTTTAATGTTGCTCCTATTTGTTTTTTCTGCTTCAGATGAAGTGGTGTCCTGCCCCAGGATGTGAGCATGCAATTGAATTTGCTGCTTGGTCTGGAAGTTATGATGTTTCGTGCTTGTGTTCGCATAGCTTTTGCTGGAATGTAAGTACTTGGAGTCAAAGCCCTCTAATCTGCTTTCTTTTGATTATTTAGTCATTTTGGAACTGTGATAAAATCTGAAATTCCAGTGCACTGAAGAGGCTCACCGTCCTGTGGATTGTGACACAGTTGCAAAATGGATACTAAAAAACAGCGCTGAATCTGAAAATATGAATTGGTATATGCTCCTTTTATTCATATTCATGCTACCTCATCTTCTGGTTATCACTACCATATATCTCGCTGAAGAAATATGTTTGATTACTACTGTAGCTATGGCATTTTTCATGCATCTTCCAGTTCATTATACTACTTGCTAATCTTATTTTGCCTCCTCATCCCAGGATACTTGCCAATTCAAAGCCTTGTCCAAGGTGTAAGCGGCCAATCGAAAAGAATCATGGCTGTATGCACATGACATGCACACCGCCTTGTAAATATGAGTTTTGTTGGTAATGCTCTCTCAATCTCTGAAGGTGTCTTAGTTTGGTTGTTACTCTTTCTCTGCAATGTTTGATTGCAAGCTTGTTACTGTCTGATCTCTTAGGATTTAATCTTGTGATAGAAATGCAAGATGTGCTAATGAACGTATCTTTATCTGAATCTTAGGCTCTGCCTTAACGCATGGACAGAGCACGGGGAAAGAACTGGTGGTTTTTATGCCTGCAACCGGTATGAGGCGGCTAAGCAAGAAGGATTGGTAAGACCTCTTGTACTAATTTGATCATTTGTGGTAGGATTTTCTGCAATCACTTGAGCTGATGGTTGTCAATATTGTTTTGTTGATATCTATTAAAATTTTCCTGTTTTAGTATGATGAGGCTGAAAGGAGGCGAGAGATGGCAAAAAATTCGCTAGAGAGATACACTCATTACTATGAACGCTGGGCAAGCAATCAACTGGTATGGCTCAATTTTATTTGATTTCTTATGCCTTTTGTGTCTTTCCATCATATATATATTTAATTTTTCGAGTGATTTGGCAGTCGAGGCAAAAGGCTATGGGGGATCTGCAGAAAATGCAATCTGAGAAGGTAAGAATTATTAATCTTATTTTTCAGTTTTATTTCCTTGATCTTTTATCTACCACATGATAGTTAATTCTTCATTGGAGTGGAGAATGATGTGAGCTAGCAGCTATTCTCATTGCTTTTATTTGCAGCACCAAATTGTATCCAGACTAAGTAGAGACTACATTGTTGTTACTTTGTGTATTTTGATTTGAATTTCTGGTGCTTATGCATGTGGGCAATTATATAGAATTTTGAACGTAAGGTTTTTGGCAGTTTCTCATATGCTGATGTCAAACTTTTCTCATTGTTCTGCTAGCTTGGGAAGCTTAGTGACATACAGTGCACACCAGAATCTCAGCTCAAGTTTATAGCAGAGGCGTGGCTCCAGGTTAGCAGCTAAAATCTTATAAATGAGATTTATGTACGATATCTCTCTGAATGTTCCCTTATTTATGTTATACTTTTTCAGATCATTGAATGCAGACGGGTACTGAAATGGACATATGCATATGGCTACTATCTACCAGATCATGCTAAGCGACAATTTTTTGAGTATTTGCAAGGTCAGAACTCTCATTGTAGATTTGGCTGGAACAGTCAGTTGTGTCAGTGAACCCTTGACGTTGAAGTTTCTCTTGTTGATCTGATCAGGGGATGCTGAGTCAGGTTTGGAGAGGCTCCACAAATGCGTAGAGAAGGAATTGGAGGTGTTTCAAAATGCTGAGGGCCCTTCAGACGAGTTCAATCATTTCCGGACAAAATTAACTGGTTTAACCAGGTAATTGTCTTGTTTATTTCTATCCGGCTGTTTGGTACAGAACAAGAAAAGTCATAAGCTATTCAGACAGTTCAATATAGAATCTGTGATGACTTTAAGATGAGTCTATCTAGTCATAAGTTTGTGCTATATTCTGATCGATTATTACATCTATAGTCAGTCTTATTGTAGCTTTTGCTGAACAAGTTGAGACTTTGATCAACCATATGGAATGCTAATCCCAATTTCTTCTATCGTGTATAAACAGCATAACGAAAACCTACTTTGAAAATCTGGTGAAAGCTCTGGAGAATGGTCTTGCTGATGTGGATTCGCAAGCGGCTAGCAGCAAATCAACAAACTCTAAATCTTCTAGCAAGACAAAAGGCGGTGGGAAAGGTAAAGGAAGCTCCAAAAATGGCGGGTCCAGCAGAAACCCAGATGACAACTGAGATTTCTCAGGTTTCAGTTTACATCAAGCGGTCTCTCTCTTGTATGACGCCACCTCACAAAGGTCTAGATTATTCGGAAGAAGAAGAAAAGACTTTTTAAGAGTTCAGCAAATTGGAGAAAGGTTTGAGGTTTACGATACTTTTGAGTAGACTCCTGTTGAGTTTGAAGGCTGTTAAGGGACAAGAAAGACTGCACGCACAAATGAACTATCTCTCTCTGTCTTAAGGGTTTATGATAGTTTTTACTTGCTCTAAATATTGTATAGTATAAAGACTCTGCACATTGTTACTTTGGCGTTTGATTGCCTCTTGCCCTGCTAGTGCAATGTCTGGGAACTAAACTGAAGTCTCTTGTCTGAAAAATTTGTCGAGGTTAATATTTTAGTAACAAGCATTGAGATTATTGTAATCTTTACAGACTGCAATAATGGATGTTTGTAAACGCTGAGATCAGGCCGAGTTTTACAATGGAATGTTATCTTGGTAACTGTAGGATGGGAATATTAGTATATGGTCAATACATTGTCATAAGAAAGCGAAATCTCGGCTCTTTTACAAAATGACATTGGTCAATGCACCCACAACAGAGGTCAGAGGTCAAAGAGAACCTTCTAGCTACTTAATTATTATTGACTTTGTAAGAACGCGCGAAACACAAATCTTCTCTATCTAATGCAGTAGTCAACTATGTGTTTTGTGTTTCTCTGAAGCTTATTTGTGTTGACTCCTTCAAATTCTCCAAGAAGTTAGTGGTTGGTGTGTCATTATCTTCGTCTATGTTTTTTTTTTCAATTGAATGCGACATCATGTACTCCTCAACCTATAATCTCGATGCTTGTTACTGAAACATCTCGTCTGATTTTTTTCAGGCTAAGTTTTACAGAAATTGATTGGGCACTTCAATGGCTTTCACAAATGAAAAAGATGGACCTAAGGGATTTGTGAAGAGGGTGGCTTCATCTTTCTCCATGAGGAAGAAGAAGAGTGCAACAAGTGAACCGAAGTTGCTTCCAAGATCGAAATCAACAGGTTCTACTAACTTCGAATCAATGAGGCTACCTGCAACGAAGAAGATTTCAGATGTCACAAGCAAAACAAGGATCAAATCATCAGGTGGTGTCACACCACAACCAAGAAGGGAAAAGATCGATGATCGAGGTGGTGGGACGAATATGAAGTTTGGAAAATGGAGAAGCTTTGATGATAGTGATTCAATTTGGTTATCTTCAGAATGTGCATCTCCTACTTCTCTTCTTGAGGAACGCAGATTATCTGTTTCATTTCGTTTCTCCGTTGATGAAAGTGTAGTTTCTTGGTTATCAAACCTTGCCAAATCTTCCCTTTCTCTGAGTCATCAAGAAGTAAGTTCCAATAAAGACCGTCCCAGAATCCCAAGGAATACTAAGCAGAATGCAGAGAACATTCAGAAGAAAGATTCATCTAGGTCTGCTCCAAATTTCACTGTTCCTGATTCTTCTACTCAGAGTTCACAAGGAAAGAAAGTTAGCTTTTCACCATCTTCAGGTACACAACTGGAATCAGAGAATTCATCTCCTTCTCTAACAATCTCTTCTGATGTTTTATCCGATCCGAATAATCACACCGCAACTTCTGTGGTTCATGAGAAAAGACTGGGTGAGAAAAATGCAGAGATCGTGAACTCTAAGGGCAGTAATAATGTTGATGAGCCACTTTTCTGGCCGTATGAGCAGAGATTTGATTGGACACCTGAGGATATCTTGAAGCACTTCTCGATGTCACCTCGGCGAAAGAAGTTATTGAATGCCAAAGTTTCTGCAGGTACCTCTCCAAGATTCACGAGAGCACAGCTTCTCCAGACAAGAAAAGTAGATCTCAAAGACGGGTGTAAAAGAAAGCTTGTGTTTAATGGTTCTGTAATAAACGCATCCAAGATTCCAGAACTCAAACGAACTATCAGCAATAGCAGCAACAAGAAAAATGACAGCATGGAGAACGAGCCGATCAGGAACTGCGTGAAGAGGAACAAAAGTTTGCCATCAAGGTTGAGAAAATCTAGCAAAACATGTTCAAAGGTTGTACCTATTGAAGTCGCTGAAGAAGTGATTGCAGCAGAGAGAGCCAAAGTGGAAATAACAGCTAGAAAGCTCATAAACCGCAGAAGCAAGACTATGTTGGAAGACGATTTCGCATTGATGAATGATTTCTCAATAGAGAACGCAGTGGGGCTTGGTGAGTTCAAAGGTAGAGAGGGTATAGATTCAGAATTTAACTCTGACACTTTCTTGTTCGATGATTCTCTTTGAAACTATAGATTAAATGGTACTTGCCAAAAAGAAAAACGTGTCTTCGGCAACAAATTTTGTTCCCTTATTTTATGGAAATTTCTCTTTATACTGTATATAAAATTTATAAGCAGATTATTATGAGTAGAAAAGGCTAAAGAATGCAAACCTGATATTTGATTGTATGAGCACTTTGGAGGAATTTACCTAAAACACTTGCACCATTAAATCAATTCCATCACACACTTAAAACCTTGAGATATTACAAGAAATCAAACGCATCAATTGTCAGTAACTAAAGCAGACCAAACAAGAAACTATATTCATTTTTTTGTTTTTTTTGGTACAAGTTTAAAATTTTATACCATTTTTTGAGTTTTTCACTATACAAAGAGGGATACAAATTATTTAGAAGAAAGAGCTAGAGGAGGAAAGAGATACAACCGAAATAGTAAGCAAGAGGAGATAACGCGTGCGATGGATGGTCTTTAATGGAGATGAGCTGATCCCTGATGGTGCGATCAAGGCTTGCTTGAAGCTCCGAGCAATTAGAGTGAGTGGAGGTGAAGATCCTTGCGTTGCGCTCTCCAAATAAAATAGCAAGCTGATTGAAGAATGAGCTTGATGATGATGGTAGCATTGGATCGCGGAGCGTTGGTCAGCTGAATCCAAGAGGATATGGATGCTAGCGTTGCTGGTGGTCTGACTAATATTCTTAAAGCAAAAGCTTGCCAAACATTTACTGAGAAAGAACATTCAAAAAAGAGATGATTATGAGTTTCCAAACCGTTTGAGCAGAGTACACAGGCGGCGGGGATATTTTGTCCCCAACTTCTTAGCCTATCCTTTGTAGGCAATCTTCCTTTCATAGCAAGCCATGTGATAAAGGCGAAGCGTGGCACCGCTTCCTTGAACCAAACCACCTTATTCCATGACACTGAAGGAGAGTGGGCTCTCAATTGCTCTCAAGTTTCCTTAGAAGAGAAGGATTCTGCAAATACCCCTGACAAACGACGCCATAGGAAAACGTCCTGACCATTAGAGCTCCTTGGGGGAGGAATGGTTGTGAGTGTGATCATTGGCTGCTGTTGCTCATCTGATCGTGCACCCGACATCCACCATTCCCCATTCCGGACTGCTTGTGCGACTGTAGCATCCTTCCTTATTCGCATGACTCGGGGGCCATTTTCACCAATGAAGTTAAACAATGGACCATGGTTATTCCAATGATCGAACCAAAACGAAGTATATAGCCCATTTCCCACTTCACAACGCATAAACTCCATATTCATGATAATATGTGCAGTCCACACAAATAGTGACTAATAAAACAGAGGAGAAAACCCAAAAGAAAAAAGAGTAAGATCACAATCCTAGAAAAACCCTAATTATATAAGAGAGCAAGGGAAGAGCTACTCTGTATCAAGGGCAAAGAAGAGGACTCCACGCCACCTGAAAGTCCAAAGTCTGATCTTGTCGTCAACTTTCAAATCGTTACGCTCGACGACTTCGTTCCAATCCCAATTCAAAGCATAATTCAAGGCTCCGTTACCATATTTCTTATACATCTTCCATATCTTAAAACGCAAACCCCACTTTTTAATCCTTTGACTCACGAAAATCGTTCCCATACCAATATTCTCCTTGTCTTCTTTGCGGACTGCTATTCTCGATATGGCTCGAACCTCCGCAGTCGTCAAGAAGTCGTTTCTCAATAGCTTGTTGAGAGGGATCAGGAGACGGCTCTGTAATGGGTTGACATCACTCGCGGTCAGAGCCGTCTCAAAGATCAGCCTCGGTTCTTCGGCTCCGTCCATGCGTCCCATCATCTTAACAAGCCACTTCGGCGTCTCTCTCGGCACCCTCCGTGGCAAAGGAGCAATCTTTGCTTTCTTGCGGCTTGTGTTCTCGGTTAAGCACGAAGACCGAGAAGATTGGTAATTAAGGGTTTGGAGGCCTTTTAGTCTCCTTCTTCTCGGACTTAGACGTGTTGTAACAAGGCTCAAAACGACGAAGGTAGTGGAGCGGTGAAGAAGAAGTAGAAGCCCCATTAAGATTTTCAAAGTATCTTCTGGAAGAGTCTCTCCTCGCTCTTCTTCTTCTTCATCATACACCACAGGCTGAGGACAACGAGGGTTTTGTGGGGTTTTCGTCTTGTAAAAAGTAGGAGTGCCATTAAGATTTTCATGGTTTTGTTGTGACTTGTGAGTATCCTCTCTTCACCAAATACGAACTTGTTTTTCTCGTGAATAATCTCTTATTTCTTTCTCCTTCATCGGAGATGGTCTTACCGCATTTAGATTCTTCTTCTTCAGCATCCATAACCACGGTATCAGCGAAGTTACAGAGATTCAACCACTCCTTCTCCCTAGCCGCATGGTAATACAGACTCAATTGTTATCGAACCGAAACTTAAGCTGTGAGAGCGAAAGCATGAGGAAGAAGCAAATTACAGACTACAGAGAGAGAGAGAGGGTTCTCACTTGCCATAAATACTGATACTATACTTGCATTAAATAAATTTAGGGTTTTTCCTTTTTTTTTACTTTATATTTAGTGGTTTCATTACCGTTGATTAGTAACTAGTTTTTACCCGGTGTCAAAAGTTTCGTTTTCGTTAATATGGATACCCAACTTTAAATTAGGATTTAGTTAATTAGATTTGATTAATTTACATCTTTTTTTATTCTTTATAATCAAAAATATATAAATAAAGTTGAGATTACTTATTATCATCTTCAATTTTTTTAAAGTGTTATTGTGTTTTAGATAGAATTAAATTGCAGTTAATATATATTTATAAATGTCTTAACCCATATATTAATACTTTATATATATATATATATTCTAAAAATTTAAAACTTTTCTAGGTTTTTTTTTCTGCTGGTAATATAGATTATAATTTTTCATTTATGTATCCAAATTTTGTGATACACATTTTTCATAAAAAAATTATAGAAATTTGAAGCTAGTATGTACTTTTACATACTATTGAAAATATCTAGTACTAATTACATCAGTAAATATGATTTTTCATTAGTAAATAACGCCGAAAAAAAAAAATATTGTCAACATTAATTGAACCAATTGACACAATGATTTGTTAAAAAAGCTCTTTTCTCATCTGAATTTGAAGGAGAAACACAAAAAATTGGCTCTATGATTCTCATCATCACCGGAGCCGCTTCAACATCTCCAATCGCCGCGCGAGTTTTTAACGCTATGAATCGCCGAATGTATGCTGCTACTACTCTATCATCTGCCAAATCCATCTCCGCAGAACCCCTAATTCCTCGTTCCGATTCCAGTTCAGGTCTCCTCTCTCTCTCTCTCTCTCTCTCTCTCTCTCTCTCCGAATTTATGGGAAATTTTGTAATTGATGAAACTTCGTTGCGTAATTGGTCGATTGTTTTGGTTTTTGGTGCCAGAAGCAGCTAATGTAACTTCCGAATCTGACACTCGAGTCTCTTCAAGGAAGAAAAGGCTAAAGCAGGAAGATTTGGAGCCCTTGGAGAAAGATTCCAGCAGAGGAATCGATGCCCGTAATAAAGTAATGTAATTTCAAATTCTGCTTCGAGTATGATAATTCTTGAGAGCTATAGAGAGATTTGTAGTCACTTTGTTGATTCCCGTGGTTTCTGGACAATGAGACAACCTTTGATTTACTGCTTTCTATGTTCTTAACCAATCATATTTTTTTACTATACTCTAAAAGATATGTTTATGTAATGATGCAGGAGACGTGTGGATTACCTGATATAGAAGAGTCTCCTTACAAGAAGACAAATGGATCTGCTTCATCTAGTAAGTCTCACATTATCTATAGTTTACATTTTCCCTTTTTATATAACACAAAAGTTTTTGTATTCTTAATTATCTTAAGCCACATTCATGGGTCGAGTCTTCAGTAATATTTGTAACCCAACGTCAATCATCAGAGATCTCCAATGGATTGAATCTTTGAAAATAATAAAGTGACTGAACCAAACCTTGTTCTCACTACTCTTCTACTCATAGCGCATGATTTCTTGTATGAAATGGTTTTGCAGGGACGTCAAAACTGAACTCATATATAAAATCAACTGAAGCTAGCACTTCTGCATCTTCGATCAAAACAACAGGTTTTCTTTCACGATACTCTAATGTTCTTAGTGGCACTTCGGGTACATTTATTCTTTCTGGAAAACGGGATGTCCCTAAGATGTTTATTATTTAGGCAGACCACCTGAAAACTGGGAAAAGGTGATCGAGGGTATTCGGAAAATGAAATCTTCAGAAGAAGCACCAGTTGACGCTGTTGAATGTGATAGAACCGGAAGCTTTTTACCTCCAAAGGTAGAATGTCTTCCTCTATATGGGAATTGCTGAGTTTGTGCCTATCTGTTTTATGTGGAAGTATGCTGTGAGATATGCTCATTGCTTTCTCAAATATTACTTCCCATTTGTTTTTCATTATTACATGGTATTCTAAGCATAGATTGAGAACCAAGTTACTGGTAACAAATGCTAGCTTACGATTAGGAAATTCTCTTATTCTTGATTCTTGTGGCCTTTGTTGTTTTCACATTTCATAAATTCAAATTATGCTTAGAAGTAGAGAGATAGATTGCCTTCTTGTTTTTGCCTTTGACCTTATCTCATCCTATTTCTAGGAAATGCGATTTTATGTGCTCATAGGAACACTTCTTTCAAGTCAGACTAAAGATTACGTAACTAGTGGTGAGATTTGAATTACTCAGCCCATGTTGAAAGAAAGCTTAATTTCACCATTCCAGTATCTCTAATATCATCTGGATCTCCAAGTTTCCTGATATTATATCCAAACACTTCTAATATGCAGCGGCAGTAGATTGTCTTCTTCAAAATGGCCTTCTCACTCCCGAAGCCATTGACAAAGCCGATGAATCAACCATTAAGGAATTGATCTATCCGGTATGTTATCTCTTAGTTATCGTACTTCATGTAGTTGAAGGCCTCACTGACTCGCACATGACCCATACTGCCATATTTTTCATGAGAAGTATTTAGGAAATGAAAAGGAATGAGAAA
This sequence comes from Turritis glabra, assembly GCA_900406565.1. Lineage (NCBI taxonomy): Eukaryota > Viridiplantae > Streptophyta > Magnoliopsida > Brassicales > Brassicaceae > Turritis > Turritis glabra. The sequence goes on along the minus strand of OVBN01000030.1, from coordinate 11,545,554 downwards.
CTATAAATGGAAATTGTTGTCATTTTTAACTCGATATGAAACTTACTGTTTGCCCTTTACTTTTAGGTTGGATTCTATACTAAAAAGGCTACTAATGTGAAGAAAGTTGCAAAAATTTGTCTAACTAAATATGACGGTGACATTCCAAGCACTTTGGAAGAACTACTCTCACTTCCAGGAGTTGGTCCTAAGATTGCTCATCTGGTAAAAGTTGCCCATATTACTCAGTTTTGTAAGAGAGATACATGTTCCCATAATTCTTAAAAGGTTTCTTTGTTGTCCTGTGATAGGTTTTGCATGTAGCCTGGAATGATGTTCAAGGAATATGTGTAGACACACATGTGCATCGCATTTGCAATAGACTTGGTTGGGTGTCTAGACCAGGAACAAAACTGGTAACATCAGGCTTATGTTGAATTATATATGGTTATGAGATTGGTAAAATTTTGCTTCTTCTTTTGTTTTCTCGTCTGCTCTTTGTCACCTTTCTGTAATTTGTTCTTGACCAGAAAACCTCGTCCCCTGAGGAAACTAGAGTGGCTCTGCAACAATGGCTTCCAAAAGAAGAATGGGTCGCTATTAACTTTCTGTTGGTGCGTCATCCTTGGAGATTCTAACTTAAAGATGCATGACCATACCTAAAACAATCTACTAATGATTATTATGAAGCTTTCATCTGTCAGGGATATAAATGGTTGAAACCTCTATAACTCTACTTAATCTTGATCCTCACTATTTTTTGTTGTCTGAAATCTAAACAGGTAGGTTTCGGACAAACGATATGCACACCGCTAAGACCACGCTGTGTAACCTGTAGTATCGCTGAGCTTTGCCCTTCTGCCTTCAAGGAGACCCCGAGCGCATCATCAAAGTTGAAGAAATCTATCAAAAGCAAGAACTAACATTCAACATAACGTAGAATATAGTAAAAAGAACAGAATACGAATTCTACCTGTAGGTAACAGTGCCGTGCCCAGGTTTATAGGGGTCTAAGGCGAGTAAAAAAAAAAAGGAGTTTTCCAATATTTTTTTATAAATGTCATTTCAAAATGATATAAAGTATTCAAAAGAAAACAATAATCTGAAAAAAAAACTAAAACATCAACGGTTAAAAAAAAAGATGGTAACAACGCCAGTGGAAAGAAAAAGACAAACGGTGCAGCGATCTGCAAAAAAGATCCAAAATACTTTAAAAGACGACGAATAGCAGATCTAAAACTAATTGGGATTTTTAATATCTTTTTCTTTGTTAAACCCAAACCATGAATTTGTTTATGAACTCACAAAACTTATTTAATTCTTTTTTATTTGGAATTTCTGATTTCATATTCGGTTTGAGATCATATCTCGTTTTCCTTTCTTGTATTTCGATTTTCATTTTTGTTTGTCAATTATGAGTTTCCTTTTTAAAAGCCTAATTGAAAAGAAAAAAAAATCAATAAATCGAACCTGGGTAATTGGCGAATTTTAGGGGTGTCGAAAACCATTATAATACAACATATTTCTCAATTTGGGGGTCCTAAAATGTTTATATATTTCATGGGCCTGAGACAAATGTCTTTTTTGTTACCTTTTAGGCACGGCTCTGTGTAGGTTGAATATAGTGAAAGGAGTAGAATATAAATTCTAAATGTAGGTAGAACGTTGAGAATCTTAGAAGATATTTTCTACCTTGGTGGATCACAGAGAAAGTGTTGGAACGTCTGTTCTACTTAATGTAGAACATAGAGGAAATATTAGAACGTCGATTCTAACAAAGGCGGATGATAGACCAAATGGCAGAATACATATTCTACTCAACGTAGAACATAAAATAAGAGTTATTTATTTTTATAGTATAAGTTTTTTTTTTTATTTATTTCACACAAAATGAATACTTCTATATGACGGTGACATTCCAAGCACTTTGGAAGAACTACTCTCACTTCCAGGAGTTGGTCCTAAGATTGTTCATCTGGTAAAAGTTGCCCATATTACTCAGTTTTGTAAGAGAGATACATGTTCCCATAATTCTTAAAAGGTTTCTTTGTTGTCCTGTGATAGGTTTTGCATGTAGCCTGGAATGATGTTCAAGGAATATGTGTAGACACACATGTGCATCGCATTTGCAATAGACTTGGTTGGGTGTCTAAACCAGGAACAAAACAGGTGCTTCTCTAACATCAGTCTTATGTTGAATTATCTATCTATGATATTGATTTCTTAACACTTGATAAAATTTTTGCCTTTTCTTCTGTTTGCTCGTCTGCTCTTTGTCATCCATCTCTCATTTGTTCGTGAACAGAAAACCTCGTCCCCTGAGGAAACTAGAGTAGCTCTGCAACAATGGCTTCCAAAAGAAGAATGGGTCGCTATTAAGTATTAACTTTCTGTTGGTGCGGCATCTCTCAGAGATTCTAACTTAAAGATGCAAGATCATACATAAAACAATCTACTTACGTTTATTACAAACATTTCATATGTCAGGGATATAACCGGCTTCAAACCACTATAACTCCTTTTGATCTTCATCCTCTCTGTTTTTGTTGTCTGAAATCTAAACACAGGTAGGTCTCTGTTTTTGCTGTGGAACCTGTAGTATCACTGAGCTTTGCTCTTCTGCCTTCAAGGAGACCCCGAGCGCATCATCCGAATTGAAGAAATCTATCAAAAGCAAGAAACTTTAGTTGCTTTGGCTCTGGATTCTACTTATAGCTCATTTTGTTTTTTTTAATCCATTTTGTGAGAACCCAAGAAATTGTATGTATAGCTTTATGGGGAATGCATCTTGCATTCTACTTGCGTATATAACTTATCGTTCGTTAGTACGAAAGATGACACTTTAGTTCAAGGTAATGTGATTAATCCAGGTGTATGTGGCTGATTGGATTAAACAAAAGTAGGTATATAAATGCAATCTCATCACAAGTCTTTTTTTAAAAGTTTATAGGGATTAATTGTTGTTTTCAAATTCTTGGAGGGTTTTATTGTTATTTCTTAATTCTAAAGAGTATGGTTGTTAGTTTGAAATGTTAGAGGTGTGATGTTGTAATTATAAAGAAAGATGCTGCTATATAAAACCAAAGAAAAACCCTCTCCTCCTCCTCTTCTCCTACTCAATCGTCGCACTAAACCCTAAGCGGTTACATTTCCATCTCCACGTCATCGGCGACTGATATAATGCATTTTTGGCGCATTCTAATCCTTGTTTTATAGGTTTTTATCGAGTCTTTTATTTTATCTTGAGTCATTTCAGGTCTAAAAGTGGCTAGAATGGAGAATTGCAGCTCACGAAGAGACTTGGCGAAAATAGAAGAAAAGTGAAGATTTTCTAAAAGGTTTCGATGAATGGAGCACCCACGACATGCTCCAGATGAAGGAGCACCTGCTCCTGCACTCACCACCTGCTCCCGAAACCTGTCCAGCAAAGAAAGGCAATTGACGGCAAAGTCTTAATTAAACAATTAAGTCCACTTAGACTTTTCCACCACTTCCTCCAACTACCCAAGACTTATATATTATTATTATTATTATTATATAAGTTTAGAGTAGAAAGTGTGCTAAAAAGAAGCTTTAGTTTTACTAAGAAAGGGAGAAAGTGGATTTTAATAAGTGTGCACTTTGTGTGTCCCCACTAGGCACAATGGATTTAAGAAAGAAAACATTCCACTTAAAAAGGGACGGAAGACACACACAAAAACAACACTTACGCTTTCCTCTGAGACTTCTTGTAAAAAAATAATAAAAGTCTTTTTGTTTTTCCTTTCCTCTTTCTCAGTTTTTGCCAACGCTTTCCTTGTTCTTAATTTGGATAGAAGATAGTCTTTCCCTTTCCTAGAAGAAGAATTCTAAACTCTTATCTATTTTATTTTTATTATGAACTCTTTTATCTTTCTTGTTGTTCTTCACCTTGCTATGTTTGAGTAGTCATTTTAGTTAGGTTAAGGGATTTAAGGGGATTAGGGATTTATGAACTAAAGCATAAATAGGATTTCTTATCATTTGATATCTTCATCTATTGTTGTTCTTAATGCCTAGACTAGCTTGATCACCTAACCTTTGATTTTAGGTTTAATTCACTCATCAAAAGTGTTGTGAATTGCTTGAAAGAACATAGATGGGCGATTTGTCCTTAGCCAACGACAGTTGATGTTAAGGTAAATTGTGAACAAATCGATCTCATTCTCTATAATGTTTGTCATTCTTTGTAACCTCAAACGACAGTTTAGGGTGTTAGATTGATTGATAAAGTGGTTGATACCACGACAGTGGATCCTCTTATTTTTATGGTTGAGTTCTACATTGGTTCTAAATTATGTTCCTGAAGAAATGCTTGGTTCTAGAAAACCTAATTCCCGAGATAATTCCCCTTAACCTAACGTCTTTATTATCATTTGTTAAAACCGATTTTATTTACTTGCTTTCTATTGTGACAAACCAACAAACAAACTTGATCGCTTAGCTGAAATTTGTAATACAAAAGATTAGAGTGTATTGCTGGTCCCTTTGAACGAACCTCACTATCACTATAACAGAGCACCTGCTCTCAGCAGAGCACCCGATCTTACCAGAGCACCCGCTCTCGGTTCAATAACCAGAGAGTATAAAAGAACCAGTTTATCAGCGACTCGTTTTGATTTCCATGGATCCTCCGTTGATAAAGTTCGCTTTTCGACCCTGTTTCACCAGTTTTTAAGCCACTATTCGTTAACGGAGACCCATGAGTCATTATTTGAATGTATGTATAACTGGGGGCTGATTTTGGGGGATCCGACACTGCAGGCACATATGCGATTATATATTATTCAATTAATAGAAAAAAAAATATGGATTATATATTACTCAATTAATAGAAGAAAAATGTTTATTTTACGTCCCACATCCGCTAAAATCTTTAAACAATTATTTATAGTCATTAAAAATATAAAACAAACAGAACCCCATAATTTAATGGGCCTACAGAAAGGAGAATATTTAGGCCATGAATGTTTGGAAGATTTTAAATGGTTTTTAAATTATAGATTTTAGTCTTAAAATTTTTCATTTTTGTTTTTGGTTTTTAGATTTTGGAAAAAATAATTTAAAAACTTATTAAAAATTTGAGAAACAAAAATCTCGTAGAAGAAATCTCAAAAACTCATTGAAATATGATTTTGGATTTTGTTAAGAAATTAGTAGAAACTCTTAAAATCTAGATTTCTTATTTTTTTTAGGGAAACTACTTTTCATAAAATCTTGAATGGTTAAAAAATGGATTTTTGAAAAAAAACTAAAACCAAAAACTATTTGAGAAACCATCACATTCTCATTTGAGTAGTGAAAGCCTAGAGGAAACAACCCTATATTTTGATTGTATGACTAGTTTGGAGGAATTTACCTAAAAGTTAAACACACTTAAAACCTAGAAATATATTACAAGAAATCAAGTGCATCTATTGTCAGTAACTAAATCAGACCAAACCAGAAACCATATTAATGACAAATTTGTTCAATTCACACGATAGTAACTAATAAAACAGAGGAGAAAAACCCAACAAAGAGTAAAATGACAATCGCACGAAAATTGATCGGAATTGCATTCCTTGTTCCAACCATTGCTGTCTCAGTTGTTGATCTCACCGTAAGACTTGAGAATGCAGCAACATACGAGGACATCAAAAAGGCTATCAAGTAAAAACTGCTAACAACCACAAATTATAAGATGAAATGCTTTAATGATTTACTTTTATTGCTTATTTGGTTAAACTAACTTTACAGGGAGGAATCCGAAGGCAATATGAAAGGAATTCTGGGCTACACTGAGGATGAAGTCGTATCCAGCGACTTTGTGGGTGACACCATGTAAGTTAACAATTAAGGAAACAATTCTTGGTTTTATTTTATAAATGTCGAGACCATTTAAGGAGACCACATGGGACTGTTTTGTTTGCATTGAACCAACAGGTGAAGCATATTTGACTCAAAGGCTGGAATTGCTTTGAACGACAATTTCTTGAAATTGGTGTCGTGGTTCGACGAAGAGTGGGGTTATAGCTCTCGGGTCGTCGACTTTTGTTGGAAGAAGAAACTTATAAGATTATGATGGAGAAAGTGTTTAAGTATTTAGAAGAGAAATTTAGGAAATGGAAGACTTTGATATATTTTTTAACTCTTTCTTATTACTCACTTCTTAACTTGGTTACAAATGAGAAGAGGGAGGAGGTATTTATAGCCTCCACATTACAAAATATCTCAAATATTTTAATCATAATTCTATATAATTCTTTTCAAATATTAGTTTATTTTATTACAAATTATCTACATATTTCTATGTAAATATCTAGATTTTTTTTATCTTAAGGAGGTGGAGAGGTGTGTGGATGATTCTAGAATATTTTAAGGAGGAGGAGGTTTTAATATTTCTAGAGAAAACTCTAGAACTTGGATATGGCCCAAAATGATCATTATTGGATAACTGATCCAATAATTAAACTTGATCCAAAATCAAGTTAACTTTCAACACCCCCTCTTAAACTTGATTTTGCTACTCCAAACAAGCTCTTCATCTTGATAAATTTTTCGCGTTTAAGAGGCTTAGTGAAGATATCGGCTACTTGATCATTTGTCTTCACATACTCCAATTGCACCTCCTTCTTGTTAACACACTCTCTAATGTAATGATAACGTGTGTCAATATGCTAACTACGATCATGAAAGACTGGGTTCTTCGCCAATGCTATTGTTGACTTGTTATCCACAAAGATCTCTGTTGGCTCTTCTTGTGGCAAGCTTAACTCCTTTAACAAGTTTCGTAACCAAATAGCATGGCAAACACATGAAGTGGCTGCTACGTACTCCGCTTCACAAGTAGATAGAGTAATAATTGGTTGCTTCTTCGACATCCATGTGAAAGCCGTATCTCCAATGTAGAACACAAAGCCACTTGTGCTCCTTCGGTCGTCTGTGTCTTCACCCCAATCGTTATCACTATATCCAACAAGCTTGTAGTTGTTAGAGATAGAATAGTTCATACCAAAGTCTATGGTACCTTTGATATAGCCAAGACTCCTCTTTTCCGCCTTGAAATGAGTTGTTGTTGGATGTTCCATGTAACGACTAACAACTCCAATCGCATATAAGATATCAGGCCTTGTACACGTTAAATAGCGTAAGCTTCCAACAAACTTTTAAATAGTGTTGGATCCATTCTTTCTCCTTCTTTATTCTTTGATAACTTGATTTCACATTCTATCGGCGTGCTAACTGGATTATAGTCATCCATCTTGAACTTCTTAACTATCTCCTTAGCATAGCACTCTTAAGTTATGAAGATTCTATTTTTTTCTTGTTTCACTTCAATTCCGAGGTAGTAAGACATTAATCCAATATCCGTCATCTCGAACTCCTTTGTCATTTCTTTCTTGAACTCCTCGAACATGTTTGGATTATTACCCGTGAATATTAAGTTGTCTACATACAAACATGCAATCAATATATCGTCATTTTGAATTTTGATATAGAGTGCATGTTCATATGGACACTTGATAAAAATTTTCTCCTTGAAGTACTTGTCAATTCGAGTATTCCAAGCTCTTGGGGGTTGTTTTAACCCATAAAGTGTCTTTTTCAACCTTAAGACTTTATCTTCTTCTCTCTTGATTATATAACCTTGTGGTTGCTCAATGTAAACTTCTTCTTCAAGGTCTCCATTTAAGAAGGCTGACTTGACATCCATTTGATGTATCTTCCACTTGTTTTGAGCTGCCAATGAAATAATTAGCCTAACAGTTTCAAGACGAGCAACGGGAGCAAATACCTCATCATAGTCGATTCCGCCTCTTTGACTATATCCTTTCGCCACCAATCTTGCCTTGTATCTTTTCACTTCTCCTTTAGAATTTTTCTTTGCTTTGTACACCCACTTCACACCAATCGCCTTGTGTCCATTTGGAAGTGAGGCTAACTCTCATGTATCATTCTTTTGTATCGCTTTGATCTCTTCATCCATAGTATTTCTCCAAGTCTTCTTTTCCATAGCTTCTTGGAAGTCCATGGGCTCGCACTCCGCAAATAGACAAAACAAAGTAAGGTTTTCTTGATTTTCGGTTATCTCGTAGAGCTCTAAAGCGTGGAGTCCTTTCACTCGAACTTTCTTCTCCTTGAGAACTTGTTGGTGATGTCGGTGGTATAGTAGGCTCCTCTCTTCGTTGCTCGAGATCATCTTCTTCAAGATATGGACAGAAATTATAGTCTTCAACATTTGACTTCCAATCCCATTCTCTTTCTTCTTCAAAGATGACATTTCGACTTATGATTGTCTTTTTTGTTTCAGGATTGTAGAGCTTGTAACCTTTGGAGTTGGCATCATACCCAATAAAGATGTACTTCTCGCTTTTATCATCTAGTTTGCTCCGCTTCTCGTCTGGAACATGAGCATGAGCAAGACTTCCAAAGACTTTTAGATGTGAAACAACAGGCTTCCTTCCACTCCATGCTTCTTGTGGTATATTTCCCAAAACGCTTCTTGTTGGAGATCGATTTGATAGATAAATCGCACATGCAACTGCTTTTGCCCAACACTCCTTTGGTAGCTTCTTACTTTTGAGCATGCTTCTTGCCATCTCAAGGATTGTCCGATTTTTCCTTTCCGTTACTCCATTTTGTTGAGGGGATATAGGCACCGTCAATTGTCTTCTAATGCCGTTGTTTTCACAATACTTGAGAAACTCTTTGGACATGAACTCTCCTAGCTCCACGATCAGATCTCATGGCTTTGATCATAAGGCCACTTTCCTTCTCAACATGGGCTTTGAACTTTTTGAAGTTTTCAAATACTTCTGATTTTTGTTTCAAAAAGATAAACCCATGTTTTTCTTGAAAAATCTTCAATAAAAAGAAGGAAATAGTTACTCTTACCGAGTGAACTTGGTTTGATCGGGCCACATACATTTGTATGTATGAGTTCTAATGGCTTCCGTCCCCTTATCACCGACTCCTTTGGAAAACTTATTTTGAATTGTTTTTTAAGTAAACGCCCTTCACAAACTTGATTTGGATGGTTGATGCAAGGTAGTCCTCTCACCATTTGTTTCTTCGAAAGCAACTCCAATCCTCCAAAGTTGAGCGCCCATATCTAAGATGCCACAACCAAGACTCCTCCTCATAGCACATCTTGAGACATTGTGCGATGTTATTTTGAATGTTAAGGACAAACATACTATTTTTTGACATCGGCATCTTTGTAATGAGATTGTCTTCTTGGTCTCTTATAGAAAGGCTATTATCCTTTAATCGAATATCATAACCTTTCTCTAAGAGTTGTCCAAGACTCAAGATGTTGGTCTTTATGGTTGGAATATAGTAAACGTTGGAGATAAATTGATGGTCCCCATTCTTTAACTGGATGAAAATTTTTTCTTTACCTTTAACCTCCATCTTTGATTCATCTCCTAAGGCCACGTCTCCTCTCACCGCTTCATCAAGCTCCACGAACAAGCTTTTCTTCCCATATATGTGATTACTTGCACCGCTATCAAGGTACCACTTATGGTTATTTTCTCGTTCATCCTTTTTATAAGCCATCAACAACATGTCTTCTTCATGTATTTTTTTCTTCAACGTAGTTGGCCTTCTCCTCGACTCTTTTGTTGTTGGGAGCTTTACATTCAGAAGCATAATGTCCAAACTTCTCACAATTATAGCACTTAACATTTGATTTATCATACCTTGATTTTGGATTTCTTCTTCCACGACCTCTTGATGACCTTTCTCCTCTTTGGTTGGTGTTATCTTCATGCGGCCTCCAACCTCGTCCATTTCCATAACCACGACCTCTTTCTCGAACTTGACCGCCACCTCTTCTTTGATAGCTTTGGCCATTTACTTCTTTAATACAATCAATCCGCATCTTGAGCACTTGTTCGGCGATATCTTCCTTTTTCTTTTTCTTTTCTTCATAGGCTTGTAACGACCCAAAAAGTTGTTCCATTGTCATGGCCTCCAAATCTTTTGTCTCTTCGATGACGGTAACAATATGCTCAAATTTTGGATTCAACGATCTAAGAACCTTCTCCATGATTCTCACATCATCTAACTTCTCTCCATTTCTCTTTAGGTTATTTGTAACCGTCAAAACTTTTGAGAAGTAATCAGAGACGAGTTCACCTTCTTTCATTTGTAGCGCTTCAAATTCTCCTCTTAGAGTTTGAAGACGTACCTTCTTGACTTGATCGGCACCCTTGTAGGATGTTTGAAGCTTCTCCCATGCTTCTTTTGCCGACGTAGCTTCTGCGACCTTTTCGAACGTAACTTCATCTAATCCTTGATAGATTAGACAGAGAGCTTTCTTGTCTCTCTTCCTTGAGTCTCTCAAACTATCCCTTTGAGCTTGAGATACAGTAACTTCATTCTCCGGTTCTACGAAACCTTTTTTGACTATCTCCCACACATCATGTGCTGCTAGGATAGCCATCATTCGTAGACTCCAATTGTCATAGTTGCTCCTTGTGAGCATTGGGACTTGGAAGGGAACACCACTACTCGCCATCTTTATGAGAATCTCCTAGCTATGATACCACTTTGTTGGAAGAAGAAACTTTTAAGATTGTGATGATGAAATTGTTTAAGTATTTAGAAGAGAAATTTAGGAAATGGAAGACTTTGATATATTTTTTAACTCTTTCTTATTACTCACTTCTTAACTTGGTTACAAATGAAAAGAGGATGAGGTATTTATAGCCTCCACATTACAAAATATCTCAAATATTTTAATCATAATTCTAGATAATTCTTCTCTACTATTAGTTTATTTTATTACAAATTATCTAGATATTTCTATGTAAATATCTAGATTTTTTATCTGAAGAGGTATGTGGATGATTCTAGAATCTTTTAAGGAGGTGGAGATATTTCTAGAGAAAATTCTAGAACTTGGATTTGGCCCAAAATAATCATTATTGGATAACTGATCCAATAATTAAAGATTTTGCTTTCAACAACTTTGCCGTCTCTCTTCCTCCTCTTCCAGACTCTTTGGAGCTAGTCAAAATCAACTGCGATTTCGAGGCTAAGCTCTTAAAACCCATAAGAAGGACCTCAGTCTCTATAGACGTTAGAAAAACCAGGGAGTACGTTCATAAGAAACTTAATGGATCCGAAACCTTGAAATATAGCAGATTTGATTATCGCACAGTGTGGCTTCGATACAGTCTCGGTCCAGGACAAGACATCGGTGAAACTTTACGCGGGAGAAATCTAAACCTTAACCGTGAGGTTCTAAGCCGCCTAGCATCTTTGTTATCGTCTAAGGCAGCAATGGCTATGGAGGAAGGTATATCTTACAAGGTGAAAGCTAGAGTTGACATACTTTTTCAGAAATGTTACCTGGAGGAGTATGTGGAGGAGGGAGTGCAATGTGGGGTGTGTACGGATGAAGTGAAATGTGGAGTGTGTACGGATAAGGCGATATGTGTGGTGTGCATGGATGAAGTATCCGCTGGCGCAAATTTCAGGAAGATTCAGTGTGGACATGTGGTTCACACGGATTGCATTTTAGAGTGGCTAAGGCTGAGTCCGCTCTGCCCACATTGTCAAAGCCTTTTAGACCTTGAAATGTACAAAAAGATTTGTCTTACTATCGCGAAGAGTGAGCAGATTGTGCCCTCTACCGATATACTCTCTTTCTATCTTTCTCGTTTTCCTCTTTTTATGCCTCTCTATATATAAGAACCACCTAGCTCGTGAAGCTCTTTCCCATTTCTCTCTCTTTATGCCTCTCTATATGGTATGTTTCCATCGATACAAACCTCAAGACTTTTTTCCCCTTGTACGTTAATTCAGGTCCAGGATCTAAAAACGTAAAAAGTACTACTCAAACACTGTTTTTCATTGACAAACATTGATTTACTGCTTTCTATGTACTTAACCCATCATATTTGTCTTACAGGGATGACATTTCTCTGATAAAGTTTTGTCATTTTTTTGCGATTGTTCTTTCACTTTACGATACTCTGAAAGACATGTTTATGTAATGATGCAGGAGACGTTCGCATTACCTGATATAGAAGAGTCTCCTTACAAGACGACAAATGGATCTGCTTCATCTAGTAAGTCTCTTTATCTATAGTTACATGATGCAAAAGTTTTGCATTCCTGATTATCTAAAGTCACATAACATTCATGGGTTGAGTCTTCAGTAATATATTGTAACCCAACGTCAATCATCACAGATGTCTAATGGATTGAATCATTGAAAACAATATAGTGACTGAACCAAACCTTGTTCTCACTACCCTTCAACTCATAGCATGATTTCTTGTATGAATGGTTTTGCAGGGACGTCAAAACTAAACTCATGTATAAAATCAACTGAAGCTAGCACTTCTGCATCTTCTTCGATCAAAACAGCAGGTTTTCTCTCACGATACTCTTTATATTCTTAGTGGCATTTCGGGTACATTTGTTCTTTTATGGAAAATGGGATATCCCTAGGATGTTTATTTCTAGGCAGACCACCTGAGGACTGGGAAAAGGTGATCGAGGGTACTCGGAAAATGAAATCTTCAGAAGAAGCACCAGTTGACACTGTTGAATAAATATTACTTCCCATTTGTTTTTCATCATTACATGGTATTCTATGCATAAACTGGGAACCAAGTTCCAAGTTGTTTACCGTGAAAACTCCCTAACCCTTTCTTTATGTTACTGGTAGCAAATGCTAGCTTTCGTTTAGGAAATTCTCGTATTTTTTATTCTTGCGGCCCTTTGTTGTTTTCACATTTCATAAATTCAAATTATGCTTAAAAGTCGAGAGATAGATTGCCCTTCTTGTTTTTGCTTTTGACCTTATCTCCTTCAAATCTCTAGGAAAGGCTATTTTATGTGCTCATAGGAACACTTCTTTCAAGTCAGACTAAAGATTACGTAACGAGTGGTGAGATTTGAATTACCATTCTAGTATCTCTGATATCACCTGGATCTGCAAATGTCCTGATATTATATCCAAACACTCCTAATTGGCAGCGGCAGTAGAATGTCTTTATAAAAATGGCCTGCTCGCTCCTGAAGCCTATGAGTCAACCATTGAGGAATTGATCTATACGGTACATTATTATCCCTTAGTTATCTTACTTCATGCTGTTGAAGGCCTCTTTGACTCTGCTATGACCCCATGCTCCCATATATTTCATGAGAAGTAATTAAGAAATGAAAAGGAAACGAGTGAGAAACTATAAATGGGAATTGTTGTTGTCATTTTAATTTTGATATGAAACTTACTGTTTGCCATTTACTTTTAGGTTGGATTCTATACTAGAAAGGCTACTAATGTGAAGAAAGTTGCAAAAATTCGTCTTGACTAAATATGACGGTGAAATTCCAAGCACTTTGGAAGAACTGCTCTCACTTGCAGGAGTTGGTCCTAAAGATTGCTCATCTGGTAAAAAGTTGCCCATATATTACTCAGTTTTGCAAGAGAGATACATGTTTCTATAGTTGCTAATAAGGTTACTTCTGTTTTCCTGTGATAGGTTTTGCATGTAAGCCTGGAATAATGTTCAAGGAATATGTGTAGACACACATGTGCATTGCATTTGCAATAGACTTGGTTGGGTGTCTAAACCAGGAAAAAAACTGACTAGCATCAGCCTTATGTTGAATTATATATGGCTATGAGACTGATTTCTTAGCACTTGGTAAAATTTTGCCTCTTGTGTTGTTTGCTCGTCTGCTCTTTTGTCACCCATCTCTAACTTGCTGTTCCTGACCAGAAAACATCGTCCCCTGAGGAAACTAGAGTAGCTCTGCAACAGTGGCTTCGAAAAGAAGAATGGGTCGGTATTAACATTTTGTTGGTGCGTCATCCTCAGAGATTTTAACTTAAAGATGCATGACCATACATAAAAGAATATACTTACGATTATTACAAACATTTCATATGTCAGGGATATAGCTGGCTTCAAACCACTATAACTCCTTTTCATCTTCATCCTCTCTGTTTTTGTTGTCTGAAATCTAAACAGAGATAGAGGACTCTGTTTATGCTGTGGAACCTGTAGTATCACTGAGCTTTGCCCTTCTGCCTTCGAGGAGACCCCTGAGCGCATCATCCGAATTGAAGAAATCTATCAAAAGCAAGAAACTTTAGTTGCCTTGGCTCTGGATTCTACTTCTAGATCATTTTTTTAAAAACCCACTTTGTGGTTAGTCCTCGGTAAAAGTTAAACTGTAACCAAGAAAATTGTATGGGGAATGCATATTGCATTCTACTTGTGTATAACTTATCGTGCGTTAGTACGAAAGATCACACTCGAGTTCAAAGTAATGTGATTAATCCAGGTGTATGTGGGCTGAATGGATTAAAGAAACGTAGGCGGTAGATCTATAAATGCAATCTCATCACAAGTTCAACCCTCCTTTGCACCCTCCGTGGCAAAGGAGCAATCTTGGCTTTCTTGCGGCTTGTGTTCTCCGTTAGATTCGGAAGGCTTTTAGTCTCCGTCTTCTCGGACTTACTGTAACAAGGCTCAAAACGACAATGGAGCGATGACGACGTCGAAGCCCCATAAAGATTTTCAAAGTATTGTTGTGGGTATCTTCTACTTCTAGTAGCAAAATTCATGGTCTTCTGGAAGAAACTCTCCTCGCTCTCTTCTTATTCTTCTTCTTCTTCTTGATCATAGACAATCTTTGATTTTCCTTTCTTTGCACGTTGTTCTTCATCATACACCATAGGTTCGGAACAACGAGGGTTTTGTGGGGTTTTCCTCTTGTAAAAAGCCTGAATGGACGATGAAGAAGTAGGAGCTCCACTAAGATTTTCATGGTTTTGTTGTGTATATCCTCTCTTCACCAAAGACGACCTTGTTTTTATCGTGAATAATCTCTTCTTTCTTTCTTCTTCATCAGAGATGCTCTTACCGCATTTAGATTCTTCTACTTCAGCATCCATAACCGCGGTATCAGCCAAGTTATCGAACCGAAAGCAATTAAGCTGTGAGAGCGAAAGCGTGAGGAAGAAGTAAATTAGAGAGAGAGAGAGAGAGAGAAACTGAGCCAAAGTGTGAAGAGAGTGTCCTCTGAATTTGAATGAGAAATCCCAAAAAATTGGCTCTATGATTCTCATCACCGGAGCCGCTTCAACATTTCCCATCGCCGCTCGAGTTTGTAACGCTATGAATCGCCGAATGTATTATGCTACTACTACTCTATCATCTGCCAAATCCATCTCCGCAGAATCCCTAATCCCTAATTCCTCGTTCCGATTCCGATTCCAATTCCAGTTCAGGTCTCCTCTCTCTCCGAATTTATGGGAAATTTTGTAATTGATGGAACTTCGCTGCGTAATTTGGTCGATTGTTTTGTTTTTTGGTGTCAGAAGCAGCCAATGTAACATCCGAATCTGAGCCTCGAGTCTCTTCAAGGAAGAAAAGGATAAAGCAGGAAGATTTGGAGGAATCAATGCCCGTTAAGTAATGTAATTTCAAATTCTGCTTCGAGTATGATAAATTTTGAAGAGCTGTAGAGAGATTTGTAGTCAATTACTCAATTTGTTGATCATTTGGCTTGAAAAGTTTCTGGAAATGAGACAAACTTTGATTTACTGCTTTCTATGTACTTAACCAATCATATTTGTTTTGCAGGGATGACATTTCTCAGATAAAGTTTTATTATTTTTGTGATTGTTCTTTTTTATTATTTTTGTGATTGTTCTTTCACTTTACTATACTCTAAAAGATTTGTTTATGTAATGATGCAGGAGACGTTCGCATTACCTGATATAGAAGAGTCTCCTTATAAGAAAACAAATGGATCTGCTTCATCTAGTAAGTCTCACTAACTATAGTTACATATTCCCTGTTTATATGAAACAAAAGTTTTGTATTCCTGATTATCTAAAGTCACATTCATGGGTCGAGTCTTCAGTAATATTTGTAAGTTGTAACCCAACGTCAATCATCAGAGATGTCTAATGGGTTGAATCATTGAAAATGATAAAAGTGACTTATTAGATATCACTAGATTGGTGTAGTTGGTTTAGTGCTTTATGTAAAGCTTGGTTATCAACAGTCTTAGTATTTAAGCCTTTCTCTGTACATCTTTTATGATTCAACGAAGTCTAGATTTTAACCTGCGCTACACCGCGGTACAATATTTTTGTAACTAAAAAATTTAAAATTTAAGTTGTATTTGTTTGGTAATTTTGTTTGTTTTGTTTAGTGTTTAAAATTGTATAATTGTATTTTGATTGTTAATTCTATGATTTAACATGCGGTATACCGCGGAAATTTTTTTTTTTACATAGTCGTAATTTAATCAACTTAATTAGATATGTCTAATACTGTAATATTGATAGTGTTAACAAAATAATGAAATGATGTTTTACCCGTGTAGCACCGAGTTAATGATATTTTAAATTTATATTAATATCTACCTAAACTCGTCCCGACATATAACCTAGTCTCGTGAAATTTTAACTGGCGGTACACCGCAAGACAAACTTTTTTCTTTATTAATATCATTTTAATTTTTAATATTTATGGTTTTGTATTATAAGGATTAGATTTTTTTTTGGTAGGATGTATTATAAGGATTAGATTGAGTTAGTATGATATTTATTAAGATTATAACCATTTAATATACCGTTTTATAAGATTGCCACTTCTTATAAAGTTTAAATACTTATAATATTTAGAATTTTTATAAAGTTTAAATATTTATAATATTTGAAACATCATAAAAATTTAAATATTATTAATATTTTAAACATTTTATAAAGTTTAAATATTTATAATATTTTGAAACTTTTTAAAAGTTTAAATTCGTTAAAATAAAGAACCGGAATAAACTGAATAAAACTTTTAAATTTGGACGCCTGATAAATCAAACTTTCTGCTCATTTGTATTCGGAATCATTTTGGTGTCTTTTATAGTATGACTCTGAACCGTTGTCCAATTTTTTCAGGCGATGTGCGACGTTGTACACACATTTTTTTTTTCATCGATTGAGTAATATATGTCCATTTTAAAAAATTTGAATCACATCATATGCAGAAAAAAAACTAAAATTTTATTAACTATATGTGTTATATAATAATTTAAAATAATCTAAATATAAAATCAAATAAAAGTGAAAGAAAAATCATGTATTTATGTTTAAATTAAGTAGAAAGATTTTAGAAATTAGTTAAAATTTGTTATTGAAATATCAGCAATAGTTTCCGATTTTAAATGATTTTTGGACTTCAATTTCCGATTAATTAATTTTCGGTTTTTAAAGATCTGATTTATACAGTTCGGGTCAATTTTGGCATGATTCGTTGAGCCATCGGCCGAAAAACCCTTCATAGAAAGAAAAAAATCTCCTATATCCTTTTTTAATCTACATACCCTTGTTTCATTTACTCAAATGTGATCTGACGATTTTGTCCTCACTCCCAATATTTGGAATATTTGTTTTAATTGAATTGGAAAAAAAAATTGAAAACTGAAGAAAAAAAAACGGTAAAACGAGCTCGATTTTCTCCAGGTCGAGCTCGAGCTCGATTTTCTCCACCATCGTCCCCTGGTCGCGATTCATCTCCGTTACTTCCAGGTCTGTTCTTCAACCTAAACAATCTTGAAGAATTGAATTGATAAATTCAATATCCACATTTGGTTTCAAATTATTTTATGAATTGGATTTGAGATACATATTATGCACATTGGGTGTTTGATGTTTGTTTGAGGGTCGATTAAGACTTGAAATTGGTTATAAATGGATTTCAGTGGTTGAATCGTAGTAAAATGTAGATCTCGAAACGATCCAATTTGAGTTTTTGCGATAGGAGAACTGGGTAAAACTAGTATAACTAGTATAACTGATATATGTAGTATAACTAGTAAAACTAGTATTACTGAATAAGTTTTTTGTATTGTTTTGGCAGGACACAATGAGCATTAATGCCAGCATACATTTTAAATGCCAAGGTCGCATGTATAGTTTAATGTTGAAGACATCAGTGGAAGAGATAACTTTGTCAATGGTAGAAGCTAGGATATACAAGAAGCTTGCGTTAGATGAAAGTAAGGTTAAATTGCAATTGAGTTACATTCCATTACTGGTGGGATGTGAAGAACAATGGACTATTTCTGATGATGAGGATCTGTATGTTTATCTGACGTCCATTGATAAAGAGAATCGTAAATGTATTTTGTTTGTGGAGGTCATCACTAACTCGGAACTGCCTGAGCAATTGTCGAGAGCGGGCAAAAGTTCTGTTGGTATGAACTATGACAAGTCGACTGATGATGAAATCGGAGCTAATGCCATTACTCTATACGTAGAAAAAGATCAAGCAAATGACGAAGGTATCATAGAGGGTGGAAATGTATCAAGTGATGAAGGTGAGGATAACAGTATGAGTAGATCGGATATGGGTGATGAATATGTTGAGTTTTCAGATGTTGCAGAAGGTAGTCAGTTTATAGAGCCTTGGGAAGACGGTTTGGGTTTTAGTCTACGTCAAGAATTTCCAAATAAGAAGGCATTGCAAGATGTGGTGGATAGAGATTCATTTGTTAACAGTTATGGTTTTGTTGTTAAAAAGTCGGATAAGGGACGTTTAGTGCTAAAATGTACTAAAGAAATCTGTAAATGGGGTTTACGAGCTGCAAGGATTCCAAAGACAGATATTTTCTCGATTAGAAGGTACACCCATATGCATACATGTTCTCGGGCTAGTCAGAGTAGAAGCAGCAGCAGCATGAAGAGGCAAGGTACACCACAGTTAGTTGCAGCTCTTTTGCATGATGATTATCCAGGTCAAATGGAAACTCCAACTCCTAAAATTATCATGGATCTTGTTAAGACAAAATTAGGAGTGAATATATCATACTCCACAGCGTTGAGAGGAAAAAATCAAGTTGTTAGTGATTTGCGTGGTAGCCCGGAGGAAAGCTACAAGATGTTGTATTGCTATTTGCACATGTTAGAGAAGGTCAATAATGGTACAATAACACGTGTGAAATTGGATGAGAAGGAAAGATTCAAGTACCTATTCATAGCTTTGGGAGCAAGCATTGAAGGGTTTCAAGTAATGAGGAAAGTGATAATTGTGGATGCAACTTTTCTCAAGAACGGATATGGTGGTGTACTAATTTTTGCCTCAGCTCAAGATCCTAATCGTCACCATTATCCCATAGCGTTTGGTGTATTTGATGGTGAGAATGATGCAAGTTGGACATGGTTTTTGGAGATGTTGAAAACCGTTATAGGGGACTCTTCGGAATTGGTATTTATCTGTGATAGAAATGCAAGGCTCATCAGCGCAGTAGCTAATGTGTATCCCCAGGCTTATCATGGGTATTGTATATGGCATTTGTCACAAAATGTGAAAGGTCATGCTCCTAACATCAATAAAGACGTAGTCGCATGGAGATTCATCGAGTGCAGTAGGCATTACACAGTGGCTGAGTTCAATTGTGCTTATACTTCTTTTAAGACGAGATATCCTTTTGCGGCCAAGTATCTGGAGGAGAGTACCGAGAAAGAAAAATGGGCAAGGTGTTGTTTTTCAGGGGAAAGATACAACTTAGACACAAGCAACTGTGTGGAATCTTTGAACAGTGTGTTTAAGAATGCAAGGAGGTACTCTTTAATACCCATGATTGATACAATCATTAAAACATTTTCTAATTGGTTTAATGAACATCGAAAGGAGGCTGTGGCTGGATCGGTTGAACATAAACTGGTGCCTTTTGTGGAGAACTGCATGCACGATTTATGGGTTGTTGCTGAGAAATTGATTGTGACGGAGCTAAACACATTCGAGCTTGAATACAATGTCATTGGTAGTGATGGAAAGCCTTATTTGGTGAACTTGCTCTTGAAAAGTTGCAACTGCAGGGTCTTCGATATTGAAAAGTATCCTTGTGTGCATGCATTAGCAGCTTTCATTGAATTTTTAAGGCATGAAGATAGAGGTCGTGATATCCAATTACATGACTTGTGTTCTAAATATTATTTGACGGAGATGTGGGCAATGGCATATTACAAGACAATCTATTTAGTGCCGGATATGTCTCAATGGGATGTCCCAGATGTCATCAAAAGCAAACAAATTATACCTCCGGATCGAAAAAAGAAACAGGGAAGAAAGAAAGTGAAAATGTTTCCATCGGCTGGAGAAAGGCGTCCAAGGACGCAAAATAAGAGACGGCCGAGACAAGGACTCCAATGGTTGTTTTTTGGAACTTGCAGTGGTGTTTGAATATATATTGGTTATTGGACTATGTATTGGTTCTAGTACTACTACGTAAAACTGGTTTTTGATGATGTAATACTATGTATTGGTTCTGGTACTACTACGTAAAACTGGTTTTTGATGATGTAATACTATGTATTGGTTCTGGTACTACTACGAAAAACTGGTTTTTAATGATGTAATACTATGTATTGGTTCTGGTACTACTACGAAAAACTAGTTTTTGATGATGTAATACTATGTATTGGTTCTGGTACTACTACGTAAAACTGGTTTTTGATGATGTAATACTATGTATTGGTTCTGGTACTACTACGTAAAACTGGTTTTCCATTATGTAATACTATGTAATACTGGAATAACTAAAGAAAAACTGAATAATTAAGAAAAATAATAATCTTTTAAAAAAATAATTAAGGAAAATAATAATTTTAACATAATTAAGAAAAACTGGTTTTGTTAACGACATAAATTAATGTTCCATTATGTATTAAAAAGAAATTACAAAACTATATCATATTAGGATGTTATGAAACAATTTACACAATATATTCCTTATACTTTTAAGATCACTTTTAAAATAATAATCTACTTATTATGAAAAAGTTAGAGAAATGTAGGTTTTTAACATATTAATACATAAAACACTAAGAATCATATGTTAATCGACTAAAAGCAACTGTAAAACTAAAACAACAAATTGTAAGGGTACGTAATACTAATTAAATTGGAAAACAAGCAAAGTAGAACTATGTGGAACTTTGGTAGAACTACTATATTCTGTATAACTATGTGCAAATAAAAACGGCGCACATGTGACCAAAAAACGGCGCACGTGGAGTAACTTCTTCTAAAAATCAAAATTTTTGGTTTTCCTCCATTTGAAATCGATTTTTGGTTTCCCTCCATTTATTTTCTTTCATAGTAGAAAGAATGAAAGAATTAGCTTCATTCTTCATTTTCTCTCCATTTTCTCTCGAATTGGGCATCATCTGGCTCATCATCTCAAACTATTTGATTTCAGGTAAGCTTTGTAAGGATCTCAAATCTATTTCATTTTCGATTTCAGTTCAAGTTTGGGTAAGCTTTTAAATCGATTTCTGTTTCGATTTCATCTCAATCGATTTCTGTTTCGATTTTATCTCAATCGATTTCTGTTTCGATTTCATCTCAATCGATTTCTGTTGCTATTTGATTCGATTAAGGTTAAACAAAACCATGGAGGAGAAGGACCCATATTACAGAGACATGAAGAAGAAGAAGGAGATATTCGATAGATACTATGCCATAACCGATGGTGACTATGGCATTCCTAAAAGATGTCCATGTGGCGGACGCATCATCGAGGAGACCTCTCAAACCGAATCAGAGCTAGGAAGGAGATACTTTACATGCAATGTGTTTGAGGTGAGAGGACATCAATTTTAGATTAATGGCAATGAATATGTGACGAAATATATGTTTCTATGTACAGAATGATGGCTTCCACATTCGAAAAGTTTGGGTTGCAGCTATAGAAGAAGAGGTCACTAGTTTAAAGAAGGAGATTGATGAGCAGTCCCAGAAGATTCGAAGCTTTACACACCTTGAGTTTCAAATGGAACAAATGCGTAAGGAGCTGACAAACAATGGTGAAGAGATTGCAAAGCTGAAGGAGTTAGTGGTGAGTGTTGTGAGTCGAATCGAAAAGCTTTTTGGGCCTATGTCTTGATATCTTAGAATTATCTATGCTCTTTCTTTGTATGACTTATCTTTGTTTTGTAAGACTTACTATGCTCTTTCTTTGTATGACTTATCTTTGTTTTGTAAGACTTACTATGCTCTTTTTTGTATGACTTATCTTTGTTTTGTAAGACTTATCTTTTGTAATACTACTTAGTTTTACCAAGTATTACCAGTAATACTACATAGTTTTACCCAGTATTATCAGTTATACTTCATTGTTTTACCCAGTATTACCAGTAATACTACATAGTTTTACCAAGTATTACCAGTAATACGAAATACAAAAACGATTACTGCATAGTTTTACCAAGTATTACCAGTAATACGAAACACAAAAACGATTACTGCATAGTTTTACCAAGTATTACCAGTAATACGAAACACAAAAACGATTACTGCATAGTTTTACCAAGTATTACCAGTAATACAAAACACAAAAATATATATAGTCTATCAATCCAAACAAGTCAACAACAACCCATCAATCCAAACAAAGATATAGTCCAAGATATAGTCTAAGATCTCCTAGATCTTGTTAGTCGCTTAGTCGCTTGGTGGGGCTCTACTCCAGTCCGTTTAACACCCTTTTTCTTCCTAATATCTTGTTGGGAAGGACCAACATGCTCGCTTGGTGGGGCTGGGGCTGGGGAATCAGCAGTATCCTCATTTGCTGGGACTGCAGCTACCTACAATCGAATACATTATTACCAACTACCAACTGTTATACAAAATATTACCAAGTATTACAAAATCTTACATTCTCTCCTATTTGTTCCTTCACAAAAGCTTCCAACGGTGCGACTCTTTCGGCCAACCCATCAACCTTGTCCACAATTTCCTTCATCTGTTCTCCCATTGCGTTCATAAGATCCACCAACTCAGCTATAGTCGGGTTTTCCGGAAATTCAATGGCAGCTACAGGTTCGTTCACCGCATTCTCAGGTTCCTCTCCTAATCGGGCCTGCACATCTTGGTTGTATATCTCTTCGAAAGATACGATATATCCCTCAAAAAGACGTTTCTTCCAGCTATCAACAACGACATCATGTCTATCATCATCATCTTCTTCTTCTGTGATGTCAGCCATAAGATCCCTTTCTTCATCGACAACCACTAGGATACTATCAATATCCTGTGATATCAAATAATTAAGAAATATTAAAAACATAACAACCCAAAATAATTCATATGCAATGGATAGCTAGTATAACTAACCTTAATTGTACCAAGTTCATCATTTATTTTTGAAAGAGGAAACCCTTTCATTTCACTTTTCTTGAACCTCCTCTTGCACATCCTAGGACAATGGACGTCTGCACCTGGAATATCTTCTCTGAATTTATTTCCCAATTCTTGTATTGCCTCAAAAGCTAAAAGCTACACAACACACTTATAGTTATACTTAGCTTCAAGTATAAGAACTAGTAACAGTTTTCAAAACTTCATCTATTTTTTACTTACCTCCATAGGAATACAGAAGCCTGGAACTGGCCATGATGCTCCCTCTGTGACGACCCCTCCAAAATGCTGCATCGTGTGCGCAATCGATCCGAACATGTGATCGAATGACAATCTCCCCCAAGGAAACGTCTTACAGAAGTCTAAATCATCCACAGCTCTCTGAAAGAATTCATCCACTGGTGTAGCATCTACCCTAGTCTTTGTCTGCGCTATGATAATGCTGGATAAGAAGTAGAAGACCGCCATCTTCAACCTATCTCGAGAACGATCCATTTGCACCAGCTTTTCTTTCATGTCTTGATGTCTAATAGGCAAAGACGTAAAATGCTTGTTGACAAAGCTCATACTTCCCGCTTTCTTGTAATCAAGTGGGTAGTTACGGCAGTCTAAACCCGATATCAAGGCATGTTCCTTGATACCATAGCGTATGGGAACACCATTAACAATGAACCAAGCCTCCTTTTTTTTCTCTATGCTTGTCGTACGAAGAAGGAGCATCCACATGCCCATAACCTTGTGATTTTTATCCCTTGGCATGTGAAAGATGTGTTGGAATTGCGGATGGCCCTCAAACCATCTTCTCTCAACATTACTCAGAGGAGGATTCAAACCCTCTAGCGTTGTCAATGCCTCATGTATGTAACATCTCGTTGAGAGCTTTATTTTCTTCTTATACTCCGTCGGTGGGAAGTACATTTTTAGAGGTTGTAAAGCTGTTGGTTCCTCCTCGGAATCCTGCAAAACAAAGTTTTACCAAGTATTACCAAGTAATACTATTCAGAAAGTTTTCAAAATACTCACAGTTCTACCTAGTTATACTAGTATTACAAAAAAACACTATTGTTGTACCAAGTATTACCAAGTTATACCGTTTCCTTAATATTTCAAGACTAAATGTTCTACCAGTTCTACCCAGTTATACCAAGCTGTACCTAGTTCTACCTAGCTACACTACAGTTCTAACTTAAAACGTTCTCTAATTCTACCAATTCAATCATTGAATCCAAGGCTCAAGAGCAAATACTTACGATTGAGTCATTGGGATTGCTAACGGTTCGGCTTGAGCTTGTTGCCGAGTTACTTCCTGAGTTGGTTCGTTCTTCACTGCGACAACCACTCTCTTCTCCGGCTCCTTCTCCGGCTCTTTCTTCTTCACTACCTCCGACATTCTCTTCTCCGGCTCCTTCTCCGGCTCTTTCTTCTTCACTACCTCCGACATTCTCTTCTCCGGCTCCTTCTCCATCTCCTCCTTCATTCGTGGGGTTTTCCTCAACAACCGTGACCAAAGCCGTCCTCTCTACGTCTTGAGTATCTTCTAACGGAGCTTGAGGACCTTCTTCCTCTACATTTGGAACAATATCCATCCTTCTTCTTCCCCACCTTGTCTTCACCATTGTCGCGAAAAGAGAGAATCACAATCGGGTTTTGATGTTATCAATCGAAATGATATCGAAAATCGAGTAAGCCGAAAATAGAGAAATTTGAGATTATATTGGTGTGGGATTTGGAAGATTTTGTGGGATTTTATTGCAAGTAGCGAGAAATTAGGGATATGAGATTTCAGTTTTGTTTTGTTTTCGGCGATTAGAGAGAATCAAAATCGGATGATTTTGGGCGATTAGAGAGAATCAAAATCGGATGGGTAAGGTAGTTATACCTAGTTTGGCGATTTTGACAGTTATGATTTTGGAAGATTTTGGAGGTTTGATTTTGATTTTGTCGCGAGAAATAGCGAACTGGAGCTCAGTTTGGTTTTCGGATGGATAGAGATTTCGGGTGGGCTAGGTATTAGTTGTAATTCTCAGATTTTTGTTAGGGTAATATAGTATTCTATTTTTTTTTTGATTTAAAAATAATTGGAAACTAAATTGATTTGTGAAGGGGGAGTTTTGAGCTTTTTGTTTTAGATAGAGGGATATCTGAGACGTTTTCTCTAATTCGTTGCAAAAATGTATATATAGATATTTTCACAATTCTGTTTCTCTCTCGATCTCAAACCTGACAGAAACTGATATGGTATCAGAGCAGTAATAGAATCTTCATTCCGCTTCCGCAATTCTGATTGATCTTCATCGATTCATCAAGATCAATCGTGTTCATCCATTTTTCATTCAGATTCGCGATTCAGATCGCTCTCTCCGATCAATTTGTTCTTCTTTTTTCCTCGACTGATCGATTTCAATGGTCGCTTGAACTGTTTCACCTGATTTCAATCGATTTTGTTGATTGTCAACTGATCTTAAGCTTGAAGAACTTTTATCACCGATTGATTCATCACTTTCGAGTCGATTCATCTGTTTCGCTATTGATTCAGATTTCTCATCATCGAGCCCTGATCTCCTCGAAGCGAGCTCCAATTTCTTTGAATCGAGCACTGGTTTCTTCAATTATTGGCTTGATTTCTCAGAGTCGAGTTCTTCTCCTTCGATTTTGATATCAGATTTCCTCGATCTTTGTGAGTGCTTCTTTGAAGCTTGGATTTGTTCTGATTCATTGCTGATTCAGAATTCACAGTGTTTTTCCACTTCGCGATCCATTTCTGTAGTTGATTCGAGCTTCTTCTTGTTGTTTCTTGGGCGATTTCTGAGTATCGAACAATCTACATAGGATTTGCCAGGAAATCACTTCATCGGAGTCTTGTGAGAAGCTTGTTGGCTTTAATTTCCTTCACATTGCTTCAGGTATACCAGATCGTGCTTAATTTTGCCGATCTTGGTCATTTTGTTCGGTTATTTTACCGGATTTTGCTTGGATTGAAATTTTTTCCAAGTTTTTGTTTCGCCGATGTGTAAGGAGATCTTCCAATCGTGAAGATATTTCTCCGTTGTGTATCAGCTCTTCCGTTGAGTTTATTTTCTGCAATTCCAGTTGATTCAAGTGTTGCGATTATCACGATGTGTTGATATCGATTGCTCTTGATCCGTAGTTGCTATTTGATGGATTTATATTCATCGTTTCTTGGATCTGCTGAGTTTCTTATGCGACCAGCAGCATTTCCTGCCATTGATAAACCATTTGGAGAAGCTCCTTGGCTGCGTTTGAAGTTGGAGTTGATGCTCACATATGGATCACTTCCCAGACCTCTAGAATTGACCACGATATGTATGATTTGTTCCTCAATCTCTAGAGGTATAGATTTTGGAACTCTCACTGTTGATGATTTTGTTGTGGAATGGAGAAAATTGGAAGATAAATATGTTCCTAGAGATGAGCAGTTTCGGTTAGAAACAGTGCAGCAACTTATTGAGTTAGAAACAGGTGAATATTGATGTGAGTTTCTGATGATGCTGAGTTTTGGAGGATTGCGAGTAATAGCTCCTCCTACAGCTGGTTACTTTGTGGCATTGATGGTCTCTGTTGCAGAGAGCTTGGTTCAGTCTGATACATTATACATTTTGAGTGATGTGTTGTGTGATGCTTCATCAGAGAATGAGTTGAGGTCAACTTGCAAGCCTTTACTGGTGTTGCTTGGTACTTATGTCCTGAATCTTGTGGGATGCTCTGTTCGTCTTTTGTCGTTACACAGAAACGTGTTTCAGCCCCTTGCTTGTCCAGTTCTTCATTCGGTTTATGCAGGCATATATACTACATTATTTTTACTTCTTTCCGGTTGCCTAGCGTTATCTGCGGAGCTGTTGACATTTCAAGATATGCTATATTCATTCCTTCACCATGATGATTGTCTCTTTTGATCAAGTTCTACATGGAACACACAAGATCTTATTGCAAAGACATGCTTCATCAACATATGTTCCAAGACAGAGGGAGATAACTGTGATGATTTTAGACTGTTATCACAAAGATACCAGATCATATTGATTCATCTATCTCCTACACAAGTGTATGAAGGCGTCCAGTTTTTATACAAGGAAGAAGCCAAACCTGTTGCAGTCACTCTTTATTGGAAATCAAAAGTTGCAGCAGCGTTTCTCACCAACACTGTTTTAGCTCTTTTGCTTCATGGCGATGGTAGCATTGTTGGACAAGAGCATGTGGATACTTCTGGTCATCTAAGCACATTCAATTTTGGATCACTGACAAGACCACCAGAAGCTCATTGTGTTTTCAGTTTCAAGTCTCTCAAGTTCACATGAATGTTTCTTTCATTAAGAAGGTGATGGAAGACTCACACATATGGAGTTATTCATGTCCAAGATGGAAGAGGGGAGTATTAGATATCACTATATTGGTTTAGTTGGTTTAGTGCTTCATGTATAGCTTGGTTATCAACAGTCTTAGTATTTAAGCCTTTCCTTGTACATCTTTTATGATTGAATGAAGATATTTTCACAATTCTGTTTCTCTCTCGATCTCAAACCGGAGAGAAACTGAGATGACTGAACCAAACCTTCTTCTCACTACTCTTCAACTCATAGCATGATTTCTTGTATGACATGGTTTTGCAGGGACGTCAAAACTAAACTCATATATAAAATCAACAGAAGCTAGCACTTCTGCATCTTCGATCAAAACAGCAGGTTTTCTTTTACGATACTCTAAAATTCTTAGTGGCATTTCGCTTACATTTTATTCTTTATGGAAAATAGGATGTCCCTAAGATGTTTATTATTTAGGCAGACCACCTGAAAACTGGGAAAAGATAGAGGGTATTCGGAAAATGAGAACTTCAGAAGAAGCACCAGTTGACGCTGTAGAATGTGATAGAACCAGAAGCTTTTTACCTCCAAAGGTAGAATATCGTACTCTAGATGGGAATTGTGGTATCGCTGAGTTTGTGCCTATTGGTTTTAGGTGGAAGTATGCTGTGAGATATGCTCATTGCTTTCTCAAATATTACTTCCCATTTGTTTTTCATTATTACATGGTATCTAAGCATAGATTTGGAACCAAGTTCCTAGTTGGTTACCGTGAAAACACCCTAACCCTTTATGTTACTGGTAACAAATGCTAACGATTGACAAATTCTCTTGATCTTGATTCTTGCGACCTTTATTGTTTTCACATTTCATAAATTCAAATTATGCTTAAAAGTATAGAGATAGATTGCCCTTCTTGTTTTTGCTTTTGACCTTACCTCATCCTATTTTTCGGAAAGGCGATTTTATGTGCTCATAGGAACACTTCTTTCAAGTCAGACTAAAGATTACGTAACTAGTGGTGAGATTTCAAAATTACTCAGCCCATGTTGAAAGAACGCTTAATTTCACCATTCTAGTATCTATGATACCATCTGGATCTCCAAGTTTCCTGATATTATATCCAAACACTTTTAATATGCAGCGCAGTAGAACGTCTTCATCAAAATGGCCTTCTCACTCCCGAAGCCATTGACAAAGCCAATGAATCAACCATTAAAGAATTGATCTATCCGGTATATTATCCCTTAGTTATCTTACTTCATGCAGTTGAAGGCCTTATTGAATCGCACATGACCCATACTTCATGAGAAGTATTTAAGAAATGAAAAGGAATGAGAAACTATAAATGGAAATTGTTGTCATTTTTACTTCGATATCAAACCTTATTGTTTGCCCTTTACTTTTAGGTTGGATTCTATACTAGAAAGGCTACTAATGTGAAGAAAGTTGCAAAATTTTGTCTAACTAGATATGGCGGTGACATTCCAAGCACTTTGGAAGAACTACTCTCACTTCCAGGAGTTGGTCCTAAGATTGCTCATCTGGTAAAAGTTGCCATATTACTCAGTTTTGTAAGAGAGACACATGTTTCCATACTTCTTAAAAGGTTTCTTCTGTTGTCCTGTGATAGGTTTTGCATGTAGCCTGGAATGATGTTCAAGGAATATGTGTAGACATACATGTGCATCGCATTTGCAATAGGCTTGGTTGGGTGTCTAAACCAGGAACGAAACAGGTGCTTCTCTAACATCAGGCTTATGTTGAATGATAAATATATATTTATGATATGTTAAAATTTTTGCCTTTTCTTCTGTTTGCTCGTCTGCTCTTTGTCACCCATCTCTCATTTGTTCTTGACCAGAAAACCTCGTCCCATGAGGAAACTAGAGTAGCTCTGTAACATTGGCTTCCAAAAGAAGAATGGGTCGCTATTAACTTTCTGTTGGTGCGTCATCCGTGGAGATTCTTACTTAAAGATGCATGTCCATACATAAAACAATCTACTTATGATTATTGTGAACATTTCATATGTCAGCGATATAAATGGTTGAAACCTGTATAACTCCTCTTAATCTTCATCCTCTCTATTTTTTGTTGTCTGAAATCTAAACAGGTAGGTTTCGGACAAACGATATGCACACCGCTAAGACCACGCTGTGGAACCTGTAGTATCGCTGAGCTTTTCCCTTCTGCCTTCAATGAGACCTCGGGCGCATCATCCAAATTGAAGAAATATATCAAAAGCAAGAAACTTTAGTTGCTTTGGCTCTGGATTCTCCTTCTAGATCAATTTTTAACCCATTTTGTGATTAGTCATCGGTAAAAGTTAAATTGTACCCAAGAAATTGTATAGCTCTATGGGGAATGCAAGAGCATCCCACTTGTGTATAACTCAAAGATTGAAACTTGCCCTTATGAAAGACACTTGGGCAAGTATACTTTTTAATTGATTATTATGAAAAAGATAATTCAAGAACCTTCTAATGTTTTTCCATTAAAGGTAAGTGATTTGGAGCTTGACCCATACGTGTTAATTCAAGAACCTTCCAAAACTAGATTAATTCTACCTTGTAATTTATCTAGTTTTGTTGGCAACTTATGAAAAGTTTAAATTTCCTTTATATAGAATTAACTGATATTCTTTTCTTTTTTTTGGTCAAACCAAAATTAACTGATATTCTATGTTCAAAGATCATTAACAAATTGAATTTTCAAAATTAACCCCCACATTGTGTTTAAGAAATGTTAATGGTCATAAAAATTTAATTTTAATGTAAGGGGTATTACTTCCATAATTTAAAAAGAACATCCATTGGATGCTACTGAACAGAATGAAGTTATGGGGTTAATATTGTGATATATGATAAAATTCGGGGGAGTAGTTTTCAAATAATCCAAACTTGTAAAAGAATATCCACGGACTAGGAGAGGGAAGGATAGAGATATACTTACGTCCAAACAAAGGAGTGGGGTAGAAAATTTATTAAAGCAGCAGCCGGAAAAAAAAAAAAAAAAAAGGAAAAGCGAAAAAAAAAACGCTCGAAGAGAGAAAAAAAAAAAAAAAGAGGGAGAAGAGCAACGAAGACGGACCTGCAAATTCTGCAGTCTCCACTGACACTTTCGATCTTTCTCTCTTTTCACCTTCTGCAAATCTTCAGGTTTCTGCGCTTTTCTTTTATCTTCTATCTCTTATGCTTGCTCGATTTTGCATTTATCTTCGTTCATTTCTCAGTTGATTGTCTCGCCGAGTTGTATTGGCTAATGCAATCGGATAAATAGTCGGTTTGGCTGTTGATTAGCAAGAATCTGTTCATCGTTCTGCATAGGAACCGTTGATTTAATTGAACTGATCTTTTCCAGCCTCACTTTCTAGGGTTTGTTTCAGAGATTTTCTTTCTTTTACTCGGAGGTTTAGTGGCTTCCTTTTGGGGTTTATCTCTATGAATGCATGTCTATTAGGAGTTGGTGTACCGAGATTTGAGCGTGGCTGTGAGAGAATGTTAGTTGTGTTCCTTCTGGGATTATTTTGATATGTGAAAACTGAATTTTTCTGCAATTCTTCTAGTATATGAATGTTTCTATCCTTTAGATTACAGACATGTCAGAAACGTATTACGTGTTTTCTTGTATTTGAATTGAAAGTGCAACCCCGTATTGTTATTTTTTGAAACTATTATCCATTTAGTGCTGGCTACGGTGCGCGGAAATGTGATCTGTGATTTTGGGTTTGTAGTTTATGGAAGGAGATAACCATCAGAGGTAGCATTTCTCCATGCATCCGAAGCGATCAAGTCAAGGAGATGGGTCAGTTACTAAGCCAGTTAGAAGCAGTGATAGGCTTAGGAGGAGGCCCAAATTGTATGGTCGCTCATACTATTACTACTCACCAAACATGTTACATAATAGGAAAAGAAACACAAAGACAAGAACGGCCGCCTCACAGATCGCAAAGATGCTGCACAAAGGGAACCGTCCAGCAAGGGCATCAAATGCCACGGTAAGCATTACATGTTTCTTCCTATGTTATTGCATCAGTAATATAATATCTGGCACTTCATCTTGGTTAACCTCTATCTCTTTGATAGTTTTATCCTTCAGTATATCATTGGTAAGTGGATAGATTTGATCATCTGTTTCTTGATCTTGTCTTGATTTTGTATTTTTACTGGCTATTGTGTCTGCGGAGGGTATCAGGGGAATAACATGACAAGTAGTCTGATCGGTTCTTTGCTTTGTATTGCATACCGTGTATCTTTAGTCTGATTAAACCAGAATGTTGATAACATTGCTAATGACGTACAGCCAATTGCATCCGACCTCCGGCGTTCCACGAGGAAGAGAAGAATTTCTGTAAATCTTGAGGACTATACGGACAGTTCTGGAGCAGAGGATGAAGATATGATGGTCAGGATATTTTCCTCTTAGAAATGGCCTTTCTAATATGAAACATAAAGCTATTTTATTAGTACTGTGGTATGCCTTTTGAAAATAGGTTTCTGATCTTTTTCAGAGTCCAGCATATCGAACTTTGAGGAATCGAGTCAATAATGGAGTTCATAAAAATTTCTCAACTTCAAAAAGTAGAAAGGGCATGGAAGCTGAATTGGCACCACGGCGTGAAGGTCTCCGTCCTCGTCGTTCAAAGATAATTGCTAATAAACGACTGAAAACAGAATCTGGCGCCAATCAAGATACATCAGAAGAGAAAGATGGCCAAGATGAAACTGAGAATGGGAATGAATTAGATGACCATGATGTTGATGATGGTGAAAATGAGGTTGAAGACGAGGGTAATGGAGAAGATGAAGGTGATGGCGAAGATGAGGGTGATGGCGAAGATGAGGGAGAAGAAGATGGTGATGATGATGAGGAGGGTGATGAAGAACAGGAGGGAAGGAAGAGATATGATCTGCGAAACCGGGCTGAAGTGCGGAGGATGCCTACAGAAGAAATTAACAAGCAACAGCAACCTAGATCTCCTCGGAGAGTGTTGCATCAAGGCATGGGCAGCAGGGTTGGAAGGGATGTTAGGAGAGGTGGGTCTCGGCCTCACAAGCGCCATCGCTTTACAAGAACAGATGATTCAGATGATTCTCTTCTTGTGGATGAATTGGACCAGGGCCCTGCAATTCCCTGGGCTCGAGGTGGAAACAGATCTGGACCACCTTGGCTATTTGGGGGTTTGGACACGTATGGGTCAAGTTCATTGGGGTTGAATGTTGGAGCTTCTGGTTGGGGTCACCAGAGTGACGGTTTGACTGCATTAACTTCCGGTGTTCAGACTGCTGGGCCAAGCTCTAAAGGAGGTGCAGATATCCAGCCACTGCAGATTAATGAGAATATTAATTTTGATGAGATTGGTGGGCTATCCGAATACATTAATGATTTGAAGGAAATGGTTTTCTTTCCGTTGCTGTATCCAGAGTTCTTTGCAAGTTACAGTATTACTCCTCCCAGAGGTGTACTGCTGTGTGGTCCTCCAGGCACTGGTAAAACACTGATTGCTCGAGCATTAGCATGTGCTGCTTCAAAAGCTGGACAGAAAGTTAGCTTTTATATGCGAAAGGGTGCTGATGTTCTTAGCAAGTGGGTTGGTGAGGCTGAGAGACAGCTAAAGCTACTCTTTGAGGAGGCTCAGCGAAATCAGCCTTCCATAATCTTTTTTGATGAAATTGATGGTCTTGCTCCTGTAAGATCTAGCAAACAAGAACAAATACATAATTCTATTGTTTCAACTTTGCTGGCGCTGATGGATGGCCTTGATTCCCGTGGTCAAGTTGTTCTCATTGGAGCAACAAACAGGGTAGATGCAATAGATGGAGCGTTACGCCGCCCTGGCAGATTTGATCGGGAGTTCAATTTTTCTTTACCAGGCTGCGAAGCACGAGCCGAAATATTGGATATTCACACTCGTAAATGGAAGCATCCACCTACTAGGGAGCTGAAAGAAGAACTGGCAGCTACTTGTGTAGGGTATTGTGGTGCTGATCTAAAAGCTTTGTGCACTGAAGCTGCCATTCGTGCTTTTCGTGAGAAATATCCACAAGTTTATACAAGTGATGATAAATATGCCATAGATGTTGGGTTGGTTAAGGTTGAGAAGAGCCACTTTGTAGAGGCAATGTCAGCTATTACTCCTGCTGCACATAGAGGGTCTGTTGTGCAATCCAGACCACTCTCCCCGGTTGTATTGCCATGTTTACATCGACACCTTCTTGAATCCATGAGCTTAATATCCGATATTTTTCCCTCATCAGCCACGTCATCAGAGTTGACGAAGCTGTCAATACTTTCATTTGGATCTGCAATTCCTCTTGTTTATCGTCCTCGACTTCTGCTGCTTGGTGATGAAGGAGTTGGACTGGTAATTGCTTGTCGTTTCTTGTGATTATGACAGAAAGCTTTATTATTATGAACTGAATTCACTTACGTGCTAGCCTAACAGGATCATCTTGGGCCTGCAATTTTACATGAGCTAGAAAAATTTCCTATTCATTCTCTGGGACTTCCATCTCTCCTTTCGGATCCTGGTGCAAAGACCCCGGAGGAGGCGTTAGTACATATATTTAGTGAAGCTAGGAGAACAACACCTTCAATACTTTACATTCCGATGTTTAATAATTGGTGGGAAAATGTAAGTGTGTTTTTATTATCCAAATTCACTTTGCTGCAGTTACTTTTGGAGATTGTTTGTATGTTTTCTTAATAGAATGTATTAGGTTGTCCTGTTGGTTGTAGCAGGAACTGCCTTGAGTTTTAGATTGCCAGTCTAATGATCTTGTTACTGATGACTGCAGGCGCACGAACAGCTTAGGGCTGTATTTCTGACTTTGTTAGAAGAATTGCCATCAAATCTACCCATATTATTACTTGCTACATCTTATGGTGAATTATCTGACATGGAAGAGCAGTCAGTATTTGACAATCGATCTGTGTAAGTTTATGCTCTACTTGTAATAACTTTGTCCAGTACCATACTACAGCTTTATTACTAGCTTTTATTCTGTTTTTCCATAAAGCTGATAGGTGACTTTCTCTTTCATGAGCCAAAAGAATTTTGACTAGGTTCTTAGTATAATAGTATACTGTGCTGGTCATCCCTTCAGTAAAGGCATGCATGTTAGTGTCGAGTTAATATACGAAGCTGTTAATCCTTACATATGTTTTTCAAGCTGATGTTTTTGGTTTGTCTGATATTGATCACCTTAAGGTTCCTTAACACGAGGCAAGTAATGATCAGATAAAGTTATGAACTTATATAATATATTTGAGAAATTACATGGAAGTTCAGAGAAAATTTCTTTGAATTGTGCTGCCTTTTTATTCGTTCAAGATTTTAATTTTTTCATTCTTTTGGTTGTCCATGAAAAAGTTCTCACGCTTGTGTTTTATTACTCAGTTTCTCACATTGTGTACATTTGCTTTCAGCTACACTGTGGACAAACCATCAAGCGAAGACAGGTCTTCGTTCTTTGACCGTTTGATTGAAGCTGCTCTCTCAGTCATTTCAGGCTTAAATGGCAAACCTGATGGACCACAATCCCTTCCAGAACTTACCAAGGTTCCAAAAGAACCTACTGGTCCAAAACCCGCAGAAGTAAAAGCCAAGGTTGAAGCAGAGCAGCATGCCCTTCGACGATTGCGTATGTGTCTCAGAGATGTTTGCAATAGGTAAACGTGTATGGGTCCTCACTTTAAATAAACATCCATTCAAAGTGTGTACTCGACACATGATATTTGGTAAATGAAGGCCTACTGGGCACAAGCCTTGTAGTGAGTTCATGTTGAAGGTTTATTATTGTTGTCTTTATACTTAGATCTAGAAGGCCTTTTACTTTTTGCCAACAGGAGGCCTAGTGATGAACAGTTTTTGATATAACAGTACTAAATTTAGCTCTCAAATTGTATATCTGGTAGCCTTGCCAAGTCTATAATGTAGGGAGTTTTCTTGGATATTCCAGATAAGCCTTTTTTAATTGTCTCTTGTTATTGTTTTTTAAATATGTTGTAATTTGTGGGATACTTTTGTTGTGCAGGATTCTATATGACAAAAGATTCAGCGCATTTCACTTCCCAGTTACTGACGAGGATGCTCCAAACTATCGCTCAATAATTCAAAATCCAATGGATACGGCTACTCTGCTGCAGCGTGTCGACGCTGGGCAGTATCTCACATGTTCACCGTTCTTGCAAGATGTTGATCTCATTGTGAGAAATGCCAAGGTGCGTTCCTATTTTACAACACATCTCTTTTACATGGCTAGGAAACCTTGACAATGCATAAAATGTGATCACTGCACTAGCAAAGTAACAAGGATAGAGAGAGTGACACCTATTGGTGATGGATCGTAGTTGGTTGGTGTGGACATTGTCCTTATTAGCCATTTTTATCATTTGATATATTGAGGGAATAATAGCTCTTTTCTTAAACAGAATGATGAACGACTTTTGACGTTTCCAAATCAATGCTAAGGAATGAGACTCTTACCAATGAAATAATGTTTTGATGGTGGCTGACTTAAATTTTTTGGTTATTTATCCAGGCTTACAATGGAGATGATTACGCTGGAGCGAGAATTGTCAGTAGAGCCTATGAGCTTCGAGATGTAGTATGTTTGCAAGTCTCTTAGACTGCATATATAATTTTTCATAAATTTGCTGCAAGTCTATCATCCCCCCAAAAGCTGTTATTTGAAGCCATAGTTATCATTATGTTTCAGGTGCATGGGATGCTGTCACAGATGGACCCAGCTCTGCTAACATATTGTGATAAGATCGCCGCTGAAGGTGGTCCTTCACAGATACCAGATGATCTTAGTGGATCTATCCTTGGTTTAGCTCCTGTTGTGCAGATGGGAACTGTAACTAGAACCAGTGCCCGACTTCGAAATGTGCAGCCAGAGGTTAATTTAGATCGAGATTATGAAGGTCTTAAGAAGCCCAAGAAAACTGCAGATGCTGTCTGTGCAGGTAATGCCACTGCAACCGCAGATTTGCCTCTTGTTTTATGTGAAAATGTCGGTGGTTTGCTTTCCCTGAGACTTTTGAGTTCCTGCGATCTCGGGTTCTAGCTGTAGAACAACTCCTGATAATGAGATTTTTCAATATTTGTGGTGTGTTTACTTTGTGATGAACAGATTCAGCTGCAGACAAATTACAACACCAAGATTCAGGCCAAGAAATGCCATCTCCAGAAGTGGCCAACTCAAACTCATCAGCTCCTACAGCATATGGTGTTAGAGAAGATCAAAGCGAGCCGCCAAGGAAAGAGGCTTCTGAGGAAGATGTGAGTGGTGATTGTTCTCGAGATTCCGCTAAGTCAGATGAAGAAATTTCAAGCCGAATAGAATCTGTAAAGGGACTACTCATGGAGCGTACAGACAACTACAGCATTCCGCAGATGGAGAGGCTTTACACTCGAATCATGAAGGGTGTTCTTGAGACTTTGGACAAAGGGCTTCGTGTTGATGATAATAACCCTAAGCATTCAATTTTGAGATTTTTGTCGGAATTCGCCAAGCATCAGGCGAATTTCTGAGGCTAAACTTCCTCATATCGGTCAATAGGTTAGATTTGCTAAAAAAAAAAGGAATGAAAGAAACAGAAGATTTTTTTTATCCGGATTTTTATTTGACTGAAAAAGTTGCAAGAACAAAAAGTAGTAGTTTATCAGTAGGATCCTCTTGTAAAGTCGAACTTGCACCTTTAATCTAAAACAAAAAGCCATAAAAGAAACAAAATGACTTGTCGATTAATCTTTAGGCTATGCTTGTATCAACCGTTAGGTTAATCAAGACAATGTGTTTCTTGTACTTGTTCTTTGTTTCCAGCTTGAAAAATCTCTCTAGATGGGTGGTTGTTGGTTGCTAAGATTACATGCGGTGTTACTTACTAAACAAGTAATCTCGGAAGGAAATGAAAGATGAAACAAAACCTTGCATCGTGTATGATGATTGTGGCCTTGTGGGTAACTATGAAACAGAGGTTGGAGGTTAACTTCATCATTTTTCTTTGGAACTAGTCTATTTTATAAAAAAGGTAAACAAGAAAATAATCGTTGGGTAAATTCTTGGTGGAGGAACCTGATTGGCTGTCGCATAGTATCTATTGAACTCTCTCATTCCTCAACTCGAGTTTCTGTTATATGACCGTTGGAGATGAAATTGAGCGGCAAAATCATCCTGACATACTGAGAGTTTTGTCAACGCTTTAAAAACAAAGTTCTTGGACGAATTTAAAGATTCAAGAGAAGCAAAAAAAGGACCCTTCACACCATTCTCTCTCTCTCTCTCTCTCTCTCTCTTTCTTTTATATAAACTTTGCAATTCTTGTGGTCCTCTTCTCTACGCCTAAACAACTCTTTAAGCTTGTTTGACTCATACAGCTTCTCTCACCGGCATAGAAGAAGAGATGAGTTCGCGTGATAAACAAAACACCCCCAACACTGTCGCAGAAGTAAGAGAAGCGAGATTGAGGAGAATCTTCGATCACGTCCCCAGAAGAAAAAGGACTTGTCACGCATACCTTCGCAAGGATACAGAGCAGCACGTTGCTTCTGTCCCCAAGACTGTCCCAGAAGATAAAGATGTGATATTGAAGAGAATCTTGAGTAACGTCCCCAGAAGAAAAAAGACTACTGAATACGAATACGTCCCGCCAAAAGACCCACAAGAACCGATTAAGACGCCGCCGGAATGGCTTGTCCAGGTGATGAGTCGCATGAACGTTGCTGGTGATCCGAAGGTAATCATAGAGAAGACTCTAGACTTGAACGATGTTGATCCAGGTCAAAACCGTCTCTCAATACCTATTGATAGCGTAATCCAAAACGATTTCTTGACGCTTGACGAGGCGATATTGATTGATGACGACGACATCACTAACGAAGGGAAATTGGGTGTGGGAGCGTTTCTTGTGGATCAACGAACTAAAAAGTGGAATGTGGGGTTTAAACAATGGTTTATGACGACTAGTTCAGGGAGCAGCTGGAGTTTTGTGTTGAGAGGTGAATGGAGCAACGTCGTTGAGACTAATGGATTGAAAGAAGGCGACAAAATCAGTCTTTGGTCTTTCAGGTGCAGTGGAATCCTCTGCTTTGCCCTTGTTCCTCCGACAAGCTCTGTTGTTGATTCTGTAAAAAAGTAAAAAGAGGGTTTTTTTTTGGGATATATTAGGGTTTTGTTACGATAGAGATGTTACTAGGGTTTTAGTACGAAATTGGGATCTTAATCTTGTTGGGTTTGCTCTTCTATTACTACTCATAGATAAAGAAAGTTCATTGAGAGTCAAACTAAGTCGTTTGCTTTCTCGTTCAATGGAGGTCAACATACTCTCTTCATATGAATTGTATACTTTTGAGATGACTCTGGATTGTTGCTTGATCTACACGCACACAGATCAAGTTTTCAAGTTACTCTAATTGCTATGATTTGTTAGGTCTACTTTAGTTACTGCATTGGTAGTATCTTTGATTTCTTGTAATACATCATACAGAAACTGTTAAAGCTGTTGGGGAAACAACACACAATTACGCAGCGGACTAAGGTTTCACCCTTACATATGTGAACTTTGTGAGGAAAATACAATGAACTATGGCAATGTGAACTTCAAAGCGTAATGTAAATGAGACTACAAGTTTTTACGTGGAAAACCTTCTCGATGTGAGAAGGAAAAACCACGGGACCGTAGTCCACTCAAAAATCCACTATATCAAATGTATGAGTGTTATAACCACGTCCTCCCTGTTCCACAAGAACAGAACCAGAGACTAAGGCTCCAAAGAGCAATCTCCAACACAAGAAAACTCAATAATAGAGAGCAACAAGAGCCTAAAATGTGCAGTTCCAAACGACCCTATGTTCGCTAAGATTCCGGTCACCAAATCAAATCTCCACCGTACAAATCCTAGATAAACAGGTCAGGAATACCTCTGCAAAATTTCAGCTCAATCAGAGAAGAAGTCACCGTCGGATTTCTCAAACTCTCAAGATAGCTCCTGCTGAAGAACTGTAGCGACTAGCTATGCTAAAACCCAGATTCCCGAGAAACCAACCGTTGAAACGCAAATCACGACGCTTCCCACAAAATATCAGTCAGATCGGACCACGTTCGAGCCCTCAAACGCTGCCTTGAAAAACTTAGACGAAAAACTCTTTTCTCTCTTCTTTTCTTCTCTTCTTTTTTTTTCTCCTTTTTTTTTTCTTTCTTGTGTATTATGTACACACACACTTGCCGACACTCTCTTCTTTTCTTTATATTTCTTTTCTTTTCTTTTTATATATATATATACATATATATATAGTGTTTACCCCACTAGGAGGATAAACAACAAACTCCCCCTCCGACTAGGTGGAGGAAACAGCCATTCCGGCTATCTCTCGGCATACTTCAAGCTTCCCCCTCGGCAATGACTTTGTCATCATATCAGCTCCATTATCATTTGTATGAACTTTCTCAAGTTCCACTTCCTTAGAAGCAACCACATCACGTATCCAATGATACTTCCTATCAATGTGCTTCGAACGCGAATGAAATGTAGAGTTCTTCCCGAGGCAAATTGCGCTTTGACTATCACAAAGCAACACATACTTATCCTGCTTGAAACCGATATCCTCACAAAAATTCTTCATCCACAACAACTCCTTACAAGCTTCAGTTGCAGCTATGAACTCAGCTTCAGTGGTAGAAAGTGCAACACACTTTTGCAACCTTGACTGCCATGCAACAGCTCCACCCGCAAATGTTACTAAGTAACCCGAAGTAGACTTCCTGGAATCAACATCCCCAGACATATCAGAATCAGTATAACTGACAATCAATGGCTTATTACCTCCAAAAGTAAGCTTCAAAGTAGAAGTCCCTCGAAGATATCTCAAAATCCACTTCACAGCATTCCAGTGTTCTCTTCCAGGATTAGAAAGAAAACGACTCACTGTACCAACGGCGAAAGCTAAATCTGGTCTTGTACAGACCATGGCATACATCAAACTACCAACTGCAGAAGCATATGGAACTTGTGCCATATCTTCCTTTTCCAACTTTGTTTTTGGACTCTGTTGATTGCTTAATCTAAAGTGTGTAGCAAGAGGAGTGCTTACCACTTTAGATTTGTCCATGTGAAACCTTTTAAGTACTTTCTCAATGTACTTATCTTGAGACAAGTGAATCAGCCTCTCACCTCTGTCTCTAACAATTCTTATACCAATAATCTGTTTCGCTGGACCCAAGTCTTTCATGGCAAAAGACTCACTAAGCTGCTTCTTCAGCTCCTCAATTCTGCTCAAGTTCCTGCCCACAATCAACATATCATCAACATATAACAACAAGATGATAAAATCATCATCACC
The DNA here is from genome assembly GCA_900406565.1 of Turritis glabra. NCBI lineage: Eukaryota > Viridiplantae > Streptophyta > Magnoliopsida > Brassicales > Brassicaceae > Turritis > Turritis glabra. The sequence goes on along the minus strand of OVBN01000030.1, from coordinate 11,504,724 downwards.
AAACTTCTGCACAAACACACAATGATCAGAAGTAGTCTCTTTGTAACCATGCTCCCCCATAACGGACTTGAACTTCATGTACCACTGCCTTGGTGCCTGCTTCAATCCATAAAAGCTTTTCTTCAAGCGGTAAACTAAATCCTCTTCACCCTTTTTCATAAAGCCTTCTGGTTGTACCATGTAAATCTCTTCCTCTAAATCACCATGAAGAAAAGCAGTTTTCACATCCATTTGCTCAACCTCTAGATCAAGACTAGCTGCCAATCCAAGTACAACCCGAATGGATGACATCTTCACAACAGGAGAAAAGATTTCATCATAATCAATCCCCTTCTTTTGGCTGTACCCTTTCACAACCAATCTAGCCTTGTATCGAGGTGACAAACTGGTCTCATCATGCTTAATCTTGTACATCCACTTATTAAGCAATGCCTTCTTGCCCTTAGGCAATTCCACCAACTCAAAAGTATGGTTCTCTTCAAAAGAATCTATCTCATCACCCATGGCATCATGCCATTCATCCTTGTGTTCATCATTTAAAGCTTCATCAAAGCTTTCAGGTTCTCCCCCATCCGTAAGTAGCACATACTCACTAGGATCATACCTTGTCGATGGTTTTTGACTTCTCTCAGATCTTCTAACAATAGGAGGGTTCTCAGTAGTTGGTGTCTCACCATAATCGTCATCATGATCACCAATACCATCATATCATGTGCGGGAGCATCTGCACCGGGTGTATCAACTTGAACCTCATCCTCAACCTGACCGTGGACCGATGTAGAAGGAGCAACCTCTAAATCGATCAAACTCTCATAACTCTGAGTTGAATTTCTGGACTTGTCAATATCCTTAATCGTTTGATCTTCCATGAACACAACATCTCTGCTTCTAATGAGCTTCTTCTCAACGGGATCATAAAATCTGTATCCAAACTCATCTTGACCATAACCAATGAACACACATTGCCGCGACTTCATCTCAAGCTTCGACCTCTCATCCTTGGGAATGTGAACAAATGCCTTACACCCAAAAACCCTCAAATGACCATAAAAAACATCCTTACCGGTCCAAACCCTCTCTGGAATATCACCCTCCAATGGAGCACTTGGTGATAGATTCAACACTTGAACAACTGAGCTCAAAGCCTCACCCCAGAAAGTCATCGCCAAGCCTGATTGTGAAATCAAACATCTCATTCTCTCGACAATAGTTTTGTTCATCTTTTCAGCCAACCCATTCAACTGTGGAGTCTTAGGCGGCGTGAACTGATGTCTAATACCATGTTCCTTGCAATAAACATCAAATGGTCCAGAATACTCACCACCATTATCACTGCGGATACACTTCAGCTTCTTTCCCGTCTGTCTCTCAACCAATGCCACAAAATGCTTGAAATATCCTAGAACCTGATCTTTAGTCTTCATAGTGAAAACCCACAACTTCCTTGAATGATCATCAATGAAAGTGACAAAATATAATGCACCACCAAGAGTTTTTGTCTTCATTGGACCACACACATCTGAATGCACCAAATTAAGAACCTCAGGTTTCCTAGAAGGTGTAGAAGACTTGAAAGAGACCCTGTGTTGTTTTCCCTGCAAACAATGTGCACACTTCTGTAAATGCAAACCGGAGATACCTGGAATAACCTCCTTCTTAGACAACACAGACAATCCTTTCTCACTTATGTGACCGAGTCTCTTATGCCACAACTCCATGGCACCATCATTCTCCACTGCATTAACAACATCTTTGGAGACCTTAGCCTGCATCAAATAGAAAGATGAAAGCTTCTCACCTCGAGCCACAACCAAAGAACCACGTGAAAGCTTCCATTTACCACCACCGTGTAAACTATAGAAACCCTCATCATCAAGTCTTCCTGTAGATATCAAGTTCATCCGTAAATCTGGAACATGCTTAACATCCTTAAGCACAAGCCTAGTTCCAAGACTAGTCTCCAAGCATATATCACCAATGCCAACAACCTGAGCCAAACCATCATTACCCATCTTTACAGAACCATAATTACCCAGAGTATAGGTAGAAAACAAATTCCGCTGTGATGTAGCATGAGTAGTAGCTCCACTATCAACCACCCAACTGGTGTCTTGGCATACATTAATGGCATCACCTTCAAGAAGAATGAGAAACTGATCGTCGGTGATTGTCACCCGATCTACTTCTTCTTGTTTCCCTTCCTGCTTATCTTTCTTCAACTTCCAGCAATCTTTCTTCATGTGCCCTTTCTTATGACAATAATGACACTCTAAATTCGCAAATTTGTTAGATTTGCTCCTTCTCCTGTTCTTGTCTTTCTTGGGATCTCTATATGAACTCCTCCCCCTTGACTCAGTGACTAACACATCTGATCTTGAGGAACTAGCATTTGACTGCCTTCTTGTCTCCTCATTTAACACGCTGTTCTTTACTACATCCATCGAAATAACACCATTTGACGTGGAGTTACAAAGAGACATCCTAAAAACCTCCCAAAAATCTGGTAGTGTACCAAGAAGCCACAAACCGTGAATCTCATCCTCAAACTTGATTCCCATATCAGAGAGTTTATTAAGCAGCCCCTGAAACACATTTAAGTGATCAGTCATTGGAGTTCTCTCCTGATACCTCAACTCAATCAACTTCTTGATCATGTACATCTTATCATTCCCGGTTTTTCGAGCGTACAACTGCTCTAACTTCAACCACAAAGAACGAGCATCAATCTCATTTTCAATATGATTCAACACATTATCATCTACCCATTGCCTTATCAAACCACACACTTGGCGATGTTGCAACTTCCACTGATCATCAGTCTTATCTACAGGTTTCTTCTCTTCAAAGAAACATGAAATTCTTTCACAAAAAGCAAATCTTCCATCTTGCCTTTCCATAGATGATAATTAGAACCATTCAAACTTATCATTCTGCCCATATTTTTCATTGCTCACACAAGTAAACCAATAACCCAAGGCTCTAAACCAAAAGCTCTGCTACCACTTTGTTGGGGAAACAACACACAATTACGCAGCGGACTAAGGTTTCACCCTTACATATGTGAACCTTGTGAGGAAAATACAATGAACTATGGCAATGTGAACTTCAAAGCGTAATGTAAATGAGACTACAAGTTTTTACGTGGAAAACCTTCTCGATGTGAGAAGGAAAAACCACGGGACCGTAGTCCACTCAAAAATCCACTATATCAAATGTATGAGTGTTACAACCACGTCCTCCCTGTTCCACAAGAACAAAACCAGAGACTAAAGCTCCAAAGAGCAATCTCCAACACAAGAAAACTCAATAATAGAGAGCAACAAGAGCCTAAAATGTGCAGTTCCAAACGACCCTAGGTTTGCTAAGATTCCGGTCACCAAATCAAATCTCCACCGTACAAATCCTAGATAAACAGGTCAGGAATACCTCTGCAAACTTTCAGCTCAATCAGAGAAGAAGTCACCGTCGGATTTCTCAAACTCTCAAGATAGCTCCTACTGAAGAACTGTAGCGACTAGCTATGCTAAAACCCAGATTTCCGAGAAACCAACCGTTGAAACGCAAATCCCACCGTTGAATCTCAAACCCACTGAGTCACGAAGCTTCCCACAAAATATCAGTCAGATCGGACCACGTTCGAGCCCTCAAACGCTGCCTTGAAAAACTTAGACGAAAAACTCTTTTCTCTCTTCTTTTCTTCTCTTCTTTTTTTTTCTCATTTTTTTCTTTCTTTCTTGTGTATTATGTACACACTTGCCGACACTCTCTTCTTTTCTTTATATTTCTTTTCTTTTCTTTATATATATATATATATATATATATATATAGTGTTTACCCCACTAGGAGGATAAACAACAAAAGCTGTGATACGAAATTGATCCAATGGTCTAGTGTTTTGGCACATTCCTCCAAAATAAAATGTAGGGATTAATCAAAACGAGGGGTTGTTTCTGCAGCCTTTCTACTGCAGAAGGATCGTGAGTTTTTCTAATACCTTTGTTCCGACGCATTGATAAATATTATGAATTTTTTCTATTTAATCACAAAACCTAATTGCGAAGACACTAAAAAAAACCAATAGAGCAATTCTCAGGAGACACCAAAATCACACACATAGTATAATCAGATGTGTATGAAAATTTATAATATTTATTGTAGCCGTAAGTTCTCGCTCTCTCTCCTTACACCCAATCACTTTAATGGGCCTAAACTCATTAATTTGATTGGGTCTACTACTCCCATTTTAAGCCCAATTACAGCAATCGCTTGACCCAATCCAAAAATTAGGCGATTCACTGCAGTGATTTACTAACTTTCGCCGAAAATGATATAAAAGTAAAACTATAGGGAAAAATGACTAAAAAGAAAAGGAAAAAAATAAATTGGAAGATTTTTGGCTCCATTTTTTAATACATTTTCCACTGCACATACATTTCCATTTAATGCTTAATACACACACTATTAAAATAAAATGCCGTAAAAAAAAATGGCAACTCGACTACAATTAATGATTAATCACAGTAATTAAACTACTAAGCTAAAAAGAAAAAAATGTGAAAAAGAAGTAAATCAGAACTGATTAAACTATTTAATGTCAACAAATGCACTCTCGTTTCACCCACTCTCATTCTCATTCTCTCTCTCTCTCTCTAAAATTTACTTCTTGCTCACGCTTCTCGCTCTTTGATCTTGAGTTAGGGTTCCGATCACAATGACGACCAACGATGCGGATGAGAGGAATCGATGTCTTCGAAGCTCTATGAGTTGGTGGATGTCGCGGCTATAGTGTATGATGAAGAACAACGCACAAAAAAAGGAAAGGCCAAGATTGTCTGTGACGAAGAGAGCGATAAAAAGAGATTCTTCGATCGTGTCCCCAGAAAGATAAGGCCTGCGCTAAGATACCCATAACCTAACTTTGAAATTTCTAATGGGGCTTCTACTTCTTCTTCATTGCCTTGTTCTTTAATCTTACTCATCGAAAACTACATCGCTGAGTACAAGAAGACGGAGATGATGAAAAACCCACCAAACCCTAATCCCCAATCGTCTCCATCTTCGTGCTTAACGGAGAACGCAAGACCCAAGATGCGTGCGGTGTCACAGAGAAGGAGTAGTGGTGGATTCAAGAAAGCAAAGGTTGTTTCTTTTTCAAGGACGTCGAGAGAGATGCCTTGGTCGCTTGTTCAGGTAATGAGAGAAATGAACGCAGAAGACCCGACACTGATCTTTGAGAAGACTCTGTTCACTACTGATGTCAATGCAACTCAAGGCCGTTTCTCAATGCCTTTCAACAGACTAATCAGAAACGACTTCTTAACGCCTGTTGAGTGGAGTATCATGTTAGATTCAACTTCAAACAAAGAGAGAAAAGGAGAATTTGAGAAGAGAAATAAGAGAGATTAGAGAGATAAGAGAGGCAAGAGTAGAACAACGTTGTAAGGATCAAACATTCAAGAAAGCATATCCAAAATGCTTTTGTTCAATCTACCATCCGATAACATATCCATAACCATCTTTGTAGTGGAAGCATCAGCGGCGAACCCACCCCTTTTCATTTCTTCGATGAGTTCAGCTGATGTCATCACGTCACCACCTCCGAGATTTGCTCGGATTACAATGTTGTATGTACAATCATCTGGCGCATGCCCATCCTCTTCCATTTTTATAAACAATTTATTTGCTGCAGAGAGCGACCCTTTCTTACATAATCCTGAAATCATTATGGTATATGTCTTAACATCGGGCTTCACTCCTCTAGGAGGTAGACTACCAAATAAATCCTAAGCATCATCGACCTTACCAGCATTGCACATCCCCTGAATGATGATATTATAGATACCAATATCAAGATCCATCTTACTCTTCTGTATTTTTTCAAAAATTTCCAATGCTTTTTCTGGTTCTCCCTTGTCACACAACCCATCCAGCAAAATTTTGTAAGTCACAATACTAGGTTGAACACCACGAGAAACCATCTCTTGGAAGAGTTCTTTGGCAACATGAAGTTTTCCTGATTGACAAAACCCTTGGACAAGTGTGTTATAAGTGACTGTATCTGCAACCACTCTTCTCATAGACAAGTTGCGGAAGAGTTCAAAACCATCGTCAACCTGCTCAGCCTTACAATATCCATTTATGAGGACACTAAACGTCACAATATCAGGATAACATCCCTTGCTAACCATCAGATCCAGTAACTGGTTAGCCTCATCTATGCGGTTCTCCTTGCAAAACCCATCTATCAAAGAAGTAAATGTAATAGTATCAGGAGTTATACCTTGTTGAATCATCTCCTTGTGCAGTTCTTCGGCCTCTAGAAGTTTTCCCTCTTTCACAAAACTATCAATCAAAACACTGAAAGTGACAACGTTGGGGGTGATTTTCCTTGTGACCATATCCTTCAGCAACTGTGCACCATCATCCCATCTACCAGCACTACAAAAGCCTGTTATGAGAGTGTTGTAGGTAATAACATTTGCTTTGATCCCTTTCATTTCCATTTCATTGAAAAGGTCGAAAGCATTGTCAAGGCTCCCGTCTTTGCAAAGACCATCAATGATGATATTGTATTTGACAGCATCGAGCTTGATATTTCTTTCTTCCATCTTTCTGAGCAACTCCAAGGCCAGAGAAGTTTCCCGGACTTGCACATAATATTTAAAACCGGTCCATAGGTAACTTCATCGGGTTGACAACCATTTTCTGCCATTCGATCTATCAAAACCACAGCTTCAGAGACTTTACCTTTGAGACAAAGTCCATTAACCAGAGTGTTAATCGTTATGAGATTGGGTCTATGTCCCAATTCTACCATTCGATCAACTAATCCCACAGTTTCAGAAACTCGACCCTCGAGACATAATCCGTTTATTAAAGTTGAAAATGTGATAGTGTTAGGCTCATACCCAAGTTTCACCATCTTTCCCATAACAGAAAAAGCAAAACCGAGTTTTCGGCCATACCCTGCAATTCCATTCGCTTGGAGAGAGCTAAAACGAGATCATACTGTTTTGTTTTGGCAATGGCTCTAAACAATCTACTGAAATCAATGACAGTGGGAAGAGGACGAGACCGAAGCATGTCTTGGAAGAGATTAACAGCATCATCTGACTTAATATCGACAAGCCCACTCTCAATCTCTTTCTATAAGAGAGATTTCTGTCGCTGAAACCAGAAAAGTCTCTTTCGCAGCAAGAAAATAGCTCATTAGGACTCCATCTCCGAATCATCAACTTCATCATCTCAACCTGAATCGTTCCTTTTCAAACTCACTGTGTGTGTGTGATTTGCAAACCCTACAAACAGCCATGGCACGCGAGCTGAGAGACAACCCAAAACTTATCGATTAAACTCGGTTCAATCAAAGCTATACCGGAATTGGTTTAGCTGAGTTTTTACGGTCACACAAATACTAAATGGATCAAATAATATTATTGTCGTTGACACAAAAACAAGTCAAATAATATATGTAGAAATGGTTCTTCTTGTGAATTTGATTTTCTTGTATCTTGTAATTGTTGTAAGAGTTGTTTAAACAATAAACATGGTGGTGTTGCAAATGTTACTTGGGTCAACTCTTTTTATTCATTCTTCGTCAGACTATTCTATGACCAATTCTTCAACCTTGCTCACGCTTTTAGAATCCAAAGGAAGCTTTCTCAGCTTCGCACAACTGTCTACACAGACTTGTCTCAAACGTTCAAAAGGCAGAACATTCTAGTGGATGCCCTTCAGCTCAGACAAATTATACAAGTTCAGGAACTTTAGTTTATGGAAAAGAAGAATAATGCATGACCAATATTATTATTTTGTCAACATCACCAATATTATAATACTAGACATGTTTGAAAATTTATCTCAATAATATCCTATTTTATATTATTAAATATTAAAATACAAAATTGTCCTGCCACATAACCCGTTTTGCGGTACACAACTGGTTAAATTCTTTTCTTTTTGAAAATACTAAAATTGTTCTGCAGTACACCGCAAGTTGAATTTTCTTTATTTTTAATACATATAAAAAATTACATTTTAAATTTAAAATTATATAAATCATTAAAAAAACTATAATCCTGCGCTGTAATGCGGATCTCATCCTAGTTTTAGATATAAAGAAGCAGTACGTACGATATGCAAACCGGACCGGACCGAGTGATATGTCTGATACGAATGTTGGTGAATAAAGCTGTCTCTTCACCATTGGTTGGCCGGCTAAGCGTGGGTTTATCTAGATCCTCCTCATTGATTAGCAAATTCTCTAGATCTGCTAAAGTTGGCTCGGTAGCCCATCCTCGAGTCGCCGTGATAATACACTTGTATTCCGGCTTAAGACCATGAATGATAATTCTTTTCATCCTGGTCTGGGTAATTCGATTTTCAGGATCTAGTTTAGAAATCTCATCACAAAGAGATTTCACCTTTGAAAAATATTGACTCACGGACATATTCTTCTGGGAGATTGACGAAAGCTCATTTTCAAGCCTTTGTAATTTTGCGTCATTCTTCTTTGCAAAAATTGCCGTCAATATGTCCCAAGCATCTTTTGGCGTTCGGGCATCTTTGATCCGTTGTAAAAAATCTTCTTCTACGGCTATGGTTAAAGCGTACATAGCTTTACCCGCCTTAACTTTCCACTTCTTTAAGGCGTCAGTATCACCCGCTGGTCTTTGAGGTACAACATCTGGACGTACCGGTGTTGAGGTTGAGGTGTCAGAAGTTATGTATGTGCTTCTTGCTTCTCGTGGTGGTGTCATCTCAGCTCCGTTAACGATATCCCATAAATCTTGTCCGAGCAAATAAAACTTCATACGAGTACTACATGACCCATAATTGTTGTTATTGAGCTTCTCAATAGAGGTAGTAAAATCCGCCATGATTTTAACAAAGCCTCCAAATAACAACAAAAAATATAAGAGTTGGTCGGATCGACTTCGCTCTGATACCAAATGTTGAGAATGATTGGTTTAAATATTGGGTTAAAATATAATTGGTATACTGTAAATACACAATTAATAAATTAACCACAAATATATAAGCCAAATAATTAAGAAAAACACTCTTACATTTATTTGTAAATCACTCACAATACAAAGTTTATAACTTAATAAAAACACAAACCTCACACACTCACAACACTCTTATTTTATAAGTTGCTTGATATTGCAACTTCTCTCTTATATTCTCTCTTATATTTTTATGCTATGGGATGATCATGCTCTTGCTTGATCTCTCTCAATTTATAGAAAACGTTCAGTCAATTTTGTTGACAAACAAAACAACCTCCACATCTTATTTTCAACAAAAACAACTCTTCCATCTTCAACAAAAACTGCACCAACCATTACCTTTGATAAAAATTTAGCACATGTGAAAGTGATGATGAATTACTTTCAACACTCCCCCTCATTATCAACTTTCCTTGTGCGAGTAGTCATTCCCAGTAATGTCCGAAATTCGATAACCTTTGATGCAGATAAGCTTTTCGTAAAGATGTCTGCAACCTGATTTTGTGTCTTGACTGGCTTCATGACAATGTCTCCTTGAAATACATTTTCTCGCAAGAAATGATGATGTACTTCCACATATTTGGTTCTGGCATGAAAAACAGGATTTTCGGCTAGACGGACTACTGATAAGTTGTCACAATGTAATGAAACTCCATCTTCTATTGGCTGGTTTAAATCTTTCATGAGTTGAGTTAACCAAGCACACTCTTGTGCTGCCATCGCTCCTGCTCTATATTCTGCTTCTGTGGTTGAAAGAGAAACGGTAGGTTGTCTCATACTGCACCAAGATATAGCTCCTGAACCGAGATTAAATACATAACCTGTAGTTGACCTTCGAGTGTCATGATCTCCAGCATAATCAGCATCACAATAACCGCTGATCTTATTTTGTACTCCTTTCTCGTAGAATAGTCCCCAATCAATTGTGCCTTTAATATATCTCATGATTCTTTCAACGGCTTCAAGGTGTGGTTTCTTCGGTTTCTGCATGAACCTGCTGACAACGCCTACAACAAAAGTTATGTCTGGTCTAGAAAGAGTTAGATAGAAAAGACTACCAACTATTTGCCGGTACATTCTTGTATCATCCAAGTCCTTCCCATCATAGGCACATAACTTCAAGTTTGGCTCCATTGGTGTAGAGATTGGCTTGCACCCAGCTAACACAAACTTCTGAATGAGATCTCTTGCATATTTCTGTTGACCAAGAAATATACCAGTTTTTGTTCTTTCAACTTCTAATCCTAGGAAGTGCTTCAACTCACCAAACTCTTTCATTTGAAATCGAACTGATAAGTTTTTTCTTATCCTTTGAATATCCTTTGTGTCGTCTCCGATGATGATTATATCATCTATATATACAAGGATAACCGATAATTTTTCTCCTTGAACTTTCACGAACAAACTTGAATATGCTGGGGTAACATTATAACCACTTTGGACCAAGAACTCAACAATTTTCCCGTACCATGCTCCGGGTGCCTGCTTCAAACCATAAAGTGCCTTCTTCAACTTGCACACATACTCTGGTTTTTCTTGATTCACAAATCCTTGAGGTTGATCAATATAAATTTCACGATCAAGTTTTCCGTGTAGAAAATCATTTTTCACATCCATCTGCCATAATTTCCATGACTTACTTGCGGCTAGGGCTAGTAAAACATGAACTGTAGTTATCTTCGCCACTGGATTAAATGTCTCGTCATAGTCTATGTCATACTCCTAAGAAAATACACGTACAACTAATTGAGCCTTGTATCGTTCAGTCGTACCATCTGGAAGAGTTTTCAACTTGTAAACCCATTTGCAAGATATAGATTTAATACCTTCAGGTTTAGGCACTAAATTCCAAGTTTGATTTTGCTTTAGTGCTAAAATCTCTTCTTCTATAGCCTTTCTCCATTCTGGACTCCGTGATGCCTCTTCAAATGTAGTTGGTTCTTTGATTTCAGCATAGGCAGCATTTACGTACTTTGGATTTTGTCGTCTTTCTCTTGTAGATCTTCATAGTTGGGGTTATGATGGCTCTAGTTGTTGTTCTTCTAATTGACTAGTCTCCTCTTCATATGGTGTTTCATGAATACTTGTTTTCCAAGGGCTTTTTGACTTGGATCCTTCATTCAATTGAGCTGAAGATGATTTTGGTTCTTCTATATCGTCATTGTCTTGAGAAGATTCTAGTTGTATCTTCGTTTGTAATTTTTCTTGCAACTCATGTGTATCTGGTAACGTGACCTTGTTTGCCCACCATGAAGATGCCTCATCGAATACAACATTTCGTGAGACATATATCTTGTTTGTATTGGGATCACAACATCTCCAGCCTTTCTTTTGTTTGTCGTATCCAACAAAAATGTAGCGAATGGCCTTCTTGTCAAACTTCGTATGATCGTCATCGGTGATAAAAATATAGCATACACAACCAAATACTCTAAAGTAATTGACGACATCATATAACTTCTGAAATGGTGAAACAAACTCCAGTCTTGGTTGTGGTAGCCTATTGGTGATATAAACTGCCGTCTTCATGAATTCTGCCCAAAATCTTGTATCAACGTTCTTAGCATGTAGAAGACTTCTACATATTTCTGATAGATGACGATTCTTTCTTTCTGCTACTCCATTTTGCTGTGGAGTTTTTGCACAAGTAAATTGTCTCCGAATGTTCACCTCCTTGAGGTAGTTGTTAAACTCATTTGAAGTATATTCTCCTCCATTATCAGTGCGTAGACACTTGATCTTTTTCCCGAGCTCACGTTCTACTTCGGTCTTGAATTCTTTGAATTTTTCTAAATCTTCATCTTTATGCTTTAGAAAATAAACCCATACATATCTTGAAAAATCATCAATAAAGGTTATCAAATATTGATAACCACGCGTTGATGGTTGTTTGATTTTTCCCATCATGTCTGAATGAACCAGCTCCAAAGGCTCCTTAGCTTTAAATTTTGACTCCTTGTAAGGCAATTGATGCGCCTTACCATATTGACATCCAACACACACAATCTCATGGTTAATCTCAAGTTGTGGGAGTCCTTTTAACATTGACTTCTGCATCATAATTTTTAATTTGTTGTAGTTGACATATCCGAGTCGTGCATGCCACAAGTCGCCAGTGTCACTACTTCCCTGGTCTTTTTAACATAGGCTTCTTCTGCTGACATCACATAGATAGCCTTCATTTTTGGTCCTTCTATGAACGGTGTACCAATGACTTTTAAATCTTGATACACCTTCACATCTTCTGGGACGAACAATATGTAGTTGCCTGCCCTTGTCAGTTGAGGTACTGATAACAAATTCTTCTTCATGCCGGGAACATGATAAACACTTCGCAGTTGGAATTCTTCATGTCCATACTTATGTGGTAGATTTGTCTCGCCAACATGAGCTATCGGCAATTGTGTGTTATTAGGTGTTAGAATAACACGATCTCCATTGTATTTTGTGATGTTCGACAATTTTTACATATCTCCTGTCATATGATTGGAACAACCTGAATTAACAATCCAATCATTCTTGTAGTCGACTGAGTGATCACATACAGCGGTAAGTGCAAATTCCTTTGTTGGATCTTGCTTTCTTCCATCATCAATGTAAATTTCCTCCATAGAGAAAGAAGTTTCAAATTCCCAATTTTTTTCTTCATCGCCTTCATTCTTTGAAGATGTTGCAACATTTCCTTCAATTTTCTTGGACCAGCAATTCCTTGCATAATGTCCCTTTTTGCCGTAGTTGTAACATTCATTGCTTTGATTATTATTTTGTTGCCACCGGTTCTGACCACCATGATTATTTTGAGCTCCTCGAGCTCCCCCTGAATGGAAACTTCTATTGTTGTTTCTTTGAACATCTCTTTCTTGCCTGTTGAATCTCCCGGTACCACGTCCACGTCCTCGACCTTGACCTCGGCCTCGGCCTCGTCCTCGGCCACGGCCATAGTCATATCCTTGTGTGCTTCTTCTGTTGGTGAATAAAGCTGTCTCTTCGCCGTTGGTTGGTCGGCTAAGCGTGGGTTTATCTAGATCCTCCTCATTGATTAGCAAATTCTCTAGATCTGCTAAAGTTGGCTCGGTAGCCTATCCTCGAGTCGCCGTGATAATACTCTTGTATTCCGGCTTAAGACCATGAATGATAATTCTTTTCATCCTGGTCTGGGTAATTCCATTTTCAGGATCTAGTTTAGAAATCTCATCACAAAGAGATTTCACCTTTGAAAAATATTGACTCACGGACATATTCTTCTGGGAGATTGACAAAAGCTCATTTTCAAGCCTTTGTAATTTTGCGTCATTCTTCTTTGCAAAAATTGCTGTCAATATGTCCCAAACTTCCTTTGGCGTTCGGGCATCTTTGATCCGTTGTAAAAAATCTTCTTCTACGACTATGGTTAAAGCATACATAGCTTTACCCGCCTTAACTTTCCACTTCTTTAAGGCGTCAGTATCACCCGCTGGTCTTTGAGGTACAACATCTGGACGTACCGGTGTTGAGGTTGAGGTGTCAGAAGTTATGTCTGTGCTTCTTGCTTCACATGGTGGTGTCGTCTCAGCTCCGTTAACGATATCCCATAATTCTTGTCCGAGCAAATAAAACTTCATACGAGTACTCCATGACCCATAATTGTTGTTATTGAGCTTCTCAATAGAGGTAGTAAAATCCGCCATGATTTTAACAAAGCCTCCAAATAACAACCAAAAATATAAGAGTTGGTCGGATCGACTTCGCTCTGATACCAAATGTTGAAAATGATTGGTTTAAATATTGGGTTAAAATATAATTAGTATATTGTAAATACACAATTAATAAATTAACCACAAATATATAAGCCAAATAATTAAGAAAAACACTTTTATATTTATTTGTAAATCACTCACAATACAAAGTTTATACCTTAATAAAAACACAAACCTCACACACTCACAACACTCTTATTTTATAAGTTGCTTGATATTGCAACTTCTCTCTTATATTCTCTCTTATATTTTTATGCTATGGGATGATCATGCTCTTGTTTGATGTCTCTCAATTTACAGAAAACGTTCAGCCAATTTTGTTGACAAACAAAACAACCTCCACATCTTATTTTCAATAAAAACAACTCTTCCATCTTCAACAAAAACTGCACCAACCATTACCTTCTATTTTTGACCTTTGATAAAAGTTTAGTACATGTGAAAGTGATGATGAATTACTTTCAACACTCCTCTCTTTCTTCTCTAAGAAGTTTCTTGTGTCTGTTGAGGTTATAACTTGACTGTTCTAAATTCAGGCGATTCAGGAGGTTTTTGTTCTAGTAACTACTTGGAAAAGTAACTAACAAAATTAGGGTTCTTACTACGATTTGTTCCATCTTACACTTTGTTGGGTTTTTCTATTCTGTTATTAGTAAGTTTTTTGTTTCTGATTCTATACTATGATTCGAGGGAAGACGGGGTGTAGCCACCCGAAAACTTTCAAAACCGGCTCTTTCCACCCCAAAGTTGGACCTCTTACACTAGCTACATAAAACTTTGTTCACGGGTTTAAACTACACAAAATCTTTAAATCTGGTGTAAACTACCTTACCGTTTAATTTTAACGGATTCCGTCTAATCCGTCCATGAACCCGATTAAATTAGAACTTAAACCCAAAGACCAATTGAAATCTGGTCTACAACCACTGATTTCGAAGGTAAACCAAAATCAAACTTTTAAACCAAAAAATCAAAAACAAAATCAATTTGGACGAAACACCAAAAACATATGCAACGGTTAGGACGAAAAACCAAAAACAAAATCAATTTGACTCAAATCATTATTAACACAAAACCCCCAAATCGAATTTAACCTCTCTCTCTAAAGAACGAACCCTAAATCGCCACAACCCCAAATCGATTTTACTCTCACCTCTGTAAAAACCCCAAATCGATCCCAAACTTTCTTCGATTCTGGGTTGGGAAAGCGAAATCGAAGAAGCAACTACAACGACAATGAGGTAATTTCCTTGCTTTTGAATAGAAAAAGGTTTTCGGGTTTTGTCAATATAGGTAATTTCGAGATGTTGAGGTAATTTGGAGGTTTTGGATTTGGTTTTGAGGTAAAATCGAGTTTTTGGATTTGGTTTTGAGTTAATTTCGAGGTCTTGCATCTATCGGTCACTGTCTTTTTTTTTCTGAAAATGGTGTTTTGTGGTTGGGTTGAAGAGAAAAATGTTAATGTCGTGATTGTCGATCAGGTTTGGAATGGGACTCGGTGTCGAGCGACACCAAAGGCTGGTGTCGGGCGACACCAAAGCCTGGTGTCGAGCGACACCAGTGTTTTCTGCAAAGAAGTGGTTGTTTCAGAAGTTGTCTTCTTTATATATATGTCAAATCACATTCATCTTTTCTTTTCAAATCATATTCATCTTTTCTAAATGACGTAACATCTTTTATTGAACACTATAATGACGTAATTTCCAGAAACTGATTTGTTTTTCTTTCTATTGCAGTGACGATGAATCTGTTAATGATCATAGTGTTGAAAATATATCAATAGAGATGTCAGGGCAAGCGATGGAAGAAGAAGCTACAGATAGATATCAGTTGGAGATTGAGGAAGCAGTTGCACAATACGAAAATGAGCCTCGGATTCGTCACAATATCTGTCTAGGCAGTGACAGTGACAGTGACAGTGACAATGAGGCTGTCCCAATGGTTAACGTGAAGAGACTGCATCAGTTTCAAAGGAGGCGTAGTGGTGCTCTGTTTGTAGGGAAAGCTTACCCTAGTGGTGTTGCTTTTAAGGAAAATGGTCTAGATTTTGCTTTGAGTCCTGGATACAACATCAAGCAATATCGCTGGGATCAGATGAAGCTTGGTGACAAATGTGGGTCAGGCAAATGTCCATGGAGGGTTTATTGTTCAGTGAACAAGCAGAAGAACAGATGGGAGATCAAGCGGTTAATAGAGCCACACGTTTGCAATCCAAATGGAGCTTGTGAGATGTTAACAGATCCTATTATTGCACGCTTGTTTGTTGACAAGATCAGAGAAGATCCAGGGTACTTTATGCCTAAGAGAATTCAAGAAATGATTAGAGAAATGTATAAAGGGATTTCAGTTACAAGAAATCAATGTCAAGAGGGAAGAAAAAAGGTTTTGCGGTGGATCAAAGAAGAGTATGAGGACCAGTTTGCACACATTAGAGGCTATTGTGAACAAATCCTTAAGACGAATCCCGGATCCACAGTAGAAGTTGTCACTAAACGAGGAGAAGATGGTGAAGACATCTTTGAGAGGTTTTATGTGTGCTTTGCGTTGCTGAGAGACACATGGAAAAGGAATTGCAGACGTCTTATTGGTGTTGACGGTACATTCCTCAAAGGAACAACTAAAGGAATGCTTCTTGTAGCTTAGGGACGAGATGCTGACAACTGCATATGTCCCATAGCGTGGGCTGTAGTTAAAGTGGAAGATGAGATAAGTTGGGTTTGGTTTATTAAGAAGCTGCAAGCTGATTTAGATTTAGAGGATGGAGCTGGTTTCATCATAGTGTCAGATAGGCAAAAGGTATGGTTACTGAACTTTTTGAACTGCATAAATATCTTGTGTAATGCCAAATGAATGGTTCTTGAATTTTTTGTGTTATCTTCTCATAGGGTCTGATCAATGCTGTGCACAAGGAACTTCCAAAAGCTGAGCACAGAAAATGTGTTAGACACATTTACACTAACATTAAGGTGAAACATGGGAACAAGTTGGAGTTGAAGCCATTAATTTGGCAGTTGGCTTGGAGTTACAACGAGACAGAGTATAAAATAAACATGAAAAGGATCGAGGACTATGATGAAGAGGTCTACAACGAGGTTATGAAGAGGAATCCAAAGTCATGGTGTTTAGCTTACTACAAGATAGAAGGTAATTGTTGTGAGGATGTGGAGAACAACTCTGTCGAGTCCTTTAACAACACCATTGTTACTCCAAGAGAGAGACCAGTTATGCCGATGTTGGAGATGATCCAGAGACTTGCAATGGTTCGTATTCACACTCGATTTGCCATTGCTACGAAGCACCACGCCATGTGCACACCATATGTGAAGCAAATGCTTGATGAAACTCTTGATGATGCTCAGCAAAGCAAAGTGTATCCAGGAAGCACAGGGATTTTTGAGGTTCAGATTGGGAGCCATTACGAGTCTGTTGACATGCGTAACAGGGAGTGTAGTTGCTGCAAATGGCAGATTACTGGAATCCCGTGTGCACATGCTTATGGAGTTATTCTATACACTAAAGATGATCCAGGTAAGTATGTTGCTGACTGGTTTCATACATCTCGTTGGAGAGACACCTATGAACATGCGCCCAAACCAGTAAGAGGACCAGATTCTTGGATTCGTGGTGATATTGCCTTGGTAAGTGAAGATCCGGAGAGGAAGAAGAAGAATACGAAAGAGAAAAGGAAAAGGTCTGTGAATGAATCTCCTACTAAGAAGAAGAAGAAGAAGAAGAAGAAGAAGAGTTCTCCGGAAGATAATGTTGTTGAGTCTCAGGATCCAGATAAGCCCAGACGACATATGCATTGCAAGAAGTGTGGAGGAGAAGGCCATAATAAGAGGACATGTTTAAAGACCAAAAACGTAAGTTAGCTGAAATTTGTTTTTGTGTTTTACAGTGTTTTTCATGATATAATGGGATGTAATAAACCCAGTTCTTTGTTGTTTTGTTTCAGGTTCATGGTGGAGAATGCTCCACGGAACCACTCTCTCAGCCTTTCTCTCAAGTTGATGATGTGTGAAGATGGAACAAGTTGAAAGGGGAAGAAATCTGTGTTTCATTTTTTTAAATGTGATTTTTTTTTGTTTAAGTCACTATTTTGGATGATTTTGTTTTTGATTTTTTGGTTTAAAAGTTTGATTTTGGTTTACCTTCGAAATCAGTGGTTGTAGACCAGATTTCAATTGGTCTTTGGGTTTAAGTTCTAATTTAATCGGGTTTATCGACGGATTAGACGGAATCCGTTAAAATTAAACGGTAAGGTAGTTTACACCAGATTTAAAGATTTTGTGTAGTTTAAACCCGTGAACAAAGTTTTATGTAGCTAGTGTAAGAGATCCAACTTTGGGGTGGAAAGAACCGGTTTTGAAAGTTTCCGGATTCGATGGATACTTTGACATGAAGATGCTTATGTGAGTTCCTTGGATTATTTGATAGTTTCCTTTATTTAACCTGAATCTTGATGAGGAGGCTACTGGAAAGTATTGTAAAACCTAAATCTTTCTCCAATTTGCTTAACTATGAAAACAAGTCTTTCTTTTCTGCCAAGTTAAAATAGCCTCTTAATGAGGAGACATAAGAACTGAAAAAACAAATTTTGATTACTAAGGGGGTGTTATTGGATTAAGGTTTTTAATGTATTTGAATTGACTTATAATATTAGTGGATTTTGAAGACCAAGACATTTACGTGAGGTTTCTAATACATTTAAAAATCATTACAAATGTATTTGTAGTAATTGTTATGGATTTTATTGTTTTTGAAAGTTATAAAAAAATAAAAGGATTAGGATTCAAGGGACTGAAATCACCGTGAGTTCGATTTATCATATGAACACGAGATGTGTAACTATTACAGAACCACATAAGGAGAGAGGGAGAGAGATGGAAGAGCAAAAGATGAAAATGAAGAAAGAGAGAGATGAGAGAGAGGAAGGCTCTGAGTTTCTGTGTAGTAGTCTAATATCAATCTGAGGAGAAGCAGAGAAGGACAAAGAAGCAGAAAAGAAAGACACATCATGAAAATAAAATAAACGGAATAATATATATACAGATATATTTGCAGAAAACTCTTCGAAAACTGGTACTGGGTTTTATAAGTTTTTCTTGAGTTTTCTTATTTATTTATTCCGTCAATGAGAGAGAGAGTGAGAGATAAAATACTAGAGGAAAAACAGGTATTTTGATTGTTCATGTTTTAGAAATAAAAGTACGTTAAAATCCAAATGACACAAAATCAAATGGATATTAAATAACAGTTGTTTTAATTGTATTTTAGAATACATCAAACAAATGCACAATCCAATAACAGTAGATTTTTATGTATTTTTTGAAATACATAATTGAATAACACTTGATTTTAAAATACATCAAATTTTTTTAAAATACAATATTCAATAACACCTCCTAAGTTGTTTCTTCTGTTGTTTCTGATATATAGTCTAAGTAGGAATTGATGAATATTTTAACATGAATCTGGTTTTGGTGCTTGGTTAACTTTAGTCACTGCATCGATATCAATACCTTTTATTTCCTGTAATATATCTCAAAGTCTGAACCGAGGGATGGAATTGGTTCAAATGGTGCAGTTGTTTTGATACATTCCTCCAAAATGCCCATACAAATCAAAATCAGGGTTGTGTTCTACATACTTTTCTACTCATGTTGGAAGTTCGTTTGTAAATTGCTCTTGGATCTCACTCAATCATGACAAGTTTATGTTGTGGTGTAATCTAGTTAGCAAGCAAGCCGCGGCAGAATCCCCAGCTCACTCAGCATCAGACTTTTCCTCTAAACAGATTTTATACGCGAAAGGAGCTAATCTCCTTCATTCTTACTTAGCATGAAAAGGGTGATAATTAAAGAATACTTGAAGATAGAATTGAGAATATATATTCGTTAATGTAGATATCAGATTTTACCTCCAAACCACTTTTCTTTCCATTGAAATAGCTCGTCTCCTTACAAGGGCTCATTGCATTATCTGCATGCTTATTTCGTAGCCTTCAACGCAAATATTGTCTCTCCAAGTGGACATTTGGTTCCTTTGCAACAGTTGTACCTCCTTTCAAGTATCCATTTTGTATCATTTGGAGTAGGTTTTTTTCTCCCCCTCTCTCTCTCTCTCTCTCTAATTTTCTTTCTTCCTCACGCTATCGTTCTCTGAACTCGAGTTTGGGTTCCGATCACAATGACAACAAACGACGCGGCCAAAACAAGAAGATGTGGTCGAAGCTTTATGAATTGGCGGATGCAGCGGCTAAGGTGTATGATGAAGAACAACACGCAAGAAAAGGAAAAGCCAAGATTATCTCTGAAGAAGACGACGAAGAGAGCGAGAAGAAGAGCTTCTTCGATCGTGTCCCCAGAAAGATAAGGTCTGCGCTAAGAGACCCACAACGAAACTTTGAAAACCTTAATGGGGCTTCTACTTCTTCTTCTTCTTCTTCTTCTTCTTCTTCTTCTTCTTCTTCTTCATCGCTCCTCCACCTTCCTCGTTTTGAGCCTTCTTCTTCACGCTTACTCCTAAATTACAAGAGATGTGTGGTGTCACCGCAGAGAAGGAGTAGTGGTGGATTCAGGTGATGAGAGACATGAACGGAGAAGACCCGAGACTCATCTGTGAGAAGACTCTGTTCACGGCTGATGTCAACCCATACCTGAGCCGCAGTCTCTCAATCCCATTCAACCTTTTAATCAGAAACGACTTCTTGATGCCTGTGGAATCGAGAATCATAGAAGAAGACATCAACAGAGATGAGAATATCGGAGTGGGAGCGGTTCTCGTGGATCAAAGGACTGTAAAATGGGGTGTGATTTTGAAGTGATGTGACATGAAGAACGGAAGCTGGGATTACAATTTGGTTTTGTTGGATTAAGCTTGGAGATAGCTTAAGATAGAAGCTATCCTAATCCTAATCAAATTGTGATCGAAGAGAAAAAGATCTTATAATTAGGAGTTATCTAAATATAAGTGTTTTCTAAATAGGATTAGGATTTGGTGTTTTTCATATAAATAGAGAAGTCGAGTTATGACTTATCGTAAGTGGATTCAAGGACTTGAGAGCTTTAGTTTTGAGTGATTTTCTAAAGCAATAAAGAGAGTAATTCTTTATTAATCTAAGTTCTTATTACGATTTTATAAACAAGATTTGGTATCAGAGCCATTCGCTCAAGAAGACACCATGGGGGATCTTGTTGTCACAACAACCAAACCAAGAGAAGGAGGAGGCCCGTCATCTATCATGTGTCCCATGCTAAACACAACTAATTATACAGTATGGGCCATGAGGATGAAGATCATCTCAAAATTCACAAAGTTTGGGATGTCATCGAAACAGAGACGGTCCCTGCAGCTGGTGACGAGAAGAACAACGACAAGAATAACATGGCCATCGGTTTGCTGTTTCAATCTATACCTGAAACTCTTATTTTACAAGTAGGAGAACTTGATACAGCGAAAAAGGTATGGGCAGCCATCAAAGCAAGACATGTGGGAGCAGAAAGAGTTAAGGAAGCAAGGCTACAAACGTTAATGGCCGAATTCGATCGTCTCAAGATGAAAGACTCTGAGACAATCGATACCTTTTCAGGAAAACTGGCTGAAATCTCCTCAAAATCTGCTGCTTTGGGAGTAAATATTGAAGAATCCAAATTGGTCAAGAAATTTCTTAAGAGCCTTCCTCGAAAAAAATACATTTACATAGTGGCTTCTTTGGAACAAGTGTTAGATCTTAACACTACCAGTTTTGAAGACATTATTGGGCGCCTCAAAGCATATGAAGAACGTATTTCTGAAGAGGAAGAAAGTCAAGACGACCAAAGCAAACTAATGTACGCAAACTCAGAGACACATTCAAACCAATATCGAGACTTCACTGGAGGCAGAGGACGAGGAGGAGGACGCACTTATTACAGAGGAAGAGGACGAGGACGTCACAATGGAGGAAGAGACACGTCTAGAATAACGTGTTACCGCTGTGACAAGATTGGCCACTACGCATCAAGTTGTCCTGATCGACTCCTTAAGTTACAAGAAACTCAAGAAATTGAGAATACGGATACACAGGAAGCAGACGAACTGATGGTGCATGAGGTGTTTATTTGAATGAGAAGAATTGTTTACCTAACAAGTATGACACAAACTCGAGCAATGAGTATTTCTGGTATCTCGACAACGGAGCGAGTAATCACATGACTGGAGATCGAAGATATTTTAACAACATTGATGATTCTATCTCTGGAAAGGTACGTTTTGGGGATGATTCCCGCATAGATATAAAAGGAAGAGGTTCGATTACATTCATTGACATGAATGGCGAGTCAAGAACAATGGCGAATGTCTACTTTATCCCAGACTTGAAGAGTAATATTATTAGCTTAGGTCAAGCCACAGAATCAGGCTGTGACATAAGGATGAAAGGAAATTGTCTGACTATGTACGATCGTGATGGCAAGCTCTTAGTCAAAGCTGAAAGATCTCGGAATAGCTTATACAAAGTTCATATGGCAATAAGGAACATCACTTGCCTTAACCTAACAACAATCAACGAATCAAGCAGATGGCATGCTAGGCTTGGACATGTAAACCTTAAGACAATAAAGTCGATGTTTCAAAAGGAGCTTGTTCAAGGTGCTCCACATGTACTATTCGAGAAAGAAATTTGCAGGTCGTGTTTACTCGGGAAACAAACAAGGCAAGTATTTCCACAAGCCACAACATATCGAGCTGACAAGATACTTGAACTTGTTTATGGAGACCTTTGTGGCCCGATAACACCAAATACATGCGCTGGAAACAAGTACATCTTTGTTTTAATCGATGATCATTCACGGTACATGTGGACAGTTCTACTAAAAGAAAAGAGTGAAGCATTTGAAAAATTTTAAAAATTCAAACAAATGGTGGAACATGACTCAGGTGTAAGCATTAAAACATTCAGAACAGATAGAGGAGGTGAATTCGTAAGTCAAGAATTTAATTCTTTCTGTGATGAATCCGGAATACAGCGACAACTCACCGCGCCTTATACACCACAACATAACGGAGTAGTTGAAAGACGGAATCGAACCATGATGGAGATGACTAGAAGCATTATGAAGCATATGCGGATGCCAAACTACTTGTGGGGAGAAGCAATAAGACACTCGACGTATCTACTAAACCGCATTGCAACACGAGCACTCAAGGATCGAACACCGTACGAAGCCTTTCGATTGAAGAAACCAAGAATTGATCATCTTTGGATCTTCGGCTCTATTTGTTTTGCAAAAATGGACAAGCCCCATCTTAAAAAATTAGATGATCGATCGAGAATGCTTGTTCATCTAGGAACAGAGCCAGGATCCAAAGCATACCGGCTTCTTGATCCACAGTCCCGGAGAGTGGTGGTAAGTAGAGATGTTGTGTTCGATGAAGCAAAGAGCTGGAACTGGAAATATAATGATCCGGAGCAAGAGAGTAATGGAAGTTTCAGTTTGGTTATTGGTGAGTTTGGAAACCATGGAATACAAGTACAGGTCCCCGAAACAGAGCAAAGAGATGAAGATACAGAACAAGACAATGTTGAAGAAGAAGATAATGACCAGTCTGAACACGAGCAGGAGATTGAAGATGATGCCGATCACAACGCTGATCAAGATTCTCTTCCAATAGCGCTGAGAAAAACAGAGAGACAAACTAACAAGCCAAAATATCTTGAAGATTACGTCTTGTTAGCTGAGGAAGAAGGAGAAATGCTGCTTCTAAGTTTAAACAACGAACCAAAGAACTTTCATGAAGCAAAGGAAACTAAAGAATGGACACTTGCTTGTGCAGATGAAATCGCTTCTATTAAAAAAAATCAGACGTGGGATCTCGTGGACTGTCCAAAAGGAGTGAAACCAATTGGCTTGAAATGGATTTTCAAAATTAAACGAAACTCTGATGGAAGTATTAATAAACACAAGGCTCGACTTGTCGCCAAAGGATATGTACAACGTTATGGAGTAGATTTCGAGGAAGTTTTTGCTCCAGTGGCTAGAATCGAGACAATACGACTCCTTGTTAACTTGGCTGCAACAAATGGATGGGAAATACATCATCTTGATGTTAAAACAGCGTTTCTACATGGAGAATTGAAAGAGACTGTGTATGTGATGCAACCGGAAGGTTTTGAAGAAAAGGGAAGTGGAAATAAAGTCTACAAGCTTAATAAAGCACTATATGGGCTAAGACAAGCCCCGAGAGCGTGGAACAACAAATTAAATCAGATTCTTGTGGAACTTGAGTTCAAGAAGTGTTCAAAAGAACCATCCGTCTATCGGAAGGAGGTAAGTGAGCTTCTCTTAATCGTGGTCGTGTACGTCGATGACCTGTTTATAACAGGTACAAGCTTAAACATGATTAATGAGTTTAAACGAGAGATGGCCACCAAGTTTGAGATGAGTGATCTCGGAAAATTGACATACTATCTTGGGATTGAAGTAGCCCAACACGCCGAAGGGATAATACTAAGTCAAAATCGTTATGCTCTTAAAATCTTGGATGAAGCTGGGTTAGCAAACTGCAATCTGGTTCATACACCAATGGAATCCGGGTTGCAATTAGCTAAATCTGAAGACAGAAAGGAGATTGATGCTACGACCTACAGGAAAAATGTTGGTTGTCTCTGATACCTACTTCATACAAGACCCGACTTGTCATATTGTGTTGGCATTTTGAGTCGATACATGCATAGTCCCAGAAACACTCACGGAGCTGCAATGAAACAATGCTTAAGGTATTTGCGAGGGACAACGACTCTAGGCTTGATGTTTAAGCGATCGGCTTCAAAGATACCAAGGTTGGTAGGCTACAGCGATAGTAGCCATAATGTCGACCCCGATGACGGTAGAAGCACGGCTAGTAACATCTTTTATCTCGGAGACAGTCCAATTTCGTGGTGCTCACACAAGCAAGCTACTGTGGCGATGTCGTCATGTGAAGCTGAGTTTATGGCTGGAATAGAAGCGGCTAGACAAGCAATTTGGCTTCAAGATTTGCTTGGTGAAGTCACTGGATTACCGAGTGAGGGAGTTAAACTTTTAATGGATAATAAATCGGCAATAGTTCTTACTAAGAATCCGGTTTTCCATGGTAGAAGCAAGCATATACATAGGAGGTATCACTTCATAAGGGAATGTGTTGAGAATGGACAAATAGAAGTCGAGCATGTTCCTGAAAATGAGCAAAAGGCGGACATTCTTACGAAAGCTTTGGGGAGAGTCAAGTTTAGAGAAATGAGGGAGTTCATAGGAGTTCAAGACATGAAGAAAAGTGATCTCAAGCTTAGGAGGGAGATTGTTGGATTAAGCTTGGAGATAGCTTAAGATAGAAGCTATCCTAATCCTAATCAAATTGTGATCGAAGAGAAAAAGATCTTATAATTAGGAGTTATCTAAATATAAGTGTTTTCTAAATAGGATTAGGATTTGGTGTTTTTCATATAAATAGAGAAGTCGAGTTATGACTTATCGTAAGTGGATTCAAGGACTTGAGAGCTTTAGTTTTGAGTGATTTTCTAAAGCAATAAAGAGAGTAATTCTTTATTAATCTAAGTTCTTATTACGATTTTATAAACAAGAGGTTTGTGGGTGGAAGGACGTCGTTAAGGCTAATGGATTGAAACACGTCGACTACATCAGTCTTTGGTCTTTCAGGTGCCGTTGAATCCTCTGTTTTGCTCTTGTTCCTCCTCTTACCATGAGACAGAGTGCCTCTTCCAATGCTCGCTGTCTCTGCTAAGCTTCTTGTCTCTGTGGAGATTGATCTACTTTTGTACAGCCATCGAAGTTCAGGCGATTCTAGAGGTTTTTTTATTTTCTACGATTTGATCGATCTTACACCTTTCCTCTATTATTAGCAAGTTTATTGGTTTTTGATTCTTTACTATGATTGGACGATTACTTTGACATGAGTATGCTTATGTGAACAGTTTCAGTTTCTTGGATTGTTTGATAGTGAAGAACAGTTTCAGTATGAATTGATGAATAATTTTGACATGACTCTGGTTTTGGTGCTTGGTCTACTTAAGTTACTGCATCAGTTAATACCTTCTGTTTCGTGTAAATATATCTCAAAGTCTGAAACTAAGGGATGGAATTGGTACAAATCTTGCAATTGTTTTCTACAGACTTTAACTACTCACGATGGAAGTTAGTTTGGTTTCTGAGTTGCTCTTGGATCTCACTCAATCATGACAAGTTGGCTGTTGTGTTTTGTAACTTAGTTAGCAAGCAAGCTGCCGCAGATTCCCTAGCTTCCTCAGCATCAGACTTTTCCTCTCCACGTACTGTATACGCGACATGATTCCCCGTGATTCTTACGTCAGCTTCATACCCACCTTTTTGGACAAAGCAACAACAATAACATGAAAATTTTGAGTGAGTAAAGGAGCTGAACTACGAATTTCGCATACGATCTCAAAACTTTACCATCTGATGGAGACACACGATAGTTTGGTAGTACCCAGCTATTCACGAGACAGATATCATCGAGTTTCTGCAATAATTAGGGGCAATGAATCTTATCCTTTGAACATGAAATGATCAAAGTTACCATAAACTAACCTGACACAGACTTTTAGTAGGAGGAAGAGATTCACTGAGCTTCAGCCTCTTGCTGCTTTGGCATGCTGACTTGTCAGAAGATTCTTGAAGGATGCGGCTCGGGTATGTCTCATTACAGCACTCGAGTATTGATTCTAATTGCAGCTCCCAATCACCTATAACACCCACGAGAAGCACTCAGGTTCATATAAAAACAAAGGTGTGGCAGAAAGGAAATGTATATACATACCTTTGATGTTCTGGATGCATTTATCACATTTAGCAATCTCGTCTTCTACGTACCGCTGTTGACGAGTCTGCAGCCAGAGAAAAAGAGAGCAGCTCTTAGTCATAAAATAAGGATATATGCTATTGCCAATCAGTTTTTTTTGCTGTACTGTGTATCAATGAGATCAAATTCTACAGTTATTACCAGTTTATCTCGCTTGCAAAGAAGAACTTTTAATGCAGTTTCGGATAGTAATGTTGCTTTAGAAAGAAGAGACGTCTGTAGCTCCTCAAGGTTTAGGTTAGAGTTATGAGCAGAAACAGGAGCTGCATTAAGCTTAAAAATGCTATTAAGCCTGTCAGGAACAGCTTTCTTCCTCTGGATACCTCTTTCTTTGTGATCCTTTGGGTCAGACGCAACCTGCATTTACAAAAGGGTGATAAAGGACACTTGAAGATAGAATTGAGAATATTTAGTTGCTAGTGTAGATTTCAGACTTTACCTCCAAACCACCTTTCTCTCCATTCGAATAGCTATCTTTACAAGGGCTCATTTCGTTATCAACATTCTTAGCCTTCAACGCAGACACCGTCTCCAAGTGGACATTAGGTTGCTTCGCAACACTTGTGCTTCCTTTTAAGTATCGATTATGTATCCTCGGAGTAGCTTTTCTTCTAGCTCTAGGATTGCTAAGTAGAGCAGCAACTTTTTTGGCCTGCAATTTAAATTCCTAAGTTACTTTGTACTATTTTTCCTTAACACAACCATACAAGTATCATTACCAGTGCATACTTTAATTTCATAACTCTTTCTTCTTGAAGCAGCATTTTCTCCTCTTCCAAAAATGTCGGAAACTTCTGACTCCTTGGTTGCATCTTCCATGCCATTGCTTTCAATATCATCACATACAGCTTCTGATTCTTTCTCTATCACAGATTCAGTATCTCCTCGCCTGAAAAAAACAGAATCAACTTATACTGCTACCCCCTAAACAAGAAAAGGTACCAAACTAACTCAAAAGTAATGTAAGGAATAACAACTTAGGAAGACAAAAGGATGCAATTAAACCTGGAAAACCAATCTTCTATGAGACTGGCATATGGAAGAACATGAAAGTATTCCACTATGGAATTTGTAGCCCAGTCGGAGAGGCTCTTCTCAAATAAGGGACCCTGCATACTATTTACATAGAGAAGAGCAAAAGAGGCTGATTAGGAATATCAATACTTCCTTGTACTTACAAAAAGTAAAGAATTATCCAATCATGCAACTAACGTGATGTAAAGTGACTTCAAGAATAACAGCTGAAAGACCATCTTGCCAAAATTTGGGAGTCAATCTTTAGTTATCTACCGATTTTTAACTGAATATAAGGTCCTTTGATTTGCCATAACTATTGCAGCTAGGACATTTCCTTTCAATACCAAAATGAACTTACCAACTAAGCACTTCTTCGACGGGATTTTCTCCAGAAAATTTGTCTTGTGAAGTGCACTTCATTATGTAAAAGCGGACTGCTGTCTTCTCTTCACTCAAGGAGCATACCAAATGCCTCTCCAAGATCACAATGTCCTTGTGATTAACACCTGAAAAGATTATAAATTGTTGAGTAACTTACAGAAAGAATGCTACTATATAGAACCCAAATGATCTCAGTCTTTCAAACTAACCTGCGGCCTCCTTAATAGCAGCAAAGGCAACTTTTTGAAAGACGACCTCTTCTTTCTGTTTTTCCATAGCAGTTTTCTCTTTTTCAATTGGTTTTTCAAGTAGTGACCACACACCTTGAGTGATGGAACTGTGTTTAAGATAACAATTCTTCTTCTCTGAGTCAACTAGCAGAAGTGCAACTTTCCTTATAGGCCACTTGTTCAAGACAAAAACATCTGAAGACGCATCTAAGCCCATGGATAAACTACATGCATCCACAATAACCTTCTCCAGCAATACGGTTTGTTCTGAATTACCATCTAGTCCAGATTCCTCCTTCAAATGCTGCAGCAGAGCAGGTCTCATAACCGTAGCTAGGCTACGGAACGACTCAAAAGACAAACATTCCAGATGAGGATTGTCTCTTCTGTGGTAATAATTGTACAGCAACACAACAGCATGAACCTGAATCAACACAATTTGCAAAACAGAACTTAAAAAGGGAAGTCTAAGAGACACAACAGAACGCATTACTACTGTCTTGGATGTCTAATTAGAGCTAATCGGAAAAACCAATTAGAGACTGAGGAAGTTTAGAAATCACCTGCTTCGCCACAGATTCGCGGAGAGCCTTGGAAGGAACATCATTTGGTTTTAATGGAAGTAAAGGGTCGACTAAGTTTTCTAATAAAGCTCGAATGGCGTCCTCTGTGGGACAAGCATCTGAGGGTTCCGTGAGTGGTAAAGTGCAATCCACCTCCTCCATTGAGCGAAAAGAATCAACGAAGACGAAGAAATTGCAGAGGAAGAAGACGCCGAATAGATTCAAGGAGCAAAGAAGCAATCACAAAGATTATAAAAAAAAATAAAGTTGAGATTTTTATTTTGGGGAGTGAAAGTGTGGAACTTTACCGGGAATGGAAAACCCTAGATTTGTTCTATAATGTCTCCAAATTACCGTTTTTGGTAATGAGAGAAGAGTTTAAATTTTAGAAATGTGTCAGCTCTCTCTCTCTCTCTCTCTCTCTAGTGAGACCAAACATGAAGACGAAGAGCAAGATCGATGATCATCTAAATTTCGTGTTTTTTCCTGTTTATGTTTTTTTTTTTTTGATAGTGGAAATTCGAAAAGGCGCCAATATTTCTTGGCTTAACTGTAATATTGAGTCTCTTTCGAGGGTATTATGGGGAGTTTCATTCTTGCTCAGTAAATTGCTCTTCGATTTCCTCCAAGTGATTGATACGATAGGACTGTTCAATTTTATTTTATTTTACTTTTGACATAAGAAGAACCTAAACGTGAAGAACTGTAAAGGCTATGATGACATTTTGATCTTGTTTCGAATTTCTCTACAAAATTGTAAAAATAAAAATAAATCAGACTCTTGAACGTTGTGAAATTCTCTCATCCAAATTACTTAATTCGCGTTAAACCACGAAAAAATATAAATCAATAAGTAATCAGAATATCCAAACTATTTGAAATTATAACTTGGCTGATATGGGACAGCACATACTGATTACATGTACGAAGCCCATTTAATTAAATGGGTTTCTTTTTTTTCCTTTTAAGTTACTGCTCCAGCAGAAAAAAGAAGCAGAATGTACTTGTTTGTTTTATTGGAGATTTTTACCAAAGCATGGTTGTACAAAAGTCTTTGGAATTATTAATTATATCTACTTTGTTCTCTTCCTTCAGTCATGTGTGCCCCTTGAAATGCAAGCAGAGCTCAAAGACCACACAAATTCAACTAAATATTCTCCATCAAAACTACTTGCAACTCATTTTATTTCATTATCACATAAGAAATCAACATTAAACATTCTCCATCAAAACTATTTTTTATGATTCATGATTTTGAAGTTTTTGTGGAAAGCTTTTATTTTCAACTAGATACCATTTTGATTTATTAAATTTTAAATCTTAGTCTGATTATTGTAACTCTTGATTTGGCGGACATTTTCCAAACTACAGCTTTGTCAGGTCCAATAGAGGTGAAGCTTGGAGGTGGCAACTTATGTCCAAGCATTTCTACCCGGAAGCTGTTTACGGTGATGAAGGAGACAAACCTCAAATGCGTTGGCATCAGTTGGGAATAAACCAATGTTTACGGTGATGAAGGAGACAAAACCAATGCTCCAAAAAAGTTGGGTGCGTACTATCTAATCTTAGTTAATAATTTTAAAGCCTCTGCAAATGCTTAGGCATCAGTTTGGACAAGGACTGGTTTCCAATATCATAACTGAAATCTTGTTTTAAGGGAAACCCGGATGGAGAGATGGTGGAAGAAGATGCACTTGACATTGTATTTGGTGGTTCAGAGCCAACAGAGAGCATTCCTGCGGCAGTTATTTCAAAGGGTTAAGAGAAAACGCAAAATCGCAAACAGAAAAGAGCTCAACGAAGACAGAGACATAAAAACCGTGAAGCTTCCACCACAAATACTCCTAAGTACGAACTTGCATAGAGAAGACAAAACAATTATGTCTGTTCCAAATTCTCATTTTGAATCCCATTTTATGAAGGATGATTCTGTATAAGAATGTTGATTATTGTAAGATAATAAGATCTTTTCATTGTACCTTCTATGCATTTTAACTAGTAAAATGATTATAAATAAAATGGTTAGGCATAACTCAGACACAGTCCTACCAAAACCATCGCTCTTTTCATTCGAAATCCGAGGAGTGTTCGCAGCAATCCGTGAGCGCTCACCAGAACCACCACCCCGTCCCATAAACTAGCTACCATAAACGATCACTACACCCAAAAAAAAAGAAAAAATTAAAAGATAAATACACTAGGATTGGTGCACGGGAAAGGCCGATTCATATAAACTCAAGGCCCAATAAAGAGAAGCCCATTCTCAACCCTATATATTTGCGGGGTTGGTGATTTAAATTTTCTCTTTCAATCAGGGATTTCGAAACCGTAGTCGATATCGAGATCCAACCAAACCAACTCTGCTTATCTCTCTCAGGTAAATTTCTCGCTCCTTATCTCTCTCATGTTTCTTAGAAAATTCATCGACTCATTACGGCCATGTAGTTGCGATCGAAACGATTACGGCCGTCCGTGTCAATCTATCTTTCCGAATGCTTATCTGATGTTTGATTCCCTTTCTAGATTGAAGACCCAGATCTGAATTTGATTTTTTCTTTTAGGTTTAAAGTCTTGATGGAGCCGACTACGAAGGAGGCAGCTGTGGCCCCAATATCGGTCTTTTGGGACATAAAGAGGAGGCCGCCTACGGAGGAGGCAGCTGAGGCCCCAATATCGGTATTTTGGGACATAAAGGGGTGTCCGGTTCCCGATGGCTATGATGCTCGTCGGGTGGGTCCGTGTATCATACGGTTTTTCAGGAAGTTAGGCTACTCTGGTCCTATCACCATCACTGCCGTTGGCGTACTATCAGAGGTCTCTCGTGACATCGTTGAAGCGGTCTCTTCCACTGGATTCTCTCTTCATCACGTCGCCGACAGTTAGTATTCTCATCCTTATTCCCTTCCTAGAGTAATGTGATGATTAATTAGAGAGTCTCCTCAAGTCTTTAGCTGTTTCTGAAACAGGTCCCAGGAACATGGTTTCGCTTTTCCTTGACTACTCTGCTTATGGGAATCCATCTCCACCTATTAATACGATGTTCATATCCCGTCAACCAGACCTTGTCCTTCCAAACTTATATCCTCTTCTTTGCAAGCTACTTGACAGGGGACACAACACTATTTTCCCGTTTCCATTGGTTTCTTCTCAAGAAGCCGCCTCCACCGATGCAGAGTACCTCTGGCAAAAGAACTTTCTTCTGGCAGGTGTGTGTTTCTCCTCATCTCTCAAAGTCTTGTTGAATTCTTATTGAATTATGTTGCTGAACTAGCTAGCTACTATTTTTTCCCCCACAGATACAGGGGCACATGAGGAGTATAAGTGCTGTGAAACGGGTGAATCTGTCCGCTGGGTTTGCGCTGTGTGCGATTATATTGCTGGCCGGGGCGTTGATAATTTCTTCGCGCATCTCTCTACTCCGGAACATGAACTGGAGGTAATTAAGCATCCTAGCCAAGTTTTGTCATTGTCTAACTAGTTTTTCTCTTTCTCACTTGTAGTTTTGTTTGCCTAAATTTGACCCCATGTTATCTTTTTCCACTGGATGTGCATTTGGTTTTCAAGCAGCTTCGAAACTGGTTTACCCCCTATGACGAGGAGGCTCTTGAAGCAGGCTCCCCTTGATTCTTTTCTGGAGAATGCTACGACCATGGTGAGTGAAGAAGCAACCAAAGGCCTGTTTAATATCTATCTGAAAACGTTGAGATTTCTAATCTTTTGAATTCTGGGATTTTCTTGATGAAAACTAAAACATTGTAGGCTTAGTAGCGAAAGTACAAGAAGAGGAGGACGTGAAGAAGAAGAGTACATGGCCCTTGGTGTTGTTCTTCTCTAAGGCCTTTGGTATGGTGTGAATGCTTTGTTCTACTTCTGGCGGCAAATGTTGGCTTAACTTGTAACTTATGCTTATTTTTCAAGTCTCGTTTTTTTTTTAAGTTATGGAGATCGGACATAGTAACTGGATAGTATGTTTCAAATGATCAAATAATGTGACAGCGATGTTTTTATCTACAGGTGATTATAAAGTGGCACAGTAAAAAACTTTTAACAGTAAAGTTTGAATGTTCGATAGTAAATGCGAGCTTATAGCTCTTTCTACAATAGTAAAACATGTTTTATAACGCAAACTCGCAAACAGAAAAGAGCACAACGAAGATAGAGACTTAAAAACCGCGAGGCTTCTACAAACACTCCTCACACGATGTTTTTCTCTTTTAAGGTCATTTAGCTATTCGATGGCTCCAGGTTTTTAATTCCAAATTCTCATATTGAATCTCATTTTATGAAGGATGATTCTGTATAAGAATATTGATTATTGAAGATAATAATATCTTTTCATTGTACATTCTATGCATTTTAACTCGTAAAATGATTATGAATAAATGGTCAGGCAAAACTCAGATTTAAAATGTTTAGGCAAAACTCAGATTTACTAGGAAGAATCCAAAACTTAGCAGACAAACATCATAACGAATGTACAGTTGTGATTATAGATGTGCTTATTTAATCTTCGTCCTCGATGCTTAGATGAACGTACTCTTCAAGAACTCCTCTAGGTGTCCTACCAAATCCCTTAGCCACTTCTTCCACTCTAGGTGTTTCATAGATTTCAGAGGAAGAAAAATCCCCTGAGAACATCCTTCAGCATGAGTAAGATTGATGATCTTACTTTTCATTATTTAGATTGAAATTGGACTTCAAGAAACAGTTTGTTATTTACTGTAGTACTGTCTCTTTCGAGGGTATTTATGGAATTTCATTACGGTACAGTGGTGTAGTGTGTAGTGATTGATAGGACTGTTCAATTTGATTTCGAGTTTGAACAGAAGAACTATAAAGGCTATGATGACGTTTAAATTTTTTTCAGATGACTTTAAATTGTATTAAGAAAAAAAGAGAAAAAAAAATCAACTCTTGAAATTTTGAAAATTCTTTCATCCAAATTGCTTAATTTGCGCGTACTATTTAAGATTATAACCGTTATCAAATTAATTTAGGGGTTTTTGTGTAGTTTAAATATATATTTTGTTTTCAAATTAATAATTAGTAGTCAGCATGTACTTGTTTGTTTTATTGGAATGTTGTACAAAAGTCTTTGGAATTATATCTACTTTGTTCTCTTCCTTCAGTCTTGTGTGCCCCTTGAAATGCAAGCAGAGCTCAAAGACCACACAAACTCAACTAAACATTCTCCATCAAAACTACTTGCAACTCATTTTATTTCATTATCACATAAGAAATCGACACAATCCATCAAAGTTTGTCATTCTCGGAGCAAACCAGGCACAAACATTGACTGACCAAAAACCTGAACCAGGACCAGCCCAGTTCTGAACCCTAAACCACCAGAAGACCACAGAGAACAAAACACACGCAGCTCATGACACATGAAATAATCAAATCAATAATAATTCACCCAAAAATAACAAAGACAATTCGAGTTTCTGCACGACTTCGCTGCTTCTGCTCTTCAACAACAGGTCGATCAGATTAAACAAATGGAGAAATGGAATGAATCAATCATAGTTGCTTCCAGAAAGAGCCAAGAGATGACTAAGAATATACGAAACAGAAGATTACACGTGATAATATATATATTATGCTGTGTGTGTCTATATATATGCAAGATTTTAAGAATGTACCGGTTTAACATCCGGCTGCTTTCAAGAACTTATCGTAGGGGCTCGAAGGCGGTAACCGAAAAGAATTTTGTGGAACTTCTTGTGAGAAGAATCCGAGCTGGCCTTGAGGTTGAACATCAGCTATAATCATTGCCTTCTGATCATCTTCACCAGCTTCTTCTGTCTGCAGCACACGATAAAACAAAAAATGAACACCAAACAGAAATTTGACTTTGCTGGGATGACAATTGATGTCAATAGAACAGAGAACAAACTCTCACCTCCTTGAGAAGAAATTGTTCATCCTTTTCATCGTCTTCTGAGAAAGTTATAGCTTTGGTTGCTTGGGGTTTGAAACTTCGAAGCACGGACATCTTTTGCTGCTTACCCGTCACAAGAGCTTCGCACTGGTTCATCATTTGGTCATAAGGTACAGGAATGGAGTAAACAGGGAGACTTGCAACTTGCCTTGCAGTTTCTGATACCTACACATAACCAACGAAAAAATTACATTAAAAAAAGGAGGACATGGAGGAGACCAATAAAAACTATCACTAAATAGTGACTGTAATTATTACCGATTCTAACAACTCGTTGACACTCAGAACATCTACTGGGTTAGTGTTTGTGGACAATGATGTTCTGTGGCCAGACTGACTCCCACTAGCCCCCGGGGAAATTCCTTCAAATGCCACTATTTCTGAAAGCTCAACCTGAAAGATCCACCAATATGCAATGAGAATCATTCCTGAATCAAGTTTCTCATGAAATCATTATACCTCTTCAAAAGCTGGAAGTTCTATTTGATTAAGAGGAGAACTAGGTCCTGGTGTATCCGTGAACAATTGTCCACCAAGCGGATGTGCATCATCTAGGCAAAAATCTGACTGAATTTCCTTTCTCAAATTTGATTGCTCCTCCTAAGAGCATTACACATAAAAAGAAATCAGATTTGATTGCTCCTCCTAAGAGCATTACACATAAAAAGAAATCAGAACAAAAGTGTGAAATTATTTCATGAAATGGTTTGGAATGCTCTAGCGAGTTTATCCTACTTTATTTTGTTTGGCTATGACTAAATACACCGACCAAACACTGCATCAGGACAATATTTTGACTGGTAAAAGACCAGGAGCTAAACTCATAGTTTTTTTTATGTCTGATACAGCTTTAATCTGATGTGTTGGATATAAGGTCAAAACAGAACTATCATAAATTACACCATTTTATAGTATAAAACAAGAGAAGTACCTCGGATAATGTCTGAAATTTCGATGTAAAATGAGTAATCACGATTTCTTTCAGACGTCTATTATCTGCGACAATCACTGAAGAATTGAGAGCAGCACTATCATCTTTGTCAGATCCATACGCTCCTTCCTGTGGAAATCCAGAACATACAGCACGCAGTCTGATATCTCCTTCCATCACAAGATAAGGATCAACCTATTTAGGACATGGCGAATTGCACATACAGATTAAAACAGCTGAGCAACCCAAAAAACAAGAGATTTAGATAACAGAAAACAAATGGATGCAATTATAAACCAAAGCTCACCTTTTGGGCAGTTAAAGATTCTTTGACAATTGGAACTAGCTCCAGAATATTAGAAATCTTGGCTCCGAAAATGAGCATAAATGATGCCAATGTGAAGATAGATCTTCTACGAGAAAGCTGCATACCTCCTTCAGAATTATACCAGAAATTTATGTCAGAAATAAATTCAATAGAATGGGGAATTCAGAACAGTTGAGTTACTCCTTTTTCGTTTACAACGAGAAGCTGTCACCTCATTGGCGGTTCACACAACTAAAGGTAATTTTATTGAACATGAAAGTTCTAGCACAAGCCAATCTGTAACTAGTAAGTAGTGTTTCAACAAAACATATTAATTTCCGGAGGATCCTGTCCAATATGTAGCTGCTAAAACTATAATAGAGTATAAAAGGAACTTCAAAGCTAAACAATTGTTCCTTTTGGTTAAAGTCATTGCATCCCGACTAGATGTTTGTTTTATCACCCTATTATCGTATCTTAATAGGTTCACAATATGAAGGCGAGAGACTATGTATTATAATATTCACCACTAACAAAATCACATCGCAAATCAACAAAAATGGCATGGCATACTCTAATGGAACTATATTCATCTTAGTAAATGCAAAGAAATGAGATCCATTCATAGTATCTAGCGAACAAAGTAGGTAATTTGATCTCTGCCATTTGCCATTTGAACATAGTAAACCACAGTCTTTAACTTACCATCTTGATTCAATGAGAGATTTCGAAGAGAGAATGCCAGCTGAAAACACCGCACCAGAGCCATGTGATTTGATCTCTGCCATTTGCAACCACAAAATCAGAGAAAATTTTACAAAATCAAAAGACCCTCCCATCTAGATGGATTGCATCAAGCAATAAAGTTCATAACCATTAAATTGAGTTTCAAAAACAGTGTTGTAAGTTCATTTTGAATCTGAAAGAGTCAAGATGTCCCAGGCCAAAATTCCAGTGGAATTATCCACTGTGATCAGAATGAAAGAATACCAACATTCCACCACCATTTGGTATGGTGGTATATCTAGAAGACTAGAACTTTAAATACATTACATTAAAGCTAGAGTAAGCTGTCGACACGATTAATGGTCCTTTTTTAACTTAACATAAGATGCACCGACTAACCTTTGCAAGTGAAAACAGTAAGGTGATTTGATATGTGCTGGCCATGGCCTCGAAATTTTCAGGGGCATTCTCAGTAGAAGTTGCTTGGATCCATATGGATGAAAGAAGCATATTTACTTGGTGACTACTCAGTCGGAGTGAACATAATGACTGTAACAGCATGAAATCTCACTATAATTAGCTCGGTATCAAATACACTCAAATTGATAAGAAAGTGACAGTTATTATAATTGGGGGGTGTGGAAGGGAGCGCAAAGAAACGTAGGTTTAGAAAATTAATACCTTTATACCATCATCTACGTCCTTTAAGCTATCCAAGGACTGACAACTAAGCTGTTGACTGGTATGCCGTGATACACTGGGATGAGATATGTAGTTTGCATCTTTACGCAGTTCACTGTTTAAGGATTTCTCAACTTTTTCTTTCTCTTCCTCCTGTAAACTAATACTCTGGCTCCTTTCCGTACAAGTTCCATCAACTGACAATATCCCAGAAACAACTTCTGAGGCTTCCTTATGTTGATCTGACCAAGGCAAACGAAGAGTTCGAAGAAGCACGACGGAGAAAATATTGTGTGCCTCGAATCTAGTCTTACGATCTGCACGGGACATCGCAAGGAGCAGTTGGTGAAACAAGGCATCTGGAAATACCTGGAACAGACCACAGTAAATCTGTTAGAACAGAATAACTACTGTGATAGTCAAATACAAACCAAAAGTTGCAGTAAAAGATTCAATTACTTTCTTGTGGTAGGAAACATTTGGGACCACCGATACTATATGTGCAGCTCGGAGAATGGCCGATGCTGTGGTCCTAGAAAGGACTACATTAGTGGATATTGTCTCAAGAACCATTGCCAACATATCAAGAATGAGCCCTGCATCCCCAACCTTAAAAACAAAACAAAAATTGAACAAATTTATGGGGTTTTGTATAAACACGCAGACGGGAGAGAAAACAGCAATATACACAAATTGCACTGGCTACCCCAAGGAGTTTTCAGGAGTCAAGGTAGACCAAAACCACAAACTGAAAGAAGAAATGTCATATTACATAAGATAAGTAGAAGCTGTCTGGTTTTGAAAATCTAATGTGATATATGGGGTATTGAATTAGTCTTAGCACACTACAGATCATATAGGTTTTGACAATATAACAACAAGTCCGTAACTTTCAAATGCAATAACGCCGTAACTTGTATTTTGACAATATACTAGGGACCAGCTAATATGTAATTGATACTGAAAGCTGAACATGGAACTCATACTCACTGGCTATCTACTAACGCCTTGCCTAGATAAGAACAAATTTAATTAGGACTTAGGTTATAATTCCTAATATACAAGGCTACTGCTGTTTATCTAGCATATTTCCTTTCACAATCTTATTTTTTCATACAAGCAAATCATATAATTTGAAGAACGAGTAAACTTGAAGCCGTTTTTGACCGAGACAAATTTGTAATATGTGGTGTATTATGACATATAATACATAGGACGATACAAGCAATACTTGTGGAGAGGATCAGATCAAAACCACAAACTCAAAAAAACAGAAACCAGTCCAACTGACCTTGTTTGAGAGCTCTGCAATGCAATTTTCTAACGCATGCTGGAGGTCCGAGTTCTGCTTTGTTTCATCAGCAGACACATCTGATTCAGTTGCATTTTGCAGGCATTTCCGCAAATGCTTAATCAAGTCAGCTATTACAGCAGTCATCGTGCCTGAAGCCTGCTGCTTATCATGTAGCACAAGGCATGTGGCTACATTAACCATGTTAACTTGAAGACCTTGTTGCTTCATTACATTCTTATGATCCAAGTGCTTGATCAAAGAAGATACCAACACATGACAATTTTCTCCTGCTTAAATACTTCTTTAGTCAGTTGCCTCATAGACAAGTTAGAAAGATACTGTAATATCAGGAAAGATAGCAAATTAAATATATCATCTGACCTGATTCTTCCAGACGAGACTGCAGAAATAATAAAACAGAAGAGGCAACGCCCTTCTGTGGAAACCAGTAATCTCCACGGTCAAAAGCAGTCAAAAGCGGTTCCAGAACCCGACGAACAGTTGTAGTTTCCTTTGCTAATTTGGCTATATTGCAAAGGCAAACCATAGACCAGTATGAGGGGCTCTTCGAAATATCCCTGAATGGATTTAATGAATAAATTAAATAACATATAGATGATGCATTTCCAGTGGTTGTAAAAACAAGTGAATAAATCTCTAAGGAGAAGCTTTACATGTTTTCCAACTTATAGTCAGTCACCGGATTAGGTTTGAAAGAAACCTTTTTGCTCATGTTGGGAATCTTCGTTTCTGAAATTTGACCAACTTCTTTGGTATCTTCTTGGCCCTTCTCCAAATCCATATAATTCTCCAGAATCACAGAAATAATCTAATTCAAGATGAAAAAAGGTTCACAATCTAACTACAACGCACCAGCACTTGTATATATATATAAACCGTGTATGGAACCAGCAGAAGTTGAAGTATCTGAAGACTCACCATATCCAAGTCCATTGATAGTTGGGAATGCTCACCAATGAAAGATACCTGGCAATAACTATTGATTAGTAGCAAAAGTTCCAAGCAGAAACAGTTGTGGACTTTGCACCACATAAGATGCAGCTCTAGGATGAAGTTCAAAGTTAAAATAAATTTTTGAATAAAGAAAAACTAACAACAGAATTCCCTTTTAACTGTAATGGAACTAACTAGTAAAACTAAACAGGTTGACCATGAATTCTAGACTAGCTGAATAAGGACTAGCACCACGCTTATAATGTTTTCTTGAACCACAAAAAACTCATCAGTAAGGGTTTCCGTTAGCAGTTTTCAGATCAAAATTACAAGTCAAGTAAATATAACCCATTCCACTAACAGAAGTTCAAAGCAGAAGTTCTGGCTATAGGAAGAGCACATAACCCGTAACATGTTGCCCATATCCATATTCATAGGATATGTTTTGTGTGAGGAACGTACATATCTACAGGGCATGTTTTCTGTCAGTGAAACAAAAGAAAAAGTAAATCGAATTAGCATTACCATGAATGCCAAAGCCTGCATTCCTGCTGAACGTAATCGGAGTGATTTTTCATCATCCCCCATTTCTTGACCAAGTTGACAAAGTTTAGGGATTAGACCTTCTAAGTTGAACATGTGCGAATTCTCAGTCTGTATTTAAACAAACGTGTCACCATATGTAGTGCTAGCTGGACAGGTAGCTTGAGAAGAGACATGTAACCATGCCTCAAAAAATGCTAAATGTACCTGTAAACTTATAAAGTCAACAAGGGTATTGCAACCCAAGATCTGAACTTCTTCCTCTCTTGTTTGCTCCAAAAGAGTTCGGACAATGCTTAGCAAACTAGACGAAAATAGAGGCCTACAAGAAAAATTGATAGTTTCAGCAAAATTATGAAATTAAAAAGCAAATAAGGAACCTGGAAAGAAATCTATAAACATACGGGAACGCGGAAAAAAATGATCAAGCAACAAGTTTCCGTTATTTCTGAAGATCTAATTTAACAAAAGCAAAAGATGATTTACTAGTTCTAAGTAACCAGATAATGCGGAGCCACGTGTATCCTGAAGAAACTATTGACTTACATCTGCTCCTTACATGATGAAAGCAGTTTCTTATAAATGCATAAGACGACTTTAACTGATCCAATATTTCCATTTCGCAATTCTTTGTAACATTTTTGCTCAAGGTAATCTGTAATCTGTCACAAGAGAAGACTGCAACACATGAGAATAAA
The DNA here is from genome assembly GCA_900406565.1 of Turritis glabra. Classification (NCBI taxonomy): domain Eukaryota; kingdom Viridiplantae; phylum Streptophyta; class Magnoliopsida; order Brassicales; family Brassicaceae; genus Turritis; species Turritis glabra. Next base: position 11,463,853 of record OVBN01000030.1, on the reverse strand, counting down.
ATTGAGAGAAGTATGCCCAGAAAGTTCAAAAGGGATAACAGAAAAATGCAACAACCTTTGGGATTCGTAAAGGATTCCTTGACGCATACTCACAAAGCTTGCCAATCTTTCTATCATTTGGCTCCGCTTCCTGCCAAATCACAAGATGGGTAAATGTCGAAGCTTGTATCATTCCGTGTAGCAAAACTCATCTAAGTTTCATTGGGAACCCATTCCACATACATTTTCCCACAGAGTTACGCGAGAAACATGTATATTCTTTCAGAATTTAAAAGTAAAAATGCTGTTTCCTATAGTAAAGACCAGAATTTTAAATTATCTGCATAAGTTATTCAACAAGTGTGAAAATTCAAGACTACCCGTTTTCCATCTCAATAAAAGTAACTGGAATCCCTCTACATATCACACACTAAATAGAAACGAAAAAGAATTACATTTGAATCAGTACCCAAAAACGAAAATTTAGAAGATCAAATATGAAAGAGATGTGAGTGAGTTGGAAAGTAAACCTGGTTACGAGGGAAAATTTCAGCGAGCATTTTCTTGTAGCGTTTAACGGGATGCCTAGACCTTGCCCTCAAAGAAGGACAGAAGAAACAGAGGTTACCACAGGCGGGTAAAACCCGTCTGGACATAACCCCCATTTTCTTCTCCGCCTCAAATTCCCCCTGCAATCTCCTATATCATATCTTGAAACTAAACTTAGAAAGCAACAATTTTTAATTGAAGACAACAACAACAACAAACGTCTAGGAAATTTTTGTACCCAGCAGCAGCACGATTTGATGGAGACCCTAAATTCAGTATCTAGCTACCGAGATCGCAATCCGGCGCACCCTGAAAACCCAGCAAAAAGGGGGGAAATTTTAGAATCAGCGATCTCAGTCAGAAAGGAGAAAAAGTAATCAAATTTAGAGAAATTACGAATCCAATTTGGAATTAATCAGAAAAGAAAAAAAAGAGAGAGATAGAGATGAAGGGGGAAAAGATTACCAGGAAGATGGGAAAAGCCAGAGAGGCAGCTGGCTGGGGGGGGGGGGGAGAGAAGAAAGCAAAAAATCTAATCCCGCTCGCCCGCTCAGAGGTGGCATTGCAATGCTCTTCTCTCGTCTTTTAATCATTCATTATTATTATTCTCATAATTAAATCCTTTAAAAGTCCTCTCTCTCTGTCTCTCTCTTTCCGCCATTAATGTCGGAAAGTGTCAGTCCGAAATCCTCCTAAATTACCAATATACCCTTGAAATATCTTGTCTGGATCCACTGGTGCTTATGTGATCCGGGCTATATACGGTCCGAATTTTTGAAGATTGTTTTCTGCTGCGATGGATCCATTGGGCTTAATCATCTAAGATTCTAGACAATTGTTCTTTTTTTATTTGTTCAAGCAAAATGCATAATTTTCATCATCATTATCTTTGATTTTAGTTTATCATTGAAGATGTAAAAGTTAATATTTTGGCTTTTGATTCAGTTCGGAATGTTGTTTTTCTGGTTTGTTCTTTTCAAAAAAAAAAAATCATTACATGATTAAACCGAAAATTATTCAATTCAATGTACCCAATTTTTGGTTTCGTTAATCCAATTCAAATGTCTACTCTCCAACATAGAAACGGTGTGCAATGGAACTCTCTTATCTCAATCAAATATATCAACTGGTTCTAACTATTCACAAGAGTACTAGACTTCAAAATTGGAAATTTAGTCCGGTTAAAGAACTCCAAATGTAGAGAACCAAACCAAAAAAAACGGAGTAACATAACAGAGAGCATAACATGTTTCTAAAGCTTAAATCTTGTTTTGCTTGAGAAGCAGGAGAGAGGAGATCAAGGTTACACTAAAACATACCCTATTGTCCTCTAGATACAGTTCCTCGCCTCCATCACAGAGACAGGTTTTCCAAAGTCCTTGCAACTAATCTATGCCTTCTACTTGCTCACAGATGAATCAAAGTTGAAACAGCTAAGCTTGGTAGAAATTGAGGACTAGACACAAAAATGAGCAGTGTGGAACATTCTTCATTAAGCGTTAGAAAGGCTAAAATCTTAGCATCTAAAGAAAAGTCAAGTCAACCAGAACAGACACTGCACAAAACTAGTGGCATAAGGATGTCCTAAGCAAAATACCATCCCTTGGTTTTCAGCATTTCCCCAACAATTTTCACTTACTAGTACTTAGTTAGACTCTTAACCTTCGTACCTATACAATGGCAAAGAACACATCACTAGGAAAGATGGTGTCTCTCTAGCGATAAGGAAAAGACTTCATGTTGTAAAGGTCCGCCAGTTTCTGAGCAACACCATCGTGGAGGAGTTTATCCATCATCTCAAACTTCTTATGATGTGTTATTGCCGTCTCAGCTTGCTGTTTAGACAGCTTTTCTGCCTCCTCAAGCTGTTTCTGAAAAACAGAAAACAAGAAAACACAAGAGCACACGTGTCCTCAACAACAGAAAAATTAATCCCATCACCACCAATCAGATCCAGTGCTACAGAAAGAGTGAACAAACAAACAAATGGAAAAACATAAGCACCTTGAGCATAAACGAAGTTTCAGCAGTATGTTTACAAACAAGCCGCTTCATTTTCCTGGCCTTCTCGAAATCAGGATCATTAGGGTTTATCCAGCGACAACGGATCTTTCTACCAGGCTTCTTAGGTCGATCACCAAACATATCAGGGTGAGCAAGACTAGCTCTCACAGGCCTGGGCATTCCAGCAACCATGAAAGGTAACTGTGACACAGTGGCGATAACAGCCTGTGCCATCTCTTCAGTCTCCATCTCAACCAGAACACCCAAGGGAAGCTTCTTTGGACCCAAGAAGTTTGGTATGAACCTCACACTCTTGACCGTCCCAAACTGATTGAAACCAGATTCAACAACCGGATCTGTTGCAAGAGGCGTGAGTTCGTCTATATACACAGTACGACGAACTCTCTGTAGAAACTTCTCATACTCTACTTCTTCCGGAGTAGCCATCACTAAACCAAATTATAAAGACAAAACGAGAAACGAAATTAGAAAGCACAATATCAACCCGAATTGATTCAACTTCCAACAACATAATCACGTCGCTTCGTGAAATCCGAGCACCAGAACTCCATTAATGGAAGCGCGATTACGAAATTCCAGAAAACTAAACGAAGAAAACAATCCTGGCGAAAACCTAGGGTTTCTATATCTTCCTCGTCTACAATTCGATTCTCACACAGAATGAAAATTAACCAGATTACCAGCAAAAACAATCAAACCATTGAAGAATTGAAGCATAGAGAACAAAGTATCACCTCAGCTACAGAGAAAAATATCGACTCTTCTGGAAGAAACTGGTGTGTTAGCGATCGTCTGGGGGGGAACAAATTAGGAAAAACAAGTGCAATAAAAATAGGAGGGAAAGTGACTGAGTTATTTATCGTATATATTTCTTTATAATTGAAGTTAAATCACAAAGCCCGTATAGCTCAGTGGTAGAGCGTCAGTCTTGTAAACTGAAGGTCCGTAGTTCGATCCTGCGTGTGGGCACTTTTATTATTTTTCAACCTTTGCAGTATTCTTTTTTTTCCTGCCCCTTTTATAAAATTAATAGATGTAGTGAAAATCCTATGCGACTCATTGTATATCAATTTTTTGATTTTTTTATAAAAAACAAAATCTTTTTCGGTACTTTCCTTGGTCATAGCCTCGCAGTTGGGGTGGAGTATCCATAGTGGTTCACCACTTCGTCAGGTTTTAGTTTTTTTTTTTGCAGGTAGCTGTCTATTTCTTGGAGAAAATATTAAATTTAATATTTATACTAATTAAACTTGTTATTTAAGCTAATTAGTTAATTTAATTGTTTAAAATTGATGAAATGAAATTGTTTTGACCCAAACGTGCAACCAATCTCCTCGTGGTGGAGAGGGTACTCCTTACTTCCCAACCATTTACAATTTTAACAGCAAAACATTGTATATATAAATATATGATTCTTAAAAGTCTTATCTAAGAGTAACTGAATCATTCTTCATTAATTGTAATTGGTCTTACTCGTATATTAATTCAGAACCAAGAACACATATGTTTTATTTATAATAAATTTAAACTCACTCAGATTCGAGAATGTAAATCCCACGGTACTTGTTGCATTTGAGATAACTCATCTAACGTAACTCGTAGCCAGTTGAATTATATGTGATAATGGTAATAGGTGTACAAAGCAAATAGTTTCTAGTTTCTGAAATGTTTATTACTGTTTTTGTATTTAATTTTTGTGTTGTTGTTAAAGATGTTTATTAATGTTGTAACTAGATACATAGGACATGCAGCCGATAAACTCGAACGTCTTTAGAAAACCACATTACATTGCCGAAAAAATAGATACAATATTTTACAAGAATTTTTGTTATCTATCTTCAAAAGATACAGAAATCTATTAGATTATATATTATTTGAAAGTTGACACGACTTTTGCCGTAGTGTACTGTTTCTTGCTTTTCTGTTTGGTAAAACGAAAGAATTAATTAAATTCCCACAATCAAACAGAATTAAGAATATTAAAAAAAAAAAAAAATTTCATTCCATAAAGTCATAGAGTTGTGTCCTTTTAAAACCCCCCAACATTTCCTCTCTACCGATTAACAATATCAACCAAAGGCAAATCTCTTATCTCCCTCTTCCTCCCTATTTTTAGCTAATTAATGTCTCTTGTTGCATCTCTTTGACTCTTTTAACATCCTCCTAGATTTCTGAATTCCTGCCCTTATCGGGCGATTCATCGATCTCAAAAGAAGCCAGGAAAGGGTAAAAGATCTTCCCGGGAAACCCTTTCTCGGCTTCTCGGAGCCCTCACCATTCTCCTTTCTTCCTATACACGTAACCTTACAAATTTAAAAGAAATGGATCCGACAGAGCTAAAACGTGTGTTCCAAATGTTCGACAAGAACGGGGACGGGACGATCACGAGGAAAGAGCTGAGCGAGACGCTGCGAAGCCTGGGGATTTACATCCCCGACAAGGAGTTGACTCAGATAATCGAGAAGATCGACGTGAATGGTGACGGGTGCGTGGACATAGACGAGTTTGGGGAGCTTTACAAGACTATAATGGACGAAGAAGACGAAGAGGAAGAGGACATGAAGGAAGCTTTTAATGTGTTTGATCAGAACGGAGATGGGTTTATAACGGTGGATGAATTGAAGGCTGTTTTATCCTCTTTGGGGCTCAAGCAAGGTAAGACATTGGATGATTGTAAGAAGATGATAAAGCAAGTGGATGTTGATGGTGATGGTAGGGTTAACTACAAAGAGTTTAGACAAATGATGAAAGGCGGTGGTTTTTGTGCTTTGAGTTAATTAATGGTTTTATTTGTTTCTGTCATTTTTTGTGTTTTTTTTTTTTTTTTTGTATTCTTGATTTAATTCTATTGTTTTAGGAATGAAAGACAGAAAAGAATGAAAAAAAGAAAACAAAGAATTTAAGAGCATGAACAACAAGGAGTTTTAGTGATTTAGAAAGGGTTGTTAAGGAGTAAAAAATATTAAAATAATAATGTAAACAATAAAATTGCTAAACATCGGTTCTAATTTTAGCATTTATAGAACCCCAAACTGAAGCTGCGTGGCATTTTGTGATTGGCTGAAGAAAAAAAAAATCAGAGACGGAGAGAAAAGAAAGATGGAAAAAAAAACACACAATCTCGTCTCTCTTTCTCTGTCGTTTCCTCACTCTCTCTCTCTCGATTCCCCACAATACAATTAATAATAAAAAATTTATTAAGAACCCATAGTTATAACCTATTGTTGATCATGCTCTAATAGGCTGCATTTTTGTTTTGTTTTCCTAACATAGTTTCCATATTGTTGTCGCTTCCGGCATTATGGCTTCGTCTTGGGAAAATATTTAACAATGCATGTGGATGGATTGTGGTGTGAAAATTTGTGCTCTCCTGAGTTTTATAGATGGGTTTAGTTTAATGTAATGAGAATCTGCAGCATGAGAATTGAGATCATTGTCGTAGCAAAAAGATACGATCATTTGCAATTTAAAAACTTTTTTTTTCTGTAAAAAAAAGTGTAATCAGTTGATTTAAATTACTAGTGGATGGATTAGGATCGGAGTTTTGTATGTGCATGGGTTCAACTTTCCGATTATTTTGTGAAACCGCTTGTTTATCGTGGGACACTAAATTCTTTTTTTTTTAAAATCAAATTTCAAAGGTAAAACTAATCCAAAACCAAAAAGACCAAAAACCTATCCTAAAAGTGGAGAATCAGGCACGCATAGCCCCATAAGCCCTAGTGGAAATCAAGTGATAGGTTGGTTTAATTCGGTTTTACGAATTAGATATACCGGTTTGTATAATCCGGTTCTAAATACTAATAAACCAGATCGATTCTTCTTCTTTAGAACTTGTACAATCCGGTTCTAAATACTTCTTCTTCTTCTTCTTCCTCTTTAGATACATTTCATTCGCTTTCAAGCTCTTTCTCTCTGGGGTCTTTCTTTGAATCGAGAAAGGTATCTTATTTTTTGCTCTCTCTTAACTATTCCCTGATTCTTTCTATCTGTTTGTTTCCGCCCCAAAATTTGTCACATTGGCTCGAGATATCGCTAATGTCGATTTGCTCAAACCCCAGTAAGCAGTTCTCATTTTGGAGTTCACGAAAGTAGCAATCAAGTTTTCAATTCTGTAAATTCTAATCTCCAATTACAGTTTCTCGTTTATTCGAGAGATTGATTTAGGGTTGGGGTTTCTAATCAAGGGTTTTGAAACAGCGATAAGTTGTAATTAATTTCGTTTCTGAAATCTGATAGTTCTCTGTGTAGTAGTTGGGATTACATTCATACGAGATTGTCGTAATCTGGCTTCGACTATGTATGTCTAAATCATTCAGTTTTTTAGGTGGAAGATGTTTATGCAAAGTCTTTAAAACTCGTTGAGATCACCTTTAGCTTACTCCAGATTGATCTTGTTTCGCAATGATTGGTTACTGGTGAACCTTGTTTAGTTCGAAATCAATGAGAAAACCACCAAACAGACAATCCCCAGCTAGATTGAATGCTTCTTCTTGTTTAGTTTCGATTCGTTTCAAGAAACATCACCTTGTTCATTTAGTCTAGGTTTCTTCTGATCACTGTCTAGCCAAGCCGTTGTTGGGTTTTAGTTTGGTGCTGCTAAATGTTTTGGAATTGAATTTGTGATGCTAGGGAAATGGGAAGAGAGAAGAGTCCTGGCTTGAAGATCCTCTGGGTCTGGACTATTGGCACTGCTGCTAGTATGATACTCTTTCTGTCATTCTTATTTACGTGTTTCCTGTACCCGTGCTTGTATATATATACTATCTGCGGATAGATCATGAGAATCATATGTATGTGTGATATTGACCACTCTTTTACTTGTTTGCAGTATTGGTGACGAGTGTTGTCCGCACAAGAATGCAGGACATGCAATCCATGATGAACCAGAACCAGGAACAAGCACCAAAACAAAACCACAACGGAAGTGCAGGTGATTCTTCCGTCTTAACGGAAGAAACGATTTTGCCTGAGTCGGACCGAGAGATTGCGAAAGAACTTAAATAAAGAAGAGCTTGGTTCTGTTGTTTTTCTTCTTCTTTTCGCAACTCTTCCTTTACAGTGCTCCATCAACAGGATGAAACAGATTTTAATGGTTTTTGTATTTGTAGTTTACGAATATGATTAGAAGATTCTAAATGTTTCTAGGAGAATAATTTGAAAAGTGAATCGACCAAGAAGCTTGATGAGGAGTGCTTAGCAGTTTTTTTGTGTGTGTGTATTGTTTCCCTTAAAAGGATGAAATGTTATAAAGAAGCTTGCTAAATTTTGTTGCTCTTACGTTTAATGTTAATCAGGGGGCTATAGCAAAAATATTGTCCTCTTTTGTAATTGTCTATATGATAAAAGAAAAAGATCGATGGCCAATCCATCTTTTTAGAACTTAGCGAACCTTTATTGTTTTGTATCAACTTTTTTTTGTGTGAACTTCCTAGTCCATTAGACTACGTATGTACCAAACTCTTTAGTTCGTTCCAATATGGTATTACTATATGACTTATAATCATTTTTTCTTGTGAAAAGAAAAAACTTATAACATTGATACATTACATACAATGAATTTTTAGGACAAAGAGTGAGTGAGAGTAGAGTTAAGAGTGTTTTGTTCTTATCCACTATCCAAAGTTTTAATTCCCATGATCAACAGTCAACACCATATAGAAATGTTGAAGTCATTGAACCTAAAAATCTGTATCAACTACAATTATGGAACAAATGAAATCAGCTAGAAGAAATTTTTGCAGAAATGTAAATAAATCTGAAATTCAAGATATAGTGTACCTGCAATTTCCATAAACTTATGTATTCCACGTTTCCAACATATCTTCAAGGATTGACTTGTTTATGATTGTAATTATGTGAAAAAGACCTCAAAATATTTAAACCCTATCTTTCACGCCCTTTGACCCCTTATATAAACTACTCCAAACTTCGTTCACTTTTCATTATCTCTATCGTTTTCATTCTTCGATCTCTCGAACGCAAGATCGATCTCGTTCAAATGGCATCATCCTCCGGCAAGAAAGGCCTCATCGTGAGCTTCGGCGAGATGCTCATTGACTTCGTCCCTACCGTATCCGGCGTCTCCCTCTCAGAATCCCCCGGATTTCTCAAAGCTCCCGGCGGTGCTCCTGCCAACGTCGCCATCGCCGTTTCACGTCTCGGAGGTCGCGCCGCCTTTGTAGGGAAGCTTGGTGACGATGATTTCGGCCATATGCTCGCCGGAATCTTGAGAAAGAACGGCGTCGCCGATCAGGGAATCAATTTCGACAAAGGAGCGAGAACTGCACTCGCTTTCGTAACTCTGCGTTCTGACGGAGAACGAGAGTTTATGTTTTACCGGAACCCCAGCGCCGATATGCTTCTCCGGCCAGATGAACTGAATCTTGAACTTATCAGATCCGTACGTAAATCTTTCTCTTTGTTTTCAAGATTTCAATATTTTACTCGTTTCGTCTTTTAATTTCCCTTTCGGTAGAATATGCCACGTGTAATTTTAAGCCTATTTGCTAACTTCATTCTTATAATATGAAACGTAAATCAAAGAAAAGGTGATATCATGGGCGGTGAAATAATAAGTTGCTTGCAAAACAATTTTTCCTTTTTTGCGTTTGCTTTTACTTTGACAAATAACAAATGATTTTATAAAAAGATGTTAGATTACGAACATATGACTTTATTTACTAACAATAAACATAAACATAAACACAACACAAACAAGCATTCAGTCAAGATCTATAGTGCTTGGAGATTTGATGTATATATTATTAATTTGTTTGTGCAGGCGAAAGTGTTCCACTATGGGTCAATAAGTTTGATAACAGAGCCATGTAGGTCGGCTCACATGAAGGCAATGGAAGTGGCGAAAGAAGCCGGAGCTCTTCTTTCCTACGACCCAAACCTGAGGGAACCTCTTTGGCCATCACCGGAAGAAGCTCGGACTCAGATCATGAGCATCTGGGACAAGGCTGACATCATAAAGGTCAGTGACGTCGAGCTTGAGTTCTTGACTGAAAACCAAACGATGGATGATAAGACAGCAATGTCTCTATGGCATCCCAATTTGAAGCTCTTGATTGTTACTCTCGGCGAAAAGGGATGTAGTTATTTCACAAAGGTAATGTCCCATTAACATTCTTTTTTGTTTCTTGTTAACAAAGAAAGCTACTTTTGCAAGTCTTGTTTGCTGAATCATAAGAACAATGGGACGCTGATTTGCTCTTACTTCTTTAACTTATATGTGTGTGTGTTTTGTAATTACGCTAAATTAAGACTCTCTTGTACACTTACAAAAAGAAAATACTGTGTAGAATTTCCATGGATCTGTTGAAACTTTCCATGTGGATGCGGTGGATACTACCGGAGCTGGTGATTCTTTCGTTGGAGCACTTCTACAGCAGATTGTTGATGATCAATCTGTACTCGAGGTGTGTACTCAGTTGAATGAATCTTCCTTAATTAGTCGATCCAATGCGATTTACTGATATCGGTTTTTTTTTTTCATTTTTCTTAGGAGGAAGTGAGATTGAGGAAAGTTCTAAGATTTGCAAACGCTTGTGGAGCCATCACAACAACTAAAAAGGGAGCCATTCCAGCTCTTCCTTCAGACAGTGAAGCTCTCAGCTTTCTGAAAGACAAAAAGAAACGTCAATCTTATCTTAAATTCTCAAAATTATGTTGCACGGCTTCTCCTTGTCAATTGTAAATTTGTGTGTGTTTTCCATGCTGATGAGTATGATTTGAAATAAAAGGATCTGAAATTTTTTTTTTGTCAGATTGAAGGGACTTAAGTTTATGTGAAAGTAAAATTGGACCCATGCAAGTGTAAAGGTTAAGGAACTATATATTAACTGTGATTTAGAGACATTTAAAGGGCAAACAGTAACACACACACTAACCGTTATTTTTTGCATTTGACTTCACTTTTGATGCTCCACCAAATTTTCCGTTTTGTTAAATGTAAACAGAGATATATGGACGAATCCATCTATCCAATATATCAATTCTTTTTGTGTGAACTCCCTACTCCATTAGACTACAGATTTAACAAACTCGTTACTTCGGCCCAATGTGGTGTTAATATATGACTTCGAATTATTTTTATGGTGCCAAAAACTAATAAAAGTGAGTGAGTAGATTTAAGAGTTTTGTTCTTATCCACTATCCAAAGTTTTAATCTCCATGATAAACCTTATATATAGAAATGTTTATCATAACCATATAGGAATGTTGAATACATTGAACCTTGCATATAAAATTTGAATGTTTCAAAATGCAATCCTTATGTTTATATTTAGGAAAAAAACACAATTTCTTACATGACAGGTATAATCCATTGAACCGTAAAAGACGTATCAACTACAAATATAGAAAAAATGAAAATCAGATAGAAGAATCTTTTGCAGAAATGTTAAGAAATCTGAAAATAGTATATATGCAATTTCTATAAACTTATATATTTCACGTTAAACATATCTTCAAGGATTAAATTGTTTTATGATTTTTTATAAACATTATGTGAAGAAATGACCTCAAAACAAGATATAAACCCTGTCTTCACTCTCTTAGACCCTTATATAAACTACTCCAAACTTCGTTCACTTTTCATTCTCTCTATCGTTTTCATTCTCCGATCTTTTGAACGCAAAATCGATCTTGTTCAGATGGCATCATCCAACGGCGAGAAAGGCCTCATCGTCAGCTTCGGTGAGATGCTCGTTGACTTCGTCCCAACAGAATCAGGCGTCTCCCTCTCCGAATCTCAAGGGTTTCTCAAAGCTCCCGGCGGTGCTCCGGCCAACGTCGCCATCGCCGTTTCGCGTCTCGGAGGTCGCTCCGCCTTCGTAGGGAAACTCGGCGACGATGATTTTGGCCATATGCTTGCCGGAATCTTGAGGAAGAACGGTGTCGCTGATCAGGGGATCAATTTCGACAAAGGAGCAAGAACTGCACTCGCCTTCGTGACTCTGCGTTCTGACGGAGAACGAGAGTTTATGTTTTACCGGAACCCCAGCGCCGATATGCTTCTCCGGCCAGACGAACTGAATCTTGAACTAATCAGATCCGTACGTAAAATTTTCCTCTTTGTTTTCAACATTTCAAGATTGTACGTAAACGGTGGTTGGAGATTTGATGCGTATTTTATATGTTTGTGCAGGCCAAAGTGTTCCACTATGGATCAATAAGTTTGATAACGGAGCCATGTAGGTCAGCTCACATGAAGGCAATGGAAGTGGCGAAAGAAGCCGGAGCTCTTCTTTCTTACGATCCGAACCTGAGGGAACCTCTTTGGCCATCACCGGAAGAAGCTCGTACTCAGATCATGAGCATCTGGGACAAGGCTGATATCATTAAGGTCAGTGACGTCGAGCTTGAGTTCTTGACTGGAAACAAAACCATCGATGATGAGACAGCTATGTCTATGTGGCATCCCAGTTTGAAGCTCTTGCTTGTTACTCTCGGCGAAAATGGATGTCGTTATTACACTAAGGTAATGTACCACAAACATTCATGTGCATTCATCATCATCATCACCATTTGATTGATGCTCACTTGTACACTTACAAAAAAAACACGTGTAGAATTTCCATGGATCTGTTGAAACTTTTCATGTGAATGCGGTGGATACTACCGGAGCTGGTGATTCTTTCGTTGGGGCGCTTCTACACCAGATTGTTGATGATCAATCTGTACTCGATGTAACTCCCAATGATCTTGTGTGTACTACTCAATTGTATGAATCTTTCTTAGTCGATCAAATGTGGTTTACTGATTTCTTCTTTTTCTTAGAAGGAAGAGAGATTGAGAAAAGTGCTGAGATTTGCAAACGCTTGTGGAGCTATCACGACGACTAAAAAGGGAGCCATTCCAGCTCTTCCTTCACATTGTGAAGCTCTCAGTTTTCTTAAGAGACAAATAGAAACGTAAAACCTATCTTTAGTCCACAATTCTCCTTGTCTAATGTAATTTTGTATTTGTGGATTCTTGCTGATGATTCTGATTTGTAATAGAAGGAGGATCCCAAAGTTTGTTTCTTGTTCTCTCTTTGTCTCTTCTTTTTCTTCTTCAATCTATTGAATAAAACAGACTTGTGGTTTCTTATGTCACAAGTAAACGAAGATCAGTTTTTTGTTTGTTTTGGATCTATAAGATCAGAGTAATAACCATGAACAAACGAAAACCTTAGTAAAACAGAGCAGACACATTTAGATTCGAGTTTTTTGCGTCAAGCATAAAGCATTTACCATGTTCAAGAGGTATGAACCAACTCAAACACATACATCTCATAAGAGATTCGGACCAAAAAAAAAAAGAAATCTGTGATAAGAGCTCTCAACATATCTTACACAACTTAAAGACAAAACCAAAGGTATGACATTAACTCCAGGGATCATCCTTATGCAGATAGGTTTCTTGTTTTTGTTTGTTCTTCTTTTACATTGAAGAATGTCTACACATAGTTTACATATAGCTTTTTAGCCAAGATCAGGAACAATGAAGTGCTCCTCATCATCATCATCATCTCTGATCTCGAACCTCGGCTTCTTGTAGGGAACATTCGACTTCATGGGTTTGTATGAGTGAACATGACCTAAATGCGAAACAGAAAGCTCAGGAACTTCAGCTGCAGGAAGAGCCTCCTGATTAATCTGATCGCCGAAGAATCCCATGTCTGAAAACCACTCCAACTCCCCGGCCCCAAGATCAAGCTGTCCTTTCTGCTCATACAAGACGAAGTCAATAAGACACTAGCTGCAAACAAAGCTACAAGAATCTAACAATCAAATCTCAAACTCATCTCTACCTTATCGGTGGATTCAATATCAGAGAAGTGGAAGAAATCGTCAACAGCCCACGGAAGCGGAGTAGCAGAAGAAGGTTGTTGCTGCTGGCTTGGGATTTTTGCAGGAATCTGGTTAGCTTTCTGTTGGTTGTTGGAAGGCTCAGATTGATTCTTCTCAATTTCTTTACTACAACTAGTTGAGTTCAGAGCTACTTTGATCCCAGTGGCTAAGAACCTCTGGTGATTTGCAGATCGAGAATTAGCTACATGGATCGATTCATCGCAATCCCTGCAAAGCAGAGCTCTATCCTCTACACAGAAAATGAAAGCCGCCTTCTCCTGCAAGTCATAACAGCGTAATGAGCAAACCCTAGCCTCAAACAACAAGGCATATATACAAATCTTCTGCAGTTGCCATAAGATCTAAAAATCTTAACTTTGTAACAGAGTAGACCCAAACTAACGAACCTATCAATCTTTGACAAGATCTAATCAATTACATAGAGAAAGTGGAAGAGAGAAAGAGAGAGAGAGAGAGAGAGAGAGAGAGAGAGAGATATAGACCTATATGACTTACTTGGCATATATCGCAACGAGGGAATTTGGTGGAGAGAGAATTGAGATGAAGGCGTTGGTGCTTGCTAGCGAGTTTGTTAGCGGCGTGAATCTCGATGTCGCATTGAGGACACAGAGCAGCTTCGTCGGCGCAACATATCACCGTCGCCGGAGCTTTCTCACACACATCACACTGTATCTTCATCTTCAAAAAAAGCAAAAAACAGAGCTTTTGATTCTTGGTTTCTCCGGAAGAAATCAGAATGCTTAAAAAGAAGGTTTTTGGCTTGTCTGGCTCTTCTGAGAGTAGCTAAGCAGAACTGTAGGTTAGAGAAAGGGTTCTGAGAAGATGCTACAGAAATGGAGATGAAACAATACAGAGAGAGAGAGAGAGAGAGAGTTTTCTGGAAAAACAAATTGTTGGTGGGAGCAATTGGTGGTGAGTGAAGGAGAGAAGAAGATAAGGATTTGATGAATCTGCGTATCAAAAGGAAACACTCTGCTTCTTACAGCAAGGTCCCGTGGGTCCCACTCTTCTTCTGTGGCTCTCCTTCTTCCTCTCGTCATCTCTCCGCTTTTAGATATTATTTTTATATTCACACTTCGCTATTTACGTTTATTTTATTATGTTGCAGAGATTTTGTGGTTTGTAGAACTTTCAAGATTTCAAGAAAGAAAGATTTTTATACAAAAATGGGCTTCATGAAAAATAAAGACACGGGTTTCAATCAAATCAGAGAGTAGACAAAAAAGTGAAACTCTCCCAGAAGTGGAATATTACACGACTGACTACACGTAATCTGGAAAAAGACGTGTGAATTTATTCTTTGGAATGACATGTTATGTGTAATATGTACCATTCGATCAGATCTTTTCTTCTTCTTTCAATTTTTGGTTTCTATCAATCTTAAAACGATTAATGCCATCATTACAAATATACTTATATGCGTACCGCTTAGTCCGTTCTAGAGGAAATGATCCTAAAAGACACCAATAGAAAATTTGACATTGCTGGTCACATGAATTGTTGTTGGATATCCATATTAGTAAAAACCAATCTATACATTTGCAGTTTGTTAAGAGATGCGAAGTTTTTTGTTTGTTTGTTTTTCTTTGGTAATGAAATCGAAGAATTTTAAAGAATTGTGAAGTTTACTCCCAAAACACTTGCTGCTTCTGTACATGTTCATCCTTCCCATGAGAAGTATTGTTCATGTTGACTGTATCTTGATTAAGAAGAATAGAGAATCCATTGCCAATCGATTTCCACCAGCTCGACCGCTCTGACGTAGTTTGATCCCACCGGTCATTACTAGTGCTTGAGGACAGTTCGATAGATGAGGCTGACTCCGTCTGCAGCTCGGAGAATCTCACAGCTCCTAGTAGCTTTTCTGGAAGCTCTGCTTCGGTCTGGCTCTCAATGAGGAACGCAAGATCAACGGTCAATGTTGCAACGTAGCCAAATGCGAGATGAACAATGGCACTAGCGACCATTGATGAACTGATATCAACATCAACCTCCACAAAGTTTTCTCCTAAAACATATTTGCAAGACAGTGCACGTCCAATCACACAGATCGCTTGCTCTCCAACAGCTTTTCTTACGATCCAAGGGCCCTTGACAATGTTTGCAATCAGTTTTAGCCTCGATTTCTTGTACCCATCATCTCCTTTCAGAAACCGATCCATCAGGGAGCCTTCAGGGATAGGCTCTGTGGTAACAAAGTAAGCCACTGCACTGTAATTGTCTTTGTGAGGAAGCTGGAGATTGAATGCCCAGACAAAAGGCTTAGTTCCATCAGTTTGAAACTCCTCATCGATAACTTTCCTGATTCGGCTGCTTGGATAACTCAGGATCTCAGAAAGCTTTTTAGGACCTATAATCCAGTCAAAACCCAGAGGTTTTAGAAGGAAATCACCAGCAGGGATTTTAACATTGTCAGAGAAATACTTTGGTCCTCTGACCATAAATGTGTCTGGAGATGGCGTAGTCCAACCATTATTGCAGTTGTCTGGGCTAAGACATGGAACAGCTCCCTCAGATTTGACTCTTTTAATCCATTCTGGCTCAGTTTCTTCACCAACAGAGCCAGCCATATCTTGTGAAAACCTGCAACACCACAACTTTAATCCCTGAGTAAAATTGAGAGAGGAAATCAATCCAATTGATTCTACTTAGTGTATGGATAATGGACAAGAACACGCCAGCAAGAAGACCAAAGCATATGATCTCCAAACAAAAGTAAAAGACCATAGAATAGAGACAAAGGCCTAGTAGTAGAGATCTTTCACAAGGGCAGAATGTATCTCTACCACTGTATTGCTCATCTAATGTCCCTTAGGATCCATATTATGCCACAAGAAGGATTTTAAAGAAGAAAAGTGAAACACAAATTGCTGAAAGAAACATGAATGGGAGCCATGTGTTGGTAACTTGGGTTCAATTCACAGCTACACCAGGAACTAGAATAAAGTTAGTAGGATTGATTCAAATATCTAGGCTAGTTTTGAGTTTATCACATCAAAAAATCAGCACGATCACACATGATTCTGTGATTAACTAGAAACCTAAGCCCTTGATGATCTGAATTAACATGCATACCATTCCAAAGACAAAACCCAGAAATTGAATTAACATTCATATATAGTCACAGACATAACAAAGTTGTTTTGATCCAAAAGAAACAAAGCAATTCGAAACCCAGAAACACAAGCACGTTTAAGAGGATCCTTCCACAATAATCACACAAGGAGAAATTAAAAGTTCAGATAAGATAGACAATTAACAAACGGATTAAATATAATCGGAGAATAAGGAGCCAACTATAAACCTTATCAACCGAAGGAGAAGGATCCTCCAAAAACCCTAATTCAGAGATGAAAAGTTCTCACGGGGGAAAAAAGGAAGAAGAAGAAGATAAATCCTATTTTACTATCTTTTTGATTCTTTGTTTGATGTTTGGATTTAGCTTTGAAACGGAAGCTCCGATCAGATCCTCTCTAAATCATTCTTCGTAGCGCGTCATCATATCTTCTTATCATAGAAGAAGTCCAACTGGAAACAAAAAATTTTGGGTCCAAGTCCAATTTGTAATTTTCTCTTTTAATAGAAATCAAAAATCAATTTAATTTAACAAAATTTATGGTTATAATTATTATAAATACTCTAAAGTAAACCCATATATAAAATACAAAATTATTCATTAATATTTCTTTTTTTAATCAAGTTAGCTTTTTATCCTTCTAAAAGTAATAATGGAAATTGTGAAAATGGAAAAAAAAACTTTTGTTTTGTCTTCCCACATCGTTACTTATTATTATTCGGCGTCTCTCCGGTCACACACCTCCACCGAATCGGGCCATCTCGTTTCGCTTCTTCCTCTCCGGCGTCGGATAACCATAGTTTACTTCTCGCGCCGACCGTCGAGTGGATTTACTGGAGCATTACACGGATCGTCTGAAAATAAACCAATATGGATCCTCGTCAATTCGAACACACCGTAAGTTATTCTCCTGCGTCGAAATGTTGTTTTTGACTTCTCTCTCGAGATTTCAGAATTGGAATGACCATCCCCTGCTCCAGGTTGATCACACCGCTTTCATTCGATTGGGTTATGGATTATTCTAGGTTTTTTTTGTGTTTAGGTCTCTACAAATATATCAATGGATACGCATATCGTCTTGTGTATTGGTGGTGGCTCTTACTATGCAATAGATCCTAGTCTTCTCAAACTTAAGACATGAATTGCTTTGTATAGTTTTGACGGCTATTCAATTTGAGCTTTAGCAAATCGAACCAAATTTTTAGTTTCATTGCCAGCTATCTCTTTGTATTCCATAGGATTATGAGTCTATTTACTTATTCAAGTATCCGTTTGTAATGTGAACGTTTTGCTCATTGAAGTACAAAAATAGGATTCTTGATTTTTAAAATTGCTATGTCGTTAAGAAGATGCAGTCTTTGAATGAAAAGGAGAGTTGAGTTTTTATGTGATTTTCTAGAGGAAATGGCGAATGTTTCATACCATGTTGTAGATCTCTTATTAACAATGCATTTGGATACAGATGCTCTCTTTCTTCGGTTTTGACTTTTGCGCATTTCAGTGTTAATACAAGTCATTTACTACTCTCCTTAGTACTGCACGGTTATATTAAGTTATTGGAATAGGAAAACTGTGTATAATGTTATCCTCTAAAGACTTTTCTTTGTTAACCAGGTTGTAGATGATAATGATATTCACAGCATTGTAATGTCATATCTTCTGCACAACTGCTTCAACGAAACTGCAGACTCACTTGCTTCTTGTACTGGAACAAAGCAACCTGCAATTGATCGTGATGATATGGAGAGAAGAAAACGTGAGTACAACTTCTCTTTGACCTGCTGGTAATGCACTCTGTGATTATATGTTTTGATTGATTGTTTAATATTAGAAATAATACATTTTATACTGGAGAGGAAGGCATTGAAGGCTGTTGAACTAACTGAACAATTAGCACAAGACTTGCTTGAGAAAAACAAGGATTTGCACTTCGATCTTCTACGCCTTCATTTTGTGGAGCTTGTCTGTGCTGGGAACTGGTGAGAATTTATGATTGGTTTTCCATAAGGAACCCAGGTTTTCTCAGTGCCTTGAATCTTGATATGTTTCTCTGCATATGCAGCACAGAAGCTCTGGAATTTGCTCAGACAAGATTGGCTCCTTTCGGGAAGGTGCAAAAATATGTAGAAAAGCTTGAAGTAAGTCTGAATCTTGTTTGATCCTCTATTATATCCGTCTTGATGTATTGGCGGATTACGTTTTCTGTTCTTCCAAATGATGGGAAACTTGTTCTTCCTGAGGCAGGACGCAATAGCATTGCTGGCTTATGAAGACCCTGAGACATCCCCAATGTTCCATCTTTTGAGCTCTGAATACCGACAACAGGTTGCTGACAATCTAAACCGCACTATTCTTGGTCAGTTCTTTTTTAACCTCCAAAAAAATCTCTGGCCTCCTGTGACCTTTACAAATTACAAGTTTTAACTCATTCTTCACATTGTCTAGAACACACAAACCAGCCAAGCTACACACGAATGGAAAGGATCATACAACAGGTGACAGTTGTGAGACAATACTTGACTGAGGAGAATGGCAAAGTAATCATAATATTTCAGTTTCTACTCTCATATATTTCGGTGTACAAAGTAGGTGCCTGTTTTAAAACGCTATTTCATGTCTTATGATAGGATGCGTTTCCTCCATTCTCTTTGAAGGATTCTCTCAAAGGCTAAGATTGCAGGACGGCTCCAAAGTTTGCTAGGAGGAGGATATGCTAAACATTGTCATGTAAATACAAAAAGGCTTGCTCATCTCCATTGTTTAAATCTGTCTATCTCCAGCAAACATGGAGACAAGGTTAGTCTTCCATGCTCACAGGAGCGGTTTCGGTTTGCTGTTGCAGGAGATCAATATTGTGAAGGACAGTTTCGGTTTGTTTTGATTCAGTTCTCCACCGTAAGATTGTTTCCCCAACTTTGTGCTGAGTTTAGTCGATAAACCTGTAATCCGTATCCTTGGAAACACACATATTTCTCTTTGTAACTATCGTTTATGTTTTGATAGAGAACACCCACAAATTCAACATTCTTTGCAGATGTAGCAATCCTCAAAGCCAAGACCAAACGAGACCTTTCAAATAACCAAAATGAACAAAAACCAAAGAATTTGAATATGGTTAAAAAAGACTACAGACTTGGATTCAAAGACCCAGTTCTAACCAAATGACCAAATGCAAGAACTTTTGAAGAGCTTATGATCATACAAAGAGAAGATTGTAAACTACCAACAGATAAGAACAAAGGCTTCACTAACAACTAAAGACGCAACTTCTAAGCTGTCTTGTTTTTAAATCTAGAATGCAATATGAGCCTGCAATGAGAAAGGAGCTTTTCCATAGTAACTTACTAAATTGGACACTAGCACAGTCTACACTCAGTCTTTTGTCGAGGGAGCTTCAAGATCAGGGGATGCCACACTCTCTTTCTGACCTGGAGAAGGCATGGGTCTTCTTAGCTCTGTGGCTCCGCTTTGTTGTTCCTGTTGTTGCAGCCGCTGCTGCTGCTGAAGCTGATACAGTTGCTGCTGCTGAAACTGATATTGCTGCTGCTGCTGTTGTTGTTGCTGCTGCTGCTGCTGTTTCTGTGACTGGATCTGGAGCTGCTGGAACTGTTGTGCGGCTAAGATAGTGTGCATCGACTGATTATTGGGATAGAATTGCTGGTTTAATCCAAAAGAACCATAGTTCATCATTGATGTACCATTTGATGTACCTTGCCCCGTCAATACCTTAAGATGCTGGACTTCCTCCTTCAGTGCATCATTTAATGCTGTCAAAAAGAGAAACACGACCAATCAGGTCAGCATTAACAACAAAGTGCAGCAAAATTCCCGATGAAAACAGTTAGAAAGGAAACATGATAAGAGTTATCAGCCTGTACGAAAGTGTTTGTGAGAAAGATACTCACCATCCTGTAGGTGAACCTGTTGCTCCATAGTTTGTACTCGTAGTTTAAGCTCATTGTTTTCAACACTCAGGCCATTTGTATCTCTCTGAACAGAAGGAAGAAAAGAGAACAAGCTTAAAACCATAAGCTTACAATATGTCAACAAACATCATAGCCTAGAATTAAAAATTTGGTCAGCAGGACCCTAAAACACTGATTCAACCAACCTGTAACAGAGTCAACTGGGCTGAGAGAGATGTTGCCTCTGTTTGTAAAGTCTGTACTTTCCTCTCGAGCTCTGCTATGTATCTCATCTTCCTCTCTTTTGACCTCGCTGCAGACTGCCTGTTTGCCCATATCCTATCAAATGATACAACAAGTTAAATAACTTCCTAAAACCAGCAAACGTAGAAGAAAACCTGTAAGAAAGAAAAAAAAATACCTCTTAGCACGTTTTGGATCAATGAGAGCAAGCTCAGAAAGTTTAGCAGCAGAGATGGCTTTCTTAGAGTCAACTCCAGACACATCTTCATTCCCTGACATAAGCATCTCAGGCTTGATAGTTGTCGAACCATCCATCGATTGGCTGTGTTGGTGCCTGATTCTCGGTCTTTCACTAGAGCTACCGGGAGTACTCTGAAGGTTAGAAGTGGAACCTGATTCATTCCTCCAAGCCGGTTCTGATGGCTCACCCATCTGAGAAGTAGACGTAGCCGAAGAATTGAATTTATCCATATCAAGATACATATACATTAAGTCCTCATCCGTGTCATCAGAGAAAGAAGGTCCATCAGCAGCACCAACAACACCAAGATCACTATCAAAGCTCAAGTCATCAGGAAGAGTAAGAATCTCTGAATGAGCTCGGCGATGGCCTAGATTCTTAGGTGGATTATCGGGCATTCGGCTTATATCATGGCTGAATCGGTTAGCATCTGAGCTGCTGCTCCCACTTGGAGTCAAATGAGGGAAAGATGATTCAGCTTTCATTGCAAAGCTACTCCCATTTGGTGAAAACGCAGAGTAGCGACCTGATGGTGGAGGAAGACCTCCACTAGGTGGTGCTGGAGATTTCTCCTTATCCATTCCCAGAACTAGACCTAGAACCCACTAATCTGCATAACCATCATTTCCAAAAAGAAAACAGATATTATTCTATACTAGAAAGATTAGGGTTTCATTGGAAATCTTCAGCTATCACAATTCCTTGACTAAGGAGATACAACCCTAGAAAAATCACACGCTTAATCTTTCAGCCCTAAATCAAAACGAAAACCCTTAAACAGATTAAAAGATAGGATATTTTCACGCACTTACATAGATCTAATGAGCAGCCTCTAGAAACCAAAGCAGAATGGCCCAAAGAGAGATCGACGAAACCAAAGAAAAGGTAAAGAGAGGAATTATCTAAGGAAAAGTCTCAAAGTTGTGAGAAAAGATGGCGATAGAGAGAAATGGGAGCAGAGAAGGAAAACTCAAAGAGATCCGACGAGAGAGGAGGAGGAGGAAGAAGAAGAAGAAGAACATTCATTCTCTCTCCATTAAAGGGTTCTTAGAACTTTAGTGTGCATCAGAAGATTTACGAAACGATGTCGTATTGACTCAATTGGTTTAGTGGATTTACAAGTACGAAATGCGTGTGAACCGTGTACAAATTTTTCCTTACACTACTTTTGTCGGAATTTGGGTGATAATCAGCTGCTATAGCGTGTTGCTACGAATGATGTTACTGACCGTTGGATTGGATCAATAAGATGCTCAGATGGTCTGGTTCGTGATGAACGCGGAGAGAAATTATTTTTCGCCAAATTGGTTCACGTGGTTGTTAATTTTAGGTTGGACCGTCGAGAGTGCTAAGAATATATTAATTTGATGACTTTCTAATTATTTTACAAGAAAAATACTAACCAAGAAGTCGAAACCATGTGATGATATGTTCTCCAATTGTATTAAGGATGCTGACGTACGATTTCTTTCAATCATGTGAAATATAATTATTTTAAAATACATATAGTTAGAGATGAAAGAGTTTGAAGAAGCACCCTTACGGTCATATGCATAACGAGTTTTTTTTAATATGCATAAATTATTACTCCAAAGAAAAGATCAAGTATATCACGCCATCGAAAAAAGAAGAAGATCAAGCATATCAACTACAATAATGCAGCCCTATATCTTCTTGTCATAAGCTTACACGACGATTCATGAGTTGTTCATGGTTCAAATTCAAAAGATGCCGATGATTCATTTTTGATTCATATTTTAATCTCTACTACACGGAATAACGTGATTTGCTGGAGTCGAATTCCGATTAAAAAAACCATAAATATAAACCGTTAACCACTTGATTAAAAACATTTCATTTCCCGCACATTTTTTGCCGATAATTATTATTACCAAACTTGGTTTTGATCCACTATTATAGTTTTTGTGCCATACATAGACAACGAAAATTACAAAAACTTCTCTTTAGATGGTGAAAAAGAAGTACAAAAGAACAAATTGCTGTTGATTTCTGAATAAGGAGGATGAATGGATGGATTAGAGCTGTCATTTGGGCCGTCCGAGCCCATCTGGGCGTTGTCCAGATGGACCTTTTTTTTATGGGCTATATTGGTTCGGTCCATACTGGACAATGGTTCCAAAAAGTCCACGTCCAATAAAGCCCATGTCCAGATGGGCACGCCCATGGACAGCCCAATTTTATGTAATTTTTTTTTCTTTTTTTGGCTTCAATCTTAATTCTGAAAGTCATTTAACAATGGTCTTTTCTTCTCATCACCATTATGAATTCGCAACAATGGTCTCAGTCTCATCATCGTTCTCAGCAGCATTCTCAGAATCATACTCAAAATCATTGTCAGCATTAATATCTTTATCATCCATATCATCAATCAAATTCATGTTTCTGGAACAATTATAAAAAAATAAACAAGTTAAGAAGAGAAGAGAGTTGCACAAGTATTAAATCAAATTCTGGACTAAATCAACGAAATGTACAAACCCAAGAACAAACTTTTGATTAAATCAACGAAAAAACAGCGTTTAGTGTTTATTATTGAAGAGGAAGAAAAATTTGTACCAAATCGTAAGAAAAAAGCTCAGAAATGAGAAAAATCCAACTGGGTTTTGACTATATTGAAGAGAATTGAAGAAAAATTGAAGAGAATTGAAGAAGAAATGAAGAGAATTTATCCATCCGATGGATAAATGGACTGAAAATAAGTTGGAATGGCCTTATCAGTTATGGGCTAATTTAGAGAGAAAAGTATCATACACACATTACCTCACCCATTGACAATTGAATGGGCGCATTTACTCTCCTCTCAACCACCTGCTGAGGCCATACTTCATTTCATTTCCTAAATATGGGAGTCCATGGTTTTTCATTACGTGTTTCTTGTTGTCTCAAACATAATTTCAGCTCTGTAATTTTTTTTAGCAAATTCCTTACCCCAAAAATATCATTTCCGAAAATTAGAGTAGCCCGAGTAGGGTTGGGCAAACTATTTATTAGATATGTTTCTCTTCAGTAGGAAGGATATTCGTAATAATTCAAAATAAAACATACAACAAAATATAATTTTTTTTTTTTACCAATATAATATTCGTTTAAAACGGAGCAGATCTTTGATTCATATGTCACAAATATATATATCCAGTAGAAATAGAGCCGAATACTTATTTTTATAAAATATCTTATACGTCTTACCTTACATAAGAGGTTTTGGGTATATTCTCACGTGATCTTGTTGGCTCTATAACTCTATTTTATTATACAATATCACATGTTAAGCCTTAGGATACACTGACACATCCTAGGTAAATTGCATCCATTCGAAACAAGGCAGCAATTCGATATTAAACTATATTGTATCTAGGTAAATTTGTAGAAAACATCTTAAGTATATACAAAGATGTTACACAAAACAAAAACCATCCTCCACCTTTGCTAAATAACTATTTTTTTTTAAAAACGTAATTAAACTATATTGTATCTAAAAATACAAGAACGATAATAAAAAGGTAAAATAAAAATACTGGAAAAAAGAAATTAGAAAAATAAATAAATAATTTTTTTTTTTGTATCAATGTTAAGTATTTATACAATTTTTAGATTTGTTACAGCGATTACATAGGAAACAAAAAAGAAAGAAAAACTAAAATCTACAACAAAAACCTACAATTATAATTACAAAAAAAAAATTACTTCGATCCAAAAAGAATTGGTTTTCAACAAAAGAAAATGTGAACTGGCTGGTGAGTGGTGAGCTCTCTTGTTCTAGCTAGAAGAAACCATTTTGGGTCAATTCCTTTTTAATCCATTAAAATTTTATAGGAGAGTAGTGTAGTTTCCTATAAAGATGGGTCTTACTACACATTTTTAGGGTTTGGTATCGTCCTGTATTGTTAGGGGTGGCTTGCTTTTTTTTTACTTGGAGAATTAATTATTGTACCTAGAAATCGCATTCGTACGTTTAATAATTCTAAATACTTACTATTTTCTGCTTGACGGGGATGTATAAACAGAGTCTAGAGTTTGCTGGTGCTGCGGTGCATGCATATCGGGTTTATTTATATGTATCTCATTTTTTATATGTTTGTATATTTATAGAAATGTTTGTTTTCGTGGTAGATAAAGCATGTATAAAAAAGTCATCAGCTTCTAAATTATTGACATAAAACATGTTTTCGATTATTAATTTCTATGAAGAACTATTATATATTTTTTTTAGAGAACTGTTATATTATATATTAGATATGTTTATTTGATATATATATTTTCAGGCGTTCAAAGGTTTAGTATCATAACTTTAGATGTCGGAATCCCAGTTCATTCTGAATACTTTAAGCTGAATCTGTATTCTAATGGTATTGTCAAATTGAAGGTTGTGGTTGAGTTAGCTAAGAAAGGTCCGTCTTTTGTTCGAGTTACGAATAAGTTTGGCACATCTGTGTTCGTATCTGTTGAGTTCCAAAGACTGTCCCCAAAATGTGGTCGTTGTGGTGAATTTGGTCATTTTGAACTTCGTTGCCCAGAGGCGGTTGCTCCAGTTGCCCAAAGAGAAGAACCTGCAGTTGCTTCAGGATCTTCTATTTCTAAAGCAGCTCCCGTTCATATTCATCCTGATGTTCTTCTTTCCAATTCTATCGTTGCCTCAGTTGCGTCTGGTGCATCTTTACCCAGAGCCAAGAGCCTTCCGTCTTGTAATTCTCAGTTTGATTTATCTTTCTCTGAGTCCGATTTGTCTGTTGTGGCGAGAAGATCCATTATCCAGCCATCAGTCTCTCTTGTTGCTTCCCAAGCTTCTTCACAGCACGTCACCTCATCTCAGTTTGTTGTGGAAGAAGAAGCTATTAAAGCAAATCAGGCTATTCTTCGAGCCCGTCTCGCTAATCTGAATTCTGGTTTTTCTCCATCTGTTTCCGCTAAAGCAGAGAAAAGAGCTAGGAAAAATCTACGACAACAAGTTATTTTGTCTCTCTCGGGCCAGTCTGGTTCAAGCTCTTCAACTCGGTCTTCCTCTCATCAGCATCAGTTTGTTCCTGTCATTCCAAGTTCAGTTTCCAATGGGAGTTCGCCTGCGCGAACTGCCCCTTTTTCTCAAGCCTAAGTGCTTGTCACTTCAATTTTTTTTTGTTTATATGAAGTGTTTTTGTTAGAATGTAAAGGGTCTTAATGGCAGTGAAAGACAGTTAGCCGTTAAACGATGGATCAGGTCAAATCGTCCAATACTGGGAGCTTTTTTGGAATCGGATGTGAAGGAGCCCAATATATTAGATATTCTGAATAATGTTTGTTTGGGTTGGAGATTTGATGTTAATTATTTGATGGGTACTAATGATGGTCGAATTGTGGTTGTTCAGGATCCTTCTCTTCAAGTGGTGACCTATAAAAAACATACTAGCTTTTGTTATGTGGTGTTTTCAGCCCTGCCACTAACACTTCCTTTTCTGTGGCTTTTATCTATGCTCGTAATACTATCATTGAAAGGAGACCACTTTGGGACCTTATAAGAGAGCTTGCAGATTCCTCTATTCTTCATCAGTCTATTTGGTTGTTGTTGGGTGACTTTAATCAAGTCTTATCAGCTGAAGAATCTTTTTCTATTTCTCCACCGGTGTTCTCTCTTCTTGGGTTGAAAGAGTTTCATGATTGTCTTGCTGAAAGTAATCTGTCAAATTTACCAAGCAGAGATTGTCTCTATACTTGGAGCAACCGGTGTCCCACAAACCCAGTTGCACGGAAGCTGGACAGAGGAATCTCTAATGAGAAGTGGATCTCAACCTTTCCAGATTCAAATGCACTCTTTGAGGCTCTAGAAACCTCAGATCATTCTCATTGCTTGGTTTCTCTCACGGATTCAGTTTCGAGGCGTAAAACTCCATTCAAAATTTTAAAGTTTGTTACATCCCACCCGGACTATGCTTTGTTGCTTTGGCGTGGCAGAAGGACATTGTTCCTTTCTCACCTATACATTCTCTCTATCAGCGTCTTAGAGAAGCTAAAATTTATTGTAAATATATCAATCAGGGCAGCTTTAGTAGCATCCAGTCTCAATCAAAGGAAGCCTTCATGGATTTAGAGAGGATCCAAAGGCAAGTCCTTTTTAACCCTTCCCAGGTTCTTTTTGAGGAAGAGAAACTTGCTAGGGAGTCTTGGCTTATGTTCTCTTCAGCTGAAGAATCATTTTTCAGACAAAAATCAAGAATTCGCTGGTTAGATGTGGGTGACGCTAATAGTAGATTCTTTCACAAGTCAGTTCAAGCGAATCAGTCTCGTAATGCTATTGTTTACCTTCAAGATAATGATAACATCAGAGTTGCATATACCTCTCTTCTTAAGAATATGGTTTTACATTACTATCAAGATCTACTTGGAACTCCAAACAGCCATGTTTCTCTGTATTTGATTGTGCATCTTCAGAGTCTTCATACGATGTACTAGCTCTCTTGCATTAAAGTTATCAGCGATTCCAACTTCTCAGGAAATTAGAGCAATATGTTTTCTATGCCAAGGAATAAAGCTCCGGGTCCTGACCGGTTTTCTGTGGATTTCGTTATTGCTTCATGGGATCTAGTGGGAGCAGATTTCAATACAGCAGTAAAAGATTTTTTCTTATCTTCTTTTTTACCCAGACAAGCAAACTCATCTATTATCTCTCTTGTCCCGAAGAAGCATGAGGCCGAGCGCTTATCGGATTATCGATCAATTTCACTTTGTAATACGGTTTACAAAGTAATCTCTCGTATTCTCAATTAGCGACTCAAACTTTTTCTTCTACACAAACTGAGACCGATTGATTATCAGCCTCTTAGTCACAGGATCAGGGCTTGAATTTCATCATGGACAGTTAGACATTTATCTTTTGCTGGAAGACTTCAGTTGATACAATCGGTATTGTTCAGCATCATCAATTTCTGGGCTGCGGTTTTCCTCTTCCCAAAATCTGCTAGGATAAACTTGAGCAAGTTTGTAGTGCATTTCTCTGGACAGGTGCTCCTAACTCTGCTAGAGGTACCAAAGTCTCTTGGGATTCAGTATGCACTCCTAAGAAATCAGGAGGATTGGGTCTTAGAAAGCTGCAAAATTTCAATGTTGTGTTTGGTTTAAAGTTGATCTGGTTATTGTTTGTTGGTGGAAGTTCTCTTTTGGTTTCCTGGATTCACAAGATTATAATTAGGGGAAGACTGTTCTGGGAAACTGACTTTATCGCTCAGGAAGTTGGATTTAGAAGAGGTTAGTCAAGCTGCGCACTCTAGCTATACCTCATATCTCTTCTCATTTGCAATCAGGTTGCTCAGCATTGTTTTGGCACGATGATTAGACTGGTCTTGGTCCTTTAATTGACTTAACAGGTTCGAATGGTCTGATGATTGCTGGAATTTCTACAACAAACTCTGTTTCTCATGGTACTTGGCTTTTGCCACGTGGAAGCCATCCACTATTGCTTCTTTTGAGGGCTTGTCTCCCAGCAACTCCGCCGACATTTTCTGCGTCAGATTCAGACTACTATTTATGGCGTAATTCAGATAGTGATGCGCCTGGTTTCTTCTCATCTTCTAAAACTTGGGCCAGCCTGCATCCTCAATCGTCGGATCAAGTTTCATGGTTCAAGTCTGTTTGGTTTAGCCAAAGGATTCCTAAGCACGCGTTTATACTTTGGGTGATTCTTCGAGACATATTAACTACAAGGTTTCGTCTCAGGAGTTGGGGACTAAATGTGTCAGGTCAGTGTCTCCTATGTTCTTCAGCTCTGGAATCGAAACAACGTCTTTTCTTTGACTGTGTCTTTAGCAAGGAAGTTTGGACTGCGTTCTTTTTGCATCAGAGTCTCTCTCCTCCACCTCTTTTTGATAATATATTGTGAAATGGGTTAAGTCTCCTACGTCTAATGTCATGCTCAATATAATATGTAAACTGATTTTCCAAGTCGTTATTTACATCATTTGGAAAGAGAGAAATTCAAGGATACACATTAACACTGCAAAACAACCAACTAATTTGGTCAAGGAGATTCAACTCACCCTTCGAGCTAAATTAGCTGGTCTAGATCGCAGCAAAGTGTTATTGCATTCGTTACTGGACGAAACAGCTCGGCAACCGCGGGAATCGTATCTTTCATCTTGGTTTTGGTTTATTCAACCTTGCACTGATTGGTCTTCAATTCAACTTCTCTAGTAACTTCTTCACTTGTGTTTTTGCTTTTGCATTTTCTTTTTATTTTTTTTTATCTTTGACCCGTGTATTATATTTCAAATGTTGTCTCTTTTAGAGAGGAAAGATGAATAATAGGAATTGGTTAAAAAAAAAATGTCTACTTGAAAACACATAAAGAAAAAAATGTATGCTCAAATATTTTTATTGCTCTTTTCATGTTTATCGTTTTTTTTTACTATGATAATGTGTGAGTAATCTAATAATTGGGTAATGTGATCATTAGTTCTCACACATGATCAAAATAAGTTAAAAAGAACCATAAACCTGAAAAATTAAATATTCACGGGCTGCATACGTTTTTGTTCTGTGTTTTCAAGTGGATGTTGATATCTTCGGCCAAAACTGATTACATAGGTATCTTCATTGAGTCAGTTTTTTTGTCATAAAACTATCTTTGAATTCTTTTCATTTTCACGAGAAAAAAAATGAAAACAAAAGATATATTTTTTTTGCATATTAATTTTTACTATATTTCTGTATTCCAGTAAAACAGTATCAGAGGAGGTTCGAATCAATAGCAAGGCATGGCCTTGAATGGTGGCAAAACAGAGAGAACCGGATTGGACACCGACCCACATCAGATTGTCATTATATAGAATCCCAGAAACAGAGGAAGCCTCATTGAGATCTGTGATTCTTCATTTACTTTTTATGTTATAACCTAAGAGAATAGGTTAAAATTAGATAAACAAATTGTGTTGCTGTAACTTCTGGTAAAAGGTAAAGAAACAACGGGTCGGGCCCTTGTGGTTTTTGCAGGTGCATCATTGACTTTTTTGGCCCCAAATCTAATTAATGTCTTTTGTAGTTATGACGCTGAATCTACCACACTGTGCCTTGTTGTGGGTACTCCTACAATCCTTAAACCTACAAAATAATTCTATTGCCTGGTTCTAGTCTATAGTTTATACACTCTATGTGTAGTTGTGATTTGAATGTATCTTAAAACTCATGTTCTCTTTATTTCTTTTGAAATTTCTTATCTTAAGTGAATTCAACTTTTTGTTTTGTCTTACAACCTTTTTGTAACATTTTTTTTGAACCGCATCACTGCTTAAACTGAAGATTATAACGCACAAGTATTTTTAATGAACACAAACGTGGAAAGTTAAGATGATTGCTGGTAGTGTATAATCTCAGTATTATGGTACACGATAAATTTTCGAATATATATCTTACATAAATATCGGGTTTCACAAGACCTCAATTTTTTTTTCTAAGTTGAGTAATTAATGTTTTCGTTGTTACGATGTTGAGACTGCAAAGATATGGATGGGTATCACGGAAATATGATATTCTGAATTAATATAATGGGTAAGGGATACATTTTATGTAGAGATGTTTCCATGGACCAACAAGTCATTTTTTCGAAACTCGTTTTTTGTCTATTCATATTTTTATTGAGATACAGATAACTTCAAACTTTTATATATGATGTTGTGTGTGTGTGTATACATACATGCATTGCATATATACAAAAAATCATTGTTTACGAGTATATTTAAGACATACAGATAAAAAAAAATTTCTTCCTTCGTACGAGTATACTTTTAGACATACCGAAAGAAAAATATGGCCATACACATGCATGGTGTTCGCATTTAAAGAGGATCGAACTTGCCCATCATCCATCCATGCTTCGTAGAAATTCTGTAGGCATTCTGCATTCATATCAAGTTAATATATATTTATAATTGGAACATTCAAACTAATATCGTATAATTAGGAAATTTCTACAGTAAGCTTGTACATGAGCTTGATATGCATTTCCTGTATCTATTTGACAGCATTTGTTTCTGACAGTTCTGTGATTCTTATTACGATGAGACATGCATATGTTTTCCATTTTTCCATATGTTTTGGAGGTTTGATGGGTTCGCATGCATTCCTTCCAAATTGAAGAAGAATATTCACAGACTTCTTGCAACAAAAAGCTAATCCAGAGACATGGTTGCTATACAATTTGTAATTGTTAGAAATTAATTCCTTAGAAGTATGGATAGTGTGCGAGTAATTTAGTACGGACCAAACAGTGTATCGGATACCAAATGAACGAACCTTGTTAAATGTTTCGCCGGTTAATAAGGTTTCTCTTTGAGATTTATTTATTTATTTAGTCTCCATTTCACAGAATCTATCAAGCAATCCTTCATAAGTTATAAGTTATAGTATAGTATTTTTAGTTTTAAGAAATAGTACAAGCTATAATAAGTGCATGTAATATGTTCTTATATATATATATATATATATATATATATATTAAAAAATGAAGTCAATATCGAGCTCCGTGTCACCTTTATGCTTACATGCATCTAGGGCTTCCAATTACAATAAAATTATTACGACAACAAGTTAATGAAGCGTTATGACGCCTACGTCCCAACTGCAAGTCTGCAACAATTTACAGATACAATGAAATGTATAAGCTAAATAGTAGTCGTCAGCTCGAACAATTTGTTCATCAGGGTAACACCCATTGGTTTGAAATGTTAATAATTTGTCCACAAGTTTGTATATCTCTTTCCCGACTTTACATCACCATTTTAAGAGTAACTTCAAAAAATCACTTACAAGCCAACACTTCCATAATAGGATATTTTTGACAGATATTATATTTTTACTTTATACATTTAAGGATTTTTCGTCTGATTGCCGCGGTTAACAACGATATATGAATCGCCACACCGTTATAGTTAAAATCTCGTCATAGTTTGTTGCTAGTGACCAAAAAAATTCCATTTTTTCAATTTTTTCTTTCTTTCTTTCTTTTGTGTCTTTTGTTTGTTAAATGCGTCCTTAGTTTCGGAGATTGGATAGTTGCTAAGATTAAATGAATTAATTTCTTCCAAATTCAGTAAAAACTCGTTAGCCTTTCCCTGGAATATATTCATGTGCTTTGATCATATCTTTCTTAGTCTGGAGATTAGATGGTTGGTCACAAGAATCGTTTTCTTCCTTATTTACGAAAGAACCGTTAGTCTTCTTTGGAATATATATATGCATGTTCTTTCCATATCTTCCTTATTTGTGTAGATTAGATAGTTGCTAAGTGAGATTACGTGAATTAATTCCTTCCAACT
This sequence comes from Turritis glabra, assembly GCA_900406565.1. Classification (NCBI taxonomy): domain Eukaryota; kingdom Viridiplantae; phylum Streptophyta; class Magnoliopsida; order Brassicales; family Brassicaceae; genus Turritis; species Turritis glabra. Next base: position 11,431,673 of record OVBN01000030.1, on the reverse strand, counting down.
TCAAGAAAGAGTGGCTTGTGCATGTGCTTTCCATTTCTTCCTTATTTTCAAGATGAGATGGTTGCTAAGCAATTACATTAATTAATTTCATCCAAACCCATATGTTCGTTAATTTTCTTTTAGAGTCCTGATGTTGCTTGGTCCACATACAAAAACAGTTCTTTTTTTTTAGATTAACATGTTGATTTGAAATAACATAAAAAAAAAATCAAAACAGTTTCTTACAAGATGGTTGAGATATCTTAGTATGTAATTTGATTTCTGTTACAAGTCTTGTAAGAGTTAGTAAGCAAGATATGGGAGTAGGTACAAAACAAGGATTTTCACAAATGTAAACCTTTTAAAAAGGTGAATCTGATGAAATTGTAAATTATATTCATCAATTACTTTAACATGTTCTATCGAAGACGAAATGATTGTACTCAATGATGATTTCTTCGATATTAAAAAAGTAAAAAATCGTGAGAAAGAGTAGAATTGAAAGGTCCAATTTGTAATATTATTCCGTTGCTGTAAAAATATTTGTGGTATAGTCTTGATCTTTACTGTCACCAATAAGCATAATTAACGGTAACAAAGAAAAGTGTTCATATAGCGGCATAGAGAACGCAGTTCAGAAAATAAAAATGGCAAAATCTAATATATAAAAATATGGATGTATACATCGAATCAGCATCCATAAAATAAAAATAGTAGAAGATAGAAGAATTGCATAAAATACGGGTATAGAGTATATCACAATACTAAATCAATATCGAGGTCTGTGTCAGCTTTATGCTAACATAGTTACATGCATCTATCTATGGATTCAAACAATAATAATATTTTTATTATGAATTCACAGCAAGTTAATGAAGTGATAACGACTACGTCCCAACTGCAACAATTTACAGGTAGGATAAAAAAGGTAGCATGCATTAGAGAATAAATTACGGCGTCAGTTAATAAGTCAGTTTACTCTATTTAATTTTTCACCCTCCATGCTACTATAAATTACAACGATACTCACTCACAAACCTTTACCATTATAACACTCTTTGTGCAAACTTCAAATCCAATTCAGATTTCTTTTTCTCATCGACTTTTACATAATTTTATTACAAGATGTCATTGTCAGCGTCGGAGAAGGAGGAGAATCACCGGAAAATGGCGGCGGACAAGGCAGAGATGGGGAAGAAGAAGAAGAGAGCAATGTGGGAAAGAAAGTGGAGGAGATTGGACATTGTGAAAGCTTTTGCTTCCCTCTTTGTGCATTTTCTATGTCTCTTGGCTCCTTTCAATTTCACATGGCCGGCTTTAAGAGTCGCACTCATTGTCTATACTGTGGGTGGGCTCGGTATCACCGTCTCTTACCACCGAAATTTGGCTCATCGGAGCTTCAAAGTCCCTAAATGGCTCGAGTATTTCTTCGCCTATTGCGGCCTTCTTGCCATTCAGGTTCACCCTCTTTCATTTCTTTTCTTTTGGTCAGCAACTCTTTCCTTTTTATTTTATTATTCAAACCGCTAAATTTCCAACCTCGTATCTATCTATATCTTTTCGTAGTTCCATACTCAACACGAATGCAACAGAACTTACCCATTCTCTTACATATTTAGTTGTTTTTCCTTTTCAGTACACATATATACATATATATATATATATAATATGGTTATACATATATAATATGGCGGAGGTAGAAATTTTTTTATAGCTATATTTAAAATAAAATAAAATTTAACCAGGTTATACGTATCATTGGATCTATTCGCCAATCCTATATTTTTTACAATAATTTTAGTCACAAAATGCTAATAAATCTTTAGGTTAATTTGAACTAGCGGGGTTTCATTAAAATTTGAAACATTCAACCACTAGTTCAGAATGACTCGGGGCATCGTCAATTTTTATACCCTTAGATTTGGTCACAATCTAGCTATAATATTATGCTTTTTAGTTTTTATATTTACATTATGTTCTAATTGGTTGAATTCATGGAGCCACCCGCATATCCTTAGATTCTTAAAACTTATAGTCTATATATATGATCTCATTTTTTTAACCATGAACATTTATTTTGTTTCTTATTGTAATTAGGGAGATCCGATTGATTGGGTGAGCACACATCGATACCATCACCAGTTTACAGATTCGGATAGGGACCCACATAGTCCTAATGAAGGATTCTGGTTCAGTCACCTCCTATGGCTATTTGATACCGGTTATCTTGTAGAAAAGGTAATTAACTCTTGGGAGAACTAGATTAGTTTATTTTAATCACAATTAAACTATAATATAATATTGTAATGGCACAGTGTGGAAGAAGGACAAATGTGGAGGACTTAAAGAGGCAGTGGTACTATAAATTCCTTCAAAGAACAGTCCTTTACCACATTCTAGCATTTGGTTTCCTCCTCTATTACTTTGGTGGTGTCTCGTTTCTTACTTGGGGAATGGTAATATTTACTCTCTTCTTTTGCCTTTTGTTTTTATTTTACCTAAAATCAAAATTTGTGACAATAATTATAAACGAAATAAATGATTAGGAATTGAAGAATCATAATTTTGGTCTGGGTGTTTGTAGGGTATTGGCGTAGCAATGGAGCATCACGTGACTTGCCTCATCAACTCACTATGCCATGTTTGGGGAAGCCGAACTTGGAAGACCAATGACACTTCTCGTAACGTTTGGTAAGCTCCAAACTTTGATCAATTATGAATATAAACTAATGTCATTGAGAATATATATGCGCAACTTTTGATCAATCGCTAATTTTGAATTATAATAGAGAGTGAAATTTTTTATTTTTACTAGGGATAATTTAATTTTTTTGAATTTGATGCTTGAATTGGTGAAATGACAGATGCCTCAACCAACTACCTCTATTTTAAAAGGTCAAATAGAATATTTAATCTTGGCACATTGTCCAAGAAAAACGCTCATGTCTTGACTAAACAGGAAAAGAAGTATCATTTTCATCGCATTACAGAACATATGAAACAAATTCATCACAAAGGGAAACCTTTTTTTGGACCACTCCAAAGGCATTTAATTCACCATCCAAAAAACCCGTCATATATTTAGATCTTTCGATTGTGTTCTTTTTTTTGTGTGGCCCATATTATTACTGCATGTTAAAAATACTGTATTTTATCTTAAAACAAAAGCAAAATAGCATATGCCCATTATAAAAAAAAAGAAGGAAAATAGCATATATATATGTGTTTGTTTTTTTGTGAATCATATGCATATATATATATATATATATGATTACGAAACGATATACAATATGCACAAATGAATAACCAATAATGATAAATAATGTGGAAGAAACTCAAATGGTTACAGGTGGCTATCAGTGTTCTCGTTTGGAGAGAGCTGGCACAACAATCACCACGCGTTCGAGTCATCGGCGAGACAAGGCTTGGAATGGTGGCAAATCGACATGTCTTGGTACATCGTCCGATTTCTCGAGATTATCGGTTTGGCTACTGATGTCAAGCTGCCTTCAGAGAGTCAACGACGTCGTATGGCATTGGTTCGTTGAAGATGGAATGTATTCGACTTCTCGTCTCAATTAAGTATTAGTTAATGTCTACGTACGTTTAAAGTTTTTGGTAAACGTAAAACTTGTAATATTGTGCTATGCGGTGTTGTTTTTGTCTCTTGTGGTGGTGTTTGAACCAGCTTGCTTAATTAAGATACGTTCGTTTCCATGTGAGCGAAACTTCATTACGCATATTAAAATTTCGTAAACTTTAATCATAATTTACAAAATTTTATTACGCATTTTAAATTTTAAATTGCCTAAATTTTAGTATGTTTGTATGAGTTTACAGAAAAAAATGAATTTTTTCGTTTATCACGATCCCTTTTTTTTTTTCTGTAAACTTACACAAACATACTCTCATATATAAAGCAGGGTTACGACACAACGATCACACTAACTCAAACTACAAATTTCGTTTTACTTTACTTTCATTATTACTTAATTAAATCTATTATTGGCTTATAGTGATATATATTTTGCCGTGATTCATTTTTATTGGAGAACATGCAAGAAAATTTAAAGTAACAAGAAAAGATTAAGTGGATTTAATAGAAGCGGCCAGCGAAAAATAGTGCTACCTTCGCGAAGAACAATATGCCGTAATTCCCTCCCTCCTTTTTTGTTTTTAACAACTTTGACTTTTTTTTGTAAAGAAAAAGTAAACACCTACAATGGACAGAGAAGCTTTAATTTGTGAAATACAATGTTCCATTGAAAAAAAAAGTTCAAAATTAAACGTCTAAGCACCAAATTAACCTAAAAGGCTAAAACGCAACCAAACCTAAAATGCAATACTTTATCAATCCATCGTCCTCTACAAACTCCAAACTAACCGAAAATACTAGAGCTCAAAATTAAAATTTGCCCAAAACTGTAATATCCGTTTTTGGAGATATATTATGATGCTGCTAAAAGTATCGAAAACCCAGTTTGGGAGTCTCGTATTTAAGATCAAAAAGTGGTACAATACTTTATCCTTCGATCAAACCCATTTTCTTGCTTACGCTACAAATATTTTATGATTATTATATTAGAAATATGAATCGTAATTTGAGTATCTAGATATATGAAAACCAAATTAAGTGAAACTAGACTTTTGGCCTAAATATATGACTAGAAATTCATAGCATACTAAATGGGTTTAACTCATGGGAATGTCATCAAGTGGCAGGGTCTGCTAATAAAGTGGCTAAGAGTGTTACGCGAGATAGAAGATTTCAATCATACTTAGCGCTTGGAGGGCCTTTTTGGCTTCAAGATCAAGTGCTTCATGAAGAATAAATTTCTGCTTTCTTAGTGTTATTTTTCTGTGCTTGTCGTTATTTGTTTCAAACTTTTTGTTGATTCTATCATATGACACACAATAAAAATCTATGACTAGAATTGATTGGAAACTGGTTAGGAAAATAATTTGTGTGGACCTAAATATATGACTGAATTTGATTACACCGAAACAAATTAATTTTTATATTAATAAAAAGGTGATTATAGATAAATAATGTACATTTCCTTGACTAGAGCTAAACCCATTAACAATTCAAACTAAGTTTTTCATATATTTTTTTAAAAAATTATATTTTAATTTTTTTCTAAATATTGATGACTAGGTGTATGCTCTATGAAGAGTTTTCATTTATATATATGTGATATCTTAACAACTACAGTAAAAGAAGATATTAACATACAAATATTCAAAAGTTCATATTTATTAATAATTGTATTACATTTGTATGACATACATTATATATTTATATATAGCACTGTAGTTTTACAATCTAAGACCGTTAATAAATTATATCACAAATATCAAAGGGGAAAAAACGTTTTACAAATTTCAAAACCTTAAACGTTAAATCAAAATGCCATGTCTTTTATGACGTAAAAGCATTCGTAAAACCATTCTTTAAAACAATTACAAATGTCCCAAGTTTGTACATGTGCCTATTATGCTTAGCTCTTAATTCTCGGACTAACCAATCTACCGGGATCGTTACGCATAAAATCGAAACTATTAAAAAAATAAAAAATTAGGCCAACCAAATGACTTTGTTGTTTTCCTAACTAAATCCGCATTTGGAGACAAGGCAAATAGCCAAATACGAGTTAAAGTGTGCAAGTTTATGTTTTCGTTGTTAAGTAGTGATGATTACTCAAATCCAACGATACACCTTAATCTCCACGACATTCAGCTTCAATGCACCAACATCATCCCCTATATATATCAGACCTTTGGTCATATAACTCTCATATCTCAAAATAACAAACCCATTCCTCGACGGTCCAATAATGGGGGACACTACTAAGGACGATGGATCCAGCCAAAACAAATCGGTGCGTAGAGGAAAAAGAGCATACGTTTTCAGGAAATGGACCAGGATCGATGTAATGAGAGCTTCGGCTGTTGGTGCTGTGCATCTATTGTGTCTATTGGCTCCATTTAACTTCAAATGGGAAGCTCTCCGGTTCGGTGTGATTCTTGCCGTAGTGACTAGTCTCTGCATTACATTCTCATACCATAGGAACTTGACTCACCGAAGCTTTAAACTTCCCAAATGGCTTGAATATCCTTTCGCTTACTCTGCCCTTTTTGCGCTTCAGGTATATATATATCGTTTGACCAAAAATAACAATATAGCCAACGTATATATATCCCCAGTACGTTATTTTTGAAATGTCTTTCTTTTTTCTTGTCAGGGTCATCCAATAGATTGGGTGAGCACGCATAGGTTCCATCACCAGTTCACAGATTCAGACCGTGACCCACATAGCCCTATTGAAGGATTCTGGTTCAGTCACGTCTTCTGGATATTTGATACCAATTATATCAGAGAAAAGGTAACAAAATGTTAAAATCTCTACAAACCCAATATATATGAATCAGTCTTAAGTTATAATGAGATTTTAATAGAAGATCAGTAAGTAACTAAAGGCGAACTATACGTACGATGTTGTAATAATGTAATAGTGTGGAGGACGTAACAACGTGATGGACTTGAAGCAACAATGGTTCTATAGGTTTCTTCGAAACACAATTGGTCTCCACGTCTTAACGTTTTGGGCCCTCGTCTATTTCTGGGGTGGTCTACCTTACCTAACTTGCGGCGTGGTAAATTCTCTATTTTTTTGTGTGTAATTAATTGTTTTTATCAAATAAATATTAGATTATACGTTAAGAATACTACTTCTTTACGTTTTGAAATATGAATTTCACGATGCTGCATAAAGAAATTAATTCCACGATTAATTATTACCATTCACATCATTCATAAAAAATTCAATTTTCGAAAATGGTTTTGCTATATATTGTATACATGTTAAAAATATAATTAATCTACTAAAACAATTTTTTTAAACAATTTATGATTATCTTGCAAAAAAATTTCAAATATTTTTTTGTTTTTTTGTTTTTTTTTTTTTTGCTAAGAATCTAAATATTCATTTCACAATGAAAATTAAGATTATATATGAAGCATAACTCTTTTTATGGTATCATGCCAAGAAAACGTAAAAAACATAGAAGCATACATATTCTTGATCAAAACTTCAATTCAACCTTGAGCAAATGAATGCTCTTGGAAGAAGAATGGATTGAAACAAGATCTAAAGAGTCTAAACATGGAAGCATACACATTATTGTTCTTCTATTTCACTATTCATCCAACATACTAACTACCACATATATGATATTTTTTGGCAACAGGGTGTTGGAGGAGCAATCGGTTACCATGGGACTTGGCTCATAAACTCCGCATGCCATATATGGGGTTCGCAAGCTTGGAACACCAAGGATACCTCTCGTAACGTTTGGTATATTATTTACACACTATATTCATTATAGACCAATAAAACTTAACCGGAACTGATAAACCTATAACCAAAATTAATATTGAGTGAATGTGGAATGGCGCAGGTGGCTAGGACTATTCACGATGGGAGAGAGCTGGCACAACAACCACCATGCCTTTGAGGCTTCGGCTAGGCACGGACTGGAATGGTATCAGGTAGACATAACTTGGTACCTCATTCGGTTCTTCCAGGCTCTCGGTTTAGCCACAGATGTCAAATTGCCTTCCGATGCTCAGAAACGCAAGATGGCTTTCCCCCGTCAATCTCAGCTCTAATTCTATCTATTCTGTTAATTATATATGTAACTCATCATCTCTCGCTCATTTATTATTTTATGTTACATGGTGAAGAATAATCTGTTCTCATGAACTTGTAAAATAGTTGTGATCCAATACATTTTAACTTTTAAGTACATTTCACGCTGTATGGACAATGACAACTGACATAATGCATTATCTTGAAAGAGTAACCGAATCTTGTGCCAGAAGACTTCAAAAGATGTAGTCCGGTAATTCCAAAGAAAACTCTGCGACTTTGACATGGAATTAACTCCCTTTTGGATGTCTCAAAATAAAAAAAGGAACCAAAAGGACAAGTATTAGCTAAGTAGTTCCGAACAATACGTTCAGAAGTTTGTATATCTCTTTCACACATGAACGAGATCACATCACCATTTTCTCATCTATCCCTGATTGTTATATACATAGTTGTTTCAAGTTTTCACATACATCAATGTTATGAAACTATATCCTAAAATACTGAGTCAACTCCTTAATTTCATAATATGATCGATTTGCAGGAAAAACAAATTATATTCGGTACGTAAAATCGCTTACCACTTAAAATAGAGAATTCATGCAATGGCTATGATATATTAAATTTAATGTTTGTATCTAACATTCTTGAAGTAAAAGATAGTTGAAAAAATTATCTAAATTAGATTTTACCGCTTTTCTTTTTCGAACGGCGGTCTCTATATATGCCTCTTTATAAAAACAGTTTGTTTGTTACGGTTATGCTTTATGTTTATTGCTGACAATCTTTTCTTTCTTTTTTGCCATCTAGAAAATTTTATTGATCATTCAAATCGGTGAAATACACAAAGCCGACAAAAGTCGAGATCACTCCGGATACAAAGCCGACGAGTTGAAAGACAACCATTGGGTCACAAATAAGATCATTAATTTATACTCTTAATTTCTCACGATTTATACATATACATAAAATGCATACACTACTAAATCAATATCGAGTGTCTGTGCAAGCTTTATGCTTACATAATTTTGTTGTTGTTAATGGATATTCTAATTTATGCTTACATAGTTTGTCTGTGGAATCCAACTATAAAAAAAAGTTTATTATTAAAACAGCATGTTATGAAGTGAATACGACTACGTCCCAACTGCAACAATTTACAGATAAAAAAAAAAAAAAAAAAGAGAATAAATTACGGCGTCCACTTCCACTCTATTTAATTTTTCACCCTCCAAGCTACTACACATTACAACGATAATTATTCACAACCTTACAAAAACCATCATCACACATTCTTTGTGCAAACTTTAAATTCAAGAGTCTTTTAATTTAATCGACTTATACTAATTAAACTTAGGTAATTTTATAACAAAATGTCATTATCTTCGGAGAAAGAGGAGAACCATCGGAAAATGGCGGCATACAAAGCTGAGATGGGGAGGAGGAAGAGAGCACTTTGGGAAATAAAGTGGAGGAGACAGGACATTGTGAAAGCAAAGCTTTTGCTTCTGTCTTTGTGCATTTCCACTGTCTCTTGGCTCCTTTCAATTTCACTTGGCCAGCTTTGCGGGTCACACTCGTTGTCTACACGGTGGGTGGGCTCGGCATTACCATCTCTTAGTACTAGTTAGCACCGTAACTTGGCTCATGATATATCATGGTTTTTACGGTTTTTTAATCATGATATTAGTCTGGTTTTAGAGTTTTTTTGGTATTTTTCTAGTCTTTTTGAGTCATTGTAGGTTCATGTACGTTTTGGACTCGGTTAGAGCATTTTGGAGGTTCATGTACGTTTTGGACTCGAAAACCACCATGGCTACTGGTGTCGATCGACACTGGCCATTGGTGTCGCTCAACACCGGTCGCGGTCACATATTGCACACGAGTTTTAAAATTTTTTGAAGAATTGCAGATTTGCCCACAAGTTTCTTTTATTTGCAAGAAAAGTCTTTTTCGTATTTTTGAGTATAATTAGATTTTTCAATCATTGTGAAAGGGGGATTGATTTTATTTTCTGAGAGCTTTTTGGGAGAGAAAGATCAGAACTCACTGTAGAGAGAAGATTTTGAACTCCCTTTGTTTCATTATTGATTTCTTAATGCAATTTATTCAGTTATTGATTTGTGTTCCATTAATCATGTCTGAGTAATCCTCTTGTTAGATTTAGGGTTTTTCTAGGTTAAGGATGAATTGTTGAAATATATAGATTTGTTAGGGTAATTATATATTTCTTCATCTTGGTTGAGATTAATGCTAGTTCTAGATTGATCACCTGGAATTTAGATCATAGGATAATTGGTAGACACGAAAGTGTTATTAATTTTCTGAATTAAATCTAGATGAGCAAAATTCCTATCTGCAAAGAAATTTGATTTAGAGATTTTGTTGACATAACAAATCTGAATTTAATGCATGTCTTAATTGTTGAATTCGCAAAGAAATTTGGAATTCTAGGTTTTAGACATAGATAATCTCTGCAACGAAAGTTGATTGATTTGAAGTTTGTGTTTTGAGTTCAAGAACGATTCTTAATTAAACCCTTATATATGTTTTGCAATTCTGAATTACCAAAAAATTTCTCTAAGTCTACCTTCTTCTTTCATCGAATTTATAAACTTGTCTATTCGCTTGCTAGTTTTACGTTACATCTTTTGTCATTTAACTATATTTCTGAACTGATAATTCATTACGTGAATCTTTAGTTCTTGTGCATTCGACTCCTAAGTACTATACCGATCTCTTAATTTGAGAGAGTAGCTCTACAATGACTCAAAAAGACTAAAAAATACCAAAAAATTCTAAAACCAGACTAATATCATGGTTAAAAAATCGTAAAAACCATGATATATCAACTCCCCCATACTTAGCTTTCGCTTGCCCTCAAGCAAAACAGAAACTTAACCTGTGAAAGAAGTTTGAAAAACGCGAAAACTCTCTATCTTTTACACTATTGCATTTGAGCATTCCAACCATAATCCATATGTTTAACAAACTAATCCAAATCGAATCACCATGTACTTTTCCGTAGACATTTTCATGTACTTCTCCGTAGACATTTCCATGTACTTCTCCGTAGACATTTCCAACATCCCAAATTTAATCCACAATTTCGCAACATTCTCCACCAACCTTCATTGCTGGGCCTCATCAATGAAGTCAATGTCAAAAACCTTCTAGACTCATTTCTGTGCGATACCATGACAAACCAACCAATTATTACACTCTTCGGTACTCTTTCTCTCCTCCCACACTTATTATTTTCTCAACATCTTTTGTGTTGATTTTTTTCTTCTTATTTCTCAAAAATATAGGCGAATAATGGCATCACGGGAAATTTTCCTAACCTCGCTTCCAACTTTCGTGTGATCATTCCTTTCAAAGTAAAATGATGGGGTCATTGAAAATTTTCCTACCCCTTTACCCAAAAGAAAATCATCTCATCTTTTATGCTTTTTTTTTTAACTGAAAAGGGAGAGGAGTATCATCACTTTTTACTTAGGCTTTCGTTTGTCAGGTAGGAACGAAGACTCAAGTCCTATGAACACCAGTTGCATTGATGAGGTAAAAGGAAGAGCTCAGAAATTAGCTCCAGCTTTAGTGGATTCTGTTGCGAAGTATAGATCGCTCTGGTTTAATGATCAGACCTTGGATTTTTCATTAGTCGGATCTGAACTAAATCTGCAGCATTAATCACTCAGGCAAATAAACTAAGAAGAGAGATCATAATTTTCTAACCAAATTTTGACTCAATAAAATAAATAAGACTGACACGACTGACTCTAAAAAACAAACACAACGTTAGCAACTAGCTCACCAGAGCTTCATGTTAGAGTAATAGATATATGTGAATTTTTCATATCTTGTTATGTAAATCTCTAGTGTATATCTTCTAGAACTCTCCTTTGTAACCTATATATATAGAGGTCTCTCTATTGAATAATATACACACAATTTTACCAATCCTACCAATCCTACATGGTATCAAAGCATTCGATCAAAACACAAAAACCCTAATTTTTTTCTTCTTCTCCTCAAGCCGCCGCCGCTACAAACCTAGTGTCTCCTTCTCAACGACCTTTCTTCAATCATCATCATGAGTGAAGAAATCTCGTCTTCAACAGCAACGTACCAGGGAGTACCTATCTTCAACATCGATAGTGCATCCCCAACTCTCATCTCGGTGAACATGTCAAACATTACAAAATTGACATCAACAAATTACCTCACATGGCGTCTACAGATCAAAGTCCTTTTAGAAGGTCATGAGGTCCATGGTTTTATTAGTGAAACCGATCAAGCTCTACCCCTACACATCGTCTCAGGGAATGCAACGGTTGCAAACCCTAAGTTTACTTCTTGGACAAGACAGGATCGTCTTCTCTACAGTGCTATATATCATCGACATGCTCTCCCTTCAAGTGCAACCGATGGTTTCGCTTGCTACTACCACTCGTGAGATCTGGGCTAAACTAGCCAAGAGTTATGGCAATCCATCTAGAGGACACATCAACCAACTCAGACAACACCTCAAAACCGTCTCCAAAGGGAATTAATTGGTACAAGACTATAAGAAGAGTGTGATTACCAAAGCTGATCAGTTAGCGCTTCTTGGTTCACCACTGCAACATGAAGACTTACTGGATCACATCACAGCAGGCTTAGATGAAGACTATCGTCCGGTCATGAAACTTGTTAATGGACGAGACACTCCCATATCAATTGAAGAGTTACACGAGAAACTCCTTAACAGAGAGAACACACTTCTCCATCTTGCTGCGATAACAACGGTTGGTCCTGTTTCTGCAAACATGGCACAACACAAGTACAACAATAACAACTCCTCTAAACCACATTAGAACCAATACTACAATAACAACAATTATGGAAGAGGTAGAGATTTTGGACGTGGTTCACAAGGTCGTGGATACCAAGGAAGATGCCAAATTTGTGGCATCCATGGTCACAGTGCGCGGACCTATCGTCAACTTGGCTCATCGCAGTGGTCTCAGCCATCGTCTTACTATTCGCCACTGCCATCTCCAAACACATGGACTCCATCGCCACCAATGCCACCTCAAAACTGGTAACCGCGAGCACATTACACCGCCTCTACTAACTACTCACAAGCCCCTCTTTATTAGATAGTGGAATGACTCACCATATTGCCACAAACTTAAGCAGTATGTCTATTACAGGATTGTACAATGGTGGTGAAGAAGTTGTTGTTGGCAATGGAGCAGGTTTACCAATCACCATTATGGGTTCCACTACTTTTTTTACTCCTACTAAGAATTTGTTACTTGATAATGTTCTGTGTGTACCAAATATGAAGAAAAACCTTATCTCGGTGAATAAGCTATGTCGATCTAATGGTGTAATGGTTCAAATGTGTCTTAATAATTTTCAAGTGAAGGATCTCAATACGGAGGCAACAATAGTCAAAGGCAGAGCAAATGCAGGGTTATATGAGTAGCCAACGATTCCTTCTGGATCTTTTTTTGTCTCGTTTTTTATACTGTTAAACCATCTACTCCCGCTTGGAATGCTCGACTTGGGCACCGGCTAACTCTGTTATTCAGTTGATTTCATCTTGTCTTAAGATTTCTATGTCTTTTTCAAAAATTTGCAATGTTTGTTCTATTAATAAAAGTCATAAACTCCCATTTACTCAATCTTCGATTCATTCACATTTTCCTCTCGACATTGTTTTTTCTGATGTGTGGACCTCACCTGTTCACTCGATTGATGGCTATAAATACTATGTTATTTTTTTTTTATCATTATACAAGATATACATGGATTTATCTTCTCATGTCGCCACAAATTTTTCGGTTTTCAGGGCATTGGTTGAGAATCAGTTCAAAACAAAGCTTACAACGCTATATTTGGATAATGGTGGTGAATATATTGGCTTACGGTCTTATCTTGCAAGCCATGACATTACTCATCTCACATCACCATCTCACACACCCGAACATAATGGCATTGCAGAGAGAAAACATAGACATGTTGTGGAGACAGGATTGTCCTTACTATCACACGCTAAAATACCAATTGAGTATTGGTCTTATTCACTAGCAGCAGCGGTGTTCCTTATCAACATAATTCTTATACCGATTCTCTCCAATGCCTCTCCATATGAAGTTCTCTTCAATTCCATAACAAAGTACACACGGCTTCGTATCTTTGGTTGTCTTTGCTATCCATGGCTTCTCCCCTATTCACAACACAAGCTTTCTCCTCGTTCCACTCCATGTATCTTTCTTGGCTATTCTCTTACTCAAAGGGCTTATCTATGCTATGATTTTTCATCCTCCAAACTTCTTGTGTCACGTCATGTTGAATTCCAGAAAAATAAATTCCTTTCCCATCTTTTATGTCTTCGTCTAACCCTTCCAATGAGTCTTCTTCCTCTGTTTTTCATCCTGTTTCTACAGCTCGAGTCTATCATGAGCCACTCATCACCAGCTCGCCCTCCAGTTTGGATTCCTCACCAACGACGACAATACAAGAGCTGTCTGACAACAGTCCACCGCCAAACATTGATCCTGAGTCACCCGAACCAGCCAACATCGATGACAATGTCATGGAAAAAACTCATGCTCAAGCCTTGGTTCCAGGAAATATTCATCCGATGGTTACACGGGCAAAGAATAATATTCAGAAACCTAACAAGAAATTTTTGAATAATATAATGCTTGAGGAGGTTGAACCGATGTCTCATGTTCAGGCTTTAAAAGATAAGAGGTGGAGAAGTGCTATGGGAGCTGAATTTGACTCGATTGTTTGTAATGGTACGTTCACACTTGTAGACCCACGTCTTACATCTAATGTTGTAGGCAATCGCTGTATGTCATCAAATGGAAACCAGATAGGACTATTGACAGATTTAATGCGAAACTTGTTGCGAAAAGTTTTCATTAGAGACCAGACATAGATTTTCAGGAGATATTCAATCCAGTTATTAAACACGCTACGATAAGGTTGGTGTTTGGGCTAGCAGCTCAGAAAAATTGGATTTTACGTCAACTTGACGAGAATAATACGTTCTTACAAGAGAATCTTACAGAGGAGGTGTATATGAGTCAACCACCAGATTTTATTGACAAAGATAGACCACATCATGTATGTCGTTTACACAAAGCGATATATGGTTTGAAGCAGGCTCCAAGAGCCTGGTATAATGAATTGAGAGATTTTCTTATCAGTAATGGTTTTGTTAATTCTCTAGCAGATGCTTCGTTGTTTGTTTTTCACATGGGAGATGTAATCATATATATGTTGGTTTATGTCGATGATATAATCCTTACTGGAAATTGTGTTAAGGCTATTGACAGATTTATTCAAGCTCTCTCACATAGGTTCTCACTAAAGGACATGGGTGATCTCTTATATTTTTTAGGACTTGAAGTCACTCGCATATCTGCTGGTATACGGTTGAATCAACAGAAGTACACGACATACATTCTCTCGAAGTATCAAATTCTTGGTGCCAAACCGGTTTCTACACCGATGGCTTCTGCGACGAGTCTCACGGCGATTAACGGTATTCACTTGCCTGATCTGACGGAGTATCGTGCTACTGTTGGTAGTCTACAGTATCTTGCTCTTACAAGACCAGACATTGGTTTTGCGGTTAATAGGCTTTCTTAGTTTATGCATACTCCGACTACTGTTCATTGGGAAGCTGTCAAGAGAGTGCTGCGATATCTTGCTGGCACTGTGGATCATGGTTTGTGGTTTTCTTCTTCTGCTTCCTTAGAGTTTTCTGCCTAGTCAGATGCCGATTGGGCTGGAGATAAGGATGACTATTCTTCCACGGGGGCATATATTCATTCTTCCACGGGGGCATATATTGTCTATCTTGGCACACATCCGATTTCGTGGTCTTCCAACATGCAAAAGGGAGTTTCCAGATCGTCGACTGAGGCTGAGTATAGGGCTGTTACTGAAACTGCTTCTGAAGTCAAATGGGTTGTCTCGCTTTTGTCTGAAATTAAGGTTCAGCTTCCTACTACTCCGAAGGTTTATTGTGACAATATTGGTGCTACGTACTTGTGTACTAATCCTGTGTTTCACTCTCGAATGAAACATCTTGCCTTGGATTATCACTTTGTTCGAGAACTTATCTAAGAAGGAGTAATCCGAGTTTTATATGTCAGTTCGATTGATCAACTTGTAGATGGTCTCACTAAACTGCTTCCACAGGCTCGGTTTCAGGATCTTCGTATCAAGATTGGAGTAACCAATGGTTCTCCATCTTGAGGGAACATGTTAGAGTAATAGATATATGTGAATTTTCTATATCTTGTTATGTAAATCTCTAGTGTATATCTTCTAAAACTCTCCTTTGTAACCTATATATATAGGTCTCTCTATTGAATAATATATACACAATTTCACCAATCCTACACTTCAAAATCCCTAAACGGCCAGTGACGGCGGCGATAATATTATTGACCCCCCATCAAATATAGCCTAATAAAAAATATTTAAACAACAACATCTTAGCCCAATTAATTTTATCGAAAAATATATATATATATATATATATATACACAAAAATAGGTCCACTAAATTAGGTTAGACCTCATTATTAATTTTTAACACAATTTAGTTACCTTAATTATATAGTTTACTTACCCTTGTTTTTCATCTGTATTGTTCTTTTTTTCTTATGATGATATTTTCTTTTCTTTAAAACTATCATTTGTGATAGTATTTTCATTTCTTTTTTCAATAATATTTTTCCATTTTGCTTACAAAAAAATTTATGAACCCCATAACTAAATATTTTGCCTCGGGCCACTGTAAATGGCTCGAGTTTCTTTTGCCTATTGCGGACTTCTCGCCATTCAGGTTCGAGCGCATTCATTATTTTTTTTGATGGCATCAATCTTTTTAAAAAGTTTATAGTCCTCAAACCACAAAATTTCCAACCTCGTATGTATCACGTCAAGAGTGCAACAGAAGTTACCATTTTCTTAATTCACATATTTGATTCTTTTTCTTTTTTCAGTTATTATAATTATGGTTATATGAGTTGTTGGATCCACCCGACAATCCTAGTAACAGTAATTTTAGTAACAAATTGCCACAAATCTTAGATTTGAGCTAGTGGGGTCTCAATAAAATCTGAAACCCCCAACCACTAGTTCAGAATAACTCTGGCCCTCGTCAATCTTTATAATTCCCTTAGATTTGTTCAGAATCTAGCTATAATATTATTATGCTTTTTCTATTTACTAGATGTTCTAGTTAGTTGAGTTAACCCTTTTTAAAAACAAACATATCCACAGTTGTATGCATGGGACCCACCCGCAAATCCATAGAATCTTAAGACTTGTCGAGTGTCTCTAATTTGTTTATTATCTCATTCTTTAACCATCAACAAGTAATTTGTTTGTTATTGTAATAGGGAGATCCGATTGATTGGGTGAGCACACATCGATACCATCACCAGTTTACAGATTCGGACAAGGACCCATATAGTCCTAATGAAGGATTTTGGTTCAGTCACCTCATATGGCTATTTGATACCGGTTATCTTGTAGAAAAGGTAATTAACTATTGGGATAACTAGATTAAGTTACACTTTAATAACGGTTAAACTTTAATATATACTACTAAAGTGGTTTTTTACTAGTATTACTTTAGTGGTTGTCTTTTCGTATTTGGGGAATGGTAATAATAATATCTACTCTCTTTTTGCCTTTTAATTTTACTGTACTTGCACAAAGAAAAAATTGTAATAATAAGTATAAATAATAAATGATAAAGTTTTGAGCAATTATAATTTTGGTATAGGTGTTTGTAGGGTATTGGCGTAATAATGGAGCTTCATGTGACTTGCCTCATCGACTCTTTGCCATGTTTGGGGAAGCCAAACTCGGTAGGACCAATGACACTTCTCTAACGTTTGGTACGTTCAAAACTTTGATCATTCGTGAATTCCCAAAAAATAATGTCATTGAGTATATATATGCGCAACAACAGACCACAAAAACAAAAAGCGCACACAATCAAAATATCTACATATATGTGGGGTTTTCGGATGGTGAACTAAATGCCTTTGGGAGTTGGTCAAATTAAGTTTCCCTTCTGGAATTTGTTTCACCAGTTCTGCATGTCCGATGACAATGATATAATTTTCTTGTTTAGTCAAGATATTGAGCGTTTTCTTGGATAACGTGCCAATATTTAATATTCTCAACGACCTTTTAAAATAGAGGTAGTTGGTTGAGGTTGAGGGCCTTGAGGCACCTCTCATATCAGCAATTCAAGCATCAAGTTCCAAATATTTAAATTATCTCTAGTAATAATAGAAATTTCAATCTCTTCAACAATTCAAATTTAGCTATTAAAGAATCCGATTATCCCATAAAAATAGCTGATTTTAGTTTTTTTTTTAATTTAAAAATGGTCTTGAACGTATATAACTAATAGAACTGTATTTCAAGTTTGCATTTAAAATATCTATTATATTTTTAATCCTTTTTAAATAGAAATATATAAAATTACAGCATTTAACCCGAAAACATTGATGTTACATACAGTGAAAGTCAGAATATATAGTATTAGCTGATAAAGTTTACAACACAGTCCGTCGAGGACAAATGTGCTATATATGACAAGTTTTCCCGAGCTTGAGCTTGAGTTTTTTTTTTTGTTAAAGAGTTTTCATTAAATTAAAAGAAATAACGTTACATTTCCCGAGCTTGAGTTCCATGCAATTAGATTCACTTTCCGAGTGATCCAGATCATCTAGACTTGCTTTGGTCCCCGTCTCGTCAATATGTGCGGGACAAAAAGCCCATAGTCTTATATATATAAATATATGAATCTTCATGTGCATGTGGGGGTACATGTATATATATGTAATGTGTTTTCGTGTTTTGTGAATCATATGCATACATATTATAACTAAAACGCATCAATAAATTATCACTTGGAAGAAAGTGAAACTAATGATGTGGTTGAAAATGGATATAGGTGGCTATCGGTATTCTCATTTGGAGAGAGCTGGCACAACAATCACCATGCGCGCGTTCGAGTCGTCGGCAAGGCAAGGCTTGGATTGGTGGCAAATCGACATCTCCTGGGTACATTGTCCGCTTCCTCGAGATTATCGGTTTGGCTACTGATGTCAAGCTGCCTTCAGAGAGTCAACGACGTCGTATGGCATTGGTTCGTTGAAAAAATGGAGGATATTCGACTTCTCGTCTTGGATTAAGTATTCTTACTTTAATGTCTACGTAGTAGTACGTACCTTTACAGTTTTTGGTAAATGAAACATTTGTAACAACTAACAAGAAAAGGAGGAAGCGGAAGCGGCAAGAGAAAATGGTTGATACTTGATACCTTCGCGAAGAACAATAGGCCGCATTTTCCCACAATCTTCTTCTCTCATTTGTCTTTTTTTTTTTTGCGTGTTTGAATTTGTATTTTAAGCTTTAAGAACGTTTTTGTTTTTATGTTTCTTTATTCAGCATTATTTGAACTCTGATTTTATTTATGTGAATTTGCAAATTTTATCAATTATTGAGGATTAACCAATGATTTTTACGTAAAAGCTTAACCCAAAATAAAGCTTCATACCATCAAATCAAATTCATCTATTATATGAAATAGCTGTAAATTATTCAATTCATCCAACCAATGGTCCATTAGTAGTTTAATATCTATCTATCATATTAAATATCCAATCAATGGTTCATTAGTAATTTTTTGTCCATCCATCATATTAAATAATTATTAAATTTAACAATTACATGCGTATTATATGTAGTTTAATCAACCGTTTTGACAGTTATTAATTAAATATGTATGTTATTCATATTATAAATTTTAATATGAATGACTAAATTAATTTATGTAGTCAATTCATAGATACATATATCATTCAAAAGATATCAATATATCTAATGTAATGTATACAAACATGTGAAATATACAACACTTTTTAATATTAAAAAACAAACCTGTGACATATTACTATATAGTAAATCCAAAATATGCTATAATTTACATTGTTTACAATGTTACGAGAACAATAATGTTCGCTTAAATTTAGCGTAGCACAAAAAAATATCGCACATTCAACATGATAGACCAGGCAAATTAAATACGAGGTAAAGTGTACAAGTTTATCTTTTCGTCGTTAGGTAGTAATGATTACACAAATCCACCGATACAATCTTTAATCTCCACAACATTCAACTAAAATGACCAACATCTTCCCCTATATATAATCAAACCTTTTGGTCAATCATAAGTCATAACTCTAAAGCATTTCTACTATTCATATCTCAATGATAACAAAGCCATTTCTCGACGGTCTGGTGGGTGACGCCACTGAGGACGATGGCTCTAGGCAAAGCAAATCGGAGCTTAAGGAGAAAAGAACGTATTTTTTTAGAAAATGGACCCAGATCGATATAGTCAGAGCTTCGGCTGTTGGAGCCGTGCATCTGTTGTGTCTATTGGCTCCATTTAACTTCAAATGGGAAGCATTCTGGTTCGGTGCGATTCTCACCATAGTGACTAACCTTAGCATTACATTCTCGTACCATAGGAACTTGACTCACCGGAGCTTTAAGCTACCTAAATGGCTTGAATATTCATTCGCCTATTCTGCTCTTTTCGCGATTCAGGTAAATATTGTTTTAACCGAAAATAAAAATGAAACTATTTACATCCAATGTGTATCATCAATTATCTTTGAATTGTCTCTCTTTTTTTCTTTTCAGGGTCATCCAATAGATTGGGTGAGCACGCATAGGTTCCATCACCAGTTCACGGATTCGGACCGTGATCCACATAGCCCTATTGAAGGGTTCTGGTTCAGCCATATCTTGTGGATATTTGATAACAATTACATCAAAGAAAAGGTAACAAAATGTTTAAATTCTCTACAAACGCAGCATTCGTGAAACGATCTTGATTAATTATGAGATTCCAAGATCTGTAATTAGCTAAAAGCGGGTGTTGTAATAATTGTAACAGTGTGGAGGACGTAACAACGTGATGGACTTGAAGCAACAATGGTTCTATAGGTTTCTAAGAAAGACAATTCTTCTCCACATCTTACCATTTTGGACCCTCATCTACTTATGGGGTGGTCTACCTTACTTAACTTGGGGCGTGGTAAAATCTCTATTTATTTTGTGCAATTAATTTGTTTATATCAAATGCAAATCGGATTACACATAATGAATTTCACGATCTTTTTTTAATCCTATTCACATCATTCATAAAATTTACATTAATCTATTAAAACTAGTATTTTCAAAAATATATAAAATTCTCCTTTTCGATTATATCATTATTCCTCTATTTCACTATTCATCCAATATACTAATCACCGCATATTTTTGTTTGTTTGTTTGCAACAGGGTGTTGGAGGAGCAATCGCTTACCATGGGACTTGGCTCGTAAACTCGGCATGCCATACTTGGGGTTCGCAAGCGTGGAACACCAAAGACACCTCTCGTAACGTTTGGTATTTTATTTACCCACTCTATTCTTTATAGACCTATCCTAGATGTGTCGATAAACCAAACCAAACCAAAAAAACTAATCCGAAAGGCCAAAACCTATCCATAATAGACACAGTTTCGATATGATTACTATATCAAACGAATCCAGTTTCAATTTGGTCAATTACACTTTACAAACTGAAAAACTTTTAAAACCGATAAACTTAACTAATATTGAGTGAATGTGGAATGGTGCAGGTGGCTAGGGCTATTGACTATGGGAGAGAGCTGGCACAACAACCACCATGCCTTTGAGGCGTCCGCTAGGCACGGACTAGAATGGTATCAGTTAGACCTAACTTGGTACCTCATTCGGTTCTTCCAGGGTCTCGGTTTAGCCACCAATGTCAAATTGCCTACCGATGCTCAGAAACGCAAGATGGCTTTCCGTCGTTAATCTCAGTTCTAATTCTATCTATTTCGTTAATTATACGTACACATCACTCACTCTTTTATTATTTATGTAATACTGTTAAGAATAATGTGTTCTCATAAACTTGTAAACCAGTTGATCCAAAAGCTTTATTTTTTTAAGTGCATTGCATGCTGTATGGACAATGAAAACTGATATAACAAATTATCTCGAAAGAGCAACGAACCTTGAGCCAGAAAGAGTTCAGAAGATGTAGTCCGGTAACTCCAGAGGAAACCCTGCGACTTTGACTTCGAACTGACTCCCTTTTGGATCTCTCAAACTAAGAAAAAGGAATCAAAAGGTCAAGATTCCAGTTTAATTTCAAAACTACAACATATGTGGTCTGGATTCTTAACAGTATCATGAAGCATACCTTCCAGGCACAAAGGTGAAAGAGCCTTCTATGGATCCAGCAGTTGTTGGAAAACTGGAATAACTCTCATACACAAACTCTTCCTCTCCGGCTTGTAAGAGCGGGTACTACAAATAGACAAACCGCATTAGAAAACAAAAGTTCATATCACAAAACAGAAAACGATTGTTGGTCTAACAATTATGCTCCTTCAACCAACAAATTGTTATCTTAAACTAAAGCAAAACTATACCTTTCCTATCACAGCTTCTCCATTAACATTATCTATCACTTCATTATCAGCTCGGATAACCCAACGTCTCCAATACAGTTGGCAAGAGCTATGATGCGTCCCATTCAAGATGCATCCTTCTGGCATGAGAGACATCCGGATTGAATATGCATACCAGTATGCTGGTGGCTGATCCCGAAGATTAGATATTTCCGGGATAAAAACAGACGAAGCACGTACCTGCATTATTAAAGAACACGCTTTTCAATCTACAATCCGCAAACCTGAATATCATTAACTAAATAACCCATTGCTTACCTGCACACCATTAGTTACGGCGACAGAACACAAGGGAGGAAACTCCGGGAACAAACTGATACTTTTGACATTTTCCTGTTCACGGATTTTTATAGTGCCGGTTTGTAACCGGCGGCCATGTTCTTCCAACCAAAGCAGCATGGCATCCTGTTGCTGATCGCCGTTGATATCATGAACCGAGTTAACCAAAGAATCGGGTACACAAGGAAGCAATTGGCGGTTACTTGTCCCAGTAAAAAGCTGTCCGTTTGTGCAGTCTAGGAAAAAGATTTTCAGACTGGCCACTACGGATGCCGCCACTACGATAAGGTTTAATCTGCTCGAGAAACCGAGGTGGCTCATGGTTTCCTTTGTCTCCCTTATCACTTCCTTAAGAGGTAGCAAGTAGACATTAACGTCCTGAGAATAAACAGAATAGCCACCTATAAGCCCCAAAGACCCATCGAGCCCACTGGAGGAAGAAAGCTCTTGACCATCAACGAAACGGTAGAGAAGCCTTGTGGGAAGAGGAAGTTTCACTTTGAGAACAGTCTCCAATTCTTGAAGATTATCTTCTGTGGCACCTTTCCTCAGTGTTGCCTTTGCTTCAGGGAAGTTTAAGCTCAACATAGTTTGAGGTTGTCCCAACAAAGTCTAACTCGCTTAACGAGATTCCAAGGGTACATTCTAAATGACTCCCTCCACAATTGATATGCTGTCTGAGGAATTAAGAGACAAAAAACAATCTATACTTTAAGGTAGTCTCAGAGATCAAAACCTAAATTTTACAGTGTCAAAAACACTCAAAAACCTATTAAAAAAATGTCAAAGAACTCAGAATTGATCAAATTCAGGTAAATTTTAAGGTGTTTTAGCACTCAAAACCCTAGAAAATGTCAAAAGGTTACGAAGAGTGAAATTGACCTTGAAGGAAGGAGCAGGATCTCCATGGGGATCGAGTGGAGTAGAGATATTAAGATCACTAGAGCAGAAGATCGACCAGAGAGATTCCTCGGAGGCGGAAACCCTAAGGCGTTTGCTGACACAAGCCACTCTGGCGGTGCTTTCGGGACCGATTTTGGATAACACGATGTGGAGAACCAAATCTCCAGCATCCTCTAGCCCCATAGCTTTTCGTTTCAGACAACGACCCTTTTCTTGCTTTTGTCGGCTCTGTTTCAGTTCTTGGAATCAGAAGAAAGGAAGCGTTTTGATACCTATGTACTTGGTGCGGTGGCACTTAATTTAGTCCGTTAATTAATAATAATACAAAAATTCGACGGTACACGAAAGAAACTCGGGTACAGAAGAACCGAACCAAGAAGCAACAGAAAAAAAAGAGTTCGAGAGATCAAGAAATTAAGGCAAGAAAAGAAAGACTCAAGTTTCAATCCTAACATTCTACAGCAAAAATCATTTAAGTACGATTATGAAAACTACTAGGAGACAAAACACCTTATTCAGTCACATTACAGATTAAGCCATGATCTCATCATCCACTGTACAGAGAAACCATTTTTTGTTTATATTTTAGCTAAGCTTTGAATTTGTCCTTTGCTCTTCTTATAATACCCAGAGCTTCTGCTTCATCTGCTGTCTCTGGAATACCTAAAGCTCGACGGATATCAGTGTTCCAAGCGCGGAGGAATGGGTTACACGCTTTCTCCATCTTCATCGTCGTTGGAATCTGAGATTTTGCAGCCAAGAAATTAATCAAGAAAATCGAGAATCCGTGTCTGTGCGTGTGTGTCCAGAAGTGATGATTTCAATTACTTTGGAGAAATATTATCAATTGCGACAGAAGTAACATCAATGACAGTGAAGTTACTGAAACGAACGAAAGATTACCGTTGGTAATTTCTTGTCACGGAGCTCTGCAACGTAGGCTGCATAAGACTGGAGTACCTCGTTGGTTGGTTCTATAGACAATGCAAACTTGGAATTACTCTGCCAGATTAAAAAAATCAATTCGATCAGATGGGATTACACGTGTGTGGTATTTGTATATGAAAACACCCGACAAAGATCACAAACCAGTGTATATTCATGGCCACAATATACGCTTGTGTCATCTGGCAAAGAAATTATCCTCTGGAGAGAAGCTAGCATCTGCAGACCATGATACAGATTGTTGAAAACCAATTCAAAAAACTTAACACTTTAAAGAGTCAAGTTCAGTGAGAAAGAGATTATGCGTGGAAGATTGGATAAATGACGTTTACCTCCTCTGGAGTACCTTCGAAGAGCTTACCACATGATAAGCTAAATAAGGTGTCCCCGGTGAAAATTGCTCGTGCCCCTGGAAAGTAAAAACTAATATGGCCTATACAAGCAGAAATCAGAATATTAAAGTGGGGACAAGGCTTAAAGGTATATTACATGTACATAGTTTATGTTTGCAAAACCGAAACCAGCAAATCCTCAATTGTCACTCAGGGAAGGTGCAATCCAGTTACAGCAATTACTCAAAATATTATGTAGAAAAACTGAACATTAGTATATGGATTGGATAACTAGACTTTGAACTTGTGGTAACCAACCTCTTGTGTGGCCAGGAGTTTCCATAACATGGACTTCATGGCCTGCAAACATCCATTTGTCACCATCTTTCAAGGCTATATCAATTCCAGGAATCCGGTCCCTATCTACAGCTGCGCCGATCACCTAAGTACATGCCATTAATTTATTACAACAAAAGTCAAGAAAACATCTCCACATAATATGGACAGAGAGAGAGAGAGGGAGAGAAGTAACATCCGCCTACCTTTGCACCATACCTGTCTTTTAATTCCAAGTTCCCACCAGTGTGATCATAATGGTGATGTGTATTTAATATATATGTTAGATTTCGACTATGCTTCTGCAACGCATCCATAACAGGTACAGCTTCAGAAGGGTCAACCACACCAACTGTACCAGTATCCTCGTCATGTAAAATATAAGCATAGTTGTCCGCAAGACATGGCACCTGGAAAGAAAAATGAGCTTTGTTGTCCTCGAGACTGGCTAAATAAGCTTGTTGGCAATGATATTTAAGACACAAATAAATGAACTGCTGGAGAAACGGTTCAAGTAAACACTACTTTACAAGTTGGTTTGTTGCAAAAACGGAAACCATTTTACTGTGTTTCCACAAAATCAAGCCATTATTATCTCAGGAGGTTTGCCAAGAAACAAAAGGATTACTAAGGAACAGGGGAGAAAATGATCAAAAATAGAGATAAAAGTAACGAAAACAAACACACACCAGTTCAATCTGCAATGATGAAGAGACATTGGAGACACTGCAGAATCTTGAAAAGCGAACGGATTTACCAGCACCACGCAAAGTCCTAAGAGGGGAAGAGAAGAGCTTCATCACACCAGAGACAAGACCCTTTCTGAGGTGAAGCTGTCTGACGCATGGCCTCACACATGGCTGACTTGTTAGCTTCTGCTAAACAGATAAAAGCAGAGACTAATCAAAGATATGAATAATGAAGACTTCAAAAATATACATACAAGAAAAGTCACAGCCAAGACTGAAAATTTTCAAACAAGAAAAGTCACAACCAATGTCTTTGAGCTTTGAGTAAGAAACTAGAGTGTGCTTAAATGAACACAAGCCATCTCAACTGAGTTTTTCACTAAAAACAGAAAGAGTTAATTGATTGGAAAATTAGAAAAATTTCAGTCATAAAGAATTAAGTAACTTGTATAATCCAAGCTTTTAAGCATCGAAATTTCAAAACTTTCAAGAAGGAAAACAATCACGAGTATCTCTACTCAGTACGAATTTCAAGAAATACAAACCCTAGAAGAACATCGAAAGAAGGAGGCTGCAGCAGAAACTTTGGAGATAGCTTGCATCTCTCACGATTATTGTCATACAATTCTGACTTTGCTCGATGGATTAGAGAGAGAGAGAGAGAGTCGACGCGATTTCTACCCACAGAGCACAAAGTTGCGTTAGAGAGATTCTTTGTGAACGGACAACAGAAACCGACCCAAGCCACGCTATTTACTAAACCGAATTAAACCAAATAATCAGGGAGGTGTGTTCTAATGATATTTCATAATTAAATACTGATAAGTCCAATTTTACTTCAGATTTATATTCGAAAATACCATAATTCATAGATAATTGACTATAAATTATGAGAAAAATAGGGTTTATGATTTTTGCACATTCATGAAATACTAGGTTTGACTTTGATATGATATTTACATATTCATGTATATTTTTCTTTGAAATTTCCAATTCGGTATACGTATACGCACGCGGCACGAAGAAGTACACATGAGGTGTACACGTACATATGTAGGCGCCAAGGCGCGTTTGCACTTGCTTTGTTAGACCGATGATATATACTTCGTAACCTTTTAGTTTATTGTATTTCATGCGTTTGACTAGAAACGTGACTTTTACTTTTCAATCATTTTAGTTATTTAGTACAGTATATAAACAAATTTTATTTACATCTCAAACCAAATTCCAACACCACGACTGATTTATTCATCTCAAAATTAAAACAATTAAAACCCGTACTAATAAAAAGGAAAAGAGTAATCTTAATTTTTCTTGTTTAAATGTTAAAAAAAAAACAAAAAAAAATATTATCTAATGTGAGGGTAAACAAGAACAGAGACTCCAATGTCAAACATGGACCAAGCTTAAACCAAAATTCTAATATGTCTTTTGCAGTTATAATCTGCATGTGGTAGTGGTGTAAGGCAAACCTACCGAGTCGTGTAGTTACTTGTTTGATCAGTTCCATGGTTCAAATGTCATAAGTCTCAAGTAGTGTCAAACCTCAAAAATTTACTGTGACCCCATTATTAGCTTCCCCGAGTCAACCCAACAAACCTTGTACATAATGGTCTCACAAGATCGCAAAGTACAGGGTTTGCTGGGATTACATTTTAAAGTGAAAATTGTATTAAAATACTTATCATCTATTGCAAAATTGTAGTGGATTGAGTGACGTATTTATGTTAACATATCACAAATATAACTATAAGATATCCACACAAAAAAAATCTAACTAGAATCCCGTCCCAAATTAGCTAGTGATGAACATAACCGTCACATGACTCGCTAGAGTAAATTCCCATATAATCGAACCAGCAATAAACCAATCTAGACCGGGTTTTGCAATTTAGTTTTGCTTTCGGTATGCTAGATGGGAACACGTGCTACTTGTCTTGGGAGCAAAGATGCATTTTTCATCTTCATCTGGTTTAAAGGTGCTACGCCTAAGAATGCTTTTAACATGTGGATCTATCATCTAGATAGACTTCCTACTCGTTCTAGATTTCTCTCTTGGTGTATGCAAGTATCTCCTTTGTGTTGCTTATGTTCAGGTTCGTTAGAAACCAGAGACCACTTGATTGATCTTTCCTGCTGTTACAGTCGGTTTCTGGAATCTGGTGCAAACAAGACTCAAGCTAACTCCCAGATTATGTAAGAGCGCAATAATCGAATTGGGAAAAAATACGAATTTTATTATAACGATAACAGAAACGAATTACAATGACAATATTAAAATTGTATAAAGTAAATCACGGAGGCAAGATATGATATCTTTTTCTTTAATTCAATAAATCGGTCGTAAGTGCTTTCAGACTATTACGATTTATGAATCTGATGATACAACCGATCACGAACTAATACTCGAGCACATGAGTAGTAGACTCAAACGAACTTGATCTACGATATACTCTCGAACTAAACTAAAGAAACTTACTTGGACGAAGCAAGAGATATACGAGATTTTAGAAGTGAGAGTCTTTTCTGTTTTTGAGTGTCTGATTGTATGAGTGTGTCTTTTTGTGAGTGTCTTTATATAGAGAAAAATATTTGGAGTGATCCCCAAGTCTATTAACAAAATGAAAAATTTCCAGAATATTCAATTCGCAAAAATTGAAAAATTTTCAGAATATTCAACTTGCAATGGAAAAACTTTCAGAATATTCAACTTGCAAAATTGAAAAACTTCCAGAATATTCAACTTGCAAAAATTGGAAAACTTCAAGAATAATCAACTTGCAAAATTGGAAAACTTCCAAGAATATTCAACTCGCAAAATTAAAAAAATTTCAAGAACCGAAAAAACCCACGAGCCACGAGCCCACGCCCTGCTCCCGTGCCCGGCCCGGCCCAATTCGGTTCGGTTCGGCGCGCATGTGGAGCATTTCCCAAATCATCCCAAGTTGCTCACTTTACACCCTTATTTCTCATTCAAATTAACTATGTTTTTTGACATATGAGTATACCATCTTGTAGTACTCATTACTAGCTTTCAAACCCACTATCGATCCGATAATTCCGTTCAGTTTTTTGGCCGGAATGTGGTCGGAAAGTCGCCGGAAAAACTTTGCAAAAAATCTGTAACTTTTTCAGAAACTTTTTTCCTGAAAATTCAGTTCCAACAATCCCCACATGAATAGAAAAAAGTCTAAACATATGACGACTTAAGTAACCCTATGGACTGACGCAACTAGCTAGACTAGACAGACCTTCGAGAGTATAAACAAAAACTAACTGCATCTGAGTTGGTGGCGTTTTTCAGCTTTGAACCGACTCATTGTTAGTACCTGTCGAGTTCACTCAGCCAGATGGTGAACATGATGTCTTGACCCATCCAGAGTTTTATGTAAACTTAGACAGCAAGTATAACAAAGCTTCGTTTTCTCGTAGAACGAGGTTCTCTATTGTGTTCATTGTGGCCTTGAACATGTCTGGTTAATTATGAGTGAACTTGGAGAGTATAGCCTCACATATTCTCCTAGAAACGGACATATTTCACACTCACAAGGTGATTTACTAGCTGCTTGTATTTAAAAAGTATCATGTAAGTACTTCACATATCTTACAAAGCTAGTTTTCAAATCATTAAAAACATATGTTTAACCTCTACACATACAGGGAGCATTGTAAATCATATTAGGAACTGGGAGAAGACAACAGTCTCTCAGTGCTCGTAAAAGAGTTAGCTTGATTTAGTTGTCCCTTTGAACCTATGTCATGGGATCTCCAATCTTAGTAGGTGGGGTTACCATCAAACCTCCTCTCAAGTGGTAGGCTTTAAACTCATTCCTTTTGATGACTTCGCAACTTGATGTCATGTTAAACCTTTTGTAAATGCATCCGCTAGGTTGTCTGCTGATTTGATATAATCAATCGTGATCACCACAGTTGAGATAAGTTGTCTAACGGTTTTATGTCATCGTCTAATGTGACGAGATTTACCATTATATAGGGTACTCTGTGCCCTGCCTATAGCTGATTGACTATCACAGTGTACACGTATTGCAGGCACAGGTTTCCCCCACATTGGAATGTCTTCCAAGAAATTACGAAGCCATTCAGCTTCTGCTGCAGCTGTATCCAACGCTATGAATTCAGATTCCATGGTTGATTTGGCCAACAAAGTTTGTTTGGAAGATTTCTAGGACACTGCTGCACCTCCAAGTGTAAAGATTATCCACTCGTGGATTTTGAGTTTTTGGAATCTGCGATCCAGTTGGCATCACTGTATCCTTCCACAACTGCTGGTTCTTTACCATGGTGCAAGCCATGATCTTTGGTATAACGTAGATAGTTCAAAACTCTAGTTATAGCCTTCCAATGCTTATTTCTAGGATTGCTCGTGTAGCGAATAAGTACATTTACAGAGTGCGCTAAATTCGGTCTTGTTCTGTTTGTCAAGTACATTAAACTGCCAATTATTCTTGCCTACTCAACCTGTTGCACAGGTTCACCTGATTTTTTGGTCAAGTGAATTTGAGGATCTACTGGAGTTTTCGCAGTCTCATTTGAGTAATGCTTGAATCGATCTAGTATCTTCTCAGAATAGTGGGTCTGAGACAAGATAAAACCTTCATCAGTTTTGATGATCTTTATTCCCAAAATGACATCTGCTAGACCCAAGTTTTTCATGTCAAAATATCTTTTGAGCATGCCTTTATTTATGATGTCTTTGTTGCTCCCAATAATAAGCATATCATATACATATAAACATAACAAAATGTATCCTATTGAAGTAATTCTGAAGTATATGCATTTGTCGCATTGATTAATGCTAAAACCATTAGACATCATCACACTGTTAAACTTATCATGCCACTGCTTAGGAGCCTGTTTGAGTCCATATAATGACTTCACAAGTTTACACACTTTGTGTTCTTGTTCTGGGATAACAAACCCTTCAGGTTGTTTCATATAGATTTCTTCTTCCAAATCTCCATTTAGAAAGGCAGTTTTTACATCCATTTGGTGGATTTCAAGATCTCTTAAGGATGCAATGCTTATGAGCATTCTGATTGAAGTTATTCTTGATACCGGAGAGTAGGTATCAAAGAAATCCAAGCCTTCTTTTTGTCGAAATCTTTGTACCACAAGTCTAGCCTTGTACCTATCAATATCACCATTGGTTTTTCGTTTTATTATGAAATCCATTTACTCCCCAATGGTTTAGAGCCTTGGGGTAGATCTGGTATCTCGTAAGTATGATGTTGCAAGATAGAGTCTATTTCAGTATTGACTGCTTCCTTCCAATAAGGTGCATCTGGTGTAGACATGGCTTCTGAATAGGTTCTCGGTACGTTTTCCGCTAGAAATGCCATAAAAAAATCTTCACCGAACGATTTTATTTTGCGAGCTCTTTTGCTTCGTCTAGGTTCCTCTTCGAGTTCCGGTTCTGGTTCTTCACCAGCAATAGTACCCGAAGTATTGTCCTCAGCTTCTGAGGTCGCTGCATCTCGTTGTTCACGAGTTCGTTTTTAAACTTTCCTATAAGGGAAAATGTCTTCAAAAAATGATGCATTTCTTGATTCCATAACTGTATTTACATGGATATCTAGAATATCTGATTTATGAACCAGAAATCGATAAGCACTACTGTTGTGCGCATATCCGATGAAGATACAATCCACGGTCTTAGGCCCAATTGTGACCTTTTTAGGAGGTGGTATAACCACTTTTGCTAGGCACCCCCACACTTTATGGTATTTGTACGAAGGTACTGTACCTTTCCAAAGTTCATGTGGTGATTTACCAGTCACCTTATGCGGTATCCTGTTGAGGATGTAGTTTGTAGTAAGCAAAGCTTCCCCCCACATGTTCTGGGCTAGCCCACGAGCCACGAGCCCACGCCCTGCTCCCGCGCCCAGCCCGGCCCGGCCCAGTTTGGTTCGGTTCGGTTCGGCACGCATGTGGAGCATTTCCCAAATCATCCCAAGTTGCTCACTTTACACCCTTATTTCTCATTCAAATTAACTCTGTTTTTGACATATGAGTATACCATCTTGTAGTACTCGTTACTAGCTTTCCAACGCATTATCGATCCGACAATTTCGTTCAGTTGTTTGGCCGGAATGTGGCCGGAAAGTCGCCGAAAAAACTTTTGCCAAAAACCTGTAATTTTTCAGAAACTTTTTTCCTGAAAATTCAGTTCCAACAGATTATTCCAACCTTGGGAAGAACTCATCAAATGAACAATGATCAAGAATCGGCACTCTCCTCCAACTCTCAGGAAACTAGTCGCTCAAGCAACGGTTTATGCGATTTGGAAGCAACGTAATAATATCCTCGACAACATGCAGGTGATACCCCCGCCTAGTATCTTCAAGCAATGACTGGGAAATCATCAATTCCATAAATGTTCGAAGATTAATGGGCCTTTGGATCATTTGAAGCTTACAAGAGAAATTTGCCTTTGCTTCTTTGTTTTTTATTTTTGCCAAGGAACCAAAACTTTTGGTAATCAATATGTAAATCCAAACAATGTTCATTTTATATGATATTTACTGACTTAGCAAAAAAAGAAAAAGGCCTTTGTCTAATGCAAAGTGGAAACCGTGTCATAGTGACTCGTTTGATCAATTCCTACGTTTGTTTTATCAAATATTGAAAACCATTTATTTATATAGTAAAGTCAAAGTCAAAGATCACATATATATATACAAGCTAGCGAGGAAAAACCCAAAGTCAAGCCATGAGGTATTGACCAATAACTCTATATGTATATATGTGTGTCAATATCGAATTAAAATGAAACCCATGCAAACAAAAAAAAGGCCTATATACTGCCCTACAACACATTTTACGTGCTTACATACACACAAAAATTGTCTGTTTCGTTTCCCTTTGCGGAAAATATATATTAAGATCACGAAGAAGATGACGAGACAAGTAATGATCGTTGTTATGTTAGTTGCCCTTTTCGTTGTTTTCTTGGACGTCAGGCAAGTTGAAGCCATGAGGTCGTTCCCAACAGCTGCCGATGAGATCCGGTTCGTGTTCCAAGCGCTGCAAAGAGGTCCAATCAGCGGGTCAGGTCGAAATGGTTGCACCAACATTCCCGGTGGTACACGTAGGTGCCGTGGCTGAGTACTGACTGGTCACTTGATTCTTCTTCTTGCAAACGCAACCAGAGATTCTTCGATTCATTCTAATTATTGATTAAGATGAATGTTTGTTTTTACTGAGGATCTCAAGCCGAAAACCGTATTAATATTTTCAACCGCAATGTAAATTCTGCTGGACAAATATGATGGTGTGCCCTACAAAAAGAATGTTTTTAGCCAATAATAACCACTAAATTACCGTAACTTGGTCTAAATCGAAACCTTTTGTATTAGATACATAAGCTAGCTATAGATGTTGTATCATAAAACTAAATTATATTGAATGAATTTGGTTGTTCTATAGTAATACAAATATCTACTTTTTCTAGTAAAATATATCTTCACTCGTAATGATTCGAAAACTATATATATAAAGAAATTTCATTGAAAGACAAGAATCGATTAATTAACATTTAACCAAAAAAAAAAAAAAAGAATTGATCGTATTGTATACTAGAAATTTATCCGCGATAAACAATTTTTAGTGTTTTTATAAGAATACCACAATATTGTAACTTCTTATTATACCACAAAAATAATTATAGCAATATCAAATGAACAAAGGAATTAACAGTTATGCTCGTACATGAAAATGTAAATTTCTACAGTTTTAACGTTTATTGTCCAGTGCATGTGTGACGTTACTTACTATATATTATTTCGGGAAGTTTAGGAACTTGGCCCCTAATTAATCTCCCCTGAATCCAGGACTATCGGTATATTATACCTTGTGGCTTGTAGGCTGTAGACAGACTTGAATCTTCCCGTCCCAAACGAAGTTTGAACTAGATCGACTTGTCGTAGCTACCACTAAACTTTCACCTACTTAGTTACTATTTTTCTATTGATTTTATCAAAATCAAATTTCTGCGATCGTAACAATAAGATTATTATAGTTTTCCAAAAAAAAAAACAATAACTTGGGAAATATTATCATATTCTGTTTGTCATTTTTCCGGTATCATATTTCATTTTCTATACCGATAATTTCATTAACTGCATATCTTATACTCGATCTCATCTTGACTGACATTATAATTTAGACTTACATTAATAAATTATCTAAAGTATGCTTAATATAAAAAGTACAGGCCAAAAAATTACACGTTTTAAGTTCATAAAAAAATTAAAGAGTAACTAATCTCATCAACTAGCTTTAGCAGATGTTACAGAGTTAACGAATACATACATTTGCTTTCACATTTGCTACAACTGTATTGCATCAAGATAGAAGCAATACACAAAACTATATTGTGTTTATTACATTAATTAATCTTTGAAAATAATAAATGAAATAACCAGGACGTATAATCATAGTCACTGACAGCTCAGGGGCGGCACGTGCCCGAGCCTCTTGGGATGTTGGTACAACCGTTTGGACCTGAAGGGGTAACAGTGCCCCTTTGCAGCAACTGGAACACGA
The DNA here is from genome assembly GCA_900406565.1 of Turritis glabra. Lineage (NCBI taxonomy): Eukaryota > Viridiplantae > Streptophyta > Magnoliopsida > Brassicales > Brassicaceae > Turritis > Turritis glabra. The sequence continues at coordinate 11,397,396 of OVBN01000030.1, read as the reverse complement.
ATCGGATCTCACCGTCGGTTCGGAACGGTCTAGCGGCTTCGACTTGTGTGGCGCCCAAGAAAATCACGAAGAGTACGAGCAAAGTCACTCCAAGTATCCATTGTTTCTTCATCATCATTAATTTCGCGCTCTTGTTTGTGTATTGAAAATGAAAAAGGATATGTGTTTTTTTTTGTTTTGGCACGTAAAAGCTGTTGTATGTCTTTTACTCGCTGTTTGCTTTGCATCACATTTAGTTTGATAATGACTTATATATATAGGGTTTTTGATTATGGTGTGGTATCTTTGTGTGATTTCGGTCTTACTTAGATATTCTTGTGGCTTGACTTTTATACTAGGAAAGACTTGGTTTTCAACATTTGAATACAAGGTATAGGAATTGATCAAACAAGTTAAGATATGACACGGTTCTTGCCTTGGACCGCAATGTAAATATATTACAAGTAAACCAGAAAAAAAATGACAAACCAAATTGCTATTCCTTAGTAAAATAAATTCCGGTCCAGTTTTAGAGCAAAAGTCTACTTTGTAAAATCATTTATTTGCATTTTCCGGTGAATCTGGTATATATGTTAGTTAACTAGATAGTAACTGGTTAAATTGAAGCATTGAGTTTAATCGGTTTAAAAACTTTTATCGAATGCTAGGTATAATATAATTACTGATTCTCAATTGTTTTTTGACGACAATTCATATTCGGATATGGGAGGTCAAGATGATGATAACACCTAAAAACCGGAACCACTAAGCAAAAGAACTTGGAAATTGTCAAATGTCCCAAAAAGGGAAATAATTCAAAAAGCAAAAGAAAAAAAAATTCAATTGCCAAGCTTTGATTCAGTCTAACCTCTTAAAAGTCTCGACCAAATGAATGAAGACATAGTATTGGTTGGTACTTGAGCATGGAGTATATATGTAACTCTATTGTATGTCTATCGATATTAATGAAATTTCACGGAAAATTCTTACTGAACTCAAAAATACACGTGTTCGATCATATTTAAAAAGCCAAATTTACGAACTGTTTTGTGTTTTTTTTGTTTTTTTTTGGGTTTGCTTTAAATAAGGGCGTTGACTTTGTGTGGCGGGGGTAACATATATTTGACTTTTTTATTATTATCATCGCTGCGACGCTTTTTACCGTCGATGCTTCCGGTGAACAGAATCAGGGCTCTTTTATCAATCCTGAGCCAAATCAAAACACTACACCATACTCAACAAGTTCATGCCAAGGTCATACTCCATGGATTCGAAGAAGATGTTGTTCTCGGATCCAGTCTCACTAACGCTTATATCCAATCGAATCGTCTCGATTTCGCCACTGCTTCTTTCGATCGAATCCCTTGTTGGAAGAGGAATCGGCATTCGTGGAACACGATTCTCTCTGGTTACTCCAAATCCAAGAGTTGTTATAGTGACGTCTTGCTTCTTTACAATCGCATGAGGAGGCATTGTGATGGCGGCGTTGATAGTTTCAATTTGGTGTTTGCGATCAAAGCTTGTGTTGGTTTAGGGAGTTTAGAAAATGGGATGCTGCTTCATGGCTTGGCTATGAAGAATGGGTTGGATAAGGATGATTATGTTGCTCCGTCGTTGGTTGAGATGTATTCTCAATTCGGTACTATGGAAAGTGCGCAGAAAGTGTTCGACGAAATTCCTGTGAGAAACTCAGTTCTTTGGGGAGTTCTGATGAAAGGGTATTTGAAGTACTCGAAAGACCCAGAAGTGTTTCGTTTGTTTTATCTCATGAGAGACACAGGTTTAGCGCTCGATGCGCTTACGTTGATATGTTTGGTTAAGGCTTGTGGGAATGTTTTTGCTGGTAAAGAAGGGAAAGCTGTGCACGGATTATCCATTAGAAGGAGCTTCATAGATCAGAGTGATTATTTACAAGCCTCCATTGTAGATATGTATGTGAAATGTAGATTGTTGGACAATGCCCGAAAACTATTTGAAAGAAGTGTTGATAGGAATGTGGTAATGTGGACTACGCTGATTTCTGGGTTTGCAAAGTGTGAGAGAGCTGTTGAAGCGTGTGGTCTGTTCAGGCAGATGCTGGGAGAATCGATACTTCCAAACCAATGTACTTTGGCGGCCCTTCTTGTTTCTTGCTCGAGCTTGGGATCTCCGAGACATGGGAAAAGTGTTCATGGCTACATGATAAGGAATGAGATTGAAATGGATGCTGTAAATTTTACATCTTTCATTGATATGTATGCTAGATGTGGGAATATTCAAATGGCTCAGAAGGTTTTCGATATGATGCCAGAGAGAAATGTGATATCGTGGAGCTCGATGATCAATGCTTTTGGGATAAATGGTCTGTTCGAGGAAGCTCTGGATTGTTTTGATAAAATGAAGTCACAAAACCTGGTTCCCAATTCTGTGACATTTGTTTCACTTTTGTCAGCCTGTAGCCATTCGGGAAACGTCAAAGAAGGATGGAAGCAGTTTAAGTCGATGACAAGAGACTATGGGATTGCGCCAGAGGAAGAACATTATGCGTGTATCGTAGATTTGCTAGGTCGAGCTGGTGAAATCGGGATAGCTAAATTATTTATTGAGAATATGCCTGTGAAACCAATGGCCAGTGCTTGGGGAGCTCTTCTGAGTGCTTGTAGAATCCATAAAGAAGTCGACTTAGCAGAAGAAATCGCAGAGAAGCTCTTAACTGTGGAACCCGATAAATCAAGCGTATACGTCTTGCTTGCTAACATATATGCTGATGCTGGTATGTGGGAGATGGTGGATTGTGTGAGAAGGAAAATGGGCATGAAAGGATATAGGAAACCCATGGGACTATCTGCTACTGAAGTCGGCTAGAACATTTAGCTATTGATTCCTGCAGCATGGTTTTGATGAAGAACATATAAATATGAAGCACCAGGTAGACAGATGATGGAAATTACTGTGAGAGTTACTTGGGAAACTTTCCAACTTCAAGCTTAAACTCTCTGTACTCAACCGTAAAAGAAACCCCATGAAGATGAAGATAGTTGATGAGAGATTGAAGTTGTAAGAGCTGGTTGCTGCTGCAATCAAAGTTGCTGTCATAAGATATGTTGATATTCTTAGAACAATTGAAGAGGTTATCTCTCTCTCTCTTACAAGGATCTTCGCTTATCCAAAGCTAATTGCAAGCTGGATTTTTCACACATACAAAAAACGCGTGATTAAGCTAGCGATTAGGAATGTTGATAATATATTTGGTTGGTATTTGGAATGTTGGGAGAATCGATACTTCCAAATTAATGTATTTTGGCGACCTTTCTTATTTCTTGCTAGAGCTTGGCATCTGTGAGGCACGAAAAAAAATTTCATGGCTACTTTGTTTCTTGCTCGAGTTTAGGAATCATAAACACACTACAGTGGGACACAAGAAACAGAGGAAAAGGAAGAAACACTCGTTTGCTCGCAAGCTCAAGAACCAAGAAACTGAATTTTTAAAGTTGTTTGTAACGGCATAGAAGCAGGTGGCCAGTACGAAGCTCATGACTTTCTTTGTAACAGAGATTCATGCGAGTAAACAACATCAAGAAGCAGCTCGGGCACCTTACCAAGCATAAGAACAGGACGATCTGTTCTAGTGCCACAGTTCTTCTCCAGCATTGGAGACAGAGTTGCAAACAGAGATCGTCAAGGCTCTGCCACTAATCCGTTTCCTATATCATAAATTTCACTGTGACTCAGAAACTTGAGGAAACAAACCAAATCATGGTGAGGCTTGAGCTCAGGGACCACAATATCTGCTCTTTTGCACTAGCCCTTTTTCAGCGTTGGAGGCAGAGCATCATGAACCAATAATGTCATTGGCATTCCACCTCCAAGATGTACCACGGTGCCTGTAAACCTCGTGGCGGAGTCTGCTTCATTAGAGAATCTGCAAAGACAGCAGTAGTTTTGGAAAGGTGACTTCGGATCTATGTCTGCTCATGGTAGATATTGTAGACATTCTTTACATTTTCTGGCTTCAAAATACTTCGTACCGGATTATTCTTGCATTGCCAATATACAAATAAGGTATTCACAATTTGTTTCTGGAAAAGATCTCACAACCTGTTAGAACCTTACCTTTATTGAAATCTAGGATACACATTCTAACATTGCTGCAAATTGCGAGGATGCAGTTTGAACTATCTCTTTCCTATTTTCATGTAAAGAAAGCTTTCAGTTATCTGAGAAAGTTTTGGTTTGCACATACCTGATAGAATAGTTAGTACTCCAGTCTACAATCGGTTACAGGTATGATTGCCAAATCTCACAATGAGCAAAGGAATGCCTCTGCAGCTCAACCGATTCTTTCTATCTGGCTCTATGCTCCAATGATTTGTTTAGCTTTTAGTAACTCTTAATATACATTTTCAGTTTCCAGCACATACCCAGCTAATCCCATATGCTCATATATCTCATCAAGCAACAAGAAAACCTCATCTGAAGCTGAGTGAGACTTATCAGCTGCAGCAAACATATGGTCTCGTTTATCTATCCGAATCGAACTTGTCCCAGGACATATCTTTTCAATACCCAACTCTTTCATCCTTCCCCTAACCTCTGCAACATCTCTCCACCTGTTTTCTTCTGCATACATGCTAACTAATAGGAAATAGTACCCACTATTCGTCGGCTCCAAAACCATCAGTTTGTTAAACGCAATCTCAGCTATCTCTAGATTCTTGTGAATTCTGCACCCGTCAAGCAATGCCCCCCAGATAACCGCATTTGGTTCAAACTCCATATTTCCAATCAATTCAAGAGCCTCATAGATCAACCCAGCTTTGCTGAATAGATGAACCATGCATCCGTAATGTTCAACATTAGAGACAATGGAATAGTCATCAATCATGCTATGATATATCCTCCGGCCTTCCTCTACAAGACCTGCGTGAGTACACGCAGTTAGAACACTCACGAAAGTGACTGCGTTAGGTTTGACCGACTTCATCTCCATCTTGGCAAACATTTTCAGTGCTTCTCGTGCACAGCCATGAGCCGCCAGCCCTTCAATGATTGAATTCCAACAAAAGAGATTCTTTTTTGGCAAATTGAAGAATACAAGAAGCGCCCGCTCTAAGCAACCGCATTTAGAATACATATCTACCAAAGCAGAACCAATGTAGACATCAAGAACAAACCCGTACTGCACCATGTACATATGAACCTCCTTGCCTATTTCCAGCACACCGAGATGGGCACAAGCTGATATAACAGTTGAAATAGTAACCTCATCAGGAATGATCCTTTCCTCCGTCATTTTGTAGAACACTGCAATTGCTTCTCTATATCTCTTGTTGTGCGAGTAACCGATGATCATAGTGGTCCATGAGATTATGTCCTTCACAGGCATCTGATTAAACAATGACTCTGCTAGTTCCAGATTGCCTAATCTCGTATATCCATCAATCAAACAGTTCCACGTAGCCACATTCTTCTCCGGCATTTGGTTAGCTAAAGACCTCGCAGAGTCCATATCCAAGACCTGGCGATAAGCAGAAACCATCGTGGTCCAAGTAATATCATCTCTTTCAGGCATTTCATCAAACACTTTCCTGGCTTCCCTGATTCTACCAGAGGCTGAATAAAAACCAATAAGAGTAGTCTGAATTTGAACATGGAAACCAAATCCAAATTTCCAGATGTGCGCCTGAAGTGATTCTCCAAACCCAGAAGCGAAAGCAGAAGCCTTTACCAGTGAAGAGTATGTGTAGCTAGATGGAGAAACCGAGTCTCTGAGCATACGAACATAAAATTCTAGAGATCGAATTGGGTAAGAACAAGTAACAAAGCCTTTAATCAACGCGTTATAGACAAAAACATTAGGTTCCTGCATCTGGGTCATGGAGGAAACTGCAAGATCAAGACGGTTAAAGGAGGTGCAGGCAGTGATGAATTGGTTCATTAAGTAACAGTTTTCGTTTTGGCTCATCTTGATCATGGCGGCTAAAACAGACTCCAGAAGCTTGGGGGTCGAGCATTGCTTGATTAGCTGAAAGATTGGAGGGTTTTGGAAAAGTGAAGTTGAGCAACCTCGGAGGAGAAGAAGATGGTGAGAGTATGCCCGAAGACTACGCACATTGGCTAAAGCATTCATGTAAGAATTTGAGATTGTCGATAAAAGATGCAGACTTTGAAATCTTAGTTAGAAGGCAGAGGAACAAGCTCTGGGAGAAACAGAGGGTTTCAATTTCATGAGACAAATTGTTGTGCAATTATGGTGGCATTAGAAGCAAAATCAATATAATAGTGTTTTAGAGCTCTGTAAGTGTTTTAGAGCTCTGAAAGACCAAACAGAGAAGGCACACCTTTTAAAACTTTATACCTACCCCCAAAAGAAAGTGTCACACACACACTGCACTATACATACACGAGCTTTTTCTTGTCTCTGTTTCATCATGCTAGTCAATCTTTGTAGTTGTTGTTGCTACATGAAGCCGAGTCTGCATGATGCGACAAGTTTTCTGTTGCTACCTGTTAATTGTGGCCTTGGGTTGAAATATCTGCACAAGAGACCACAAGATGTCCATCCTGTGCATTACTTTGTTGTTTTGGCCCTGCCATTCATTAAGAGTATCCAGTTATTAGATGTGATATAACAATACGATGATCACGGAGCCTATGAAAACTTCATGAAGCTGTAATGACAGTAATGTTCAAGAGAATATTTTGTTTGTTTTCTATCCGGATTTAGAACTAAAATGAAGTTGTTTGGTTCCGTGTTCCAAATGGATGAGTATTCAGATCCTGTAAACCATAAAGTTGTTTAGCCTAGTGTTGGAGTCTATTTCATACGGTGTGTGACCTTAAAGTGGAGAGCAGTTCTCACTTATTCCCAAATAACGTACCTCCACTACAAAACATATCCATGTTTTCTCGCCTTGTTTCTCAGTGATGCCTCTGAGGATGATGAGTTCCAAGCTCCTAATCACGTTTGTTATCTCGAGAAAGTGGCTACATTCTTCACATAACATCTGTTCAACATCCAAAACACATTCAAACAAGGAATTCCATACACCCGCAAAATTTAGGATGATTATTGCAGAGTTTTGCAGTCGTTCTGACGACGTGCTTCAAATACATGAAAAAGGTCACGAGAATATAATGCACACCTCGATAAGCATCACTCCTTCTTTGTCCAGATTCTCCACCATGATTGAGCACACTTGAAGATGGCCTCCAATCTCCACTGCCCAGCTCGAACCTTGTTCAGTGCTAAATGATCCTAGGGTGCCGGTATCCTTGTGTTGCATCTGCAACTTCAAATGTTTAAGCTTTTCAGAAAACTTCCGCAAAATCTGATCTATCAATCTGTCATTTATAATCAGATATGTTCCTTCACAACTTCAAAGGCAACTTTCCTTGGGAAGACAAGAAATTATTAAGAAACCTGAATTCTTTTACCTTTGAACTTGCAGTTTTACTGAGCTTGTTGGCATGCTTAGAGACATTCTGCAGAAAGAGCATGTGCTTGATCGTGCACTCTAGCAAAGAATCAATACTGCACTGTATAAGATAACAACATAGTTAGAAAATAGCAGAATAAAATATACAACTCATGACACTATAACTGCATGAGTGCAGTCAATCACATTGCTTTGAATAGAAAAATCACCTTAGATCCATTAGGCACAAGCTCCCTTAGTTCTTTGATACGATCCTGAATAAGTTGCCTGTCCCTTGGACGAGGCCGAGAACCTTCACCAGGTTTAGCTCTCTTTTTGTTCTTCTTGGGAATTTCCAGGGATGTCGGAAACTGGTCGCTGGATGAACTGAGACATGTCGATGAAAACCCAATGGAAGAAAATGCCCCACAGATATTTGATGGATTCTGTTGGATATTCCCCTCTGCTAGAGGCGGCTGGCTAATCACACTATCAACTGTGCTAACAATACTATGTTTTTTATGACCAAAAGGTTCTGCCTCTGCCATTTCAGCAGTTGTAAGCAATGACTGCATCGACCTGCTTGATGATATTTCACGCCTGACATTACCATCACCATTACTCATACTAGCAACCACGGCATCTAGAAGATTCTCAGGGCTGGAGTCAAATGTCAGGTGACTATGGCTCATATCATTTGTTCGTCTTATAGCTGCAGCAGATTCAAACTTTGCTAGCTCCTCATAACCAGTGCTCGTTTTACTGAAAGCAGGCCCTAATGCCTCTAACAGCTCACTGCCAGAAAAAGAAGACAAAGATGCAGTTAAAGCATCCAATGGACTTGACTCACTTTTCTTCTCCTGCCTATGTTCTGTATCTTTCACATATATATTTCCTAGGCACTCAGATGGTTGGAAAACCTCATTTCGATGAGAAAAAACTTTATCTGTTTTCAACACAGTACGAACAGTTGAATCAAGTTGTGGATATAATGGACCTGCTTTTAGCCTATCAGTCTCCATTGCCAAAGCAGATGATCCTGCACTATTACGCACATGATTCCTCGAGTACTGTTGGAAATTAGGATCTGATTCTCTTGAGTATCGATATCCACCAGTTTCCTCATCATCAATTACCTTACTCATACCATTTATACCCACTTGATTCTCGTGTTTGGTATCAACCACATCAACTGAAAAACCACTTGTAACACAATCATTGCTCCCAAACATGGAAGGTTGGACTGTTTCAAGCCTACCAATTACTTGAGCAGTCCTCTCCATGTGAAAATATGATGGAGTGAAATTGTATGGAAGGTCGTCACTTCTATTACTTGTGTTTTGAGATACAATATTTAACCCTTCCACATCAATAGCTTTGTCAAATTCTCCTGAGAAATCAGGGAATGCCTCATGTAAGCATTTGGAAGGTATATTTGGCTGCAGCAAAATTATACAACGCATAATGGTTATACTCAGGAATACAATGGTGGTCTGAGGCGATAAACAATACCAAAGCACCTCTCTTCCAATTTTGCACGAACATAACTAGAACTGCAGACAAACATGAAACTATATTTGTATATGAAAAATCATTACCAGATCCGATGGACTGTAAATATCACATTGCATTAAATTCGATGCATGGTCTGCCAGTGGATCCTTGAGTGCCAAAAACAAATGCCTGATATGAGTCACCAAAGCCGGGTCTTCTTCAACCTGTTCCACCAAAGTATACAGAAAGATCAGAGGCAATCAAATGTATACATTTCAATGCAAAAGCTTTCTTTCTGCCTACTATTATTGTATAAGCTACTCTGAACACCTGCATACAGTTAGAACATCTTACTTACTTTACACAAAGAGCCAAGCTGCACAACTCCACAAGAACCAACAGCTACTATAAGAATAGTCTGCAGACAATGAAAACAAAAATTGTCAACAAAAGCTTGAAATGCAAACTTTGAGGAAAAACAAACTTAAAAGTTTTGTTACAAGGATTAAAAAAAGAGACAGATGGGTGCAAGTAGAAACATCTAATCTTATCATAAAGACCAAAAACAATTCAACCACAAGAATATCCCATGCGATAGGTAACAATATGCAACAGACATAAAGATCTAGACATTCAAAAACCAGAGCAGGCAAAAAAAGAAAACTGAAAACTTATCAGATACCTTAATTCCAGCAGAAATTTGACTCTCCCAACCGTTGTGAACCTAAGGGAAAAATATTATATTTTAGACAAGAAGTTGCCACAAAAATAGATTTTCAAACTCACCGTACATATTTCCCAACCTGCAGTGTCGAGTGAGAGTCATTCAAATATTCAGAGAAGATCCATTGATGTTGTCCAGAGATTGCCACTTGTCCTACAATCCTAAAATAATAGAGAGATACAAATGAAGATGTTAGCATCCATAAGTAAAATTCAATCATCAAAACGAATTAACAGATGATGTTCCTGCTAGAAGATTCAATATCAACCCCAAGACAAGCCGAGAAGAGAGTTACATCATGTAGCCAATGCCAATGAAAGAAAAGTTAAAAGAGCAAAGAAAATTATAACTACATTAATGTCAGACTGTTATACAGTCAAGCTAGAAACAAACCAAGTCTTTGTATTGTTAGACAACATTAATAAAAGATCTCAAAGAGATAAGATAGCAATAGTATTAACAAGAACAGTGCATCAGCAAGCAAATTTTCCTTACCCTTCTCCAAGAGAGTGTACATAATATGACATCTTAGCCACAGCTAACCCAAGGGGGTCATGTGCATGGCGCCCTCCATGCAAGCTTTCCGGCATCAAACTGCGCTCATGATTAACACAGTACACATCCTCCAAAGCAAGCACCCTGCAAGTGTTTTAATAGTCTATATATGAGAAACTTCTACTTATCTTCTAGCCTTAATACTTATAATCTCGAAATAGAAGTTTGGTCTTCATCCTCAAATATACGAAAATCTCCATAGTTGTCTTTGGATAAAGACTGCTTTTAGCAGACGCACATATTTAAAAAGCCCTTGTATGGGAACATCACCGGCAGATAAAGTAAACTGACTAAACTAAGAAAGCTATATAAAAACTAAAAAACCACACTTGACATAAGGTTCCGAATGTTACTGTTACTCTACATTCAACAAAATCGACTACATCTGGGAGTAAATATTGACTATAACTCTCAAAGCAACCAAATCGATCTTATTAGAGTCCTTACTATATAGTCCACCAAGCAGAACCAAGTAAAACATATTGGCGTAAGATTAGGATAACTTACAACGGAGAGCGGTGATTGAGTTTCCAGAACACGGCATAGTTCCAATCCGTGTTCGTGGAGCAGAGGCTCCTCAGTATCTGTTGCAAGGTCGAACCCATCTAAACCACCCGTCACCACTAAAACTCAAAAACACCCCTCTTAAACGCTAAAACCAAATTTAGGGGTCCTAAACACTGATTCTTTATCAGTCCGACAATAATCTGTGTCTGAAAATAAACAATCTTCCGACCCAAAAAAAGAAACCCTTTTGCCTATAGATGAGCTATGAATCTACTAACTACCCCTGTATGAACCTCTTCCAGCTTGTTCCCTTCGCAATCCAGCTCTCGGATTTATTGGTGGACCTACTTCTCCCAGTGAATATTGCCTAGTTCCCATTACTCCCCCAAACATAAACAACACTAGCTCGAAGAAGAAGAAGAAGAAGAAGAAGAAGAAGAAGAAGAAGAAATTGAGATCTCAGATGAACAGAAATAGAGTCTAGCTTATGTCATGAGACATTGATCCTTTCTTGATAGATGATACGCTCTGAATCTGCATCTAGAAAAAAAAAGCTCTCTAAAGTTAGAATCTTTGTCGAGTAAACCACAGGTGAAAGATAAACTCTTTTGAGTAAGAACAAGTGAGAAAGAAAGATAGAGAGAGAAACGCAGAGTTGCTAAAAAGACATCTCCTTTTTTAAAGAGGGGGAGGGGATTGAAGAAATTGAAGGTCAGTAACAGGGCTCATTTTAGCATCCGTAGAGATCTATCAGAGTTATCGTGCGCATCCTATGCGCGTGTGTTAGCCCTAGGGTCGTAGTGTGGGGGTGGATTTAAGAAGCATGGGATTAATATGTGGAAATAACATTCGAGTGATATGATCTCTAATGGCCAGCAACATGATTCACCAAGTGAATTTTTGTTCCTTATAACTTTATTTTACCTTTTTTTTATTCATCATACAAACTACACAATGTGTATATGTAATTTTTTTTCATCATACAAACAACTTTATTTCTTTGAATTGGCGTTTGATAAGAGTTATAATGCGTCTATGTATTTGATGTGATCTGTTATGTGTATCGTTCGTTCTCCAGCACAATTTTTTTCTTTTCTTTTTTTTGAAAGAAGGATTTGGAATGTGTGATGGGATTGTGGTCCATACAAAATCTATGGAATCTAATGATTATTTGCATTTCAAAGATAAATCATACTCTCCAAACAAATTCCATTTGTTTTTCTCCTCTTTCACTTATTGTGTTGTGTTGTTCCTTCGGCTCGTTGACATTTGTAACATCTTATGAGTCTATTACAAATACATTTGAATGGTCAAACTTCTGAGTTAGTAAAGTATGACCCTAAAATAAGTAGATCTTTCTCTCCAACTCGATATTTTTAGTTCTTTAACAAAAAAATGTCGTTATTTTAGTCATAAATGTTCGTTATAAAAAAAACCGATATTTGAACCCTGTTTGCTATATACTGAAAATTCGGTTCACTAATATGAAAAAGAGTAGATTACAATTTTTTGCAGCAAATAATAAATTAAGATGACTAGAGAGGCTAATGTTATAAAGATGAACAAGCTTTTCGTTATTGTTGATCTAAAACTCAAGTATTATACATCATGCTTAAGGAAATTATAGATTTGTTTTAAAAAAGAAAAAAGATAAAGGAAATTAAAGATTTGTTTTTAAAAAATATATTTCGTAATTATGTATTTATCAACCATTAGATAATCAAATCTAAAGTTCATATCCCCACAAAGGCTGGATTTGTTAAAAAAAAAAAAAAAAAAGATTAGAAGCTGTTATAAAAAGAGAAAGTAGGTATAAGGCCAACAAAACAAGTGTAACAAGGAAGAAGCCTCTCACCTTTCGCTTTCAATTTCACACTTCTTTGTTTGACATTTTGGACTTGAGCACATTCCAATTTTTCTTTTTCCTGTTTTTTATTCTTTATTTTATGTATAACACTCATTGCTTGCGTATATATACTGTCAGAATTAAGAAAAAGGAAACCGAAAGTTGTATATGGCCTTTAGTATTCTAAAATATCATTTCTCTTTTTGCATGTTTTTGTGGACTAAGCCCAATTCAAGAATACATTTAACAGTCCCGCCATATGGAAGAACAAAACATAGATCGTAACCTCTTCTTTATGTCAACGTTATATCATTATTTTTATATAGTAAACACGTCGTACATCTCCACGCATAGTATCAAACAGAATACAAATTTTGACCATGTTCTAAATGTCCCCGAAAAGATTGTTCTCAACCTAGATTTTTCGAATCGAAAATTGCCATCTATTTTCTCGTAAATCTGGATTTAATCGGTTTACGAATTAAACCGTATACCAAATTATCTAAATTTGATAATAAACCAAATTAAAATCCGACCCGACCTATAAATGATCCGATCTGACATCTGCTTCTTTTTCACCCAATTCTTCGAGCAACAAAAACGATTTTGATGAATATGATTTCAAAATTCAAAAGCGCATTGGGTAATTTCATTGTAATCAAGTCCTTTCACCCTTACATAATTGTTGGATCCGATTCGAAACTTGAAATCTCGACGGAGGAATATAAGGATCGGTTGACGACATCCACGGAGATGAAATCATAACTGTTTGACGGCGGAAGAGGAGGAGTTGACGGCGGCGGATTCGAATCGATGATCTTTGGGATCGATGACTAGCAAAACTGGCGAGTGGCGACGACGCTCCGCCGAAACCCACGGTCGTTCTTCTCTTTCCCGTGGCTCCGCCTCTCATCTCTTTTGCTTTTAATCTTCGTCTCTTCTTTCTGATTCTTTTCATTTGCATCGCAAGATTAAAATTGAAATGTGAAAATTTTGAGAACTGAGATCTCAAATGGATAATGGAGAGAGATGAGAGTGAGAAAAGTAATCAAAATCTAAATTCGCTTCAGCTACAAGTAGGAACAATCTCCTAGATGATCATTTTGTGGAAATCAAATTCTCTAGCCTCTTGTTTCGTTCGATCTCAGATGTCCCCAGGTTCCAAGATTATTTATTCTCCAAATCAATAAAGATGAAATTTAGGAAAAAAATTGAAATCATGATGTTGTTTTTGTTTTGGTTTTGATTTCCCAAGTTCATTGAAGATGAGATTTGCTGCTTCTCGTGTCATCTTTATTTGTCACGGGAAAACAAATTGATGAAGAAGATGACGAAGCGAAGAAGATGAAGAAGAAACATTTGGTTTAAATCCGGTTTATTTTTGTATTGTATTTAGGTGGTTAATGGTTGTTTGGTAAACTATAAACTGATGTTTGTGGATAATTTAAGTGAGAATATGTGCACTTGGTTGGTGTACTTTAAACGAAGTACGCTATTCCAAACTTGAGGTCGATATAATAACACTTTCCATAGAAAATTAAGAAGCCCATCACTACTTTAATTCATTCAAAGATTAGTCCATAAAGTTAATGTTGGAAAATAAATTGACCCAATACAAGCCCAATCTAAACTTTCCCTTTGTTTTACCCAGGCCCATGGGAACCTTAGAATCTATATGAAGCTTCAAATCGCTTTTATTAATCTTGTTTTTTCGGATCACATCTTTTACCCACAATTTTTAATTTGATAATAACTTATTAAATTAATTATTTTAACTAATTATTTAATTTAGTGTTGTTATATAAGTGATTTAAAATAAAATTATTTAATATTTTCGTTATTATTTAATCAATTGAATAGATTTTAGATGAAAAATATTTTAATTTTACTATTAAAAAGTTTAGAAGGAAAATTTTTGCTCTCTTTTACCTTTTCAATATATTGATTTAATTTTATTATATTTGATCATTGATATTTTTATAATTATTGAATTAAATAAAATTTTGATGAAAAATATCTTAATCCTGTGATTAAAATTTTTTGGAAGAAAATTTATCTTTAACTTTCTTTCTCTTAATCTGTGTTCTTATATACATTATGTTATGTTATGTTTTTTATTTTTTTTGATGGCGTTGTGTTATGTTTTTTTTTTTTTGTTAAAAGATATTACATTATGTTTATGTGATGGCGTGTCATTCCATCTTTGATATAGCTAGCCACAACAATTCTGTTATTTTTACGTGTATTGCTATAGATAAACCCGCTATTATCATGCTTTCTTTTATGAAGAAACGTAATTTTTAAAAAGATATCTAACAGACTTATAATACTAAAAATCTTATTGATTTTTTTATATTACTAGTTACTTAATTTTGTAGCATAAGTGTACTAGTTAACCATTTTCTTAAGTAAGACCAGATAGATAAAAAGTAGCTGAAATTTTTGGGATGCCCCTTCATAACCCTCCCTAAATTATTCACTGGCGTCTAACGATGAACGGATACAGATGAAGAGAGGCAATATTATTGATATATATATCTCGTTAGATATCGTTATGTGTCAGTATGTGGCTAGCTATATATTTCTTTATTAATGCATAAGTTCCACTCATCTATAAAGGGGCAAATAAAAGAAGAAACAAGCTTTCAATTTTTATCGTGTGTGGCGACTAAATCATGCCCATATTAATAAGCACGTGCTGAAATTGAAGATGCATGCACTTTCTTGCTTTCAAATGAGGGATTAAAGTCCATCACGTTGAAAAGATTCCATATTTTGTCCAAAAATAAACTTATTAGCTAGTCTGTCGTCAATACGTTATTTTAAAACTCAAACTACCATACGTTATTTAGAGTAGAAAGTGAATGACTCAAAATAAAATCACAATACTTTTATTTTATACTGTTAATTTTTCTTCAAGTTTAGTTACATGAAAATAAACAAATTTGAAAGTGTAGGTTTTGGAAAGATCACCTTTAAAGAAAAAAAAACAGATATACGGTAAAAAATATCGTTGAAGCCAAAAAGATAGAGAATATCCTAAAATATTTTAAACTCAGTTTTTGTAATACCATTATTAAGTTTTTTTCTAAATATATCACTGCAAATTTTTTAGTCTAAAAATACCACAAACCTTAAAAATGATTTTTAAGAAATTATAATTTTAAAGTTTGGGTTTTTATTTAGTATTTAGGGTTTATGATTTAGTTTTTAGGGTTTAGGGTTTAAGATTTAGTTTTAAAAGTTTAAATTTTAGTTTTATTTTTGTAATATTTTTGAAAAAATAAATTTTAATGATATTTAAAAAAAATACTTGATGGTATTTCTGGAAAAAAAAAACGATTTTTTTTTTTCGTCACCACGACTCTCGCTAACTGCATCGGATTCGTGTAATAGTAATTTTGAGAATTAACCAAAAATATATCAATAATCCGAAAAAAACACAAATATTTAAATTATATAAAAAAACCTTCAATCGTTTTCCCTTTAGCAAGTTGAGCCATTATTATATATAATACTATACTATACCAACTACTAGATTTGCTGGAATTTAATAATTTCCCAATCAAAATTATACTTTTTTTTATTGATAACTAGTGGGGCATTGAATAGCATGCATGTCTGGATTTTCTTGGTCGCGAGGAAGAAAAAAAAAATGTTTTTGACCTAATATTAACAAAATAATTGGGTTTACCTTTGACCCTAGCAGACTAGCAGACTAGCAGACCTAGCAGGCTCGAACAAAAAGTAAAATTTATACAAAGATTAAAAACAAATAAAAAGAGAAGAGTATGCATGCACCCGTCTCTCTTGCGCTACAGGTTATTATTTGTATTCTCAAGTTGCGCAATATCAGCCAATTACATATCAATGGTCCACCACTAATAGGCTCATCCCACTAAATTAGAATTTTTTAAACCTAAATCTTTTTATTACCACTTTATTAGTTTGGTATATCCTCTTAAACTTTTGATTATTATCTTTCTAAACGTTTCTACTCTTTATAAGTGTCACAATATTTAGTCCCCAAAATGTCTTATTAATCCTGGAATGATTGAATTCGAATATGCCTTCTCGCATATTTGATGCTCCCCCGTCGTCTATGAACCAAAACTCTAGACCAATTACGATAAATTGTTTGCACGTAGATAAATTAAATTTAAACCCTAGCTGTACTAACAACCTAAAAGATTAACATTTTTATCAAATTTATATCACAGTCCAATAATTTATATTGTTTAATTATATGGTTCACGAAGTCACATGTGCAGATGAAAAGCAAATCTTCAATGTTCATGGAAAGAGTTTCCTATGTGGCCAAAAAAGGTTTCTTTTTTTTGTTTCAATTAAAGTGGGCAGTCTCAAGATTCTGTTACGAGCTATTCTGCTCGGGCTATTTTATTGCTCCACCCCTTGTGTATTAGAAAAAGACAGTTAAAATAATTTGATTGTCGAAGAAAATGATTAAACGTTGACCTTTTGTTATTATTCTCTTTTGTAATAATCAATAGAAAACCTTTTTAACAAAAACAATAAAAAAATCCTTATTTAAAAAAATGTCGACCACGCAAAATATTGTTTTTTTTAACAACTCACGCAAAATATTGTTATGTTAAAATAATTATAACACACAAATTGTGAACATAGCTCCAACAGAATATATGAAATTTTTTTGTGACAATGATATGACATTATATGAAGGGGTATGCACTTGGACATTGAAGTCAAAATCAATCTATTTTATGGAGTCAAATTTATATATATATATATATATATATATTTATTTATTTTTCTTGCTTGGTTTCCAAAAATTTTATCACTCTGGAAAACTATAATGTCTTAATTTATTTTCCACTACTGTGTGGTGAAAAGGAAAAATAATTCAATCTTATTGTTTATTGTGTTCCACCTTGTCGCTGATTCGCTAACCCAACATATTTGATTACAAGTTAAGCTTATAAAACACGATGATTGTTTTGTTCTATTGTATTTACTCACAAATGTACTGGCAAATATATATACTTTTAGTAGAGTTTCTATCTCTAAATTATCTTGTATTAAACATATCCATCTATTCGCGACTTCATGTATCGAAATTCTACTCATATAGGAGATATCTAAAAACATGAAGATAAACAAAAAGCTATTACTCGCAGGGAATCACGGACTCAGCACGAGATTAGTCATCTATGTTACACTCTAGCTTCGAATTCGAACCTTCTTATCAACTATCAATTTATAGGAGTTTCAAGTTGCATCCAAGCGACCCCACATCGGTCTAATCAATCTCTTTTGATTATATGGGGTATGGTCATTTATAGTGAACGTAAGAACTTTCTAATGTGTAAATTAATTATCATGGGATTATGTAATATTGACTCATTTTATCAACAAAAAATGTAAAATTTTCTTAGGCAAATTATAATAATTAAAACTCCCCAATTAATGGGTTTTTAGGAATCCAAAAATTATATATTTATTTGTATATTATAGATGAAATGTGAATGAGCTACTATATATATTCTTATTTGTAAATTATGTACTTAAAGTTAAGGGAATTAGTTGCATATACACAACAACAAAAAAGTTGCACAAAGCGCCTTAAACCTAAATGCCACTGTGATTTTTTTCTTTTCTTTTATAATCAATATATAATGTTTTTGGTCCATAAATTTTGTGTTAGGGACTAGCATATTAGATGGTTTAAATTTGAACTCGTGACATTTTTTTTTTTTTTTTGGATGCAACTCGTGACTTTGTTTAAAAAACAAAATTGTTTACAGTTTTTTTCTTTTAATAGAAATGTTTGTAACAAAACTGAAGCAGTACTGATTCGTAGGTGATAATGCATGGAGAGTACATGTGTGGACACCAAAAGATAAAGGGACAAGTCATATCTAGTGTTGAAAATACTTTTCCACCAGCAATTATAGTGAAACAGAAGCTTTGGCATTCTATACATTATGTTTTGATTGGTAAATATCTATCATTGCGGTATGGGGTCTATCGCTTTGATAATTATCATTCAACTTTTAAGTATTACTCTTTCTTACAGTTTTAAATTATTCCATATCAGCTTACCGTTCTAACTTATTGCTAAAAAATTTGTACAGTTTTGTGTTACTAATCGTAAATATTGGACCTTATATACGTAAATGTTGCAGAACTAGTTAAGGCTCCATTTATAGAGGCGGCAACAAAACCTCATCCAATCCAACTTTTTGATCGTGTTAGAGGAAAAAAAACTTCAAATCAATTTGGTGAAGCGATTATTATTATGTCGCGGTCAATCTTTATACCCTAACAAGACTACCATCCAACAAAAAATTTGACCAAACTATTCTTCATTTTTGTAAATCTCTTACTATGCTTGTGAATTGTTAATTACTCTAGGTCTTAGAATGAATAGTTATTCTAATTATATTCATAAATGATGATTAAAGTGACAGTATACTTGATGATTAATTACTTTTGTTAGATATCATTTATTAAAGAGTTTATTTAAGTTGTTCTAACATTTTTATGGCGCACCGTGAATAATATTAGGAACATGTGAAAAACAAAAAAATAACTATCATTTAACAACAACAAAAAACACTATGCATGTTAAGACGTTGAAAAAACATTGGTTGTTCTTGGCTGTTAGTCGCATGTTTGACCCATTTAGCCGCATATTTTCTAATCATTATAGTCAGTTAAAACATCTTGCAATTTAAACTTTTCAAGTGTTGTGATGGTAACATCTAATTTTTACACATGATTTAGCCGCATATTTGACCCATTTAGCTACATATGTATTCCTAATCATTGTTGTCGCTTAATAATCTAAAAATATATTCAAGTATTGTGATGTTAACATCTATTTTAATTATGCAATGCTATATAAATGATTTAATTATTTAAGATACAATGTAGCAGCGGTTTAGTATTAGTATTCTATAAATTATCATCTTATATTTTTTCATATAGAGGGAATTTTCCTTCGTTAAAATTTAATCTTCATAAATCTGCAATTCGATATATTAGTTAAAGTGATCAATAGAATTTGCTAACTTTTGTTTTTCTGGTTAAAAGCTAACTTTTGTTATAAGCTGCAAGCCTACAAATATGGGAATTAGTAACAGTTATATATTAATTTTAAATTTACTTGTAAGTGTAAACATGTTAAAACTCCATAAACACCGGTCATAGACCTGGCGAAAATGACTACGGCTTATAACTGCCATAAATGATATCATCAAGTATTACTTTTTGACATAAAACTATACTAAAAAGTAAAAAATAAAAATTATTACTAGAAAGGAAAATGCAAAACAAAAAAATCCCTTATATACCAAAAATGTGAAATCAACATCAATTTACAAAAAAAATGTAAAACTAAAACCTATAACTGACAAGCAAAATTCTAAGTTTTGATATTTTACTTCTAGTTCCAAACCTTCAAATCTCTCATATGGACAACTCTATTACAGCAGATTTTAGTTAAACAGAAAGAACTTTTCGTTTTCTATACATGAAAAAGTTGATTTTGCATTCTTTTGGTACTTTAAGGATTTAAAAAATAATTCTTAAACAATAACTCTACTAACGACCGAGATGTTCTCCGCTCTCCAGAAACGAGTACATGAAGGCCAACGTGTCATTTTACTGCTGCTCTCATCTATTTTGTCGGAAATACGCCGCCGTACGTCATTCCCTCAAACTTGGTCTTGTCCCACGTGGAACAATTCACCCACTTCTGTGTTTCTCATATACTACTAATAGATAGATCCTATTACGTATGACCCCTCTCTATCTTTTTTTGTTTCTATTATATTATTATTCAGCACCAATTATCTTTTTGCTGGCCCCATTTTCCGTTTTTTTGATAAATGGTGATCAAGTATTCGGAGGCAGCCTAATTGTCATATTGGACCCAATGAAATAAAATATAAATTAAAATATTAATATTTTGTGTAATAGCCCCCAAAATTCAAATATCTAATCCGTTCATGTCTCGCTTATATATTTCCCAAACTTATTGACACTTAAGAAAGAGGTCACAAATAGAAAACCGTTAAGAAGACGAAAAAAAAAGATTGAAAATGGAATCTCATCAAACTACCTTCTTAAGTGGGGAGTTTTCCCCGGAGAACTCTTCTTCAAGCTCATGGAGCTCACAAGAATCATTCTTGTGGGAAGAGAGTACTTTCTTACATCAATCATTTGATCAATCCTTCCTTTTATCTAGCCCTACTTACTACTCTGATGACTTCTTCACATTTGGGTCATCAATCATCAAAGAAGAAGAAGAAGCCACCGTTACAGCCGAGGAGGAGAAGTCATACAGAGGAGTGAGGAAACGGCCGTGGGGGAAGTACGCGGCCGAGATAAGAGACTCAACGAGGAAAGGGATAAGAGTATGGCTTGGGACGTTCGACACCGCGGAAGAGGCGGCTCTCGCTTATGATCAGGCGGCTTTTGCTTTGAAAGGCAGCCTCGCAGTACTCAATTTCCCCGTGGATGTCGTTGAAGAGTCTCTCCGGAAGATGGAGAATGTGAATCTCAACGATGGAGAGTCTCCGGTGATAGCCTTGAAGAGAAAACACTCCATGAGAAACCGGCCTAGAGGAAAGAAGAAATCTTCTTCTTCTTCAACGTTGACATCTTCTCCTTCTTCTTCGTCTTCTTCTTCTTCTTTGTTGTTAAGAAGTAGAAAACAGAGCGTTGTAACGACGCAAGAAAGTAATACAACACTTGTGGTTCTTGAGGATTTAGGTGCTGAATACTTAGAAGAGCTTATGAGATCATGTTCATGATCATCTCTACTTCTACGATTTTATGTAATTTGAGTGAGCTCTGTTTTTTTATTTTTAATATATAGCTCTTATTTTCATCCGATGAAAAGTTTTGGAAGAGATGTGATGGCAATGTTGGAAGTGTATAGACGTCAACTATTGCGTTATTGTTGAAAATCATATATTATGTAATATGAATTTTTCTCTACCTTAATGCTTATTTTCTTAATATTTATTTGTTCACGAGTTCTACAAAACTGATCCGAGGGTTTTAAATTATTAATCCAAAATTCTCTCAGCTTTTATTACCCGAGAAAAAAGTTGTCAAAGAAATCCTAGATCGCGTATAAACTATAAATATACTTATAAAATTCTTATTACAGTCAAAATCAAGCTACAGAGAAAGTTGATACAAATATTTAAAAAGTTTAAGGAGTATACACGCTCGGCATCCATATTTTCTTGGTTATCCGATGAGTTAAGCGAGATTCTAAATAAACGGATCTTGTGAGTTAGTTGCCGTCTGCATCCCAGCGGACTATGAGCCGACCTTTGAATACAGAATATTTTATTATATAGATTTAAATAGAAAAAAGTATTTCGTTTATTTGTATATTAAAAGTTATAGTCATTTTGAAAATCTTATATGGTACCTTATATATGTGTATATGTTTCATCATAAGTAGTTCGTTTACTCTCAACATATTTAAAAGTAAAAATAAAAATAAATTATGTGAAATAGTTGATCACAGGAGCGGGTCTGATATGTTATGGGCCTCATCCTTAGCGTTATCATGGTCGAGCATATCCTTGACCGATGCTATTTTCTCTAAACATAAAGTTAATACATTCGTCGGAGCAACCTGTTCTAGTTGTCTAGACGTATTCGATAGTAGCTAAATAGCCCACCTTGACACACTCAAGGATTGGATGTAAAAAGGTACGATCCAATCATATTTCTTTGATATTCTATAGTATAATGAGATTAAATTATGTACACGTCATTGATGATGTTTTCCTTATCATTATTGATATTTCATGTCTTTAACTAATAGTATTCCGTAAAGTCTGTAAAAAAAATAAAACCAAATAAATCCAAACATGATGTGTAAAATTGTGTTTTTAGATCTTTAAAAATGACAAATCTAAAATTTATATGGCAAAATGGTAAAATCTACAAATGTCATTAAAAATGACTTTTTCCTTAGTTCCATATTTAATGTAGAAAATGAGATTGTCCCCAAGAAATAAAAAGTACAAACCAGAAAAGATAAACAGTACTAGATGGAAAATGGACATCAAAATTGATCAAACTTTAATTTTAGCCCACAAAAAAAAAAAGAGATTATAAACTTTCAAATGTTTTTCTGGAGCTAGGTGGAATAATGGACAAGATCGATGAAGTTCGTAGTTACATATAACATACATGATCTCAAGAAACTTTGTCCATGTAAATACGGAGGCAGATAATTCAAACTAGAGGAAGATGTTAAACAAGAAAAATAAAGAGCCGTAGCTCTTGCTTACAAATCCCACATCTAATAATAACCAGATCCAATAAAGTATTGCTATTGATATTATTAATTATCCATAATTAGTAACTATTAGCTAAAGACGCATTAGGGTTATGAAGGGCCCAAACTGAGAGTCGTGAGTATTAATACTAAAGAAAAATAGGGTTGTGAGATTTAGTGTTTAGCATCATGTTCTCTTCATCTCTGGAAGAAACAGATGAGGATCGCTACGCCGCCGTTGACAAGAACGGCTCCGTTTTCGAGTGGCGACGGTTCTGATGAGGAAGGCGAAGCTTTTCGAGAAGCTGCGTTCTCTAACCGGTGACTACTTAGATCTTATCTCGAGGGAGCAAGAGAAAGAGGGAGTTTCATTGACTCGCCGACTGGGCAAAGTGTCTTTCTGACTAAGGGAATCATGAACGAGCTCTGGAGGTTTGTCTACTCGATCTTACATTTATCAGATTTTTTTATTTAACAAAAAAAAAAGTTGCGGTTAATATAATAAGGAATATTTTTGTTTGTTTGTAGATCTAATAGTGGATGGAGAAAAAGAAGATGACATTTTCTCCCTCCGAACTTGCAAACTGTGTGGATCTCCTTTGTCAGAATAGAGGCTTAACAGCTGCTCAAGCCTACTTCAAAAGAATAGATCCAGACTTCAACTGCATGGATCTTGGTGCCAAGAATTGGCCTGCTTACAGGAAGATCATGGATGCCAAAAAATAAATGGCAGCAGCCGAAAGATGAGGAAAAGACCACTTACTCTTCGTTTTAATAAATAAATTTCATCTGTTAGTCTTTGTGTCGAGCATAACCAAAGTTTGGTGGGTGTGTCTTATATGAATAAATGTACGCTTTCATATGTACTCTTTTGTCTTATTTTAATCTCTTGTCGAACACTTACTCGACTTTTGTTATGAAAGAACCCTTTAAAGCTTTTGAGTTACTGCATCTATTCTTGTTCGTAGTTGTTGAATCTCATCTGCGAGTTCACGATCCAGCTTCTTAGTGTTTGGGTTTGAGTTAGCAATTGGGCCTAAAGGAATTGTTAATACAGGCCCAGTAGGAATGCTTGCTCGGATAAGAACCACTAAAGCAGTCAACACCTCACTCTTTGTCTTGTTATTGGTACGTACAGATTCATTATCAAATTGGTGATAAGGTTGTTTTTGGCCTAGGTTACTTTAGTGACCTGTAAGTGAAGCGTACAAGAGCAGCAGTAGGGTGTAGAGGTTTTAAGGAAAGGTAGAGAGCTTATCTTTTTCCTTTGATCCTTGGTTCTGAATCTCTTGTAACACTATTACTGGTCTCTTGTACTCTGTTTTTCAACGCTTAATAAGATACCTTGTGAGCTGGTCAGTAAGCTCACCAAGACGTACCTTAGCGGCATTGGCTTTGGGAACTTGTAAATCTTGTGTCGTCTTTTCCCTTCTTCTGTTTCTTTTCTTACTCTGCAAAACAAACAAAAACAGATAAATATGGACTGAAGAAGCAAAGCAACATCTACAAATGGTATCAGAGCCAGGTTGAAAGCGATAAAGGTGGTGTTTTTCTTCTTAAAGTTTAAGTTTTTCATCAGAGACTTAAAGGAATCAGAAGGTCTAGGCTTAGCAAGTAAAGGATCCTACTTGGTTTCTAAGTCTAGGTGTTTCTTCTGATATTTTTTTTTCTGTGTGGAATCTAGTTGCATATCTGGGTTTGTTGTTCTGGTGTTCTTTTGTTGGTTATTCTGTGTGTACAGCGTTCTGGTTATTCTCTCTTGCTAGGTTCTGATCAGATCTGGTTAGGAAGGGTAGATGGAGCCTACTCAGGGTAAGTTTGAGGTTGAAAAGTTTGATGGAGAAGGTGATTTTTCCATATGGAAGCATAGGGTGTTAGCTCAACTTGAGATTCTTGGGCTGGATT
The DNA here is from genome assembly GCA_900406565.1 of Turritis glabra. Taxonomy (NCBI): domain Eukaryota; kingdom Viridiplantae; phylum Streptophyta; class Magnoliopsida; order Brassicales; family Brassicaceae; genus Turritis; species Turritis glabra. The sequence goes on along the minus strand of OVBN01000030.1, from coordinate 11,372,698 downwards.
CAGTTTTAAAAACTGAGGAAACATCCTTATCTGACAAGGAGAAGGTTGATGAGTCAGATCCTAAGTGGATTGCAAAGGACAGAAGGGTTAGAAATCTGATAGGCATGAGTGTGTCTGATATGGTGTTGAGAAAGGTTATGAAGAACAAGACTGCACAAGGAGTGTGGGATGCTTTAGAGTCTCAATACCAAGATAATTCTTTACCAAATCGGTTCTACCTAAAGCAGAGATTTTACAGTTTCAAGATGGAGGAAGACAAGAATCTGGACAAGAATTTGGATGTGTTTAACAAAATTGTCTCAGATTTAGCAAGTCTTGATGTTAAGCTAAGTGATGAGGATCAAGCTGTCATACTCCTAAACAGTTTACCATCATATTTTGCTCAGCTAGTTCATACTCTGAAGTATAGAGGAGGAAAAGAGACTATAACTCTGAAAGAAATTATTCAGTCTGCCTACTCTCTAGAGACTGAGTTGAAGCAAAAGAGAAACTACTTGGCAAAGACAAGCAGTGAAGGCTTATTCGTCCAACACAAGCACAAGTTTGAGAAGAAGTCAAATCCTAAAGTTAAGCAAGTTAGCAAAGAGAAGGAAAAGACTAAAGTCAAGAAGATTGTGTGCTGGACCTGTGGAGGTGATGGACATTACAAAAGAGATTGTCCAAAGAAAGGCCAATACAGTGGAGAAGCCAGCATTGGACAAGGCGTTAACTCTGAACCTATGATGTTGACTGCTTCAGAAACGCAAATGAAAGATGGATGGGTGCTTGACTCTGGTTGCTCATATCATTTAACCTACAGAAAGGATCTTATGTTTGATCTAGAAGAGATAAACGGAGGGAAGATTCTCATGGGAAATGATACTTATTGTGAAATCACAGCTATAGGGAAAATCAAGATCGTTAATTATGATAATACCATGGTCATATTAACTAAAGTGAGATATTCACCAACTGCTAAGAGAAACTTGATTTCATTGGGCCAGCTGGAGTCACAAGGTTGTTGGTTCCAATCAAAGAATTTCAGGCTGCAAGTTTTCTACAATGGAAAAGAAGCACTAGCAGGTGAATACAAAGATACTCTCTATATCTTGGATGGAAAACCAGTGTTGGAGCAAACAAACTCAGCTATCAAGGTTGGAGACAAGACCATGTTATGGCACAGTAGGTTGGGACATGTGAGTTCAAAAGGCTTACAATTACTAGCTAAGAAGGAGATGATTAAACCAGGAGAAATTTCAGAGCTAAAGGATTGTGAGTACTGTGTTCTAGGTAAGTTCCACAAGCTGCCATACAAGACTGGAAAACATACTTCAACAGAGAAGCTTGAGTATGTTCATTCTGATTTATGGGGATCTCCTAATGTCACACCAAGCTTGTCAAAATGTCAATACTACATTTCTTTTGTCGATGATTTTTTAAGGAAAGTGTGGGTATATTTTCTCAAGACTAAGGATGAGGCTTTCAGTAAATTTGTTGAATGGAAAACATTCGTAGAGAATCAAAGCGGGAAGAAGTTAAAAACTCTAAGGACAGACAATGGTCTAGAGTATTGTAACAAAGTATTTGATGATCATTGCAAGGTCCATGGAATAATGAGACATAAGACTTGTCCCTATACGCCTCAACAGAATCGTATTGCTGAAAAGTTAAACCGAACAATTCTTGAGAAGGTAAGAAGTTTGTTGAGTGAAACAGGGTTGGGAGAATCATTTTGGGCAGAAGCTATATCGACTGTGGTGTATATGATAAATAGGACACCATCTACTCCTCTGAATTTTGAGGTTCCAGAGCAAATTTGGGCTGGCTCAAAGCCGAACTATGAACACATGAGGAGGTTTGGGTGTTTAGTATATTATCATGCAGATCAAGGAAAATTGAAGCCTACAGCTAAGAAGGGATTTTTCATGGGTTATCCACAGGGAGTTAAAGGTTACAGAATATGGAGTTATGAAAAAAAAAATGTGTAATCAATCGTGATGTCACATTCAGGGAAGATACTCTCTACAGAAACGTGGTAAAGGAAACTATTTCTAAAGGAAAGGAGAAGGTAGATGTGTTTCTACCAGAGGAGAATCACAATAATGTAGAGATAAGAGAGCAGGGTGAGTTTTCAGCTGGAGGTGGAGCCCCCTTAGAAACAGAAGCTGAAGAAGATCCAGACCAAGAATTTGAATCTAGAGAATCACCTGCAAATCTGAGAAACTATCTCTTGGCCAGAGATAGGGAAAAGAGAACTATCAAGCCTCCAAGCAGATTTGATGACAGTGATGTGGCAGCTTATGCATTAACTATGTCAGAATTTGTTGAAACAGAAGATCCATGGACATTTCAGGAAGCAATGGACAGCAAAGACAAGCTGAAATGGGAGAGTGCAATAGATCTTAGAAACAGAAGATCAGGGTGAGTTTTCAGCTGGAGGTGGAGCCCCCTTAGAAACAGAAGCTGAAGAAGATCCAGACCAAGAATTTGAATCTAGAGAATCACCTGCAAATCTGAGAAACTATCTCTTGGCCAGAGATAGGGAAAAGAGAACTATCAAGCCTCCAAGCAGATTTGATGACAGTGATGTGGCAGCTTATGCATTAACTATGTCAGAATTTGTTGAAACAGAAGATCCATGGACATTTCGGGAAGCAATGGACTGCAAAGACAAGCTGAAATGGGAGAGTGCAATAGAAGAAGAGATGACATCACATGAAAAGAATCAGACTTGGAAATTAAAATTAATTGAAAGGCTAGAGGGACAGAAGGTTATTGGGTGCAAGTGGGTATTTAAACTCAAACCAGGAATTTTGGGAGTTGAGGAACCAAGATTTAAAGCTAGATTAGTTGCAAAGGGCTATGCTCAAGTAGAAGGGATCGATTATAATGAAGTCTTCTCACCAGTGGTAAGACATACGACTATAAGGCTAATGTTATCTATGGTGGTGAATTTAGATCTCGAGCTTGAACAGTTAGATGTCAAGACAGCTTTTCTAAATGGAAATCTTGAAGAGAGAATACTCATGGAACAACCTGAAGGTTACTCAGAAGGTAATAAAGTTTGTTTACTTCAAAAATCTTTATATGGCCTTAAGCAGTCTCCAAGGCAGTGGAATTTAAGGTTTGATAAGTTTATGAAGACTTATAAATTCACAAGTAGTGAATTTGATTCCTGTGTGTATTTCAAGCGTTACAGTGAAGAGAAGTATATCTATCTACTACTCTATGTAGATGATATGTTAGTTGCTGCTAAAGATTTAAACGAGGTTGAAAAGGTAAAGGTTATGCTCAGCAAGGAATTTGAAATGAAGGACTTAGGACAAACAAGAAGGATTCTAGGGATGGATATTACCAAAAACAGAGAGCAAGGTACCTTAATCCTATCACAAGAAGCTTATATTGAAAAAGTCCTAAGGAATTTTGGTGCGACTGACTCGAAGCCAGTACAAACACCAATTGGGTGTCATTTCAAGCTGTCTAGTACCAAAGAAGGAGACAGAACTGAGACTGAGTCTGAAATGAAGAACATACCTTACTCAAGCGCAGTCGGAAGCCTCATGTATGCAATGGTTGGATCGCGACCAGACATTGCTCACGCTGTAGGTTTGGTAAGCCGCTTCATGAGTTCTCCTAATAAGGAACATTGGAATGCAGTTAATTGGATATTCTGACATCTAAAGGGAAGTTCGAACTGTCATTTAACATTCAAGAAATCAGACAAAATCGAAGTTAAGGGGTATTGCGACAGTGATTACGCAGCTGATCTTGATCGAAGAAGATGTATCACTGGATATGTCTTCCAGGTTGGTGGAAACACAGTCAGTTGGCGTTCTGGTCTGCAACATATTGTCGCCTTGTCAACAACAGAGGCAGAATATATGGCTTTAGCAAAGGCAACAAAAGAAGCACTATGGTTAAAGAGAATTACCTGTGAATTGGGGTTTCGTCAAAAGAGTGTTGAGATTTTCTGTGATTCACAAAGTGCGATTTGTTTGGCTAAAAACAACGTCTTCCATGAGAGGACGAAGCACATTTAGACCCGATATCATTTCATCCGAGATGTGATAGGTGAAGGAGATCTGATCGTGTCAAAGATTGATACTAAAATCAATCCAGCTGACATCCTTACAAAATCTTTACCGGTGAAGAAATTTGAGGATGGCAGGAGTGATCTGAGTGTTCTCAGAAACTGAATCTAGCTCGAAGTGAGCTAGGTTTCGGCAGAGAATGTCGAAACAGAGAAAGAAAACAAGATAAAGTTTTCTTGGTTATTGACGGAAGTGGATCGAGGTGGAGAATGCGAGTTCACGATCCAGCTTCTTAGTGTTTGGGTTTGAGTTAGCAATTGGGCCTAAAGGAATTGTGAATACAGGCCCAGTAGGAATGCTTGCTCGGATAAGAACCACTAAAGCAGTCAACACCTCACTCTTTGTCTTGTTCTTGGTACGTACAGGTTCATTATCAAATTGGTGATAAGGTTGTTTTTGGCCTAGGTTACTTTAATGAGCGTACAAGAGCAGTATATAAGAAGAGAGTTGGGATTAAATGTTTGATAAGAAAAAAGCGTGAGTTATAAGCAGTAGGGTGTAGAGGTTTTAAGGAAAGGTAGAGAGCTTATCTTTTTCCTTTGATCCTTGGTTCTGAATCTCTTGTAACACCATTACTGGTCTCTTGTACTCTGTTTTTCAACGCTTAATAAGATACCTTGTGAGCTGGTCAGTAAGCTCACCAAGACGTACCTTAGCCGCATTGGCTTTGGAAACTTGTAAATCTTGTGTCGTCTTTTTCCTTCTTCTGTTTCTTTTCTTACTCTGCAAAACAAACAAAAACAGATAAATATGGACTGAAGAAGCAAAGCAACATCTACATCATCTTTGTGAGAAATGCCTTTATTGAAATTGAACCGGCTGTTAATTATTCTAAGTTTTCATGATGCTGAAAGCAAAATAAATATTACCAAGAGGAATCTAATTACAAAGAAAATGAAACCCAAATTTCCAAGGGAATATTGATCTTATTTTATTGAGCACGGCTTACGAATTTACAATCCCAACTGGCTTCCTCTCCATGCTGTCAACTTAAATTTACAATCACAACTGGCTTCCTCTTGATGTTGTCAACTTGCTTAGCCATGGTCTATCCTCTCTCTCTCTCTCAAACGACGATCCTATAAGCAAATGGCACTTGTTCTCTGAGCAATTTTTCTAACCGCGTCGTACGATTGTTAAGCTTGTGATGACAGCCGAGGGAGAAAGTTTTTGTGCAACCCTCTGTTTTGCTCAGAAACTCTTCTTTACTCTTTGTTTCTGTGAGAGCTTTTGCTTTGCCCTTTGATATTAAACATTTTGTTTGAGATAGTGTTAACATTTGGCACAATTTAACAAATTTAATTGAAACAAACAAAGACACTCAGCAGAATTTAAACAAAATAACCGACTTCACTTGGGCTGCATTAACAAAATTCTTGGGCTTTACCAGAAACAGGCTCAACCGAAAACTAACCCTGCACCTAAACGCACAGCTCCACGTAGCTGTTGACCCAACGACCAAAAGTGAACTAAATCGATGCTGTTTTTTAATTTAGTTTTTGGATTTTATATATTTAGTTTTAGTTTTTGCTATTAGATTTTTGTTTTAAAAACCCAAAAAATATTTTTTAGTTTTTGAAAAAAAATAATGTAGATGGAGTAAAAACTATATTCCTTAAATTACAGTAAAACTTCTATAAATTAATAATATTAGGATCATGATATTTCATTAATTTATAGTGATATTAATTTATCTATAAATTTATTATTTTATAGAGTTTTATTTAATTTGTCAAAAAATTTTAAAAATATGAGTTAAAAAAATTTGATATAAATGAAATTAATGTTATCGATATTATTAAATTTTTTAGTTTTGGACTTGAAAATTTAATATTTAGAAGAAAAAAACAAAAGTTTTTGACAATAAATAACAAAGAATATTGATGAATTCACTTATACAAATGATATAAATAAGTTAAAATTTATGATTAGTAACCTCAATTATTATATTTGAGCAGTCTATACGACTAGTGAAATTAAAATGATGAGTATTCAGAATTTTAAAATTTACAGAAAAATTTGGCTATTTTAATAAAAACAATTATAGACGATACTACAATAAAATAGTTTTAAAACACAACATAATATTTTTTTAAAAGAAAAGTTAGTGATGGGTTCTAACAAAAATTCATTTAGAAAAAAATTAAACCATTTATTGATATATTGTTTATATATATATATATGATTATTAATTTATGTTATTAATGAGACCATATATTTACATCGAGATTCTAAAAAAATTATTATTTTATTATCTTATCGAATTTTGTTTATTTTTACACTGCCCCGACTCGGGACTAAAATTTTTTATTATTTTATAGTATTTATTAATTTATCGAATATTAATTTATAGATGTTTTACTGTATAGGAGAACTAAAATATAAAATCGTGAATTTTAGAAAAACGAAAATGAAAAAATCTTGATTAGTTTGAAAATGAGTTTTTGAAACATTCAAGGCCTTAAGATCAACAACAGTTACTATGAAACGTTTTAGATTGTACGTCTATCTTCTGTTGGCTTATAAAATGAAATAATTTAATCATATGATAAATTAAGAATATTAATTAAGATTTAAGAGGATACCATATGTAAATATATTTGGGAAAAAAGGGAAGGGTTGGCATCAAGATTGTTAGAGATCAAACTTTAAAATATTTTGATTTTTCTATGATTAAGAAAAGATGGAACTCTCACATTTAGAATCAAGAAAACTAATCAACGAAAAACTCGGGCGAAATTATTGGAACATGTAATTAAACCCAACAAAGGGAAAAATAAAACAGAGGCCCACAGCTAAGAACAATAATACGAAACTATTACTAATGTGATTATTAATATTCCATAATCAAAGTAATAACCAGCTAGATGAAAACGCATTAATCAGTGGAGTAGCAGTGATAGCCATTATTCGTCGAAAGAGCTTCCATGTATTGTTTCTCCAACACTTCCATTACTCTGTCTGCTATAGCACTTGCATAAACACTAGATCCGTCACAAATCTGTTAATAACAAAACATTTAGTTAGTCTAAAACGCTTTTTATTGGTCTGAATATAAATTAAAGGTGAAATTTTTATGACAAACCTTGGTGTTGAACAAGAAGCTGTGGTGCTCTCCAATTTGTGCACCAGCTACATGGTGAAGATCAAGCTGAAGCTGGTCAATGACTATGGAGACGAACAACAAACAATTGATTTTCTTCTTCTGCACGATCTTGATCGTTACTTCATCGTCGATGATACGTACATCAACCTCAGTGAACTTTGATTTCCTCTTGAGCCACGAACATCTCAAGGAATTGTTCTTATTGATCAAACATTGTTCTACTACTTCGCTTTGAGCCTTGAAGTTCTCATCAACAACAACATCATCTCCTTCCCTGTTCCGCTGTTTTATTCTTTTCTTTTCCACTAGCAGCTTGAACTCATCGATCGTCCTTAACAACTCTTTGATGTAATCTATCGCTTCTCCAACGATTGATGCTCTATCACTCTAGAGATATAAGAAAAAAAAGGGTTTAGTTTGTAAAATTCATTACCTGAAGAAGAAGTTAGCATATAAGTATAACCTTGGTGGGATTTGGAATTAGTTTCTTTAAGTCACCAAACCGGTCTTTCAAGTGAACTCTTCTCTCGCGTTCGGTAGGGAAAACTTTCCGCTTTCGCGATCCTTTCCCTTTACGGTTAAGACCATTGTCGAGGTTGTTGTTTTCTTCATCATACATCAAATCCACTCCTTGGTTTGTCTCAGTTTGATCTTGATCTACTCCTAGTAAAGTCCCATTACAAGGCTGCAAAGGGAAATTCAGATGGAAGAGCGGGTCATAGGCGGCGACAGAGGAAGATGTCGTCATGATAATGTCTTGGAAGCTCGGGTTTGTAAAAGGCGGAAGTGAGGATCTAGGCAATTGCAAGAGACTAAGTAGGTCAGGAGTTGTATGATTATGACCCAAATTCACAAAATCTTGGTATCCATTGTCCCAATTATTCGACTGTTGCCCATATGACGGATCTTGGAGGGTTTGGTGCATTGAACTCTGGAATTGATGATCACAATTAGGAGTAGCATTGACGTGAAGCTGATGAACATAAGCTGAGGCAGAGGCAGCGAGAGAAGAGTCTTGTGGGCTGAGGTGGAACTCAGAGAGATCTTCTAGACTGCAGTTGCTGTTGCTGTTGCTGTTGCTACCAACAACCGTGATCCCCGGTGGAGGCTCGGCCGGAGAGAAACTGCTCTCAGCCGTCATTTCCGCCGGAGCAATTGGATCAAAACACCCAATTTCTTCAAACATGCCTCCTCCTCCTTCCATGAAACCGGTCCAAAGGTCTAAAATGGTTTCAAAACCTGCAAACGTTTATATAATTTTTTGTTTCCGGTAAAAACACAGATCATATATTGACAGCTATAACCTAAACTCGAACAAACCTGCTCTAACCATCTTTATAATTCAACTTGTCTTAAGCTTAGATTAATTCTTGTAATATCTAATGATCAGCTATTATAAAAGTTAATTAGAAAATGAAAGACTTAGAGAAGGTATATTGTTACCGTACGTCGGCTGATGATTTCTCCGGAATTTTTCTCCTATTAAAGCATCAGAATTCACGCGAAGAAGAGACTTACATATATATACAACTCTCTCCTTCTCTTTCTCTCTCTCTCTCTCTTTGAAATGCGTATACGTTTGCAATTTGAGAGTAACAATAAAAAGAGAGGAAGATGACAAATTATTTCTAAAAAAAAATAAACATTGAATAAAATACATCTGCTATTTATTTGTGCTCGATCGGGGGACAAAAATGTTGATTTAAAAACAAACTCTTTTTTTTTTTTTTTTTCTTCTTTTGGTTAATTATATGTATCTTCTTCTTTCTCAAAAGTCATGTCTTTTTATCGTACCATAGTATTTGTAATTGGATACTACTAATAATTATTTTTTCTATATAGAAGAATTAATTGCGGGACTTCCCTTTTTTGGCTATATCTAGTTTGATAAATCTTTAAAACTGGGATTTTTGTTTACCAACTGGTAAAAGAAAATTGTTTGATTTTTGTTTTGGTTCCAATTTGTTTCTGCTAATTCTATGACCTAAGTTACATATATATATACTGGTACACACATATATGTATATATAGTTTGATACTTGGTTGTGTAAGTAACGAGGGGTTTTGGTTGGATCATGAGATTTTTCTTTTCTGGGGGCAAAGGCAGGCCACCGGTGGTTAGTTACAGTCTGTAAGTTCCATGACGTGTCTCTCTCCGCGTGGGTCCCATTCACGATTCTCTCAGGGGTATTTCCGTCTTTTAGTTCTATACTCTTGGGTTATGCAGGCCCATGCAATTTTTATAAAAACAAAGCTGGTTTTTGATTTAAATCGTTCGGATGGTTATGTTTTCTATTAGGAGTCGAAGAACATTCAATTTTCGTACATTTGCGTAGGACTTGTGATATACAAGGATCGATGATACGCTGTGATTATTAATAAGTTAAAATAAAATAAAGCTTTATTTGTATTATATAGTATTTCCTTGTTAGTAGTTTGACCCGCATAAATTTCATTCCGCAAAATCCATTGAAGTAAATAGTATGTCCGTATCCGCTTCGCTTGAATTCGCGAGACCTGCGGGTAACCTACATGCATTTCAATAAATCATTTTTTCTAAATCTTAAAAAAAAAGAAAAAAAATTGTTGTTTGTTGGGTCATGCGAAATCTGTTTGCAAGGCAAAGGTAGCGGATTTTCTTTTGTGAAGAATAATACTGGGTCCCACACTGACGTAAGGGAAAGTAGAAACAAAAGCTATGCGGGGAAAAGGGTGTTTTCGTATGTAAACTCATGGAGAATTATGTGCTAACCAGTTTCTCCGGTTTAGTATATGTTATGTTACAATTACGGATTCAATCCGGATGTACTAAAAGAGCATATGTACAAACACCAACATCAAAAATAGTATTTCATTTGTTTTGTTTAGGAATGTTGAGTTTTTTTTATCTAGCTGTGTATATAAAGACACCTAGGTGAGGAGGATATGCAATAAGGACTAAGGAGTGTTTCGTAATTTGGGAAATTATGGATGGTTGCCTCTGGACCATATACGTTATGTACTGAGATAGGTATCTATTATGGTTCCTCTATGAGGCTTCTTTGGGCCTCAACAGAAGTAGGGGTTTTAAGTTTAACACGTTCCCTCCTTTAGAGCCAGACGGGCCTGAACCCAAGTCCTACAACACAGCATCCGGACCCGATCAATTAAGTAACACTGTTCAATGGTATTAAATTTTGCACATACAGCACCGCAGAAGACGTTTTGTAATTTTTCCGTCACGATTGCGAGTCCTACCCTAATTAACTTTTCCGACAAATGCGACTGAATTTGAAAATCTTTATTTTGGGCCTACGGATCTTATTGAGGACCATAAATAAGCATATTCTTTGGCTTTTAGTATTTATAGCTTAACACTTTCTTTGGAGGTTATTATATCATTCAATTGTATGTTTTTTCTTTTCATTTTTCTCTCCTCATGAAAGTATTTTTCTCCAATTTACGATTTCAAAAATCTTGAAAAAAACCATGACTTAAACCGAGCATGAACCCGTGAGGGAGAGGAATGTATGCTGTGGCGATGATGATGCGACATGTTGCCATATGTTGCCGAGAAGCTGAGTTATCAATAAAGATGTGTCGCCGATGACATTGCTCGTTAAATTTTGCTCTTGTTATAGTTATTTCACATGGATAATTGTTGGTGGTACATTCTTTAATACAAATCTGAAGGGTGATGAGACTAAAGTTAGTTTTCTAATTCGATACTAGATGACACATACTTCAAATTCTGAGTATTAGCAATTCAATTGAATTTTAAACTACGGTCAGACTGAAGCTAACATATATTTGTTTTGATCTTATGTCAAAATATAGATATGTGGGTATTACTCAAACACATTCATTGTTATATAAATGAATAGTCTCAATCATAGTCGTGTGCTGTCGTTGTCAGCTAGTCGATCGTGGTTTAAATTAAAAGTTATTCCATCAAAGTAAACCAATCAGTTTACAGTATACTAAACCACTCGAGACTCTTTGATAATCCCATGCCAAACGAAATTCAACTTTCATTGTCTTTTTAAAACAATTCATCAATAGGTGAACAGATCTTGGCCCTAGTTATTTCCTCGGTGCCAAAATAATTATATTTATATATAATAAAGACCAAAATGTGTTCGGTAGCAAGATAAATTTAGGCTCTTTCAGATTATCTTTCTCCAAAAAAAAGTTTGATAAGGGTTCTGTTTTTTCCAATATGAATCATCTTATGGTTAATAGAGACAATAGGCTCTGGTCTTCTCAATTCAGCAAAAGCTTCCTTTAAATCATTTGGCGAATTTGGAAAAACAGGAATCGTTTTTTTTTTTTAAGGTAAGGTTTTCTCTCCTTTACATTTAGTACAAAAGGTGCGTGATGATGTTGAGGAATGGTTCAGGCCCAAAGACTGGATTCTAATGGAGAATCAAACGTGACAGATGTTTTAATGGTTGAGGAAATGACTACTAATAGTGAAGATTCAACTTATATTGAGAGTGAGAACAGAGATTCATGGAAACCGTCTTCCCTATCTTGGGTTAAATGTAATGATGGCAGCTCTTGGTCTAAAACGAATCAGCTTGCAGGGGCTTCTTGGGTTTTAAGAGATGATAAAGGTATGGTGCTGTTACACAGTTGTAGAGCCTTCACCAACGTGGTGAATAAGGATCATGCAAGCTTTCTATCTACCATTTGGGCTTTTGAATGCATGATCTATCACAGATGCTTCAAAATTGTTTTTGCCATTGAAAATGTTGCCTTGGTTCGTTGTGTTTTGAGACCAAATGCGTGACGTTTTTTAGATATGAATCTTGTGAGTTGACAAGATGTCTTGTAAGTTTTTTGGAGTGGAGTTTGGAAGTGAAGAAATCCAAAGCTAATAGAGGAGCTCATCTCATCGTTCATAATGTTACTAGTGAATGTAGACTTCAATCATATGTTACCGCAAGCCATCCGGTTTGGTTACAAAATGTTTTTCACCTTGAAAGAGTTTCTTCCTTTTAATAGTTTTTTTGTGTGGGATGCTTGTTCTCATATTGTTTTTGAACAATATTCTTTTGTAAATACCATGTTTCCTTAAATTGCTTAGATTAGAAGAAAGTCTAACTGTTTAATCTCTGTAAACTTTGTGTATCTGCTGGTGTTTCTCCAACATTGTCGTAATACAAAATTCAGTTGATAAAAAAAAATTTAATAAAGACCAAAACAATTGAAAAAAAAAGATAACTATTCTTTGAAAAAAAGTAGAGGAAAAGAAGTTGGGAGCATTGAACTTTTCCAGCTTGTCATTTTCCTATTGTCGCAATATCTCTTTATATATATATATATATATATTAACACACTCAGGCATCGCACAGTCACTTACTTTCAACATTTGGCTTCCTTTGCTTTCACGAACGCACACCTTCTTTTTCCATTATTTTCTCTCGTTTGAAGATTTTTTTGAGAAGGAAATAAAAGATGGGGAGAAGACCATGCTGTGAGAAAATGGGATTAAAGAAAGGGCCATGGAGTGCTGAAGAAGATCGACTCTTGATCAATTATATTAGTCTCCATGGCCATCCCAATTGGAGAGCTCTCCCTAAATTAGCCGGTAACTAAGCTATTTTATATTGCTAATTGCTATATACATACTAACAAAATATATTTTTATCTAGCATTTGATTTCATGAGTATTTTTGTTGCTATATTTTTGTGTGGGTGTGTGTAAAGTTTTTAATGGTGAATTTGTGAAATGATTAGGGCTGCTTCGGTGCGGAAAAAGTTGCAGGCTTCGTTGGATTAATTATTTGAGACCAGACATCAAACGTGGCAATTTCACTTCTCAAGAAGAAGAAACAATCATCAACTTACATCAAATCTTAGGCAACAGGTTCCTCCTTTCTATTAACTGTTTTACAGATTTTTTTTTTTGGAACCATAAATTTAAACAATATTTGAAAAATCAGTCACTTTTCTAGATTTTTATTTCTTACTAAGATTTGACAAAAAAAACAAACTATTTGATGAATTGAGCTAACTATGTTTTCGATCTTATTTATTGATTTTTTTGTTTGATAACTATTTCTCTGTTTCTATTATAGTATTGGAAAAATCGTTTCTATTTTTTGTTTTCTTTTCCAAAAAGAAAAAAAATAGTTTCTTTTAATTGTGACTAGATTACTTCACAACCTTTCTGAAAAATTTTCATTTTGTGTTTTGCTTTGTCATATGCTAAATATGACATCTGTGTGGGGCTATGAACTGAGAAGATTCCAACCCGTGATTGCCTTTGTCCATTAAATAATTTCAATTTTTACTTTCATAATTATACTTAAAAGAAAAAAAAATCTTATAAACAATTTCACTAGTAGACAAGATAGGCACTTTGATCAGTGTAAAACATGTGCAAATTTTTTTAACCATACACATGAATTGTTCAATAGCTTTTGTTTGTTTTACTCGCCCTTTGTTCTCATTACAATGTAGACGTATTATCATATTGATGAATTTTTATTATTCATTTATAAGACATTTTGCTTGATATATTTTTTATGGTAGATGGTCTGCGATTGCTGCAAAATTACCAGGACGAACAGATAACGAAATTAAAAATGTTTGGCACACTCATTTAAAGAAAAGACTCCAGCAAAATCAAGATCAAAATATCAGCGAAATTTTTGTCTCTACTACAGCTGCGAAAAGGCCGACCTCTCTGCAACAACAATCTAGCAGTAGTGCTGACATTTCAGCGGTTACAACCTCAGGAAACAATAACGACATCTCCAATAGCAACAAAGACTCTGCGACATCATCGAAAGATGTTCTTGCATTAATAGATGAAAGCTTTTGGTCAGAAGTCGTATCGATGGATTGTAACATTTCAGGAGATGAGAAGAATGATAAAACGATAGAGAATTGGGAGGGCTCATTAGATAGAAATGATAAGGGTTATAGCTATTCGAAGTTGTATAACCATGACATGGAGTTTTGGTTTGACCATCTCACTAGTAGTCGTATAGTTGGAGAAATTTCCGACATTTCGAAGTTTTGATATGTTTTTGTAGTTGAGAGTTAAGACTTACATCTTCCTTTGTGACCCACATGAATGAATAAAAGTCGTTTACGTTTCCTATATTAGTCCTCTATGTATCTTAATCCGCTTTCTTCGGCAATTTAGATATATGAAGATATTAATCTTGAGGTATATTACTTTTGGTTGATTAAAAGGTTATATGTACATATCATATCCTCCAGTGATGATATATTTACTATAGGATATATCCTGAAATGTTCGTATCAAGCTAAACGTATATTATGATTCTTTGCGTTTCTTTTGACGTCTTATGATAATTGTTTTTGAATAAAGTGGTTTTTTTTTTTCTTAGTTATAATTTAAAATCCTTTTGTTTGTTTTTGGCTTTTAATAATTATAATTTTAAATCAATGGTGATGTCTTGTACTGTAACTAGTAATAAACATGTTTAGTGGATGGCTAGATTAAAGAAAGTCTATATTGTTGTTCTAATGGCCGCATTCTTTTAAAAGCATATTCCCTTTATTCTATGCACAATGAATTACTATATAATCATATTTTAAATTCTCCTAGTTTCACTAATAGTAATGGCTAACCGACAAATAGATAGCTTAATCAAGGTCCACGTATTTTAAGTAGCCATTTTATCATAACATACTTAATTATGCATGTTAATAATGTATTAATGTGATGCGCAGTTACGTTGCTCCCATCGACCAATTGTGATTTCTAAACACAAAATTTGAATGCACATTAATCAAACGAGTTAAATATCTCGTCATATAGTTCTACATTAATTGAAACTTCGAGCACATAAATTTACATCCAACAATACAACGAAGCTATCATTACTAGTGAATAAAAAGTTACTACAACTGAAACAAGTACTTTGAGAATATGAGAGGGACATAAACTCTTTTATATATATATATATATATATATCATTTGATTTGATGTAAGCCATGATACAACCATAGTAAGTAGTATTGTTATTTCCTTAGTGTTTGTTTTGTTTCGCCGTAGCAATTTCTGCTAGTCTGGTGATTGATTTTACAGAGATTTTTGTTGGTAGATAAATAAATAAAAGCTACTACATTTAAAACGAGATAACTTAAAAAATTATTACCCAAGAAGCACCATTGATATTATCGATGATCCAGCGATGACTCCACTATAAGTTATAACAAAGATATCACCATCAACTAAACTAATTAAGCGAAATAATGGTCCTTTGAAACATGAAACCAATGAGAATCATAAAATGATAAAAACGTGGTTGACAAAAGGACAACTAAACCAGAGAATGGTGATGATATTTATCAATTACTTTGGCTAGGATCGGACCCACCTTGAATGAGCCGAATCCAATTACATTTTTGATATAGCATAGCTGACTTGGAGTAAGTTTCTGAACCAAAGAAAGGATTTAGAATACTCTAATACGAGGAGTGACGCCTTATATAAATTTCACAAAAGATAATTCTCACTGTCTTAGAGCTTATGTCTGATTGCTTCCAATCCTCAGATTCCGCAGCAGCTAAGAGAGAAAGTGCGTAATCGCGCTGGATTAAAAAGGGAAGAAGTCATGACGACTATGAGAGATCGGATGTGATTAGAAAGAACTTAACCGCTCTCGGGACAGTCGTGATGGCACAGCTTGGAGACGAGCCATTCCTCTTGACCTTCAACAACATGCATGATGCAACTACACCAAGAGAGTCTCAAAGCATTTGTGCTAATTTTAAGAATTTGGAGCTACTTAAGAGATTTGAGCGAACTATATATAGTATAGAATATCAAAACAACAAATATCAATCTGTTTGTAACAGATTTTTGAAAATCCATGATTGAACACCAAATAATGCCTCCTGAAAACTGAGTTGACAAGGTATATCAGTGTAATAATACCTTCAACGAAAAAAAACGTAAATCCTAGTAAATCAAGAACATGACAGCCAGTATACTTCAAACAAACAAAAAAAAAACAGAGAAAATAACTCATTTCAACTGGTGCATACTAGAGCAAGGTTCATCTGTATTTGGGTCTCTTTCACTGTCAAATCAGCTGGAATTACTACCAAGCAACTTCACTAGTTCGGCTTTCTTCATCTTTGAAAACCCTTTTAGTCCCCGTGACTTTGCTATGCCTCTCAGTTCCATCAGCTTCAATTTACTCAAGTCTTTCACGGCTTCCTCCTCAGCTTCATCACCACCGTCTTCATCAGCATCATCGTGAGACTCATCATCATCTGATAACACATCTAAAGTAACATCATCATCATCATCTGATAACACATCTAAAGTAACATCATCATCCTCATCCTCTTGATAAAATGATGATGACTCTGGCTTCAGCTCTGACTCTGGTTCAAGTAAAGTTGTCACCGGCCCAGGTTCTGACTCATTTTCAGGTTCACGCTCGTACTCAGCCTCATGCTCAGGCTCATCATGCAACTCTACTGTATCCTTCTTCTGGGTCCAGGTTACGCTGTAACTCGATGCCTGATCAAAAGTTGCCTCGCTAGGATAAGCTGGCGGTGATTTAGATCTTGGTACTGGCGACTTTCTTCTGAAGCTTGATGTTGGTCTGGTAAAGGATGATGCATTGTAATCTTTGTTCCCTGAATTGACAAGATTTCCGTTGCGATCTTGTTTGTTGGCAGCATCTCCTTGTACTTCTCCCTGGCTGCTAAATTTGCTAACTTGCTTCTTGCTTTGCTCTCCGGAGTGCTTCCTTAGTAACTTAAGAAGGGAGTCAACAGTTTCACTTTCTTTTCCCTGCCCTTTAGAAGTTTCTTCTATCTTTTTTTCTTCTTTCTTTGCAGCAGCACGAGCTCGAAGCTGAGCTTGAACCTTTCTGAAAAGCTCAACTATCTCTTTCTCTCTTGGTCCAGGGGATGAGGTAGCTTGGAATTTGGGGGAGTTAGATAGAGAGAGTAAAGGCCCGTTTCTTGAAGACAACATATCAGAGTTTTCGATATCAAAATCATCTCTCCCTTCGCTTTGCCTGTTGCCTCCCCGGAAACCATGCTTATTAACTCTTGAGAAATCAGGATTTCTCCTATAGCCGCCAGAACTAGCTCGGCACACAAGAGAACTACTATTAGGGATAAATTTCAGACCTTCATTCTCGATGCGTAGTTTGTGATCCAGACAGGACGAGCAAGGTAGTATGGCAAGTGTTCTTCTTGAAACAGCAGAGTTAGAGAAGCAACGGCTGTCTGAAAGTGTGTAACCTGTGTTACCAAGCAAATACCTCACAGAGTAAGCAGATTGACAAATAGATAAAATTACCATTTGACTCGAAGGCCTAACAAAGAACCAAGTAAAAACCTCAGAAACACATGTTACTGTAATCTTTCTTTATCCAAAACCTCATCATTTAATAACAATGATCTTAAGACAGTTTCCAGACGTGCTCATTTTGACATTACTTTGGCCATGTCTAAGAAAATAATAAAACGCCACCACACCAATGCAGAATAACTACAAGCATAGACGTCATAGCTTCACCGTACGCAAATCAGGTTAACATAGATATACCTTGATTTTAACTATGCTAAAGAGTGGCTACTGATATTAGTAAATCAGGTAAATGCTATCAATTTTTTTATTTTTTTTTAATGAAGTTTAAAAACTTCAATATTCATTACTTGGCATACCACCGCCTATTATATAATCTTCGAATAAAAAAAAACTCGCTATCCATAGAACCCTAAAGGCCAGTACTGAAACATGTAAACAGTCCATACACGAATAAGCCGAAGTCACACTAAAATAATCATTTCATCGAACAACTGGTGGACAACAAAACAAAAACAAAAAAAATCAAGTCTCCTCACACAGTGTCAAGGGCATAAAACATTGGGAGCTCAGAGAACATTTAAGGCGACAAAACTATCTTCCCGGAAAGCAAATAGAGACATAGAGAGAAGAAGTGGAATAGAGAATAGTGAAGTACCAGGGACGTAGTCAGAAGTCAAATGGAAAGTTCCCGACATCGCCATGAACAGACGACTTGCGGAGAAAGAAGAGAGATTTAAGCTTCTTCTTGAATTGCCCTCTCCTTCAACTCTCTCTCTCTCTCTCTCGTCTTCTCTGGCTTATCTTGGTAACACAACAATCTTGTTATTGGGCTTTTTCCAATGTATGGGCTTTGGAAATTTCCGAAAAAGATAAAATAAACTGGGAAATTGGCATACCAAATTATTTAATTCGGTCTAATTTCGGTCACAGTTCTTCCAAACCAAAATCAGAATCAATTCCATATTATTATTTCCGGTACAGTCTGGTTCGGCTCGGTTTAAAACTATGGTTTGGATTCTCTAAAGAAATGGTTGTTTATAGAGAGGATGAAAGCTCATGGATGAACCTTTTTCCTCGACACTCAACAGCATCCGTATTAAGCTTAAGAACCAACGGGGCCAACATTTGCCACAAACACATCTCCAATCACAATCTAAATTTTGGAGTTTATAACTGAAACAAAGAGACAGCGAAATGTGGTGCAAGAAGGTTCCTCTTTATTACGCCTTGTGGTCTTTAGCCATTTCATCCACGTCAAGTTCCACCGCCAGGATTGGAGAATCCTCTTCCATGGCAAATTCACTGATAAGACCAAAACATTTCCAGGATTTGTTTTTCTCAGTAACATAAGAATAACAGAAGGATAAAAGCTGATAGGAGACGATAACCTCTTCTCTTACCTGTTGCTTACTGGACCATGATCCACGGCTGTCCTCAGACAATAGATAGCTCTTCCTACTATGTCCGCCATTGAAATCGGACCAAATGTTCGACTATCATATGCTTCCTATTAAAACATACCAAAGTATGTAGACATTCAGTTTCTCTTATGTAATGCGGCCTTACTAGAGCGCTACAAGGATAAGTACTAGGCGGGATTTTTGCTATAGCATATGTATGGTGTAAGGGGAAAAGTATATGATGTACCTTAGATTTCATCCCTTGGTTCTCAGCTACAACCCAGCACTGATCCTTTTCAAGAACAAAAGGCTTGTCTTTCTCATCACTTGAAACCATTTCCGATCCTTCTAAAGCTGCCAATCTTCTGACTATATACTTATTTGTTTCATTCGGGTCCTTCAAGACAACAGCATCTCCAATGAAAACGTACCTAGACAAAACCACGAAATCCAGATGGGCATCGCTAATAAGTAATAACCATGTAGAGAATAAGACAAGGCTGAGAACTAGGGGGATTCAACTGATGTTTAGTTACATTAAAAAGCTGAAACGCAGAATTAACATTTTCAATGGGCTCATCGGAGTTAATACAGTTATTTGTGCCACCAAATCAATTCTGTCCTATTCAATCTGCATCAAGTAAAGTAGACATGCATATGCCCACTATACATTTTTCATAAGCAAAACAACAAAAATCTAAACTTTTGTCTTGAGATCAGCGAAGATGAGAGACTTAGCTCTCCTCACAAAGATCATATCCTTGTCTCACGGTTGTGACTTCCAATAGAAAACTCCAATGTCAATTCGTGATGTCCTGTATTTCTCCTAAAGCCTAATTATAAATCCGAAATGTACGAAAAGGAAATAAAAATAATCTAAATACTCCCATGACCTTAGCAAATGGAAATTAAGAGGCAAGGAAGACAACATAAATAACCCAAACTTCATGACTTTAAATAAACGTGATCCCAAATGCCGTTCAGATAACTAGCAGTGCAACTACAGAGCCACATTTCATGAAACACCAACTGATAACTTCAAGGTTTATGTAAGTGAAACTAAAAAGACTAACCCTTAACGCCAAGAAACATACCTTGTATCAACAACTGGTAGCTTACGGACAAGTAGCGTGTTTTCATTTGTTCCCATGGTTGGGGCCATCGCTTGTCCTTTATTTGAATTGTGTAAGTAGGTTATCCTTCCATAAAACAGATTCTTCACGACTATACCAAGGAGTTCCCGGTCACTAAGCTTCTCGCTAGTATGTTTCTGACAGATAAAGAGTAACTCAAGGATGGTAAATAAAACAGATACTACATGCATACTTTACAACTCAATGAACTGAAAGAAACGGGTTGAGGTGCAGCAGAAGATACAAGCAGGACCAGAACAATCATGAAGGTCTATTTGAGGTCATTGGATTTAATCTGATCATCTTAAAGAATGATCTTGCAACCATAACATTCAGAGGTGATACTACATGATACACATACTATAACAAATTCAATAGCTATAACTTGATATCATGGAATCAGAAGCTATAGAAGCCCATGTCAACCAAACAACTAATCCCTAAGTATAAAGTATTTTCCTTTTTCTTGTTTTTGAAATCAAAGTGTGCCTTTTTATTATAAGGGGTGGTTACAATCACCAACTAAAAGCATAAAGATATTGTTTATCCAAATACATAGCTCGAAAGAAGCAAAATTTCTTGAAAAATGACGCATTTTTAAGGCAACTCCCTTAAGCAACGCATTGAATCAATTCAAAATTGGATGGAAAAAATAAAATCAGAAACCCTAGCTAATTTAATCATTCCTCAAAACCAATCATATAAATTACAAAGAGAGAATCAGAAAGTTATAAATCCAAAAACAAAAATCCTGTAAGCCAAAGGCAAGAACTGAAGCTTAACCCAAACTGAGCCACAGAGTGAGAGAGAGAGAGAGAGAGAGAGAGAGAGAGAGAGAGAGAGAGAGAGAGAGAGAGAGAGAGAGAGAGAGAGAGAGAGCATTATAAGAACCTTGAGGCTGAGAGTGAGAGAGTACTCGAGCTTGTGAGCCATGTATCGGGCCCAATTCGTGATGGAGGCCATCGTTGAATGCTAGCGACTTTAATCGGAATTGACCTCTTCGCCGCGTCGGTGTTACCTCAGCCTCGTCGCCGCCGTTGTCGAACTGGTCTTTTCTTTTATGGGTTCGTCGGTCATAAAAATCTCGTGATTTTCAAAAATTGCCCAAAAAATTAGATTTTTATGAAAATGTTTAAAATAGCCTCGGAACTTTTCTCTGGTTTTCGAATTTTCACCCTGAATTAAACAATTGATCACATTAACCCCCAGAAGGAAGCTCCTGACCAGAAACTTTGAGTTAGGCTTTGTCAACATGCCACGTGTTCAACAGTTCTTCTTCTCTTTTCTAACTCTCTCTGCTGAACATTTCGTTTCGACAGATTTTGCAGATTGAAGGCTAAATAATCATAGACAGATACCAAACAAAACAACAAGAAGATTTGACTTTGATCATCTGTAAGAAACTTCTTCTTAGGTTCTCTCTTATTATTTTCATTATATTTTCAATTTCTCCTCTTTTGTCAAAGATCAGAACTGTTGATAGATCCATTTTTATTGTAATTTTTTTCTTCGCTGATCTCTGTTCATTAGATTTTGAAATATTAAAGTTGCTTGATCTCGATTCGGATTTTACTATTTTGTACTGTTTAATATTATAGACCGATGGTGACTCGAAACTGAATCGGAAATCAAATTAGGGTTTTTTTGTTTGTTTTTAGGGCTTCGCTAAATTAGACAAATTTTGTGTTAATTGTGCAGGTGGATCACAAGAATATGGACAAATTGAAGATAGCGGAATGGGGAGAGAAGCTGAAGACTGGTGGAGCTCAGATGAGCAGAATGGTGAGTGAGAAAGTGAAAGATATGCTTCAAGCTCCGACCTTGGAATCGAAAATGGTGGATGAAGCTACTTTAGAGACGTTAGAGGAGCCCAATTGGGGAATGAACATGAGGATATGTGCTCAGATCAACAACGAGGAGTTTAACGGTACCGAGATTGTTAGAGCTATCAAGAGGAAGATCTCAGGTAAGAACCCTGTGAGCCAAAGGCTGAGCCTTGAGCTGTTGGAAGCTTGTGCTATGAACTGCGAGAAAGTTTTCTCTGAAGTTGCTTCTGAGAAAGTTCTTGATGAGATGGTTTGGTTAATCAAGAATGGAGAAGCTGACTCCGAGAACAGAAAGCGAGCTTTTCAGCTTATTAGAGCTTGGGGACAGTCCCAAGATCTTACTTACCTTCCTGTTTTTCATCAGACTTATATGGTAAATCTCTCGGAATCTGATTATGCAAAGACGTTTTCTTGTTAATAGCGTAATTCTCTGTTTTTCTTATTCCTGTTTTTTTTTTTTTTTTTTTCTGATTTCTCGTAGAGCTTAGAAGGCGAAAACGGCTTAAACGCTCGTGGTGAAGAGAATTCAATGCCTGGACAAAGTTCTCTGGAGTCTCTCCTGCAACGGCCTGTTCCAGTTCCTCCACCGGGTAGCTATCCGGTTCCTAATCAAGAACAGGCTCGTGGGGACGATGACGGTCTTGACTATAACTTTGGAAACTTATCAATAAAAGATAAAAAAGAACAGATTGAGATTACACGGAACAGCCTCGAATTGCTCTCTAGCATGTTGAATACTGAAGGGAAGCCGAATCACACAGAGGTAATCTTTGCGTTATTTGCTCATCTAAACCTATTCTATGTGTGATTTTGGCATATTCTTTGATTAATCTTTGACTATGAAATCTAAATTGGATGTCTCCTGATTTACATTATCGTTTCCGTGGATATCTATGCTTGAAGTGAAATTGACAGGACATGATAAGTAATGTGTTTATATATGCTATGGTTACAGGATGATCTAACGGTAAGCCTGATGGAGAAATGCAAGCAATCGCAGCCGCTGATTCAAATGATCATAGAGAGCACAACAGATGACGAGGGGGTCCTTTTCGAGGCTCTGCATCTGAATGATGAGCTCCAACGCGTTCTATCTAGTTACAAGAAGCCTGATGAAACCGAGAAGAAAGCCTCAGAACAAGAATCATCAGGAAGCAAAGATGCTGGTCCGAAACCAACAGAAGAAGAACAACCTGTAAAGAAAACGGATGATGGTAATGACACAAAACATTCAGAATCATCAGGATCCTCCAACAAACCGTTCAAAGAAGATAAGCAGGTGAAAATAGAACTCGGGCTTTCGAGTGATGAGGATGAGAAATAAGCAGTCTGTGTTTGTCTTTCTTCCGACATGGATATCAGAATGTTGCGAAGATTTGTTCTTGATGGTTGCTTTTAAATTATAACAACGTACTCCCACTATAAGTGTGGAGCCTGTTTAGCTTCGTTTCTCACTTTGTGTTTTAAAGTGGGGTTTTTAGACATTTTTAAACTGTAGGTGAATCTTCACCCGACACATTTATACGAGGTGTTTTGGTCTGGACTTAGCTACTCCTTATTTGAGTGCAGTGACCAACTAAATAAGCCAAGTCAGGCATTGCACCAATTGTAGAGTATGTGATGCATCCCACTACACTCAAATAAGGAACTGTCTTCATGTAATCTTCTTATTCTGCTAGTTTCTTCTGAGTTGGAGCTTTCAATCTAAAATGAACACCTAAGTGTGCTTAGACTTAGTTTTGCTTCATCCATCCTAAACATCTTAAAACTTTTGACAATGGAGTTTAATTAACAGGCTTTGTTCCTGCAAAGCTTAAGTGTTCCTTTTTGTACTCATAATTTCAAACCCAAATCATCTTAGCAAAATTAAATCTTTCATTTCAAAATATGTTTTCAGTTGCTTCTTCAAGATCGTAATATATTCATATAATTTGATACAATCAACATATCATCCACATATATTAAAATCATATGTACGAACTTTTACTGCATTTTCTGTAGAAAACATAGTGATCAAATATATTTGTCATAATTTTTTTGGTAACACAACGTTGTGCTTGAATATCCTATAGAACTTAACCAGTACGTTTTTAACGGGTTAAACTAACTGCATTGAAAATTACAAAACGTTTTCTTGCTTGAAAAGAAAAAAGTTGTAGAGCTTTGTAACTCAAAAGGTTTTTATTAATTTTCCAAAACATTAAATATCCCAATACTAATTTCACAAAAAAAAAAAGTTTTGGAATAGATAAAGTTTTATGTTTTGGTTAATTGATAAAGTTTTCTTAATTTGTAAAGTTGGCCCTTTTTTCTTTATGAATTTTAAAGTTGTAACTGAACATTTTTTTATCACTTTGGTGTCGCTCTTTTTCCCCCTTCCAATACGGATTCGTTCCCTTCATTCTCCGCCACATCTCAATCATTATAGGTTAAAAACCAAACGAAGGAATAATATATACTAGTTCATTTTTGGGCAACTATAATGATTGATTATGTCACATAACCTCATTTATACTAATTGATAAACAAAATCAGAAAAGGGTCCAAATTGAACGATCCTATTTCCCTAAAAAGTTTTCTGCAAAACTGATATTTGATTCCTGAAAAATGCTAGATTTAAAGATAGATCCCAAAAAACGCAGGTCAATATAATGTCACAAACCTATCCAGATATAAGTAATTATTTTCTTCATAACTTAGTTTAGTGCACATAGACGACTTGTTTTACTCCAATGAAAATTAATTAGTTAATTAATTCGTGAAACGTCACTACTTCTCTCAAAGATTTGTCGTGCTTTACTCTTTTTCTCGATTGATGCTTTCAGCTTCTTATGTCGACGTGCTCTACAAATTGAAGTGGACGTGGCGGCAACCACTTATACTATTATATATAAAATAAAAGTATCTAATATATATAGTTAAATCGAGCTTTTTCAAACTGATGCTCCGATCCTTCAATTATGTAAAAAGGAAAAAAAAAGAAAAAAAAAAGTTATCAAAAATATATATATATATATATATAGTTAGAGTCCTGGTGGACTAATATTCATCGTTTAAGGTTATAGATTGGTCTCCACCATCTTTTTCTATGCATGCATTGCCAACTCTGAAAACGTCATGCCTATCTTCATTGGTTATCCACTTGGCTCCATCAACCACAAAGCTAAAAATTATGTACATATCCTAAATAAATGATCTTGTAGTTACTATACATTTGGGTTCTATAGAATCTATATAATACTCAATTTGCTCTTAATTTGTGATATTTTTTTTATGGAATATGAATTATACCTTTTTGACATTTTTCTCACAATTAAATATTATTAACTACTTGCTGTTTGTTTTGTGGTAAGTTAATGTTTTGTGTTTTCTGTAAAAGAAAGGTGCAATACGAAGACTTCTCAAGAAGTCACCAATGCATGCATCTTAATACGATTCTCGTCTAAATAAGATTAACTACGTACATAGTTTTGATGGGATATATATGCTGATATGCATCTTAATACAATTATCGTCTAAACAAAGGGTTTTGATGAGTTTTGGTATATGATTGCTGTATTATAACAGCCTTGGTTAATATGTTTACTTATATACCCGTCCATATGTTTTGTAGCTTTCAAGTTTTACAATTTGAGTGAAAATAGTTAAGCATCGCAAATTTTATTTAGGAAATCACGGTTCAGATATTCTATCATATCATTCATTATAGACGTAACTGTTTTCCCTTCCATTCTTTTTGAAATTTTTAACTAATAGAAATCATACATTACGTCACTTACTACGTTCCCACTAAAAGTATAGGCAAATGCAATCAAGTGATGATGACCTTTCAAGAGTTCGTAGAGAAAAATAAATAAATGTCGACATGTTGAGGATCAAATGAATTTAGAGATGTATAAGAAGGTACTAGGTGGACTATAGATCTGACTAGATTTCAACTTAGTTAATATACGGTATTTAATTTCTTCGTAGATGAATGTTAACTCAATAAGGCTTAAGCTTCCCTATATAAACCATAGCTGCTGAGCGTATATATGGAGATTAACCCTTAAAACTTCAAAGCCTATATATCTCACCTTTAAGAGTTAAGAGGAAGTTACATATCTATGGCAAGTCTCAAGTTATGGGTTTGTTTGCTCTTGCTTCTAGTACTCGAATTGACCTCGATGCACCAATGTCGACCTATGGTCGCGGAAGAGAGCTTTTCTGATTCAAGCCACTTGAAAAAGATCAGACGAGAGCTTTTTGAGAGGTTACAAGAGCAGAAGGTGAGATCAGAAGGCGAAGAGACGATCCTTGAAGAAACTCTTGACTCGAAGCGGCTTAGTCCGGGTGGTCCTGACCCGAGGCATCATTGAGATAGAAGAATGCAAAAAAATGATTAATGTGACATTTTTGTGAGAGGTTTAATATAATTAACTTTTTAACTTAATCGTAACGGTGTAGTGTATTCGAGGCTTCGAGCTCTATTATCAAATAGGAAAGATGTGTCACCTAAGCAGCTTGCTAGATATATGTAATGCGATATTGTTATGTTACAGTTTTTTTTTTCCTGTCTTTCCATTAAAACATTTCTGGTTACATTATGGCCGTGTTATTTAGTCTGTCGCTAGCGACTCCTTCTGCGACTATAAAAATAATTGTTTTTTCAACTTAGATCTGAAACTAGCGACAGTTTAAAGGTGAGAGGATAAAGAATCCAGAGTCGCCGCGTCGGTTAAATTGATCGCCAACAAATCCAACGACACATGCGGCTGAAAATATGGGAAGAATCTCTGTCAAAACAAAAATCCAGCAATTGAAAAAAAGAAAAAGAAAACAATTTTTCGCCGCTGGTTGTGGTCGCTGGCGATCTCCAAAAGAACACGGCCTATATCGTTTGCCTCGTCCTGCTTATTTCGAGGCTCCCTCTAAACGATTTTTAGTTCGTTCGATTGGATTTTTATTTCTTAGGTTAAATAAAATAAACCAAAATTAGATATGTTTGCATTGTACGTCAAGTGATTTACTTTAACAAATAGATACTATTTATATTATCATTAATTGTTTGAAAGCTATTTCTCATTTTCACCAAAAATGAGTCGTTATATTATTCATATTAATAAATACATCATATAGTTGATTTATTATGTCTAAAAAGCATAATTATAACTAAACAAAGAATTATATATATATATATATATATATTTCGAAATATCACTTAGTTTGTATAAAAAAATTGAAACCAGCAATCTATTATACTAAAAATAAGTCATTAACGGAAAATGTGTGAAAGTTGATGGAATCTTCTACCCGCAAAATTATAGTGGAATCTGAATGCATTCAAAACAAATTCAATACATATTATATACTTCATCTTTAAAGTAGTCTAGAATAGTCCTAGGCATATAAACCAAAACCGAAAAATCGAACCGAACAGAACCAAAAACAAGAATTCGGTTCGGTTTCGGTTATTATACAATACCCGAACGGTTCCAAATTTAATTACCCACGGTTTTCGATTCGGTTCGATTAATAATCGTGAACCAAAAATAACCAGACCAAAACAGAAACTAAATTAAGATAATTAAATAGTTATACGCTTATACCTTATAACATTAACAATGATTCCTAATAATCACAGATCTTATAACTTAATCGAATAATAATAATGAAAACATGAAACGTAATTCCAATTTTCCCATCGTCTTCGAGTTCACACCAAACTATTCGTCTATCTCTCTCTGCGTTTATCTTTCTCTCTCATTAAGACATTTCCAAGTTCCAACTATTTAAGTATGTTAACCTAATTTCATGAAACTGGATCTGGAATAATCACCTTCGTCGCCTCGTTCAGTGGCTGCGACAAATCATTCTCACTCTCAGGTAATAAGTCGATTTCATCTAAAATCTTTTGTTGAAAGTTGAATTGAAAGCCTAATGAGTTGATTTGTGTGACTTGTATCTGTGATTCGACTTAAAGCTTTGGTTTGATTCAATTTATTCTCTTTTGTTTCTCTCTTTTGATTGTGTGGAGTGGTACGAGTGGACTTTTCTCTGGTTTTTGGTACAAACTAAAACCCAGAATCATATATCGACTCTTGTGATGTTGTCTTGTTATAAGATGGTTTGATATTGGGCATCCAATCGTTTTCTGTTTGTTTCAATATTAAGACTTTCATTAAGACAATATGTTGTGGTTTGATTTACTGTCTCTTCTTTGATGCCTACTTGCCTTGTTGGTTCTTTAATCTTTATTGTCTTCTGAGTTGGTATTTGTGAACATGATTTGTGAGTTGTAGATTGATTCTTCCGCATATCCTGCAGTTTCATATGATATTGACAACATGAATGAAAATGAATATACAAGAAGAAGAATCTTACGTTGAACCTGAGACTGGTAATACAAACCAAAGCAAAAGGAAAGAATCTCCAGGAGAAAGTGTAGAAGAACCAAAAGCTAAGAAGTAAATACAAGAAGGGTCATGGGTTTGGGAGCATTTTAAAAGGTTGGAGGATGACCAAAAGAAGTGCAACTGTTAGTACTGTGGGAGAGAAATGGCATGTCCTACAACTTCTGGTACCTCCAACCTAATTGCCCATCTGAATATATGCAAAAAGTACCAGGCCTCTGTTCTGTCTCAAAGCCAGAGTAGGCTAAATTGTGAAGGTGATGGTTCTGTTAAATTTGAAAGAGTATTTGAAGCTATATTCAAGGATGCATCTAATGAGCTACTTGTATTGGCTGAGCTTCCACCATCTTTCATCGAGAGCTTGGCGTGGAGGTTTTTTCTGCAGTAGAGTGAAGCTTTACAAGCCACATTCTCGAAGAACTGCAACTAGAGATATTGTGCAAAAGTATGTGCAAAAGAAGGAAGCGATGAGGAATCTGATTGGTAAACATAGGGTTTCACTTACAATGGATATATGGGTTGCTCCAACAACCGGTGCTAGCTACATAGTGATTACAACACACTGGATTGATACTAATTGGTGCTTAAGGAAGCTCATAATTGGGTTTAAGAATATCTCAGATCATAAAGGGAAAACCATTGCATCAGTTCTTATTGAGTGTCTAGCTGATTGGAGAATAAAGAAGGTATTCACCATCACAGTAGACAATGCTACATCCAACACTTTAGATCTTGGAAAGTTTGAGGAAGAATTTGAAGCAGTAGGTAATGATCTATCTTCTCGATACTTTCAGTTTAGCTTTTTCTCGACACTTTCAGTTTTTCAGTAAGAAGTTACTTATTTTCTCATTTTCTTGTTTTCCTAGGTAATGATTCATTGGCTTTAGGTGGTGATTTTTTGCACATGAGGTGTGCTGCTCAAATCATCAGCTTAGTCATTAAAGGTGGATTAAAAGAGGTTGATTCAAGTGTTGCAACCATTCGTAATGGAATCACTTATGTGAGATCATCCACAGAAAGACTAAAGTCTTTTGAATTATGGGTTGATAATGTTAGGATGAGTAGAGGTAGTCTCCCTTTAGATATTAAGACGCATTGGAATTCTACTTATCTGATGTTAACCAGAGCTCTGAAGTTCAAGTTGGCGTTTGATAAGATGAACGCAAAAGACAAGGTCTATAACGATTTGGTTTGATGAGATAGTGAATGGAGTTAAAAGAATTGGACCACCAACAAAGGATGATTGGAATGCAGTTGAAGTATTGGTCTCAAGATATTTTACCATTCAACTTTGGTGGTTTCAACTTCTCAATCGGTTAACGCTTACAAGTGTTATGGTGAGATTGTCACTATGGATACAAATCTTATGACACTTTCCCAAGATCCTGATAAAGCCATGAGATAAAGCTTTGGTTATGAAACAGAAATTTGACAAGTACTGGGAAGGAGTGAAGGAGATCAACAAGCTTGTGATAATTGCTAGTGTATTAGACCCAAGAAACAAGATGTGTTTTGCTACTCTATGCTTTAAGGAGCTTTATGGCAAGGGTAGTCATGAATGTAATGAGTAGGAGCAATCAGTCAATCAAGTTATGAATGATCTATTTGTAGAATACAATACTATTTTCAGGAAGCCAGGGATGGAAAATAGTGGTTTGTCACAATCTCATTCTCAGACTCAGTCTACAGAAACATCATCTCAAAGTGGTGGAGCAGACAAAATCGATTTGGAAGTTGATAATGGTAGGTATGCAAGAATTCAGTTTACCTACAAGAAGTTGGTTAAAGAGAAAGGAATTCAACAAACAAGTAATGAGCTCGAGCTGTACTTGAAAGAAAGCGTAGAAAACCCGTGTGTGATACTTGGAACGGAGTTTGATGTCTTGTTATGGCGGCGGCTTAATGTTCCAAAGTATCCTATTTTGTCTGAGATAACTAAAGACGTATTAGTCATGCAAGTATCTTCTGTTGCATTGGAATCAGTCTTTAGCACAAGTGGTCGTGTGCTAGACCCTTACAGAAACTGTCTTACTCATTACACGATTGAAGTCTTGATGTGCACTGAGCAATGACTGAAAAGTTCTATTAATTTAAGAGAAAAAAGAGCAGAAACAACTACTCAACAAATCCTTGATGAAATTGTACTATAAGATCAACTTGAAAAAGGTAAATTAACAATTAAGCTTGAAAAAGGTAAATTGTACTACCGAACCGAAAAACCGAACGTTCAGTTCTAGACTCTAGAACCAACAATTAAGCTTCATTTGACGACGTTTGTGCCTTAACTCGTACTTATAAATAAAACATTTATCCATCTTGATTTTGTATCGATATAGTGTGTTGTTTTCTCTCTAATATTAGCCTCTGGATACCATAAACTTCTTTCAACATCATTTCGATAATGCTAGAAGCTAATGGCTAGAGGAAAAGCACTATCTCTGCATTTTGTTCTTCTCAAGGCTCTACTAATAACCGCTAATGCAAGAGACCTAAGTTCAAATGGCAAACCAAAAAAGTCTTTTTGTACAGGGATAAAACCTCCTAGAATTTCTCCCAATGGACCAGATTGTAAACACCATTTTGGGAAACCCGAACACTTTCTCCGAGACTCCGACCATTGTTTGGAAAAACATTGGTAAGAGTTTCACATGGAGGACGTGAAAATCTAAAACATCACTCCATAAAGCCAACAGCTGCTCCAACTTTTACTCAAGGCAACACCCGTTAGGGTTTTACCTAAACAACCAAAATCAAAACCTATCATTTCTTCGAATCTTTATCAACAATAGTGTGGACTTAATTGAAGTTATCTATATATGATCTAAGTTCAAGTTTCTTTGCATGCAATTAGCACATAATTTTTTTCCTGCACATATGTTTGATAAACATTATATCAAACATGAAATTAACAACACAGAACTTCGTCTTAATAGAGAAATTTTCCGACATAAAATTTTCATTACCACAGAATTGTGAGATTTAATTTTTCGGGGACTATATACTAGCTATCTATATTAACATTTTTGAAGTATATTTTAAAGAGAAATATTTGTTTTGTAAGATATTACATAAAATATCATTGATTTAAATAACAAATTAGGAAACTCATTAAGAGTAAATATGGAATATATAGATACTTATATACATGTATCCAAACAACATCTACTATCAATTCTCTACTATCCATATAACCAAACATAATTAAAAAAATTTAATTTTAATTATAAAATTTGAAATACCCATATAATATTCCACAATTAATAGTATAGATATTTAGAAGATTTGGTTAAGATTTAAAATTATGGTTCTCCCATCATCTTTGTTTAATATTTTTTTAAAATTTTTTTGAATCATCATATAATACATAAAATTAATAAAATTATAGATTTTTTTCAGCATTTGTCGTGATTCAAATTTTGAAAAACGGACATGTATTACTTAAGCAATGAAGAAAAATTGTGTGTTTAACATCCCACATCCGCTAAAAATTTTAGACAATGGTTGAGAGTCATATTATAAATAAGACCAAAATAAATATAAATCTAAATGAGCAGGAAACTTAACTTAACAAGTAAATCTGAATGAGCAGGAAGCTTAACTTAACAAGCATACAAATTTAAAAATTTGTATCCGGTTTAATTCGGTTGTTTAGTCGAACCGTTTAATTATATTGGATATAATAAATTTTAAATTTTTAAAAAGTTTAAAATATTATGAAAATTTACACTTATAAAAAGTTGAAAATATCACGGGACGAGATTATATGGCGGGATGGGTTTGGGTCGACATTAATATAAATTTAAAATATCATTAACTCGGTGCTACAATACGAATAAATTATGTTTTTTATTATTTTGTTAACAACATCAATATTAGAATATTAGACATATCTAATTAAGTTGATTAAATTATGATTATGTAAAAAAAAAATTTATCCCGCGGTATACCGCAGATTAACTCCTAGTAGTAAATATATAATTTGAAAAAAAAAAATTGGTAGAACTCCATATTTACTATTACAAATCCTCTCACAAATCAATTAAATTTTTTCACTAATTTAGAAATAAATATTATGATTTTTATCAATATTATCAAAAATATATCTTGCCGTAAATTAGCAAATAGTCTCTAACAATCTCTAAATCAAACTTCATTCTTCATCATAATCTCCTTCCCTTAAATATTTCTCACAAATTATGGATATATACATGGGAATGAGATGTTTTGGGGAAAACTATTTGAATATTTTTTAAAGCAAGATTTATTTTTATTTTTTTTGTGAAGTATATCTGTTTTACAGATAGATGAAACATAGCCTTTTTATATATTTGCGAAATTGGATTTGTTTATTGGCCCAAACCTAAAAAAGCTTCGGGTCGGGTAAACGAGCAAAATCTAACGCTGGGTTGTTGTTGTTGTTCCTCTTCTTCCTCGCTCTTGCGGCGCCTTCTCTCTCCCAAGCTCGCTGAGGTAAAAAGCTTCCTCCAATTTCTCCTTTTTCAAGATCAATTTTGCTTTCGCATACCTTCTCTGGTTCCGTTTCCTGACGCAAGTTTTTTTTTTCCTTTTCTCCACGGTTCGTGTCGATCTCAAAGCTCTGAGATTCGAATGACCTAATTGTCTCCGTTCTTATCCTGGGATTTAATCATATACAGTCTGCATCTACTTGCTGCGTCAAATTGATTGCTGTGAATCAGAAACCCTAATTTCGTGAGCCTTGCGCAGTCTCAAAAAAAATTTCACACTCTCTCAGAATTCGTTCTGGAAATTAGGGTTTCATGGTGGAGGAGATATTACAGTCTGATTTGAGGGCTTTCTGTCAATTTTAAACAGGATAAGTGAAGAAAAGGCATCAATCGAGAGCAATTAAGGCGTGAAATTAGGGTTTCTGAAGTATATGTATGGCTTCGGAGCCTGTTAACGGGGGAGAAGGAATCGATGGAGCTAGAGAGAAGCAAAGCATTAAGGTTTATAAGAGGAAAGGAAAAGGTCAGAGAAAACAGTCACCTTTCTTTGCCGTTGAGGGTATTGGTGCCATCGAGAAACCAGAGGCGAATTTAGAAAACGAGAATGATAACAATGATGTGAATCCTCCTGAAACTCTAGCTCGTGAGTCCGTGGATCCTATAGTTGTGGTGAAGAATTCTGTCCAAGAGGTTGTTCTTGGGACCAATTCTCAGGAAGACAATGTGGCCAGTATAGCCAAAGTCTCAACTGAAGCACCTTCTGAAAACCTGCCTGGTGATGATTCAGACAAAGTCATTGACAAGCCTCTTGTGGAAGCATTTTCTCATGCCGAACCTCAGGGCGATGTCACGGATAAGAACGGTCCTTTGGGTCAGGATGATGGGGATACTATCGTAGGCGAGAAGTCTGTAAAAGTACCCTCGCAAAGCCACACAGCTCAGGATGATGTCAATACAGTGGTTGTTGATGAGAACTCTATCAAGGAACCTCCTAAAAGCCTTGCCCAAGAAGATGGTACTACTGTGATTGTTGACAAGAACCCTATTGAAGCACCTTCTCAAACCCTATCCGTGGAAGATGTCAATACACTTGTTGTTGATAAGAATCCCATTGAAGTGTCTTCTGAGGAATATGTCCACGTGGTAGATGCAGATAATCTAATAAAAGAAGCTCATCGTGAAAACCTTGTGGAAAGGGATGCCACTGATGCCCAACAGCCCGCAGGGCTTACCTCTGATTCTGCTCATGCTACTGCTGCTGGAAGCATGCCAATGGAGGAGGACGCAGATGGTCGTATTAGGATACATGTAGCTTCCACAACGAAACAACAGAAAGAGGAGATCAGGAAGAAGCTTGAGGATCAGCTTAACGTGGTCAGAGGTATGGTAAAGAAGATAGAGGATAAAGAGGGCGAGATTGGTGCATATAACGATTCTCGTGTTTTGATTAACACTGGTATTAATAATGGTGGAGGAAGGATTCTCTCTGGGTTTGCCTCAGCTGGACTTCCTCGTGAGGTCATCAGAGCACCAAGGCCTGTAAATCAACTAAGTATATCAGTGTTGGAGAATACTCAGGGAGGCAATGAGCATGTGGAAAAAGAGAAAAGAACACCCAAGGCAAATCAGTTTTATAGAACTTCAGAGTTTTTACTTGGTGACAAGTTACCACCTGCAGAGAGTAACAAGAAATCAAAATCGAGTGCAAAGAAGCAAGGAGGGGACGTTGGGCATGGTTTTGGTGCAGGGTCTAAAGTTTTTAAGAATTGCAGTGCTCTACTTGAAAGGCTGATGAAGCATAAGCATGGTTGGGTGTTCAATGCTCCAGTAGACGTGAAGGGTCTAGGTTTGCATGATTACTACACCATTATCGAGCACCCTATGGATTTGGGATCTATAAAGTCTGCGTTAACAAAGAATTTGTACAAGTCACCAAGAGAATTTGCAGATGATGTTAGACTTACCTTCCACAATGCGATGACTTACAACCCAGAAGGACAAGATGTCCATCTCATGGCGGTAACGCTATTACAGATCTTTGAGGAAAGATGGGCTGTAATAGAGGCAGATTATAATCGTGAAATGAGATTTGTCACTGGTTATGAAATGAATCTTCCAACTCCTACAATGAGGTCTAGACTGGGTCCTACGATGCCGCCACCACCTATTAATGTGAGGAATACGATAGACAGAGCAGACTGGAGTAATCGCCAACCGACTACGACACCTGGAAGAACACCGACCAGTGCAACACCTTCTGGAAGGACACCTGCTCTGAAGAAGCCAAAGGCAAACGAACCAAATAAAAGAGATATGACGTATGAGGAGAAGCAGAAGCTTAGTGGCCATCTGCAGAACTTGCCTCCAGATAAACTAGATGCAATTGTACAAATTGTTAACAAGAGGAATACTGCTGTGAAACTTCGTGATGAAGAAATTGAAGTCGATATTGATAGTGTTGATCCAGAGACCCTGTGGGAGTTGGACAGATTTGTGACCAACTACAAAAAGGGCTTGAGCAAGAAAAAGAGAAAAGCTGAGCTAGCTATTCAAGCTAGAGCAGAAGCCGAGAGAAACAGCCAACAACAGATGGTACTTGTACCTCTCCTGAGAATTCTACTCCTTTTTTCTGTCTTCTTTTTACTTAAATTGTATGCTCATCTTTGTTTGTTTTTTTCCTTAATTGCAGGCTCCAGCACCAGTGGCACATGAGTTTTCTAGGGAGGGTGGCAACACAGGTAATCTTGCAGGGCTCTTTTATAAATTACTTCCCTCTGTTTGGTGTGAACAAGTTACGGATAATAATTCTTACCGCAGCTAAAAAGACACTTCCCACACCATTACCTTCTCAAGTGGAGAAGCAAAACAATGAGACAAGCAGATCAAGTAGTTCAAGCAGCTCTTCCAGTGGTTCCAGCTCTTCTAGTGGTACATGCTTCTGCCCGAGTTATCTAACATATTCTCTGACATTATTGCTTTTGTGATTTTTTGTTACTAAACCCCTCTGTGTTGGGCGTGCAGATTCGGACAGCGATAGCTCTTCGTCATCTGGATCAGATCAGACCTAGAGACTAGTGTACAAGAGGTGTTGACATATATGTAAGGTTGTCTCTACCATCCACTGTTAATCTAAATAACACATTTGTTTCCAGCAGCATCTTCCTTGTCTCTATTTTGGCATTGTTCTGTCATTTTGTATATGATTTGTCTTGTTCACACCGGGTCCATATTCCGGGTAGTTAGTTCTGTTTACTGATAGTTATTACTTCCTTAAACCATAGGGTCTCTCTAGTTATATGTAACCAATGTCTGATGATTTATGGTGGAAAACACAGGGCGTGAAAAAGATGGAGGTAGAGTAGAAGAGGATTTGGGAGGTGAAGGAAGGATGATGACGTACATGCTTGAGGCAGAGAAAATATTAGAGAGTGGATGGGTTTGGTTTTATCTTTCATGGAAGGAAAAGATTGTGTATCATATTCATATCACTGTTAGAGTGAAAAAGGAAAAATCTATTATTCTTAATTTTTTTTTGACGTAGTAGGATTCTGTCTGTCTACTTTAGATGTGTAACCGTAGGGGGTTGGTTTGGTCTCTCTGTTTCGGCACTTTTGTATATCTTCGCCTCTCACTCTCTCTTTCTCTGGTCTTTAGCGGTGTAAGTTGGTTGACTGTTTCATCATTAGTTAGGTGCTTTTGAATCAAAGATTCTGGATTCTTGGAACTTGTAGTATTGTAAGCTTGCGAGTTTGTGACCCTTGTTAGATTTGTTTTCTCCTTGATTCCAAAGTACCTCAACTCATTCTTCTATCTCTCTATTCGATCTACAGTATTCAAATTAACTCCAAATTCAGTAGGGCACAAATAAATCCGATAATACATAGAAATTCTATTTAACCATGTTAGTTTCTGAGGGATTCATCTGTATTATCAATAATAATGGGTATATAATTAGTACGTAACAATTGAAATGATGCAAGGCTTGTTTTAGTAAAAAAGGTATAGTTTGGTTATGGTTTTGCAATTTTGGCAAAAGATTAAGCAATGTGTTTGTGTGTGTGTGTGGGGAAGAAGAAGTGAAGCATTCAGTTTTGGAGGTAGAAGAAGAATGTTGTTGATTCATCACCTGCGTCCCTTTCAAACGACGTCTCTGTCTCCTCGTTCTCTCACCATCTCCGCTGCTCTCTCTTCTTCTTCTTCTTCGACGAAGCGACAACACAAGCTTTGGTCTGGTCTCGAAAACTGGAGAAAGAGTCCTGTCAATGACCTCCGTCTCTGGGGACCTACGGGTCCTCTCCTTCCTTCTTCTGACTTCATCCCCGACGGCTTCTACAATCTGGTCTCTGCGGCGTCTTCTCTCGCCGATCTCGGAGCTCTCGTGCTCTCAACCTCAGATCCTCTCTCCAAATCTCATATCTCTCATTTAGCTTTCTCACGTTGGCGACGTGAGAATCTCCCTGTTGGTTCAATCTCTCATCTTCCTTCTTCTCCAGCTCGTCCTCCAAAACCACTCCTCGTCTGTGTTCCTCCTCCCTTTTCCCCTCAATCTAATTTGATTGATAGATTGAGTTTTAGCAATCAGCTAATTTTGTTGTATTGCAGGTTGCGACCAACGAAGTTCCTAATCCGAAAGACTCAAACCTTCCTCTCAATGCTCATATGCTTCATAACCTCGCTCATATTGAGCTCAATGCGATTGATTTGGCTTGGGACACTGTTGCTCGTTTCTCCCCTTTCTTCGACGTTTTGGGTCACAACTTCTTCGATGACTTTGCTCATGTTGCTGATGATGAGAGTCGCCATTTCTTGTGGTGTTCTCAGAGACTCGCTGAGCTTGGTTTCAAGTCAGTTAGATTTCAAAGTTTCAACTTTTGATTGGTATTTGTTTCAAGAATCAACTTTTATGATCTTCTTCTTCTTTTCAAGGTATGGAGATATACCGGCTAATAATTTGCTGATGAGGGAATGCGAGAAAACATCCAACAATGTCGCTGCTCGCTTGGCTGTTATCCCTCTTGTACAGGTACTGCACCCACTCATCCAATATGGTCGATATCACAAATATACCTTACTGGAAACACCAATTTGTTTAAGCCGGATAATAGCATAATTCATATCAAACTTAGCTATACAGGAGGCTAGAGGACTTGATGCTGGACCTAGGTTGGTCAAAAGGCTGACGGGCTTTGGAGATAATAGGACTTCAAAAATCGTGGCTAAGATTGCTGAGGAGGAAGTTGCACATGTAGCTGTTGGTGTGGACTGGTTTCTCTCTGTGTGTCGAAAGATGAACCGTGCTCCTTCCCCTACATTTAAAGGCATAGACAAGTCTTCTTTTCCATATGCTTATATCTCATCTTTCCCAGTTCGTTTTATACAAACATCATAAGTATGTTTACAACCATATGTGCTGTGCAGATCTGATCAAAGAGTATGGTGTTGAGTTAAGGGGGCCTTTTAACCACTCAGCTCGGGAGGTAGCTGGCATTCCACGAGATTGGTAAGGAAACTCATCCCACCAAGACAGGGCTTGAATGAAAAACTCTAGTCAGATCCTTTCAAAAACTGGCTCATCCAAATGCCTTTCTCAATATCAACTCACTGGGGCACATTTCAATTTAGCGCAACAGATTAAATTTGCTTATTCCATATATCTTTAGGTATGATTCATCATGCGGCACAGAAGTGGATAAAGGCGATAACAAACAGGGTGACAAGGAACAACTTTCTGCGGTATGTTTCTTCTTTGTTCATGTCTTCATAGGCAAATTCTTGCTGAAGATATTTTCTTTAATTAAGTTTTAATGTATGGTTTTTGTTGCATTTCATCATGACAGGTTTACGATAGGCTCACTCACATAATCTCAATGGAGAGTGAGAATTCAAGTGTTGAAAGGCCAGCCAAATGAAATGGTGCGGTCGGAGTCTTGATTTAATGGCGTTATAACTTATGAATGAGTGTCAGGCGTGATTTCTTGGGATCTGAAAGTACAAATTAGTGTGTTTTCATAAATAGGTCAAACCTAGCTCTAGCTTAGAATTTATCTCTCTTAGTGCGGCTACTGTTTATGGTGATTTTATGTCTTTCCTCTTTGTGCATGCGTGGCTATAATAGTGGAAATTTACATTAGAGTTGATCCAAGCAACCAAATTATGTTACCAGATACCTTGTTCTTGTGTTCTATGAATTTTAATTTCTTCCTCGTCCAAGTACACAAATATCGAACTCTATTTGCTTGTCTTGTTGATCTTGGAGTGCGTTTGTATAGACTGACTGAGATTCGGCCCTTAGATTCTTTGTGCTTCTAAATGATTTTTTTGTGTACAAACATATTGTGCGGAACCTTTTATAAGTTTTTGTAACTAAACTGTATTTAGCTCTTGTAGTTGGTTACTAGTTGAGGAGTCGTCATCATCATCAGCAACATCATCATCATCATGATCTCTCCTGTGGACATTCAGCTTCCATGTCCCATCATCCATTTGAACCATCCCTTTGTTTGCCAGACACCTCCAGGTACTTGGCACTAAGT
This sequence comes from Turritis glabra, assembly GCA_900406565.1. NCBI lineage: Eukaryota > Viridiplantae > Streptophyta > Magnoliopsida > Brassicales > Brassicaceae > Turritis > Turritis glabra. The sequence goes on along the minus strand of OVBN01000030.1, from coordinate 11,333,472 downwards.
ATTCGTCCTTCAGAGCATCTAATCCTTTATTGACCAAAGAAATATCCCGGCCAATCTCCAGCTTGAATACCCCGGCTGTATCTTGCATCCCTGCCATGCCGTGCAGGTATATCTCCAGGTTATGGTAGTTCCTAAAGTTCAGAGACCGTTTCAAGTACGTGGAGTTCAATGTATTGATCTCTAATACCTCGCCTATTTCTGCATACAGTAAGAGTGGATAATGTGGTGCGACATCCGGAACATTTACTATTCTTAGGATGTTTAGTGGTTGGAGTGAGTCGACGATTTTTTTGAAGTCTTGGTCTCCAATCCGAGGACTTCCGAAAGCAAAAACTGTGATAGGAACTTGCTTTTTTTGAAGACTTATATTGATCTTGGTTTTTTGGTCATAGACAAAATCTGCAGCTGATAGAACTGACATAACGGCGCCCAAGCTATGGCCTGTGAAAGTGATGCTTACTTCTTCATTCTTGTAAACTTCCAGCAACCTCTTGAGCTCTTCTTGTACCTAAAACCAAAACCAAGACACAATGCCATCCATTAGGAGAAAGAAGGAGATATGGAAGTAGGGTTGTTGACGTTGTCATGGGCCCCCACGCCTTGTTATGAGCTCAACCCATCTCGGCCTTGATAAGTTGAACCTGTCACTCATTTTAGTCCGCGGGCGGGACTGCATTGAATCTGAAAAAGGCACCCCAAAAAGTGTCGGGTCCAGCGGGGTTATCCTGGCCTGCGGTGGGCTTAAGTTTGGAACTGTCCTGATCCGGTCATGATGTTTCAAAATTAATAAAACAGTCCGGACTGGACTGACCTTAGGCCACCATAACATCTCTAAACTGAAGTGAATGATGATAAAAAGAAAGGTGAAGACCTGTTCTCGTGCACTGGTCTTGTCATAAGGTGAGCGAGAATCAGAAGCGGTGTAGATGTCGAGCCAGCCACTTCCAATACGAGGGTTATCTTTGGGATCTGTTACCGGGAAAACCGAGATAGCTGACTCAAGCGGAAAATCGAAATCATTAGCCCATTCATATGGCTGAAGAGTTCCTCTCCATGCCACAACAATGTCTCTCCTTCCTAACATTGCTTTTCCTTGGTCTGTAGCAACCGCAATGTAACCCATCCAGTTAGTCTGCACACGAGATGCATCCTTTGACAAAGATTTGACGATGAAACAGATTGGTAACTTTATGGAAGCTGTTGCGTAGATGTACTTAGTCACATCGTACCTGAAAATCTATCATCCATAAGCTTACCTGAAAATCTATCGTCGAATAAAAGATGAAACATTTAGGGCTTATGGCCAGTACCTGAAAGGGTTGGCTTTAAGGTAACCGGTTCGAGCAAAGAGTTGTTTCTTGGAGTAATAACAATCACCGGCGTATTTGGACTTACGGTCCCAGTTAAAGGCGTCATAACCAACCTGAGACATTTCGCCATAGTGAATGATGTAGCGGCGAAGATCCGGGTCAAGTGGATCAAGCAGGCCTTGCCATTTGTTTTGGCCACTTAGCTCCTTCCATCTCTTTGCTATGCCCTCCAACATGTTTGCCTTAGATTTTTCACAAACCTTTATCTTCTTGATCTTGATTATTGGATAGTAACATGACTCCTTGTGTGAAAGAGTTGAATAATGCGTGAAGGAATTGGTCCTTAATGCACGTCCCTTCACATAAATAGTGCCGAGTTAAGTTTTTGTTAAGTGTACGCATATTACAATTTATAGTATTAACATCACTTTCAACTGTTATTCAACGCTTAAAACATGTTTTGTTAGTTACATAAAAATTAAATTAATCAAAGGCAATTCCCTCTGGCCTGTCCAATTTGGTTCGGTTTAACCAAACCGGAAACATCTATCCAGAACCGAAGCAGGGGCTTGTGCTCAGCCACACTTGACCGGTGAGTTTCTTTGTATTCATGTTCTCAGCTCTGCCTCGTTCTTGAAGATTTTATCATCTCGCATCAATGGTTTGGAACCTGAAGCTAATTTCTCAAAAGCAGATGTCACCATCATATCCCACTGGTACGCTTGCCAGAACAGGTTGTTCAATATCTGAATCTTGCCTTTAAACAGAATCAACCACCCCTTACGACCATTATCTTCATTTTGCGACAGTCCTCTCTGTAGTTGAACCTTTCTGGTACTGCTTGAGAATCATTTGACCTTTCGGTTTCAAAATCAGACAATGATGATTCAGGATCTTTTGTATATAGCGACTTGTGACCTCGGAAAGCTCTTCTTCTCAAAAGATTTGTCTGCGACTCAAGTTTCAGTCATCTGTAATGGACTGACATAACGATACCGTCTCAGAGAAGTAAACAGATTATAAAGATCGGAATGACAACCCCAAGCATCATCCTCGATTTACGTTTCTTGCTGATCAATAACCATGGCCTCTTTCCATATTCATAATTTTTCTTTTCTTTGTGAAGGATCGAATCAAAGCATATTCATCGAACATTTGAAGGGGAGGCAATGGTTTTCCAGAACCTAAAGAGGCTTCAGCGAGAAAGTCTTGAACCACATCTGAGAAAAGTTTCTCAACAGGGTTTCTGACTGTCATGAACTTGATTCTAAACATATTTTGCGGTATCATAAACCAAGAGTTAAACAAACTAGAAACATCATAGTAAGAATTACGAGTGCTACAATAAATATTAAGTACCTGGAAGCCTCAAATTTCTTCGTCACATGTTTTTCCATTGCTTAAGAAACTGAATCGTCTTGGGTCGAAAATATGTATTTTATTTAGAGAAATGACAAAGAAAGGAGACGAGAGTTGTCAACACCAATGTTTATAATGGAAGAATCAACGATTTTCAGGAAAACCAAATCAGCACCAGTTTTACAACGAGTATGCTTACCTGCAAAATGTCAAAAGAAAAGAAAATTCCATTTTTCACGAAAAAAAAAAATATGACTTCTGGAGAAACAAGCATAACATAAACATATATCAGTTGACTAAAAGAAACCAAATTCTACGACTAACTCTTAAACTTACGTATCTACATATTGTTAAGGATGAGACAGAAGGAAACTTGTCCTACTGCACCTGCAACAAAACACAAAACCTGTGACCAGGAAAGCAGCACATGACTGAAGCTTATATACCATAAACCAAACTCATTTCCCAAACTCCAACTTAAAGCAAACAAAAATGCTGAATGTATTTAGAAATTCAAACCTGACCCTTGTCGTTTTGATTTGCTTTGTCTTGATAGCTTCAAGGCTATGTTCCGTCAATTCCTCTGTGTATGACCCGCACAAAACCCTGAAGCAGCGGTTCGAGATGTGGCTTAAAACCCACAGCAAATTATATGGAGGAAGGGATGAGTGGATGCTACGGTTTGGGATATACCAGTCTAACGTCCAGTTGATTGACTACATCAACTCCCTTAACTTGCCCTTTAAGTTAACGGATAACAGATTCGCGGACATGACCAATTCTGAGTTTAAGGCCCATTTTCTCGGGTTGAACACGTCTTCCTCGAGGTTACACAGGAACCAGAGGCCGGTTTGTGACCCAGCAGGCGATGTCCCGGCTGCTGTGGACTGGAGGAAACAAGGTGCTGTGACTCCTATTAGAAATCAAGGAAAATGCGGTACGAAATTATACTCTTACGTAACTCATTCTAAAGTTAGGACTTTGCAAACATTCATAACTAAACTGATGACAATCTGATTCCGTTTTCTTTTTCTTGTGCAGGAGGTTGCTGGGCATTCTCTGCAGTGGCAGCTATTGAAGGCATCAACAAGATCAAAACAGGGAATTTAGTGTCTCTCTCAGAACAACAACTCATAGATTGTGATACCGGTACTTACAACAAAGGCTGTAGCGGTGGACTAATGGAAACAGCATTCGAATTCATCAAAACCAATGGTGGACTCGTCACTGAGACCGACTACCCATACACAGGCATAGAGGGTACCTGCGACCAAGAAAAAGCCAAAAATAAGGTAGTTACGATACAAGGATACAAAAAGGTAGCCCAGAACGAGGCGAGCCTACAAATCGCTGCAGCTCAGCAGCCAGTATCAGTTGGAATCGACGCTGGTGGGTTTATCTTTCAGCTCTACAGTTCTGGTGTTTTCACAAGTTACTGTGGAATAAATCTCAACCATGGAGTGACTGTTGTTGGATATGGAGCAGAAGGCGATCAAAAGTACTGGATCGTAAAGAATTCATGGGGAACTGGCTGGGGTGAAGAAGGCTACATACGGATGGAGCGTGGTTTAAGTGAAGAGACGGGTAAATGTGGTATTGCTATGCTGGCAAGCTATCCCTTGCAGTGAGTCCACGAGTCTCCAGAAGCTTTAGAGCCTTTTCCTTTTGGATAACAGAAAATTAATATGACAATTCTCTCTGTATGACAATCTGCAATAGCGCAGCTAAAATAATTACTACTGTGAAATAAAGTATTAGAGATAATTGAGAACCAGGTTATTGTTGACAGGATTATAAAGATAAGATGCCATTATAAGAGAAACATGTGTTTACTATAATACCTGCCCAGTTAAGCACACGAGGTTCTGAACGAGTTGATACTTTCTCCTAGAAGCATCCCACTTGATAACTTGCTCTTATAACAGTAGGCTTGGCATTGAGTCTAGTGATATTGAACAAACACAAGGGTCTCATGGAAAAAGAGAACCCTCACAACCTAAGATATAAGCTAATTCTTACGATGACAACAAATAGCATCCACATAAGTCCGCAACAAAATTCATCATCAGCTTCCATTGATTTTCACTCTAACATCACATTCTCTCCACATTATTTTTATGCTCACTTGACACTACAAATACTCCACAACAAACTTGCAGATGGAGTGCACAATATATACAAGATATGGACACAGACAAAACTGCTATAAAACAAATTATGTTTAACCAGAAACAAAAAAATATTCCCAAGTTCGGGTATGAGTTTCATTCCAGAATCGGAACTACAGCTATTCTTACAAAATCGTAACATTTATCTGATGACTACAAGAAATACCTAAGACCTCAGTTCCGAAAGCCTTTGTCTAACAGTACAAGCAAGCTTCCATTCACCGATGCTAATAAGACGCTCGACCACTTTTTGCCTAACCTTGATATATGGTATTAACCCTCTATCAGTCATTCTCATCACCATCTTCCCTGCCAAAATGTATTCCCTAACCTCTAGACAACCCTCGACTACTACCTCATAGCTCTCAAATTCCACAGGGTAATCTCGACTTTCTACAAACTCGATCATCTCAATGGCTTTCCAAATTTCCCTATTGGCTCTCAAAGCTGAAGTTACTTTTGTCAGCATCCCTTTCGGTGGGGAAATTCCAGCTTTGCTCACCATCTCTTTGACAATCTTAACCACATCGCTAGTCTTTCTAGCCAAACACAATGAATTAATCACCGCCCCATAACTTTCCACATCAGGTATACAGCCAGCTGCACCCATTTCCTCAACAACTTTAATCGCCTCATCCAACTTATCAACAACACAGAGAGAGGACACTAAATAATTGCAGGTTCCAGTATCAGGACTATATCCAATCAGTTTCATCTCATTAATAATATCTGCAACAGACTGGGATCCTCGTCGCCGTTCAAGCCAAGCATCAGACAGAAGGAGGTGAGTCTGAGGATTAGGAAGACAGCCAGAACGAAGAGTGCGTTGGAGGATTGCGAAAGACAAAGGAAGCGGATCAGAACTCTGAAGGCAGTAAGTAAGGAGACTGGAGTAGACAATCTTGGGCAGCGAACGAGGTCTCACGGGCACAAAACTTTGGAGGATTTCGTCAATGATTCGGATTCTATGATGATGTTGGAAAGCAGAGAGAAAAGAGAATAACATTGAGTTTTGGTAGGGTTCTTTGAGTGAAACAACAAGGTCAGGGATACGAAGATACTCCTTTGTTTCAACAGCACATTTTATAGCCTTTTCAACCGCTTCAAAGGAAGAGATTGACCGAGAAAACGGAATGCAAGCATCAAAGGACCGAGAATAAGCAAGAGGTTTCCGCAGATGAGTTAAGCGAATTGCCATTTCCTATTCCCAGAGACCTGATCGACTATAAATTCATTAACTTGGCATCAGAAAGAAAAAAAGCCTCCTTTCCTGTCGTAAACCTGGAAAATAAACATAAAGTAACACCTTGAATCATTCAACTAATCAATTCAAAGCTCTCAACTAACGTAGATGACGGTGATCGAAAGAGTAATGTTCAATTAACCCCAAAAGGATCTTCTTTTAGTGGCAAAAAATATATTTTCTGCAAATCGGGAGTTTGGGGAAATCATAAAAAAGTCATACCTGAATGCTTTTAAGAAAAATTCAAGCTAATCCCAGGAGGAAATTATCAGGTAACTGGAGAGGGAGCTGGGAAGAACGAGATTTTCCTTCACAGGGGAATATCATCGAACAACTGGACGGCAAGATGTGGAGAACATAATTTCATTGAACAGACAATCACTTGAGGTTTAGTAAATCGGATCAAACTGAAGCACCCATGAGCTTCGATCGAACACGTCCTTCACAGATTGATATGTAGCAGAATGGTGGTGGTGTGAAGACAGATGGGGAAAGAAGGAATCTTTAGAGTTAGACTTGCGTTTTGATTCCAACGATATATCAGGGGCCTCTGTTGTGTTTTGGGGTTTTACGTGTTTTTAAACCTAACCGGATATATCCAAATGGTTTTACGTTGAACCGGAAATTGGTCGGTTCAGCCACTTATATTTCAGAGTGGATCTAGATATCGTAAACAAAATTTCATCCTATTAAAAAAAATGTCAAATTTAATAGGCACCAACTAATAATAATTATAGGACTATTTTTCGGGTCTAAAACCATTAAACGTCCATTACATAATGCATACTCATAAAACATAAGAAAAAAAAAAAAAAACTAGCTCTAAACAGTTATGCCGTAAGCAACTAATAACATGATTCGTACCGACTAGAGCTTAACAATTAAACATTATAGTTACTTAGAGTGGGAGATAATGTTTGTTTAAAACCACTAATCACTGCATAACATTGTTGCCTTTGATCTTGCTTTAAATTTTCCCAACCACCTTGCACATTTCTCGATGTATATCCACCGTTAACAATCTCCCGATTCACACCAACACCATTGTTGTTAACACTAAACCCTCCCGATCCAATCGAATTCATAGCTAATCCATTCGTGTTGTTGTTGTTATTGTTATTGTTGAATACGCGTTGATTATTGTCCCAACCAAGGAGAGGTTGATTATGAACCAAGCTTTTGTATAACTTGAGCTCTTCACAAATCCTCCTATACTCTCCATAGGAACCAAGGACCGGATCTTTCTGTCTCCATAGAGCTTCCCATGTCAAAGAATCAGACAGCTTGGTACGGTCCTCTTCACGTACGGTCCGTACCATTTTTTGTACGTTACTGACACCGAAGACCTTGTGCACGGCCTGAAACTCTTTGGTTTTGCGGGCCGGGAAATACGGCGATAAGATACATTCGTTGTTGCATTTCTTCCTTTGATGTTTGCATGAAGCACAAGCTTGATGCGACGATGAGTTATTGGAGATGTTGTTGGTGGTGGTAGTGGTAGTGTTAGAGTTCCTTTGCATCATGTCATGTCCCTAGTAACGGAAACTTAAAATTATAATACAAATATACATGTTATTGATCGATAAGGTTAAGACATTATCTCAAAAAGTTAAAAGAGAATCGACTAGATCGTTAATCTAGGGTTGGTAAGTCTTTTAAACCAATTAATCTAAAAGAGAATCGACTAGATCGTTAATCTAGGGTTTGGTAAGTCTTTTAAACCAATTAATCTTTTGACGATTAATTTGATATAGATTCTAACGTAATTTTTTGGAAATTAGTATTCACATGGTATAGAAGAAGTTTAAACTTTGTTTTTGTTATTAAAAAGTGTACACTATAAATTTAGAGAAATGTTCGATTGATAACCTTTTCCTAAGTAATGATGGTAAAGCCGATTTTTGGATTTAGCAATAAAGTTAACATGTATATTGACTTTAAGGTTTAACACGGCTGAAAAACCTTCATTCTACAAATTTTTTTAGTACAACTATATGTAATATATATGCGGGATTGAATTCAAATGTGATACAATAATGTCATTAACACGAAATACTAGACTACAAATCTTGTTTTTTCTACAATAATACTTGAGTGAAAGATATCTACTATAATTTATGTTTTCGTATAAAAAATTGTTTGAATAACCTATAGTTTCTAAATTATAAATAACTAGTGGCCCATGACTTAATATATGAAGTTAGTTCGAAAAAGGAACATTTTCAGATCAGATAAAAATATATATAGAACATAGCATATACACATACCGTAATAGAAACAAAGGAGTCGGAATATATAGATTAATTTAACGAAAGCTAATATGCTAATCACAAACACGTGTTTCTACATGAACATGAATATGCAATATGGTCTGCAACCAGTCCTAACATATTAAGAGAGGACAATGTACAAAATATTTGGGAAGTATGACAAATATTTCATATTAGTGCTAATAATTTATGGAATCACATCTATGTATGTATACATGCATGGATCTGGTAGACTAATTGAAGCATTATAAAATCTCCACACTCCGTATATATTCACAATTGGCAAGGAAATAAGAGGAAACAAAATCTTAGAAGAAAAAGAGTTTAAACATAAGAGAAGGGCCATACAAACCTCTTGCCTCTTTTATTTTCCTTCATTTGTGGGTTAATAGCAATTGGAGATATGGGTTTATATTAATAATAAGGGATATTGGTTAATGAATATTATTTATTATTTGTTATTAATTTTTGGAAAAAGAAAGAAGAATAATGGTGCACAAAGGGTTTGTCTAATGAACATGAAAAGATTGGTTGGTTAATGAAAGAAAAAGGTGTTTGGATGAAGGGTCGATTATGAGTTTTTAGGTTGCTCATGACAAAAGACAATAACAACTAGGAAATCAATAAACAAAACGAATTTTTGCTTTATATTTGATTTAAAAATATATATATTAGGAAAACAATATGATTTCAATAAGTTATTATTTTTTCCAGCATCTTGGATGAAAATGTGAGGAAATAAAGAATATTAGAATGTTAGAAATAAATCTATATATTAAATTTTGTGGTGGCGACAATATTTAAGTTTTTTTTCTACATAGACAAGGAAATAACGATAACGATTATTTCTGATGAATCATATTTATATTAATTTTTAATTATTGTTTTGAAGTTTATTTTGAGTTTTTTTTTAAATTAAAGAGTGTTTTTAGTGTTTTTTAATTATTTATCAAGTGTTGACAAGTTTTGAAAAGTTTTGGAGAAAATAGAGAGTTTTTGGATGATTGGAAATGCAAAGCTGTGTAGAAACATCAAATGTTTGGCCTCCGATGGAAGAATTCTTACCGTTAGATCTTTCTCATCTTTGGACACAAGATAGAGGAGAATGTTAGCTTTCATTTCCAAGTGAAATCGAGGAAATCCAATGGTGCGATCAAAAGTCATGGCCAATATAGCAATCGGTTACACCTTGTAACCGATATATACAGAAGACCAGAAATACCGATCGGTGTATTATTCATACGATCGGGATGCGAGTTACGAAATTTTATTTTTCTATTTTCTAAGGTTTTTCCCTTGTACTATATACATGTATTTTACGCCCACATCGAATGGAGACGATTTTGTGTGTGATTCTGCTTAGTTTAGGGTGTTACTTTGAGATTTCATTATTTGTAGAGATTTCTCTCAACCCTTTGATATTCTATAGCAAAATTATCATGTCTTCTTCTCTTTTATCTTGTTGTTCTTCTGTTTCTATGGTCGAATAGTTTTCCAATTGGGTTTAAGGATTTCTAAGGGGATTTCATGTTGATTGATTGTTAGGGTGTTAGATTTGGATTGATTCTTTTGGCTCTTCATCTATGATTGTTCTTATTGCTTAATCTAGACTGGTCACCTAGATTTTGATCTTAGGTTTAATTTATCGTGGCATCAAAAGTGTTGTTGAATTGCTTGAAAGAACATAGGTGAGCAAAATTTCCTTAGCCAACCAATAGTTGAAGTTAAGGTGTTTTGTGAACATATCAAACTCGACGTTAATGCGTGCTCGAATTTCTATTGACAAATGACCGTTTAATTCTTAGGAATTTCATTGCATAGATAATTATTTCGTATGAAAGTAAGATAACTTTATATTCGTGTTCTAAGTTCAAAAAAGGTTTTTAATGCAATCATATTTAATTGTCTCTTCTGTTGTCATGAACCCTGATGATTCTCTTTGCCCAATGTCTTTTACCTATTGATTTACAAATATTTTATTTTATATTATTTTCTGTTAATATCGAGTTTCTGACAAAAACTCATTTTGCATCCACTTAATCTAAACTGACATAGTTCATCGTGTGCTCACTTGGTTCATGTGGATTCGATCACAAAGTACTACTGTGATTGTTACTGTGCACTTGCAGTATTAATTGGGTTAAAACCTGTTGCGTAACAAGTTTTTGGCATTGTTACCGAGGACCAATTAACGAGTGCTTTTGAATTATTAGTTTAGATTTCATCTAAAAGTTTTTTTTATTTTTACTAATTATTTTTATTTTCTTCTTTTTGTGTGTTTCTGGATGCAAGCAAAAATGAATGCTCAAGGAATTGTGGATCCTTATGCTGCAGCTTGTAATCGGCAGCTCCTCCTTGATGTAGCTCGTAATCGGCTAAACTTACCACTTCCACAATTGATCGGTATACATCCTCCACCTATCGGTGAAAATCTTCCTCCAGAATTGATCGGTAACAGACATGCACTGATCGGTATTGTGCCTGAGAATTTGCAATCAGAAGCGGATCGACAGCAGATACTGGGAGAGTACAACATACCTAACCGGTTCTATGCTAATAGAGCCACGATTCTACTTTCAGTCCCTCATAGACACGACTACGAGATCAAACCTCAGCTCATCGGTCTTGTGAAGAAAAATATCTTCAATGGCCATTCTTCGGAAAATCGTATGGATCACGTGCAGCAGTTTGAAGACTTGTGTGGCACAACCAAGGCTAATGGAGTACCCGAAGACTACTTGAAGTTAACACTTTTCAAGTTTTCGTTGGGAGACAAAGCAACAAGGTGGTTGAGGCTCCTAGCTCCTGGATCGATCATGACATGGGAGTAGTGTAGGGATTTGTTTATCAACCATTTCTACCCAGAGTCGAAAACCATTGGGGCGAGGAACAAAATCTCGACATTTATGAGAGGAGGACAAGAATCGTTCTTTGAGACTTGGGATCGCTTTAGAGGATACTTGAAAGATTGTCCTCATCATGGATTCTCTGATGACAGCTTGATGAACATCTTCTACGATGGAGTTGGGGAGAAGTATAAGATTGCTCTTGACATTGCAAGCAAATGTGACTTTTCTACTAACACTGCGGGATAAACTAAAACTCTAATCAACAATTTGGCTGCTAGCAAATTTGGCTGTTAGCAAATTTGGCTACTATCAACAATTTGGCTGCTAGCAACAAATGTGATCTTTGAATGTGAGTCAGTAAATGTGTGAATCAGTGAATGTGTTATCATTTTTAATGTTGTAATTGTTCTCAGATTAACCATAAAACATTGAAACATGAAACTGAAACATTTTGGAGGTAAACTTAGTGTAGTTGGTCTAAGTCAAGTGGGAGTGTAAATGAAATACTATGACTTTGAGAGTGGTTTTAAGTATGATTATGACTTTAAGAATGAGTGGTTTGTTTTGTCTAAGTCAAAGACTATGACTTTCAGAGTGGTTAAGTATGACATTAAGTAATAAGTATGAGTGGTTTTAAGTGACTAGAAACTCAAAAAAAAACCTGGAACATGACAATTAAATCAAACATGAAAAAATGTAATAAAAAAACTGAAACATTGAAATCAAACCAGAAACAGTGTTAAACACTGAATTTTTAACTCAAACATTCAAAGTCTGAAACACTTGAACCAAAGCTGAAACTGAAACTCAAACACTTAAAGTCTGAAACCAAAACTAAATCTCAAAGTCATACTTAAACTCAAACTGAATTCAACTAAAACCTGAAACTGAAGTACCAAACTGAAACTCAAGCTATTTTTTCATCAATTAAGCTTCATCATCACAATTGATTGGAAAGAAGGTAGTGTTTCATCTTCACCATTAAAGTCTTCGTCCGCCTCTACCAATTTAAAATAAAAACAAAGTTGATACACAATTTAAGATTGTGTAATTGAAAAACTTATGAAACATTATTTGTTTACCGTTTTCATATGCTTCAAAACTTTTTAACCAATTGCGGTTGCATATTAATGCTTGGACATTTTTTGGGAGGAGACAGCTTCTATACTTGCTTAAAATTCGAGTTCCAATGCTAAAAGAGGATTCATCGGCTACTGTTGTGATTGAAATACTAAGAAGGTCACACACCATGTAAACCAATTCTCCATAGCGCTGAGTTATCTTTTCAATACTTTAGAATATCTAAACTCTCAAAATTCTTCATGTCTAATGTCATTCATCAAGATACATTTGTAAAGAAGACTTTCCACTACCAACAACATTCTCTTTGTGAAAGGCTAAGATTTCATGCATAAGAAACAGTAAGAACTAAAAAAACACCTTAAGAAAACACTAAGAAAACCTGCAATTTCATTAAACAAAACGTCCAATTTATAAAGAACTAAGAGACATAGAACTTTAAAACCAAAACTTGCAATTTCATTAAACAAAACGTCCAATTTGTAAAGAATATAGAGACAGAACTTTAAAACCAAAACCTGCAATTTTAAAAACCAGAACCTGAAACTTCAAAACCAAAACCTGCAATTTTAAAAACCAGAACCTGAAACTTCAAAACCAAAACCTGCAATTTTGTAAAACCAGAACCTGCAATTTTAAAAACCAAAACCTGAAACTTCAAAACCAAAACTTGCAGTTTTAAAAACCAAAACCTGAAAGTTTTCAAAACAAAACAAGAAAATTCAAAACCTTTAAAAACCAAAATCTGAAAGTTTTCAAAACAAAATCTGAAAATTCAAAACTAGAACCTGCAGTTTTAAAAACCAAAACTTGAAACTGAAACTTCAAATCCATAACCTGAAACTTCAAAACCAAAACCTGCAATTTTGAAAAACCAGAACCTGAAACTTAGGAACCAAAACATGCAAACTTCAAAATCAAAACCTGAAACTTTTCAAACTAGAACCTGAAACTTCTAAATATCATAAGAAACAGAGAATTTACGAGTACTTACATCATAATTGCCAAAAGTTCCTCTTTGTCCTTCATTGTCATCTCTCCGGTGATCTGTTTCACGTGTCTCTGTAGGAGATGATACGAAAATTGACTTGTTCCCATATGATTTAAACAGAGTAGTTAGTCTACCACGTAAGTTTTCAATCTTCTTTTGACAAGAACTTCTATCAAGTTACTAAATTAAAATTGTGCAAGTATTAGCTTCAACTTTTGATCAAACACTGTAGCCATTGCAAAAATATCACTAACTCCTTCCCAATACTTATCAAACTTCTCTTTCATAGGGTAAATCATATTTCTGATAACTTCATATTTACTAAACTAATTCACTGTCAGCCAATTATTGATCTTCCAAACTTGCATGAAATACAAGTTTGAAGGTTGATATGTAGAACCTGAAATAAGAATAGTAACCTCATCAAATGGCTATAACAAATCACACATATTATTAAGTTGTTTCCATTCATTTTCTGTAGGAACTTGTAGTTTTTACCATCAATAACTTTGAGATTACCGAATGCAGCTTGATATTGGAGAGCCCTATCAAGCATCTTGTATGTTGAGTTCCATCTAGTTTTCACATCCAACAATAAACCAGCCTTATGCTTGATACCAACAAATTCCACACATTTTGCAAATAACTCACGATGTTCAAATCCTTGAATATACTTGATACTTTCCCTAATCTTATGCAACGAATTACCAATCACTGTCAGACCATCTTGAACAATGAGATTAAGAACATGTACTGCACATCTCACATGAAAATGCTTTCCTCCACGCAACAAATCATTTCGTAGCATAAGCTGATTCTTCACCATCTCTAGCATTGTATCATTGTTAGTAGCATTGTCTAAAGTGAGGGAGAACACTTTTTGATTTAATTCTCCATTCCTTCAATTTCTCAAGGATCTCCATTGTTAAATGCGTACTTGTATGTGGAGGCGGTAAAGCAAAAAATGCTAGAATTTTGTTCTTCAGTTTCCAATTTTTGTCAATGTAATGTGTTGTTAAACACATGTAACCCTCATGAGTGATTGCAAACCACAAATCAGAAGTGAGGCTGATCCTTTCAGGAAGATTAGCTAGTTCTCTTTTTAAATTCTCTGACTCATTCTCATAAAACTTGTAAACATCAGCTGTCGTTGTATTCCAGCAGATAAACTTCACATCTTCATTCAAGTACTTCCAAACTGATCTTACTTTCCCAAACTCAACACAAGAAAATGAGAGATCATGTTGAGTGATACATTTAGCTATCATTTCACGAAAAACCATATGATCTATCTTCCTAGCTTGCAACATTGCCCTTAAATGACGTATGTATGAATTTGTATCGTTTTTGTGTGGATTATATGCATAATCGTTCTTACAATGCTCTTTCTTCACTCTTTCCCTTGTTATCTTTCTTAATAATCACTGTAAAGTGTTTCCACACGTCTGAATACTTCCTTCTCTTCTTCTGTGGTGGTGACTTTTCTTTGTCATCATCATCATCATCATTATCATCATCATCGTCAATCTCAATGGATGACCTTTTACAAGGTTTAGATCCTCCTGCTTCATCAGACTGCCTTCTCGTCTTCTGTGGTAGTGACTTTTCTTTGACATCTGCATCATCATCGTTAACCTCAATGGATGGCCTTTTACAAGGTTTAGATCATTTAGCTCCATCAAACGTCCCTCGCTCGTTTTCAGCATTTGCAGCATCAACAACTCTCTGAGATTCCAAGTCTATCGATCTAAAATCGCAAGAACCACGTGACTCCTAACACAAAACAAAAACTATTACTTTTAAGTTTTAACACGACTAAAAATTAAATCATCTAAACACTAACTTAGTAATTTACCATTACAAAATTCTGGTTCTGGTTGAACTTGGCTGTGTGAAGATTATATTGAATCGATTTTGTGAATCTGTGATGGATGATGAATGATATAAGCCTCTGAGAGTCTGAGTCGTGAAATTGGGATTACTCCTATCCTTTGAGTGTCTGAGTCGCGTGACTCTTCGCTTTCCTTGTAACACAATAAAAAAATTTCAATTCTGTAGGGTTTTAGATTTTAGGTTGAATTTAACTTAAACAGAAAATTAGAAGACCTCTATGAGAGACAAAAGATTTCAATTTGGCGGACCAACCAGCAAAACCGCAACGGATTAATCCGCTAAACTTGTGTTCCGCATGGACCATGCCCGCTATGTCCACCTTTTTATGGGCAAACTTATAAGCATTCAGCCTCGTCCCGTATTGGTACTAATTAGGCCATGCCCATGGACTTTAGGTCCGTTTGTTAGCTCTACTGCTAATTGTGCTGCTAAATTGAGATATATACTAAATTTTCATGATTTATCTCTTTATTATTATGTCATGTCTTTTTTCCGTGTTCAATATAAGATACTATTGTTTTACGCAAGAGCCATGATACTATGAAAATTTTTATGTTAATCTATAAAACTTTTTAAAAATTTTAAAACTACGATGATATATATTACTTATTGTGTTTCAAAATATAAAATATTTAATTAAAAACTATACATAATTTATTGTTTAATATTTGATTTAAGAAACTTTAACTAACAATATAAAACATTACATAATAAAAATAATCATATAATATCAAATATATTTAAAATTTATATAGAAATGTGAGAACATTTTAAATTTTGAAACAAAATAAAAATTTTAAAAAATTCTATATGGAAATCATAAATTTTTTAATATGCACCAATGAAACAAAATGTCAATGCAATCGATGTGTCGGAACTTTTTTTTTTTTTTTTTTTGTCAACAGTTTCAATTAAAAGAATCACAAAGTCCAGTGAAGGGGAATGTTGTTTACAAAGGTGATAAGCTGCGGTTCGACACGAACTTGCCGTGCTAACGAGTCCGCTTTTCCATTATCCTTACGACTAATTAATATGAGAGCAAAATAGTCGAACTCGTCCTTATCCGTGTTGATAGCTTCGAGGTAAGATGAGAAGGCTGGCCAGTCGTCCGGAGAAGTCACCATCTTCACCATATCGGAACAGTCTGTTGAGAACACCACTTCTCGTTTGTCTTGACCAATCATGCATCTCATTGCCCATACTAGAGCTTCAACCTCTGAATGTAAGGAATTCAAACTCTTGTAGATGTGTCGGAACTTATAGTAGAAAATGATTGTGTGGAGACTAGGTTTACAACGATTGAGAGATAACTAATTTCATAACTGATCATATGCACCTGAGAGAGAATCAAAATCAAGATCACTTTTAATTTCTTGGTTCTTTTTTATGACCGGTCGTTTTAGAAACTTTACAAAACCAAAAAAAAAGACGTTGACCGATCGATGAATAAATAAATGATAAACGGCTGAGATTGAACGGCGGTAATGATAAGGACATTATCCGAATTAAAACCAGTTCGTACTTCCCTAGGAGAAGTGTCATGGTCTCCAAGGGTATTTATGTAATCTCCTAACCGTTACTATTGATTTTATAAAAAAGGAAACTATCGTTGAAGCTTCTTCATCTTCTTCCTTAACCACAACGTTACTTTCTCGGGAAATTTTTCTTCCAGGAAAATTGAAATTGGTGTACGCAAACCCTAGAAAATGTCAGAAAATCGTGCACTTCAGCGAGCTCATGTTATCGCCAATCACATACTCCAGTCAACTCCTCCGTCTTCGAACCTCTCCCTCACGCGCGAGATATGTTTGCAATACTCTCCGCCGGAGCTCAACGAGAGCTACGGATTCGATGTCAAAGAGATGAGGAAATTGCTCGATGGACACAACGTCGTGGATCGGGACTGGATTTATGGACTCATGATGCAGAGCAATCTGTTTAATCGCAAGGAGAGAGGAGGTAAGATTTTCGTGTCGCCGGATTACAATCAGACGATGGAGCAGCAGCGCGAGATCACTATGAAGCGGATCTGGTACTTGCTCGAGAATGGGGTTTTCAAAGGATGGTTGACGGAGACAGGTCCTGAGGCCGAGCTCAGGAAATTAGCTCTGCTTGAGGTTTGCGGGATTTATGATCACTCCGTCTCCATCAAAGTTGGTGTTCATTTCTTCTTGTGGTACGTTCAAATTTACAGTTTCATAGACATATATGTCTAATTCACGTCAATCTATAATTTTTCTCATTGTGGAGATGTGCTCTGCTCGGTATAATCCGAATCTGGTATTGAAAATTATCAATTCAGCATTGGGAATATTAGTGCATTGGGGATTATTAGTGTATTGGTATAATGCTCCTTTAGAAAAGACAAGCTTGGGATTGGGCCTCGGGTTCTTAGTTTCACTATAAAGGGATGCTGAGATGAACCAATTGATTGCAAAGTTCATATGACATGATTAATTTGTGCTTTAGTCAATGAAATACGGTTATAGAAAATAATTCCTGAGATAGCCTTTTTTGCAACTCATCAAATTTGGATTTTTTATAGCCTCCTAGGGAGTAAGGGAACAGTGTAGCCTTAGAGCTATGAGTTTTTTATTTTTCTGTGATACTCAGGGGTAATGCTGTAAAGTTCTTTGGAACAAGGCGTCACCATGAAAAGTGGCTGAAAAACACCGAAGATTATGTTGTCAAGGGCTGTTTTGCAATGACTGAGCTAGGCCATGGAAGTAATGTAGGGATATTTCAGTTGTCATTTTGTCCATACGTATACTATATGTCTTAGTGAACACCTATATTAATTTCTATGTATTTCTTTTGATATAGGTACGGGGAATTGAAACAGTGACTACTTATGACCCAAGAACTGAGGAGTTTGTGATAAATACGCCTTGTGAATCTGCTCAGAAGTATTGGATCGGTGGGGCAGCTAATGTAAGTAGTTATTATACCTATCCTGAGTGTACCAAAATCCTCTTTTCTGTTTAGTTTCTCCCACTATTTATCAAATACTGACTGACGTTGAATTAAATTTTGGTTATTCAGCATGCAACCCACACAATTGTGTTTTCACAGCTTCATATTAACGGAACCAACCAGGGGGTTCATGCCTTTATCGCGCAAATTAGGGATCAAGATGGTAACATATGTCCAAACATCCGCATTGCCGACTGTGGACACAAAATTGGTTTGAATGGTGTTGACAATGGCCGAATATGGTATCCATACAACTCAACCTTATGTAATTTTACCTTATACTAAGGGTGTTTACTTCATGGAAGATTTCACTATGATTATTATAGGTTTGACAATTTTCGAATTCCAAGAGAGAATTTATTGAACGCAGTTGCTGATGTTTCGTCTGATGGGAAGTATGTTAGCGCAATTAAAGATCCTGATCAGGTAAATGCCACACCTTGGAACCATTTTTTTAGTATAAACTTTAATATACTTGTCGAGTTGCAGTGGTAATGTTTCCAATTTTATTTTCAGAGATTTGGAGCATTCATGGCCCCTTTGACCTCTGGCCGAGTCACGATTGCATCAAGTGCAATTTATTCCGCAAAGGTACAGATTTCGGTAGTTTTATTTTCATCTCTTACATAAATATTTTGTAAGATATGAACCTGACTATTTCAGGAATAAATGTAGTTGAGATTTTACTGTGGCAGGTTGGATTAGCTATTGCTATAAGGTACTCATTATCGAGAAGAGCCTTCTCTGTTACAGCCAATGGTCCTGAAGTCCTCCTTCTTGATTACCCAAGCCATCAGAGGCGACTTCTACCACTCCTAGGAAAGACGTAAGGATCTTTTTCATTTTGTAGCCATCAAGTTTTGAAGTGAGTTACCGAAAGATGTGAAAAGCATTTCATGGCAGGGACTTAGGAATTTTCCCAATTTTTTTAAGATGAGTTGTTTTCTTTAACTATATCTCATTTATCACAGATATGCTATGAGTTTTGCTGCAAATGAATTGAAGATGATTTACGTGAAGAGGACACCGGAGACCAACAAAGCCATCCACGTCGTTTCAAGTGGGTTCAAAGCTGTTCTCACCTGGCACAATATGCGAACACTTCAGGTTAAACTCAATACATTATACACATGGTTATGTGAGAAAGCTCCTATGAGCCATACTGAGGTTATTTGTTTTTGTTCTTTCTAAGGAATGTCGTGAAGCTGTCGGAGGGCAAGGTGTGAAAACAGAAAATCTAGTTGGTCAGTTGAAAGGTGAATTTGATGTGCAGACAACATTTGAGGGTGACAATAATGTATTAATGCAGCAGGTAGGCGGCAGACTATCGTGATTTGTGAACACGATCAATGCTGTAAATTTCCCTGTTTTGACCATCTTCTTATGTGAAACTTAGGTGAGCAAGGCACTTTTCGCTGAATATGTGTCGTGTAAGAAGAGAAATAAACCTTTTAAAGGATTGGGATTGGAGCACATGAACAGTTCTCGTCCTGTATTGCCAACTCAACTCACATCGTCTACCCTCAGATGTAGCCAGTTTCAGGTCATATGCCTTCTCATAAATATTTTCCCTCCTATCATATATTTAGATGAATTTTCAACTTTTTGTTAAACAATTTCTTGTATTTTGTCCCTACCAGACAAATGTGTTCTGCTTAAGAGAGCGAGATCTTCTGGAACGATTTACTTCTGAAGTTGCACAGCTTCAAGGGAGAGGAGAAAGTCGAGAGTTCTCTTTCCTCCTGGTAAGCATTTTTCTCAAATAAAATTTGCTTTCCGTTTCTATTCTCCAACCTTTAGGAATCAGTAATGGTTTTCTTCTCCTTTTCATCCGTGCTTGCAGAGTCATCAACTTGCTGAAGACTTGGGTAAAGCTTTCACAGAGAAAGCAATACTGCAAACCATTTTGGATGCTGAGGCCAAACTACCTGCTGGCTCAGTAAAGGTAAGTAAATATGATTATTATTTTTGATGTTTTGAACCTATTTAGTAGAATTATGGTTGTTTTGCTACCTAGGGATCACGGATGGTACCTCAGGCTTCCATGTCATATGATTAACGTGCAGAATAATTGAATTGAAACAATAGGTTATTGCTCGATAGCTTGTAAAATGCTGTGAGACTAGTGGGATGGTTTGCTTCTCTAGGCACAGTAGTTCATCGACTTTTAGTCACAATAGAGAAAAGCAGAGCTTTGTTTTTTGTGTAGTTTTATCTATAGACTACTACTACACTAAGAGTGCAGACTACACTACCAGAGGACTAATCTAAACTAACTACCTCCATGTATTTGATGACAGGATGTGTTGGGTCTTGTAAGATCAATTTATGCATTGATCAGCTTGGAAGAAGATCCATCGTTGCTGCGATACGGTTACCTCTCTCAGGATAATGTTGGAGATGTGAGGAGAGAAGTTTCTAAGCTCTGTGGAGAGCTTAGACCTCACGCGCTTGCACTCGTCACTTCATTCGGGATTCCAGACTCCTTCTTGAGTCCAATTGCATTCAACTGGGTCGAAGCCAACGCTTGGTCTTCAGTTTAGTTACTAGTAATAATCTCTTCCATAATTCCCACATCTCTTAAAAGTTATGTTTCCACGATATCTACAGAAGCTGTTGTAAGCTTACATAATAAAAGGGGTATGTATCCAGGGTTTTATTCTTTACTTAAACCGGTCCAAACAAAAGTTTGGTAATAATTTTTAAATTCTAATCAATAATTGTTATATGATTCTTTTTTTTCTTTTTTTTTTTTTGGTCACGAATTGTTATATGATTCTTTATTGGTTCTATTTTAAGCGTACCTGGTAAAAGTGGTTTCATGTCCGTCGTGTCTTTAATCGTCAGTGAGATGAGGCATTGCCTGAGAAGAAGAAAAAGACAAGATTCAAGATTCAAGATTCCAAGTCTATAGTCCTTCATAAACGTTTGTGTTTACATACCGTATGTCCATGCATGACGAAAAAAAATAAAAAATAAAAAAAAAATACCGTATGTCCGTGCATGCCTCGGCTCTTTCCCCTGATGATCATGTCAATAAGACAAAAAACATACTCCCACTGTATTGATGTTTTGGATATTTTTTTTTGGTTCCACAAATATGTTTTGTTATCAACATTATTATTATTTTTATTTGTGACCAGAAGGAAAAAAAGTAGAATTAATATTATTAAACTAACAAAAAATAATAAAAAATGTAAGAAATACTTTTTTTTAAATTGTGTCAAAAAACTAAAACATAAAAATAGAGGGAGTATATAATTAAAAAAAAAAAAGCATATATTATGTTTCGGGTAAGGGAACAAATTTTCTTGGACTCATCAAAGGAATCAATTACCAAAAAGCAAAAAAACTCAAAATTTGTTCTCTCCCTCTCTGGAACATCGAAATTGATGCTGTGAAAGTGAAACCCTATTCCCTGAATCCCTAGAAAATGTCGGATAATCATGCACTTCGGCGAGCCCATGTTCTCGCCAACCACATACTCCGATCACCTCCTCCGCCTTCTTCGAACCTCTCCCTCACGCGCGAGGTATCTTTGCAGTACTCTCCACCGGAGCTCAACGAGAGCTATGGATTCGAAGTCAAGAAGATGAGGAAATTACTCGACGGGCACAACTTGGAGGACAGAGACTGGCTTTATGGGCTCATGACGCAGAGTAACCTGTTTATTCGGAAGGAGATAGGAGGTAAGATTTTCGTGTCGCCGGATTACAATCAGACGATGGAGCAACAGCGCGAGATAAGTATGCGGAGGATCTTGTACTTGCTCGAGAAAGGGGTCTTTCAAGGATGGTTGACGGAGACAGGTCCTGAGGCTGAGCTCAAGAAGTTTGCTCTGTACGAAGTTTGCGGGATTTATGATTACTCCCTCTCCGCCAAACTCGGTGTTCATTTCTTATTATGGTATGGTCAAAACTACATCTTTATATTCACACATATGCCTAGTACCCATCATTTTGGAGATGTGCTCTGCTCTATAATGTGGTATTGAAAACAATTTCTAAATGAGAGATTTGGGAGATTCACCATGATTAAGTTCAGGGGTAATGCTGTTAAGTTCTTTGGGACAAAGCGTCACCATGAAAAGTGGCTGAAAGACACCGAAGATTATGTTGTCAAGGGCTGCTTTGCAATGACTGAGTTGGGCCATGGAACTAATGTAGGAGTATATTCAGTGTCATTTTCCACATATCTAAACTATTATGTGTTGGTGATCTTTGATTCTTTTGATTTATTGGCTTTCAGGTTAGGGGAATTGAAACAGTGACTACTTATGACCAAAGTACTGAGGAGTTTGTAATAAATACTCCTTGTGAATCTGCTCAGAAGTATTGGATCGGTGAGGCAGCTAACGTAAGTAGTCACTATGCTTAACTTTTTTTTGTCTCCACTGATCTCTCATATACTGACTTTGTGATATACTTTTGGTTGTTCAGCATGCAACCCATGCAATTGTGATTTCACAGCTTAATATAAACGGAACCAACCAGGGGGTTCATGTCTTTATTGCTCAAATCAGAGATCAAGATGGCAACATATGTCCAAACGTCCGCATTGCCGACTGTGGACATAAAATTGGTTTAAATGGTGTTGACAATGGCCGAATATGGTATTCATACAACTCAACCTTATGTAATTTTACCTTATACTAAGGGTGTTTACTTCATGGAAGATTTCACTATGATTATTATAGGTTTGACAATTTTCGAATTCCAAGAGAGAATTTATTGAACGCAGTTGCTGATGTTTCGTCTGATGGGGAGTATGTTAGCGCAATTAAAGATCCTGATCAGGTAAATGCATCACCTTGGAACCATTTTTAGGATAAACTTTACTATACTTGTCGAGTTGCAGTGGCAATGTTTCCAATTATTGTTTCAGAGATTTGGAGCATTCTTGGCCCCTTTGACCTCTGGCCGTGTTACGATTGCCTCAAGTGCAATTTATTCTGCAAAGGTATCTCCTTACATAAATCTTTTGTGAGATATCAACTTGAATATCTCCGGACTAAGTGTTACTGATTAAGATTCTTACTATGGCAGCTCGGATTGGCTGTTGCTATAAGGTACTCACTATCGAGAAGAG
This sequence comes from Turritis glabra, assembly GCA_900406565.1. NCBI lineage: Eukaryota > Viridiplantae > Streptophyta > Magnoliopsida > Brassicales > Brassicaceae > Turritis > Turritis glabra. Next base: position 11,310,248 of record OVBN01000030.1, on the reverse strand, counting down.
CCTTCTCTGTTGCAGCCAATGGTCCTGAAGTCCTCCTTCTTGATTATCCAAGCCATCAAAGACGACTTTTACCACTCCTAGCAAAGACGTAAGGATCTTTCTGACCTTTATATTTTCCCTCTCAGAAGATATGTGCTAAATCGTTTATCAAAATAAAAATGATATGTGCTAAATCTATACTATTAAGATAATACACTCAGCACTCAGCAGGTTGATATTTCCTCCATTCTGTCTTATTTCTGTCAAAATTGAGACTAAGGGTCAAATAGTACACCTACTGTAACTCACGAAGTGAAAAGCATTTCATTGCTTGGGTGTGGGATTATAAGATGGACTATCATTTTTAACTGAATCTTATGTACCCTAGATATGCTATGAGTTTTGCTGTAAATGACTTGAAGATGATTTACGTGAAGAGGACACCCAAGACTAACAAAGCCATCCATGTCGTTTCAAGTGGGTTCAAAGCTGTTCTCACTTGGCACAATATGCGAACGCTTCAGGTGAGAACCAATACTTTTTAAGCATTTATATGTGAGAAAACTTCTATGAGCCATACAGATGTTTTCTTTTTTCTTGGTTCTTTTTAAGGAATGTCGTGAAGCTGTTGGAGGGCAAGGTGTGAAAACAGAAAACCGGGTTGGTCATTTAAAAGGCGAATATGATGTGCAGACTACATTTGAGGGTGACAATAATGTACTGATGCAGCTGGTAGGCTAAGGAACAATCAATGCTGTAAGTTTCTTTGTTTTGACAATACAATGTGACTCATCCGTTCTTACGTGGAACTTAGGTGAGCAAGGCACTTTTTGCTGAGTATGTATCGTGTAAGAAGAGAAATAAACCCTTTAAAGGGTTGGGATTGGAGCACATGAACAGTCCACGTCCTGTATTGCCGACTCAACTCACATCATCTACCCTCAGATGCAGCCACTTCCAGGTCATATATATTTTCCCTTTCATCGTTTATTTAGATGAACTCAACTTTTTGTTGAACATCTCGTGTATTTTGTCCCTGCCAGAAAAATGTGTTCTGTTTAAGAGAGCGAGATCTTCTAGAACGGTTTACTTCTCAAGCTGCACCGCTTCAAGGGATGGGAGAAAGCAGAGAGTTCTCTTTCCTCCTGGTTAGCATTTCTTTTCACATAACCTTTATTTCCGTTCCTCATATACATATAGTAATGGTTTTTGGCTCCTCCTCCAGAATCATCAACTTGGTGAAGACCTAAGTAAAGCTTTTACAGAAAAAGCAATACTGCAAACCGTTTTGGATGCTGAGGCCAAACTGCCTCCAGGCTCAGTTAAGGTGAGCTGTCAATTAGTTAAATGATGGTTGTTATTTCTTCTAGCTAGGAGTCACCTTAAGTTTTCGTATCATGTGATTTACTTTTGGGATAATTGATTATAGTCAAGGAAATGTAGCAAATGTTTCCCTTTTCTTCATGGGAGCTTTAAATCTAGGACAAAGTGTTTGAAAATGATTCTATAAACCTGATGTCATGTGAAAGCTTTGTTCTTTATGTAGTTTTTCTGTAGACTATACACTAAAAGAGAAGACTAGCAGAGGAACTTAACCTACTACCTCCATGTATTTTGATGACAGGATGTGTTGGGTCTAGTAAGATCAATGTACGCATTGATCAGCTTGGAAGAAGATCCATCGTTGCTGAGATACGGTTACCTCTCTCGGGATAATGTTGGAGATGTGAGGAGAGAGGTTTCTAAGCTCTGTGAAGAGCTTAGACCTCACGCTCTTGCACTCGTGGCTTCAATCGGGATTCCAGATGCGTTCTTAAGTCCAATTGCATTCAACTGGGTCGAAGCCAACGCTTGGTCTTCAGTTTAGTTACTAGGAACAATCTCTTCCACAGTTCCAATATTTCTATTTGAATCTGTCGTATAACAAAAGGGCTATGTTATGTAAGATCAAGTTTTGTGATTAACAAGAATCACAACACCCAGATTTGGGACTATAATAGTTCTCCTTCCTTATGTGATTCGTTTGATAAGACTCGCCTGCTTATACGAAAATATGGACTACAGTGAGGGGTAGTTCCGTCTTTTACCACGGAAATAACAAACTCTTTTTATATCTGATTTTGAACTTCACACACAAGACACCAACACCGCTAGTGCTAAACCAAATATCCCAAGGGAGACGAAGAAGAATGAAGTTTGGAGGAGAGAAGAAGATGACTCTGGAAGAATACGTTGACTTCTTCACGTCTGGGAGGTCCGTCGACTTCACCATCCCTTACCTCAATCAGGTTTCCTTCAAATCGATTTCTCCTTCTCTCATAATATCTGATGATTCTCCTCTTCAGTCACTTCCTCTAATCTTCTGACTCCTTTTTTTTTTTTAAATTTTCTCTGTAGATCATTCATATGCACGGTTTCCGAAAGCTCCACAAAGCTCATAAGGTAACAAATCACCACCGATCATCATCTCTTACAATTTCGTTGTTTGAATCCGTAGAAATTGCGGTGGAGCTTTTACGGAAACTGCCGATGAAATTTTGGTTGAATCGATTTCGAAACTTTGAAAAATCAGATTTATTCCGTTGATTTTGGTTGTGTTTCTGCTCCAAAATCGATTGGGATGTTTTGTTACCAGAGAATTGTAGGCGAAGCCGTGGGCGCACTGGATCTAATTGATCCATCTCGCTCAACTCTGAAGCAAACCGCAGTCTCGTCGTCGCCATCGTCTTCCCTAACCCTCGACGAAGTGATAACCGACATCGAAGCTCTGAAATGGCAGGAGTGTTGTTTCACCTCGCTCCAGATCATCAATTCCGAGGAAATTACTCGAGCAGCGCCCAAACAGAATCAGAAATCGAACAAGAGAAAGAAAGCCACGAAACCTGGTGTTGAGAATGGCACCACCGCAATGATCTCATTCCCAGCTTTGCCGAGAAAGGTTAGAACCAAAAAGACGATGAAGAGCATCACATTTCTGAATGAAGCTGCAGCACCAAAACCACTCTCTGACAACAATCTCCCATCAAGGTTTACTACTATTCCATAATCTCTCTTACCTTTCAACAAATTACTCTTTTATATATTCGATTGTTGAATTTTAGGTCCATTTGGTATTACTACGTTATGCTAGCAAAGATTTTAAGAGTATAAATGAGTAACAGAATCATTAACCAAATTGAGCTTATATACATTACATAACCTCAAAAAAAAAAAAAAAAAAAGAAAAAAAAAAAAAAGAACATAGTACATCAACAAAGCCATAAAAGCAAGTACATAATTTGTTTGGCTTGTTAACTTATTATGATTGCATACTCAGGTTCATACATATATAAAAAGAGTCGAGAATAAGAAATCACATAATAGAACAAGCGTTAGGATTCTCATCACTAAACTTAGAACCAGTCTGGTGGCTGAAGATTGAGGCGTGAACCGGGTGGTGCCGGTAAGACGAATAATCATTGCTATCGTAACCATGCTTGTAATAGTTGTAAGAAGAAGTCGGGACCGGCGCGGCATGGTTGATTGGGCCGTTGCAGCCGTGAGGGTTGTAGAAGTAGCCACCGTTACTACTGCTTCCGCCTCCGAGGTCAGGGTTATAAGGAAGCTGCCATAGCTCAGCTCGCCGACCCGTTTTTCTCACTTTCTTCAGAACCTTCTTCTGATCGGCGTAGCCTGTCACCGTCACTTTCTGCTGCACCATGTCGATTTCTACCTCATCCACTCCTGTTTTCATTAATTCAACAAAAGTTATTGCTATCTAGTTTATGATTTACACACAATATATAAAGCAATTTGCAAGAGATATATCAATGATGGTTCACCTCTCATCTTTTGAAGGGCATTTTTAACTCTGCTTTCGCATCCCACACAATCCATGTGAACTCTCATCTCAATAGTCTGAAGATGGATATCAGAGATTGTTAAAATTCATTTATGTACAAGAAAAACTAAAACAGCATCGATCCATGCAAGCAAACATATATGAATTAGAAATATTTATCATCTTTTAATAAATAATACCAAAAGAAATTTTCTTACCGTCATCTTGAACTTTTGTTAGTCAGATAAAAAAATTTGAAGTTTACGATGACTATTGATCAATGGATGGCATTGGCATGTGTGATATATATAGTGTTCCTTGCTCTTCAAGCTTACGAACCCCTTTTCTTGATTTTTAATTATCAGTTTTCTACGTTAAAACCATTTAATAATTTGGGGACCATATAAGAAATAAGGTATTATTTTTTGCACCGACTTTTTATTTGTAAAGCGTGTAGAGATGAGTTGGGAAGAGGTTGCTTCAGATGGGTCATCCACAACGGAAACTTACTGTAGTTTCAATATTTATATTTCCGGCCTTTCATGTAGCTTCAAATTTCAATATTTTGAATTTATCACATTTTAAAGTTGATCCACAGATTATTCAAAAATAGATACTAGAGTCATATTTTGGTTATCATTCTATTTAGAGGTTTCAAAAGAAAATGAAAGTTTTTCGTGAGGTAATTTTATTTGTGCGGGGTGTTGATCGTTGAGTGGTCTTATTGGAACGTCATAAGTTTAATTGTATGGTCAACAATATTTTAGCCTTACAATTTAAGAAAAATCAAATGATCGTTGACCTTTATTGGTTGTAAATGTGAATTAACGTACTTATGGAATCAATTGAATTTAAACTTGGGAGCAAATTAAGGGGGGGTTATTGAACGTAGGATTTTAATTGAATCTGAAAGAATTTAGAATTCTATTTAAATCTAGTGTTATTCAATTTATTGGTTTTAGAATTCTATTAAATTATATTGTTATTCAATTGATTGGTTTTAGAATTCTATTAAATTCTATTGTTATTCAATATTAAGATTGTTTTAATGGCAATGTGATTTGATTAGAATTTAATAGAAATCAAAGACATAAACGTGAATAAACAAATCTCACCTTTTATGGTGTGATTTGGATATAATTTGTCAAATACTTTAAAATCTTTTAGTTTTCTATTCATTTTAATTATTTTAAATTCAATTATCCAATACCTCCTCCTAAGTATGGACGAATGATACTTAGTGCTCAGCGACCGAAACTGACGGATCTGGTCCATATTAGCCGACCAATTATTGATCACAACAAAAATAATTAGTGCTTAATCGAACCGAAGTTATATGCTGAACCGGTTTAGAAGGGTTCAAGTTCTGGTTAAATGTGGCTTTCAAGTTCGAGGTCAGGATTGAGACCTGCGGATCACGAAAAACTGTCTTTCTTCGACTCGTTAAAGTCGCTAAAGTGTTTTCTTGTTCTTTGTTTACAATGGAAATTAGGCAACGGTCTTAGGTGTCGTACGAGGATAAAGGTCAAATAAATCTTTGGTATAGATCTTGTCATCACAAGATTTAAGAGTGGTTTGGTGTATGTAGTTTGAGAATTCGGTATCACATTGAGTGTGCTAGTGACATAACTGGCCTTGCATTTTGGTGAAGCCCAAACCTATTTGTAGCCTTACTGTATATTCATTAATGCTCCCTTAGGTTTTTTTTTTCTTTTTCATTTTCATTCAAAACCCAGAAGAGTAAACTACAAGGCAAATACTCGTAATATTGGATTTATTTGTTGTCATGTTTCGTATGTGTAACAAAATTGTGTACCTTGAACCGTTCAAAATTGTTGGTGTTTATTTACATAACATATTGTAGTTTACGTAAAATATTGGTGGAAATGAGTTATATTTATGTAAATACCATTTACTTGTGTAAACTACATAACATCTCTTGAATTACGTATTCCTTGACTTACGTCTGTGCCGATTAGAAAAGCAATGATTGATATAAGAGAGGCTTCGCTTGGAGTAAGCACCTCTCTTGGACTAGTATTTAAAGACGTCACGTTGTAGGGAATGGGAACAAGAGAGAAGAGGGAGAGAAACAATACGAGAGAGGGAGATTGGGATTGATTCTAATCCTTTTCTTCTTCTACACAATTTTTGAGAATCTCAAAGTAGGTTTGCTAGGGTTTCTGTAAGGTGTCAATACATAGATCGATAATTGTATCATGCAAGATAAACATCCATTGAAACTACTTACATCACAGTAGGGGCGAAATTCTGTCTTAGGATATTGCGATTTGCAAGCCTCTATCAACAATACGTTTTAGTCACGTAAGAAGAAGAAAGCATCAAGTAAGTTTGTGTTGTAACAATTGTAAACTGTATTTGTTATCTATTTATTAAAGGAGATGTAGTTGCATACGTATGTTTTAATCTGCATCTATAATCATAAAACTAAGACAAAATTTCGCCCCTACTATTGTTTTGAAATTGATAGATGGATCAATCTGATGTGAAAAAATCATATTGAGAAGCCTTTTGTTTTCCGAGGAGTGGATTTCAAAAGATGGCGGCAAAAGATGGTGTTTTACCTCCCGACATTGAATTGAATTTGGCACAATGCTTGACTTCCGACGGACCGGAATTACCTATTGAGGGTGATATTCCGGATGAAGTCATCAAAGCATCAGAGGCATGGACACAAAATGAGTTTTTGTGCAAGAACTACATTCTTAATGCCTTGGATGATTCTCTCAATGATGTTTATCAAATATTCCAAACTCCAAAACAGTTGTGGGAATCGTTAGAGAAGAAATACAAGTTCGAAGTCGCAAGCGCTAAGAAGTTCATCGTGGGAAAATTCTTAAATTTCAAGATGAGTGATGCAATCTATGTGGTGAAACAAGTGGAAAAAAATCCAAATTTTTGCTCATGAATTGAAGGATGAGGATATGGGGCTGAACGAGGCGTTTCTCGTTGCTTCCATCATTGAAAAATTGCCTCCAACATGGAAAGATTTCAAGATCTATCTAAAACACCTACATGAAGACATGAGTCTCGAGCAAATAATTCTCAAGCTTCGTGTCGAAGAAGAGAATCGTAAGAATGAGATATCTAAATTTTCTTCTATGGAAGCAAAGGCCAATGTAACTGAAGGAAACAACTCCAAATTCAAGGGCTTCAAGAAGAACAAGAACGTTGAGAAAACGTTCATTCCAACAAAGGGGTCTAACTTCAAGAAAAAGGTACAAGGTGCTTGTTGGGTGTGTGGAAAGGCTAGACATAGGGCCAAGGACTGCCGCCATAAAAAGGAAGAGACATCGGTTGGAGACGCAAATAACGCAAATCTTGTCGAAAATCAGTTCGTTGCGGTCGTTTCCGAAGCGAACATGATGACAAACTCCAATGATTGGTCGGTTGACACTGGTGCAACAAAACATGTGTGCTCTGACGTGAGTATGTTCTCAACATACAAACACGGTTCTGGTGGAGAAAAGCCTTATATGGGAAACGCAAGCACATCGACGATTGAAGGGAAAGGCAGAGTGGTTTTGAAACTCACATCCGGGAAGGAACTTGCACTCACGAATGTGCTCCATGTCCCTGAGATTCGAAAGAATCTGATTTCAGGTTCACTTCTTAGCAACAAAGGGTTTAAGATTGTATTTGAATCTGATAAAGTTGTACGCATTAAAGGTGGGATGTATGTAGGAAAAGGCTACTTTTGTGATGGTTTTTTCAAACTGAATGTTGTGTCGATCGTTAATAAAAACGCAGGCAATAGCTCTGCTTCTATTTACTTGCTTGATTCAAATAATTTATGGCATGCAAGAATGGGACATGTCAATTATCATTCTTTATATAGAATGATGAATTTAGGATTGTTGCCAAAACACAATCTTAATAATATTAATAAAAGCAAATGTGAAGTATGTGTAGAATCAAAGTATTCATGGCACTCTTACAAATCTGTGGAAAAATCAAACGACTTAGTTGGATTAATACATAGTGATTTATGTGATTTTCAAGCAACTCCAAGTCGTGGAAGAAAAAATTATTATATTTCTTTCATTGATGATTATAGTAATTTTTGCCATATCTATTTGATTGATACGAAAGATGAAGTTTTGAATATGTTTAAGAAATTCAAAGCAGAAGTCAAAAATCAATTAGATAAACGAATAAAGACTTTAAACATATCGTGGTGGAGAATATAAGTCGAATGAATTCTCGGATTTCTGTTCTACACATGGAATCATTCATCAAACTACGGCACCTTATACTCCAATGCAAAACGGAGTTGCCGAAAGAAAAAATAGAACGCTTAAAGAGATGATGAATTCCATGTTAAACGATTCGGGTGCACCACGTAACTTGTGGGGTGAAGCCATTCTCACGACAAATTCAATTTTGAATAAGATTCCTCATAAGAAAAGTGATAAAACTCCATATGAGATGTGGAAAAATAAGACCCCTTCATATAAAAATATAAAAATGTGGGGTTGTCTCGCAAAGGTTCACGTACTGCCTTTACCGAAAAGAACTGTTATCGGACCAAAGACTGTGAATTGTATATATCTCGATTTTACGGAAAACAGTGCAGCTTATAGATTTTTAATTCATAATTCTGAAAATGCTGAGGTAAAGATTAATACAATCATTGAATCAAATGAAGCCGAGTTCTTTGAGGATATCTTTCCATACAAAGATCCTAGAAAAACGAGTACGTGAGGACGATGGATGTGCCTCAAAGGTTCAAGAAGAAGAAAATGAACCAAGAAGAAGTAAAAGAGCAAGAATTGCAAGAGATTTTGGTACGAACTTTATGACGTATTTGAGTGAATACGAACCTCAAACGTATAAGGTTACAACTGAATCGTTGGAAGCACCTTATTAGAAAGAGGCGATTCAAAGTGAAGTTGAATCCATATTGAATAATCATACATGGGAATTGGTTGATTTACCACTTGGTAATAAACTAATTGAACATAAATGGATATTCACAAAGAAGTTGAGGCCGGATGGTACGATTGAGAAATATAAAGCAATACTAGTGGCGAAAAGATTTCGTCAAAAGGAAGGTTTTGATTTCTTTGATACATATTCTCCGGTAACAAGGATCACTTCGATTAGATTGCTAATATCAATTTCGGCCATATATGATTTAGAAATTCATCAAATGGATGTTAAAACAGCATTCCTAAATGGTGAACTAGATGAAAAAATATATATGGAACAACTCGAAGGCTTTATTGTTAAAGGAAAGAGAAGATCTTTGTATGGATTTAAGCAAGCGCCAAAAAAATGGCATGATATGTTGATAATAGGAACAAGTAAAGACATTATCAATACCACAAAGAAAATGTTGAGTGAAAATTTCGAAATGAGAGACATGGGATTGGCTGACATAATTCTTGAAATTATAATAAAACGAGAGCGAAATAGGTATTCACTTACTCAATCTCATTACGTGGAGAAAGTTCTAAAGAAATTTGGTCACTTTGATGATAGACTGGTAATCACTCTGTATGATCCGACGTGCAAGCTTTCAAAGAATGAAGGTGAAAATGTGTCTCAGCTGGAATACACACAAATAGTTGGAAGCCTCATGTACATTACAAATTGTACAAGACTAGATTTGGCTTACTCTTTGAGTCGATTAAGTCGATATTCAAGTAATCCAAATGGAGAACATTAGAATGCTTTGGTTAGAGTATTGAGATACTTAAAGCATACAATTAATTATGGTCTATATTTCACGAAATTTCTTCTTGTGTTAGAAGGATATAGTGATGCTAATTGGATCTCTGGAAGTACGGATAGTAAATCCACAAGTGGTTATGTGTTTACACTTGGTAGTGGTATTGTGTCTTGGAAATCATCTAAACAAACGTGTATTGCACGTTCAACAATGGAGTCAGAATTTATTGCATTAGATAATCTGCGGAAGAAGATGAATGGCTTAGAAATTTTATTGAAGATATTCCACTATGGCCAAAGCCGCTAACTCCACTATGTATTCACTGTGATAGCATGGCTGCCTTAAATAGAGGAAAAAATAAAATTTACAATGGCAAGTCAAGACATATTCGCCGGAGACATGCCACAATATGATAATTGCTTTCCAATGGGGTGATAGCTTTGGATTATATTAGATCAAAGGAAAACTTGGCTGATCCTTGACTAAAGGCCTACCGAAAGAGCAAGTCGTATTCACTTCGAGGGGAATGGGCTTAAAGCTAACACAATGAGTCACCACTTGATGGAAACCTTACTTGGCACATTGGAGATCCCATGTTCTAAGTTCAAAAGGCAAACTGGTTGAGGAAGATTCAAAGGAGAAAGACACATTTCTCATTCCTATGAAGTAAAATGTGTTTCCATTGACGATTAAGGGATGAATATTATTCTTAATAACGTTAATATCTTTTCTAAAGTGGGATAGCATGGACTATTCTTAATTAACGTTACCTATATGAGAGTAGGTGTCGCGGTCGCACCTATGAGAATTGAGATGGCTAAATCTTTCTAGAGCTCTAACGAAGTCGGGATATGTTCAGGGCCGAAATGAACACAGCCGTATAAACATGAAATGAGCTAATGATATATGTGTTTCACTTATTGTCTCGGTTTACTATCAAACGTGGTTAGTTTAAGACTAGAGTTCACTACCCACAAAGTAAATCCAATAAGTGTTTACTAGGAAAGGTTCAAGTCCAAAAGACACCTTAACCGATACATATTGATTCTATTTGCTCAGAATTATTAGAGCTTATTTTCTATTCAAATGTGAGGTATTGTTAAGTTTGAATAGAAAATGTGGGGTATTGTTGGTGTTTGTTTGCATAACATATTGTAGTTTACGTAAAATATTGGTGGAATTGAGTTATATTTATGTAAATACCATTTACTTGTGTAAACTACATAACACCCCTTGAATTACGTACCCCTTAACTTACGTTTGTGCCGATTAGAAAAGCAACGATTGATATAAGAGAGGCATCGCTTGGAGTAAGCACCTCTTGGACTAGTATTAAAGACATCACGTTGTAGGGAAGGGGAACAAGAGAAAGAAGGGAGAGAAACAATATGAGAGAGAGAGATTGAGATTGATTCTTCCTTTTCTTCTTCTACATAATTTCTGAGAATATCAAAGTAGGTTTGCTAGGGTCTCTTTAAGGTGTCAATACAGATATCGATAGTTGTATTCTGTAAGATAGACGTCCATTGAAACTACTTATACCACAGTAGGGGCAAAATTCCGTCTTAGGAGATTGCGATTTGCAAGTGTCTATCAACAATATGTTTCAGTCACGTAAGAAGAAAAAAGCATCAAGTAAGTTTGTGTTGTAATAATTGTAAACTGTATTTGTTATCTATTTATTAAAGGAGACGTAGTTGCATACGTATGGTTTGATCTGCATCTATAATCATAAAACAACAAAGTAGTATTCAGAATCCAAGTACCCTTAAAAATGACCTAGTTGGGATTTATTCGGATCTCGATAAATTCAAAACCATGGGGGTTCAGGAGTTATTTTTGGCCTTTTTTCCTTAATTAGGAAACAATATGCACACAAATTAACAATAATTCTTTCGGCTATGAAATTGAAAAACGATTGATTTATGTTTGATAATATATTTATAAGCCTTTTTCTTACAAAAAAAACAAAACAAAACCTTATTAAACAGTGAGATATGATTTGTCAATCAAATCTTCAAACAATTATCTCTTATATTTGCTTGACAGTCACGCTACCTATCTGAGCCAGGAACCGAATTATAAAACAAAGCAACAATGTCTCTGAAAACCAAACCCTAGAATTCTAAAGAGTCATAATAAACAGAGCAAAAAAAGAATAGGATAAAAAGAACAACGATGATAGAAACCCTAATTTTTAAGAACGTTAGTGTTGCCTTCTTGCAGAAGAAACTCAGTCCCCGTTAACCCATTCGAGATGCCTTCTCAGACGGTAGAGTGGGTACTCGAGTTCCTCGCTGATCGTTTCAAAGTAAACGGAGTACCTATCACCTCTCCTACCGGTGACCTCTCCGACCCACCACCCGTCTTTGTCGAAAGCATCCACCTGTTCTTGGCGGCAAAACATTACGGGGAGAGATTTGGGAGGCATCGGACGGAGTTCGTCGACGGAGATGACTTCGATTAACCGTCGAGATTCGTCCTCCTCCGACACAAGATTCTTGTACTTAACCTTGTAGTAAGATCCCTCGAGAGTCTTCGACAGTACCGTTGCACCAAAGTAAGACCCCGAGAAGCCGTCTTCTTTGCTGCAGACTTCAACTTGATCTCCTTTCACGAACTCCATTGTTAAGACTTTTAGTATGATTTGACGTTTTCTTAATTTTGTTATTTCTGAAAAGAGACGATGAGAGAGGGATTGGTATATTTATAAAATATTTGTTTCCTTTTTGTTTTTTGCGTTTTACTTCTTTTTAAATCTTTCATTTTCTCTTCCGGACTGTTGTTCTATTTTTTTTATTTTTTTTAATAGGAACTATATCATATAATTAGCCAATGAGGAAGCTTAGTAAGTATTAGTCGTCTGATTTAACGTTTTCGGGCTATATTTACACGAAATTCAATTTTTAACTAGTATTGAGTGGAAATTGTATTATGTAATAAAGAAAAATCTAATTTGTTATTCCTTACGAATTTAATTATTATTATTGCATCTTTCACATTATCTTCATACAAAAATATCTGGTTCTCACGAGTCTAAGACTGAAACTCTCAGTCTCAGCGATTAGTTTGGATTTCCGTTTGAGATTTTTTATTACAAAATAATACTATACTTTAACGTTGAGAAAAGCGAATGTTTAAAATTTAAGGCCACCAGCATTTTTTCGGTGACCCAAAGACATTACTATTATGTTTTCGAATCAGACAATTAAGTTGGTGTTATTACCCCCGTCTAATGCACCTAATCAATGTCTGGAGCTAATACTTGTCTCCTCATTATGCTGCAAATTTGTGCGATTTTCTGGTAGCTGTCGACATCGTGGTTGGCCGTTTTCATTAATTTATCGTACCAACTTAAATTAATAGTATAGACTCGAACATATATAGAACCTTCACTACACAATATCAAAATACGTACATCATATGCTGCAAACCCATGAAAGAAGATGGACGAGACACCAGGTCACCAACCCAACAATGTCATCCACAATCTCTGATGTCATCACACTAATACTTCGGCTTCTTATTTTACGACGTAGATTCGTACTGCCTGACTTTATATGGAAAAAAAAAATCTCTTGCATGCACATAATATTATCGTCAGCAACTACATATTGAACATTTAACAAAATTAAATTAAAAGAAATAAAACTAGTTAACTTATGATATAACATATATAAACTAAAACAACCAAAACCATCATATACCTATTTGTATATGAACAGTGTTGATATGTCTTGAATATGGTCAACGAGTTCAAGTCACCCGTTGATGACACGCTAACAAGAGTTTCTATACGGGCCGCAGTTTCAACTTAAGTTTCTTACTCTGACTTTTACATGCGAATCCAATCTGATTAGGATTAGAGTTTCTTTATAAGTACACTTATCTATCCTAATCTTTGTTGTATTCCGAAAACTCTATATTACGTCTCTAGAAAATCTGTATCTTTGATTTACGTTTTTCAATCTATCTTCAGATTTGAAACATACAACATACATTGATCATTTCGTGACATGTGGATGTATAAAGTTAAACATTCATTTTTAAATCACAAATACTAAGATTTAAAGATGTATATTCTACTACATACATACATATTCATATTATATGTATGCTTATATGTAAAATTGATATAAGCTTAAATTTTTAGTTTGTCAAATTAATTATAAAGCTACTAAAGATAACAAAAAAAATAAAAAAATTAGATATACATACAATTAAAATTAGGAATACAAACAAATTAAAATTTATATTAATTGATTTTTGATTTTTTCGAAGTTTACTAATATTTTTAATATATTTTTATTTTATGGAAATATCCGTATTAACGAATATATGATCCATTAGTTTTATAGGGGATAATTATCAAAAATAAAGTTGGTCTGGACAAAACGGACCATATCACATATATCTTAAAACTACGGATATTCGTTTTGTATCTACTACCCTACTACACTAAGTACACATTTACTAGCATATACACGTAACACATTGGTGTAAAAATACCATATATGAACAAAAAAGAACTTAAAATAGCTTTAGAAAAAGAGAGAGCAAAATGTTGATCTACTAGGTAAACATTTTAGTACTAATGCAGTGGTCATTTATACCAACCTAAGAAATGTCCAGTACAAATTACTGCGTCTCTTTTGTTTGTCATATTTCAAGATCATCTTGTTGTAAATAAGAGTTGTTCTATGTAAAGACATTGCTAAACAAGGCACACACAAAAAAACAAGGACAGGTACTTACACCGATAAATAATGTCACTATCAAACTCCGACAATGTATTTGAATTTGATAATATATAATTGGGTTGATTGATAATTAATTTATGACAAACACAAATATGTACGACGTTAGACGGACCACAAAGACGATGAAAGGGATAAAGGGCTCATGTGACTGATATATAATTAACCAATATTAATCAAATAGAAAAAGACATAAGCCATAAAAACATTCATTTATTGAAAGAGCATATCAATATCTCATGCGAATATTTCAGATCTCAAAATAAATATTAACGAACGAGAGCCATCTTTTGTTTTTGGAATTCCGAGGGCAATTTCACATCAGTGGCTAATCCAAGAACTTCAAATAGTCGAATGAGGTACCAAGTTATGTCTATCTGCCACCACTCCAATCCTTGCCTCGCAGATGACTCAAATGCGTGGTGGTTGTTGTGCCAACTCTCTCCCATCGAAAATAAACTTAACCACCTTCATTATATATGTTCACAAGATATCGTCAAATCTCTTTTTCAAAGACTAATTTGAATATAGAGTCTTCTATATAGTATTATATATATATTACCAAACGTTACGAGATGTGTCTTTAGTCTTCCACGACCTCGAACCCCAAATATGGCATGCCGAATTTACGAGCCATGTCACGTGATACTCGATCGCACATCCAACGCCCTGTCATAAAATATATTGATTTTCATTTGGATACATACAATTATTTTGCATAAATATATATAGTTTTAGAAACAAAAAGATTTACCCCGCCGCATGTAAGGTAAGGTAAACCACCATAGAGATAGAGGACTGTCCAAAACATTAAGATGTGGAGAGCAATAGTCCTTCGTAGAAACCTATAGAACCATTGCTTCTTCAAGTCCATCACGTTGTCACGTCCACCACACTGTTACATTATTTTGCATTATTACGACAACATCATAAAACATAAAAGAATAAGATCATGCAGAAGACGATGAGTGATATTTATCCGTTACATTACCTTGTATTTGATGTATTGGGTGTCAAATATCCACAATATATGACTGAACCATAATCCTTCTTTAGGGCTATGTGGGTCGCTGTCCGAATCGGTGAACTGGTGATGAAACCTATGTATGCTCACCCAATCCATTGGATCACCCTGAAAACATATTGTTTTTTCTAATCATACTCAAAAAAAAAAAAAAAAAGACATTTGCCATAATTGTAATACTTTATTAGTTAGACTGACTTATCAATAAACCGGTTTAAACCTGAAGAGCGAAAACAGCAGAATAAGCGAATGGATATTCGAGCCATTTCGGGAGCTTGAAGCTCCGGTGAGACAAGTTTCTATGGTATGAGAATGTGATGCTGAGCATAGTCACCACGAAAAGCACCAAACCGAAACGTAAAGCTTCCCATTCGTAATGAAATGGCGCCAAGAGACACAAAAAGTGCACTATCACAACGGTTAACGCTCTTATTACATCTACCAATGGCCATTTTCTCTGAAAATACGGCCTTCTTTTCTTACTCACCGCTCTGCTTTCGCTGGAGCCATCGTCTCTAGCGGGATCACACATATCGGATACCGTTGAGGAATTGTATTTGTTTAGAGTTATAAGTTGTATGAACATAAGATTATTGCAACATATGGGTATATATGGGCTAATATTGTTGTCTTAAGGTCCACGTTGTTAAATGCAATCGACCACCCTCCTTAATTGCTCTATCTGCCTTTTCCGTTACGTACTATCTTTAATAACCTGGCAGCAGCACATGTTTTCCTAAGAATTCAAACAAGTTTTTCTTATACAGCCTCTTTTTTTTTTTTAACACATATTGGAGAATTACTATGCATCTCTACTTACCAACTAACACTTAACTAGTATGTCTCCTGATGAGGATTTAACTAAGAAATCCCCAACGGCCAACGCCATTTATTTTGCCAAGAATAATATTCACACAGTTGAAGATTTACGTTCTATCCTTCTCATGCGCTGCTTATAAGCTAGATTTTCTAAATCACTATCATATATATTAGCTTCGAGTAAAGTTTTTTTTCCCGGTAAAGTTTTTTTTTCTAATGTGAAGTTTACTTCTAAAGTTCTAATATACGTTATTGGTTTGAACTGTCTAGTGGAGTTTATTTTTGTTGGAAACTAGTGACTTTTATAACGTGGAGCTTGTATTTATATGAGAAATGCTTTAGAATTCTGTCAATTGTGGTTGTGTCTTACAATGTCTCTATAACGCTTCTATGCCAGACGCAAAAGCACTCAAAATGGGCCATTCAATACACATGAGAAAACTGGGCTCCAAAGTGTGGACTTCATTACAGATTGTATCATTGCAAGGATTGACTTTGAATTGAGCTGTAAAGTAGTAATCAGTTGAGAAAAAAAAAATCTTAATGTAAATTAAAAGTAGGCCTGGGCATTCGAATATCGGTTCGGGTTCGGTTCGGATATTTCGGATTTCGGGTTTTTCGGTACTAAAGGTTTAAGAACCATTCAGATATTATAGAAATTTGGTTCAGATTCGGTTTGATATTTTTTGGGTTCGGGTCAGTTCGAATAATTGATTGGAGAACCGATCAAGAACCGAATAGTTGATTTGAGTACTTTTTACCCAAATGTACTCAAATCTACCCGATAATACCCAAAATACCTGGAAAAAAAACTAAAACATTGGTTATTTTTACCCGAATTTACTCGATAATATCTGAAAAATCTAAAACATTGATTATTTTTTTATCCACATATACCCAAATTTACTCGAATTACTCGAAAATACATAATATATTCGGGTTTATAATTGTAATTTTGGATATTTTAAATTATTACAAGTATAAATATAACTAATATTTTTATGTATATATTTGTATTTCTAATACTTTCGGGTACCTATTGGATATGGGGTTCGGTTCCAGTTCTTCGGGTATAGAAGTTTAGAATCCATTAGGATATTTAGGCTGGTTCTGGTTCAATACCTCCAAATTTGGGGTCGGTTCCGGTTCGGTTCTTTCGATTCGGATATTTTGTCCAAGCCTAATTAAAAGAGTAAATATAACTCATATAAAAAATATATCAAAACTAATGATGTGTTTGTAAACATATTATCTAGTTAACCTCTTATTTTGAAAGTTCTATGAGGTTTTTTTAAGTGTTAAAAGAATCTAAAGAAGCAAATCCACATATATATATAGGTAACTAGATATAAATAAAGTTAATTTTAAAAAACTTATAGAATTAATTATAAAGCTACTAATATTACAAAATAATAATAAAAGATTTTAGATATATATCATTTTTAATATGTATATATATATATATGTGTGTGTATGTGTGTATATATATGTCTGTGTGGATGTCGCAATTTGAATTTATATTAATTGAATTTTGATTTTTAAAAATTTTAATAGATATTTTATTTTGTTTTTATGAGATATTCGGATTTAGATATCCCATTAATTTTAAAGCATATACATATGGAAATATGAAGATCTGAACGAAACTTAGCGGATTAAAAAATATCTTGAAATAGGATATTCTTTTCACGGCCAACATCTACTACACTACGTATACGCTAACATTTACATATTAATGAAAATATAAATATTTTAATTCAATCATAGATGAAACTTTATGAACTTAGGATAGCTTTAAAAAGAAAAAGAAAAATAAGAGAACTGTCGATCTAACTTGGTAAAAAATTATATATAGTATTACTGTAATGCATTGGTCAGTTTATACCAAATGTGAGAAATACCCAATCATGTCAAGGAGCTAATTTTGGTAAGATATACATAGTAAAAACTACGAGTCTCCTTTTTATGTCATGTTAAGAAATTTGATATAAAGAGATACTGCCGAACAAGGCACCAAAATAGAACAATGACAGGTAATAATGTCACTGACAATCTCTGAGAACTCATTGAATGTGAGATAAAGAAAAGGGGTGGGTGGGTTGTTTGATAATTTATAACGAATACTGATTCGTACGACTTTAGCCGGACCACAAATTAAGACGATCTCAAATGGGAAACAGAACTCACGTGACTACGCCCGAGACAACATGCGCATCTTAATAAAATCTCCTTCATATATAATTGAACTTTTTGTATTTTTATTTGGATTGATTTTCTTCAAAATTCGTTTTCTTAGATTGAGTATTAATAGTATTACTCTTGAGACTAATTAATAAGATGCGAGTATTCTTTTTTTTAAAACAAATATAAAACTCTTACGCTTCATTATATATAATGATCATACAAAATAGTTAAACGTACATCTTAGAAATAATTAATGAAAACTTAAATCTACTGTTTTTCTTGCCGGCATTAAATCGACTACCAAGACAGAAGAACAATAATCGTTTTATGGAAAACATCCATAAGGCTAACCAACCATAATCTCTCATTTATATTATGCTCTTATAGTTTAATTTAGGATATATAAATATTATAATTAACCTCTCATGCAGATGATATTTCAGATATCAACGATCCAGAGCCAATTTCTGTTTCTGATATTCCGAGGGCAACTTGACATCAGTGGCTAATCCGAGAACCTCAAATAGTCGAATGAGATACCAAGTGATATCTATTTGCCACCACTCCAATCCTTGTCTCGCCGATGATTCAAACGCGTGGTGATTGTTGTGCCAACTCTCTCCCATTGTAAATAAGCTTAGCCACCTTCAATACATTCACAAGATCGATCGTCAAATCTTTTTTTAGGAGACTAACAAGATATTTGATTTTTTAATTTTATATATAGAATATGGTGCCTTAATATTATATTACCAAACGTTACGAGATGTGTCTTTAGTCTTCCACGACCTCGAACCCCAAATATGGCATGCCGAGTTTACGAGCCATGTCACGTGGTACCCAATCACACCTCCAACTCCCTGTAAAAAACATATCAATTTCATCTGGATACATACAAATTATTTTGTGTAACTATTAGTTTAGAAAGAAAATAGATTTACCCCGCCGCATGTAAGGTAAGGTAAACCACCAAAGAGATAGAGGACGGTCCAAAACATTAAGACGTGGAAACCAATCGTCATTCGTAGAAATCTATAGAACCATTGCTGCTTCAAGTCCATCACGTTGTTACGTCCTCCACACTGTTACATTATATTGCATTATTACAATAACATCATAAAGTCATATAAGAAGAATTTTCTTATACGTTACGTTACCTTATATTTGATATAATGAGTGTCACATATCCACCACACATGACTGAACCAAAATCCTTCGATAGGGCTATGTGGGTCGCGGTCTGAATCTGTGAACTGGTGATGGAACCTATGTATGCTCACCCAATCCAATGGATCACCCTGAAAATAATATATATTTTTTAATCATACTCCAAAACTAAAAGGAAAAACGTTTGAGAAATATATAATACTTAGTTATTAATTAACCGGTTTTAACCTGAAGAGCGAAAACAGCAAAATAAGCTAAAGGATATTCAAGCCATTTCGGGAGCTTAAAGCTTCGATGAGCCAAGTTCCTATGGTATGAGAATGTGATGCTGAGTGAAGTCAATGCGTAGAGCATCAAACCGAACCGTAAAGCTTCCCATTTGTAGTTAAACGGTGCCAAGAGACACAAAAAGTGCACAATCACAACGGTTAATGCTCTTATTATATCGGCCCACGACCAATATCTATGAATATACGGCCTTTTTTCCTTACTCACCACGCCTCTTTGGCCAGAGCAATCGTCTCTAATGGGATCACACATTGCACCGTTGAGGAGTTGTTTTGTTTGAGTTTTAAGTTGTATGAACATATTAACATTGAGCTATGAGTATATATGGGCTATTGTTAGCGTACGTCAAGGTCCACGTTGTTTAATGCGATTAACCACTCTTCTTAAATGCTCTATCTACTTCTTCCATTTCCATCTTTAATACTCTGGCACCAGCACATGTTTTCACTCTCCCCAACATTCAAATTAGTTTGTTTACTGCCTTTTTTTATATATATACCATTATCCAAAAAGGGAAGTAATAGTACTATTCATATCTACTTATTGGTATGTCTCCATCGGCCAAAAAGAAAACTTTACTCCACGTTAACCAAGACAATTAAATCTTTAGCCAAATTTCTTACAAATATTTATTACGATTGCGTAGCTAGCCCGACTAATCCTGCTAGTCCAGGAATTAATATTTACACAGAGTCACAGATGAAGATTTACATCATCAAAGACATGCATTTTGGTTATCCGTCTCATGCAGTGCTTTTAAGCTAGCTCTTTTCTGCGTTACCTTAATATAGCTTCGAGACCTTCCACAATATTATCCCAGGATACAATGTATATGGAATCAAAAGACAAAAAAAAAAAGTTTATTGAAAACTAATTAATTATTCAAAAAGTCGAGCTTGTTTTGGTGTCATATGAGCCCTTATGCTTTTGAATTCTGTCTATTGTGGTTGTCTTACATTGTCTCTTTAATGCTTCTATTTATAGTAATATTGGAGATATAGTAGAGAAGAATATGTAGAAAACCACTAGTATCTTAAAATAGAAAATTTTATATATGTTAAACGTAAATTAAAGTACCAAAATATAACGGATATAACAATATGTGTTAGTAAACACATCATCTAATTTAACTACCTCTAATTATGATAATTGTATAAGATTGTTTTATAAGTGTATAAAAAGATTTTTAAAAAAGTCAGTATAGTTAGCCATGATGTATAGTATTTTTTTTCTTGGCATCCCAAAGGACAAGACTACTTAATACTTAATAGAATCAAATTTACATCTGTTAAAAAAAAATGTTGCAGAAGAGCATTCTGACATGATTTGAATTGTGATCTGAGGTTATGAGCATTGTGGGCTATCAAACTGGGATCAATGGCTAGAAAGCCACTTTTTGAAAAAAATTTTTGCTAAAATGCCACTTTCTATTTTTTATTTTTTTAATAATTTTTTAAAAATCAAAATCTATAGGAAAAGTCAAAAAACCCTTAATAACTGCTAAAAATTATATATCCAACCTAAACCTAAGGGACCCAAATCTTAATAATTAGATTATTGTATTCTCTTTTTTATCGTTGTTTCTTTTTTCTTTCTTTTTTTTTGGATTTTTCTCTTCCTCTTTAATTCAGCTCCAAAAATTCTCAAATCTAATTCTATGAAATTCAATCCAAAAATCATTTGCGTTAAGAATCAAAATAAAAGTTTGGAAAATAGTTAATCTCGATTGAGATTTTTCAATTTCGGCAAGATTTCTCTTGGAATCTGCTTCTTAGATTCATGAAAGGTTTTTAAATCTTGAAATCATCTTCTGAACCTGTTTCGCGATCTAAATCTCTCCAAAGTCGGCTTCTTCCTCTGCACTAGAGACGCTTGGGTTCATATAAGATCTCGCTTTCCAACAACAATCCCGATCTAGATCTCTCCAAAATCAGACCTTGTCACCTCCAAGATCTCGCTTTCCGCCGATTCTGCTTCCTCCTCCTCAATTTCCGCTGCCACCGCGACAGACTTCGACGAAGAAGGTTGTCAGCGGAGAATCGGCGACGATGACAGTGAACAGAGCAAGAAGAGACGAATTAGTGAGTGTGACGACGCTAGGGTTTAGAATACAAGTTGCTTCAGTAATACTATTTGTACCAGTTGTCTTACTATCTCTCAGTTATACCATTTGTACCAGTTGTCCTATAATATCATGTGTACCAGTTAGTTATATTTTCTCTCAGTTGTACTGTTTCGTCTGTAGTTTCATTAAGGGTAATTTAAGGATATCACATTTACGGTGGCACTTAGATTAAAAAGTAGCATGTCGGATTATTTTTTCTCATAAAATGGCTTTCTACCTTTGTCCCCATCAAACTGCTCCACCAGGGATGAAACAATAAAACTTGGACTAAACTTCAATTGAAAAAAAAAGAGAGTTGATGCGCCTATATTTCACATTTGTATACATAGAATAACCTATTTAGATTTAAAAAGAATGATCTCCGACCCATCTTCCCTTTCAACTTCTATTTCAGAATGCTTGACGTTCTACATATATGATCATAACAAAAAAAATAAGCATATAATATTGTTGCAAATCCCAATACAAAAAACTCTATAAACCAGTTAAATTTCCATCAATACGTCAATCAACAAGAACATAGCCAATCCCACAAATATTTTATTTGCACGACTGTACCATAATTTCCAATCTGAGATGGATCCTAGTTATATGTCACATCACTTGGCATTGTTAAATCGTATTGGGTTGCAAGTACATAAACTCCCAAGTCTTAACACATTTAAATGACCATAATCATGCATAGAAGAATAGTATCTCATATTGCTAATGAGATTTACCGTGAAATATATAAAAAATGGGTTAATATACATATTGTCAATTAGTTTTAAGTTCACACTCACAAAAAAATATATATATATATATATATATATATATATTTGATATCCATATATAAGTGATCTACACTAATACAACAAATCTTTTTACAGAGATAGCATGTAACCAGGAAAATTAAATGTGAGGGAGACAATTTTTTAAAAATATATATATTCTGTTTTTTCTTGGGAGACGATCGACTTAAATTCCATTTAGACATCAATTCCAAAGAAAATCATACATGGATGCAAATCAACAAAAATTTATTAATCTAAACATGTTATGGACCTAAAAGTAATATTTATGGACTGTTAGAGCACCTCCATTGCCCGGTTCTAACTCAGTATCTAAACAATAAATAAATTAAAAAAAATAAAAAAGTTAAGGAAAGAAAGAGAAACGGTATCTCGTTTGAGATACTACCAGAACCTCTTTAGATATTCTGCTCACAGCTATCAACTTGTGAATGGTTAAACTTTAATAAAGATAGAAAAAAAATTATATTGAAATATTAATATAAAATTTGTGAGGACCTTATTTTGAGAAATCCAACCGATAAAGATGCTCTTATTGCTACACATTATAATTTCCCCCTATTGTAGATATAACTGAAGCTAACGAACAAAAAACATCTTCTATAGTAGATATTTCTGCTCTCTCCCTTTGTATGTTTTTTTCGGTACGTAGTTCATCGCATCCTCGATTCCTCTCTGTTGGAAAAAACATTCCTTTTAGCACAATTAGAGATAGTGAGAGAGGGAGAGAGAGAGTAAACAGTAAACTCATAAACTAAAGTGATTGATTTTTAACCTGAAGGAATAAACTCATGTATAATGCCATCAGGATATTGGTAGCAAGCAA
This sequence comes from Turritis glabra, assembly GCA_900406565.1. Taxonomy (NCBI): domain Eukaryota; kingdom Viridiplantae; phylum Streptophyta; class Magnoliopsida; order Brassicales; family Brassicaceae; genus Turritis; species Turritis glabra. Next base: position 11,286,773 of record OVBN01000030.1, on the reverse strand, counting down.
AAAGAAGACTGAAAGTCTTAGTTTAGGAGACCGCTTGATGATATGATTCTTTCGAGGGGCTTGCTTCATGATGAAATGAATCATATGCTTCCATTTGAGCTACCCAGAGAATATCAAAGCTATGGGTAGCATAGGCAGAACAAATCTATCATTCATAATCAAAGTAGACAACGTGTAAAACAGAATTCATGATGAAAAGATTTTCCCTTGGGAAGTTTTCAATAACGAGAGTACATCCATATTACCTGAATTCCTTGTGGTCTAGTATGATGTATATAGCTAGGACCCACAGGATAAGAGCTGAAAGCTTTTGATTCTAATACTTGAAAGTTCCGTGTGAAAGTGAAAGGCATGACAAGAAATCCCTGGGTTAAGTACCAGTGCCATGGGTGTCGGGTGAGTTCCGTAAAAGTCTCCACCATATGGGAGGAAGTTGAACTTCAGAAAATTGAGAGGCACAGTGACCCATGAGCCGTACGTCAGACGGTCCAACACACACGTGAGACTTGAAACCGAGGACCAAAGACCTAACAGCAGAAGTAAGTAAACGCAATAAAATCTTCAAAATAAAACATTAAAATTAACATTCAAGAGTACAGCTGCAGAGTTAAACTCACCCAATTGGGACCACCTCGGCAATGATGAATTTTACCTTATTAGGCTTCAAAAATAGCTCGAGCGTCCCAACATATTACCATATTATTGCAATGGCACATGCTAGGGTTGCTAATGACCAAACCCCACTTCCCATTCACAGGAAGTTTTTTGAAAGATATCTAATACAATGCCAGTAACACAGCCCCATGATGATAACAACAGTTTCCAAACAGTATGAAAAAATACGGTTCAAACCGAAGAATATAAACCAGTTTGCCATTTGACAAAAGAGCTACCAAAAAGTTAAGGAAGCAACGTGTAAATAAAAATAAAGAAAGGTTAGGTTCCAAAAACGATAAGAGGAAACATAAAACAAATTCAAAGAGCAGAGGGATCCTGAATTCGTGTGTGTCAAACAAACCATTTAACAAAAACCAAGCCCTTGGTTAACTGGCATGAAACATTCTTTCTACCTTTAGTTGAGCACAGTTGAGAGCTAGAATTGCAAAAACACAAGCCAAATATAGAGTCAAAGAGAACCCACACACAAATCGGGAACTTATTGGAATTGCAATAAAATCAGATTTCGGAGAAACCTATATATTGAAAATCAATATATTAACAGGTTCTACCTTGTTATTCGACCAAAAAAGCTTGCATCATTGAAAAGTAACAACACATGTTTTATTCCAAAACAGAATTTAACAAGATTTATTGTTAAAAATACTGGCCATTACGTAGGGAGTATCAAGGCTCGTCACATGAAGAACTTTATACAAGAATGCGAATACCATGGGATGCAAATAGATTCGTCCTCTCTTCTACTCCCATGTGAAATGACCGTAGCTATCGTTATGGTCAACCTAAGAAACCATCTTAAAATGGCAATCATAGTTGCAATCGCTGACTCTTTACGGATTCTGTCACAATTCTCGCTTCGACTATATATGTCAGTTATGCTTGGAGACAAATTTAATAACAATGATTTTATCGAACTTAACATTTCAAATTTGATAACAAAACTAATAACACTCAGCAGCATATAATCCACGTACATAGGTTCAATATCAATTCCAACTACAACTATTCGAAACTAGAAACTATAGCAAGAAACATTACCCGAAGAAGGTGTAGTGAGCTACCTTGAGGGATTGCCAATGTTCGTTGGGATTGAAGTAAGTCTGAATTAACAAAGAATTTACCACATGAAAACATGGGGCAGAACAAGAATATATGCCTCGGAGAGGAGATCGTATTCCGTCAGCGTTCTTCTGCTTCCTTGTTGCCAAAATTAGTTGAGGTTGTACAATTCTGCGATTAACATTTTAACACGTTGGGTTGATTCACTGCTTAGCTTAGCTGTCCATATTATTATGAGCTTATAGTATTGCTGAGAAAATTCCCAATATAAAATGAGGAAAGCTCAATACGGCGAGATTCAAGGTTTTCTTTTCTAACTAGTATTTCGTTTTCTCAGAGGAATTTCAAAGAACACATCATAGACATAAATTCTATTTACAATTGCGCTCAAAATTGAGACTTTTATAACTTTAAATTCCAGCTTCTCTCAATGACGAAACGTTTGACCAGATGACGAATTACATAAAGGCAAGAGCGCATCATAAAATGCATTTAATATTTGAAGTTTTTTTCAAAAAGAAGTATATTAAAAAAATATGCATATAAGTCCTTCTTGGTATTAACTCCTAGCTTTCTCTCTCTTAATCTTTCAGAGAGAGAAAGTTTCCGGCGATTGATTTTGCCTCTAGCAACAGCCAGATTTTTCACTGGTATTGGATAGCTTCTGCCCAGCACAGTTAGTTACTTCAATAACAGTGGCTGGTTTTCTCGTCTGGCATCGGTGATTTCATCTCGTCGCCGTTGGCTGGCTCTTGTCTGGCAGTTCTTGGCTTCTACAGCAAGGCTGGCTGGCTTCTGTCTGGAATCGTCTAGCTTCCATAGCAGAGATGTCCGGCTTCCCGTCCAGCATCGTCGCGGTTCCATGGCGGCGTGTGGCTGGCTTTTGTTTATCCCTCCGTCGACGTAGATCGACGTTTCTTTCCTTTTGTGTATCTGTTTTTTTCCTCTTGTTTGTTTTTAATAATCTCATCTGGGCTGTGTTGGTAATTACAGTATAAGCAATCTCGCTTTCTACTGTTCTTATCCAATCAGTTTAGTTTTCAGTTGAGTTTTTTGATTTACAGGTACCAATTCAGAGATCTGAAAATTATGTTGAAGATAAGAAGTGGAATTCGTCGCTTATTTATCATTGTCAATCCGCTGTTGTTTCTTTAATGGGAGCTTCTTGATTTCTATCGGTGAGAAACCTAAAAGAGTCCATGTTCGATAAGACTATCGGCGGTGATTCTTTCACCGGAATCGAAGCTCCGACGGCGAAGGTTGAAGTCGGTTCGCTTTCGACTGCTCATATGACACGTGTCAATGTCTATCTTCATTTGACGACACATGTTTCTGGATAGAGTCAAAATCCAATTTCTTCTTCTGTGAGCGAAATTCTCTGATGGGCCTATTTGGCTTAAACTTTCTGTAATTTTATATGCATCGTAGGGCTTTTAGTTAGCCCATGTACATTATCTCTTCTAGTTTCTTACTGTAATATATCAATGGTACTTTGTAATTACTCAATAGTTGTTATTTCATATGAATACAACTATTTGATACTCCCTCCATTTCAAAATAAATGGCATTCTAGCCTATTTTTTTGTTACAAAATAAGTGTCACTTTAAAACTTCAATGCAACTTTACATATTATATTCCTTTTTTAACCTCAACCAAAATTAACAAATATTTACAAAAAAAAATAATAGAATTAAATTAAGGGTATAATAGAGTTTTAACTTTGTTTCTTAATTTATGTGTAAAATGTTAGAATGCCATTTATTTTGAAATGGAAGGAGTATATGATAAAGAATAATTCCATAAAAAAAAAAAAAAATGCATATAATATCGAAAGTATATAAAAAAAAAGAAGAAGGGAAAACGCAATAATAATCCTAAACACTTTTTTTTTTGTTAGTTTGCTCAAAACCCTAATTCCGCAACGCAAAATCTTTTTTTTGATTGCGCCGTCTCTCACCGGAGAATGAGTACTACTACGGCTGCTCTTCCGCCGCGTCACCACTCGAAGGTTGATCCGAATAACGTTAACAGATCTGTGAAATCTCTGCTAAAATGGTGGGACTCCAAATCCAAGTCTCAGAACTCGGAACAGCTCGAGAACGACGGTTTCGTCTATCTAATCGTGACGCTGAAGAAAATCCCCCAGTTGGATCGTATGAACCCCTTGATGATCCCTCTTCCTCATCCTCTCATCGATCTGACCGCCGAAGATTCGCCGCCGGAGCTCTGTTTGATTATCGACGACAAACACAAGAACAAAATCACTAAGGAAGCGGCTTTGAAGAAGATCGAAGTTGAGAAGATTCCAATCACCACTGTGATTAAAGTCTCCAAATTGAAGTCTGATTTACGCAAATCAGAGGAGGAGAAGCGATGCTGCGAGTTGTATTTCGCGGAGAGGAGGCTAATGCCGATGTTGCCGAAGCTATTGGGGAAAGAGTTTGCTAAGAAGAAGAAGAAGAATCCGATTGCGATTAACCTGAAGCATGGTAATTGGAAAGAGCAGATCGAGAAAGCTTGTGAATCGGCTTTGTTCTTCGTTGGTACAGGTACTTGTAGTGTTGTTAAAGTAGCGAAATTGTCCATGGGAAGGAAGGAGATTGCAGAGAATGTTGTGGCGAGTATAAATGGGATTGGTGATTCAGTTCCTGGTAAATGGAAGAATGTTAGGTTTTTTCATATCAAGTTGCTTGAGAGCTTGGCATTGCCTGTCTATGAACCAGATCGAGATATGTAGAAGATTAACACTGATGAACATGTTTAAAAGAAGGTGGTGATGGATGGATCTGGTTACAATTAGTCACAGGTTTTGTTTTTTTTTTTTTTTTTTTTTTTTTTGTGGAACTTTTTATCTTATATGAATGCTGTAATGTTTAGATCATGCCTAGACTGAACAAAACTGTCTAGAATGATTTGAATGCAACTGATGATTTTGATGCAATTTTTTCATGAGTGGTTCTTTTTTAATCATTGGTATATTTGGCTTCTTTGATATGCAGACATAATAATCACATGAATTCTCTAAGTAATCACCTTATCATGTGAGATGAATGTAGTTTTCCTATTTTATTGATCACAAAGGTATAATTCCATTGATCAATTTTTTTTTATTTTTTATTTGGCTTAATCTTGAGATTGAGGTTCTTCTTCAAGTTTTAATATTTGGTGGTCTTTTTCCAATCTCTTGGTGTATATGAGTTGACCGTTCGATATCTTTTCTAAATGGGAAGTGTCCATTAAAGTCGATGATGGATACAAACTGAGTAATGGTTTATTTCTTTTCACTTTCCAATCCCTTTTACTCTAATTCTTATTTTTGGTATAGTTTATACATTCCCCACTAGTTCTTGTTAATCGAAAACTTTTATGCTATATTTTCCTAAACAATTCTTTCATTCTGGCAACCATCACTAGTTAGTTTATCTCACTTCACCGGAAAAGTCTTCATCGACAACATATACACATAGTTTGACCCATCTGCGACATTAATTTGATATATATATAATTTATTTATGAATACTACGGTCTCGAATGGTGACGGAACAGCACGGTGCGGTTCCAATAGTAACAAATAGTAACAAAAATATCTGTATATATATATGTATGTATATATTTTTCTTACTATTAGAACCGCATCGCATTTCTCCCGCAATTGTTCTGCATGTTACCATTCGGAACCGTAATTCTTTTTGTTGATTATTGTAAAGAAAAAGAATCCATCATTAATTATTTAATATCTCAGATTGTTTTTGTAGATTGTCTACAAAATACACTTCATCAATGATGAAAGCAAAATGGACCAAAAAAAAAAAAAAAATGAATGGTTGTAAATGTCTTAAGTTAAGCTTCATATCCAAAATGGAAAATATGGTTGGGGTATTCAATCATTTGATACCCATATTCAGTTAGAATATTTAATGGAGTTCTAACTTGAGTAATGTTTTAGTTATCATTAAATGCCTAAAGGAAGTGTTTATCAGAATTTTCAGTGCTTTTTATTAATGAAAGAAAAAAGTAGATCTATCGCTGGAGCGTGACAGTCACGCGCGCTCTAGTCTTCCGTGGGTCCTCCTTTGTTTTGAACCATTTCTGAAATTTAGACGCAAAGAGAGAGAGAGAGAATAGTCTTTACTCCATTGTTCAGTGGTTGAGAGAGAGAGAGAGAGGGGAAAATAGTCTTTACTCCATTGTTCAGTGGTTGAGAGAGAGAGAGAGGGGAAAATAGTCTTTACTCCATTGTTCAGTGGTTGAGAGAGAGAGAGAGAGAGTAAAAAAAGCACATGGCCTCATTACCATTGGGCCCTCAGCCTCATGCTCTTGCTCCTCCGCCGCCGCAGCTTCACGACGGAGACGCTTTGAAACGCCGTCCTGAAATGGATTCAGATAAGGTTTAATTTCTCCTTCTCTCTCTCTCTCTGTTTTGACGTATGTGTTTGGTAAACAGTGCATTTGAATTTAGAGTTTGGTGGCTGTGCTAGATCTACTCCGATCTAGCTCCTTTTTTCTTTGTTCGATGTCTCAGTACAGTAGAATCGATTTGTATTCTTGTGCTCATGTGTTTGTTCGTTGCTCGTCCCTGATCTGAGCTCACCGGAGAGTTTTTTACTCCGACGAGGCTTTTTAATAGTAAACTGCGGTTTTTTACTTCATTTGTTTGCATGCAGTAGCTAGATTGATTACTCACGATTTTTTTCCCAGCTACTACTTCAAACTTTCTCTACCGGAGATCTAAGCAACAGTAACCTTTGAATCTTTGTGCAAAATTTAGAGCAGAGATAGTTGATTGCGATTGGGTAACCTACATTTCAGTCGCTATACTAGCAGGACAACGATGCATATCACACTAGCCTTGATTTGTTCTCTTCAAGTTTTTTTTTTGGATATTTCGATTATTTATTTCAACACTGTTCACTTTCAAGTACAATTTGCTTCTTTGGATATCTCAGATTATATTTATTTCAATACTGTTTATTCTTCAAAGTACAGTGTCATATGCATCGTTATTCATTCCTATAGTTATGGTTCTCTTGGCCCATTGCTTCTCTGTCTCTCTCCCTTCTATCTGTGACCGACATTTATTCCTGGTTTTTTACTTTGGCTTTGTCCTTCCATTTACTTGTATGATTTATCTCTGGTTTTGTGGACGATATATATCTAATAATACCCACTAACTGTTTGACATCTATATTATTGAACTTCTATCACCCTTGGTTTACATCTGTTTAACCTATGCTTTACATGTGTTTTCTTCGGTTTCATCTATTTTTCTTTAGGACGAGGGAAGCTGTTTTAGATTATACAGTCATATTTATCCTTAGGCTTGTTGAAAGCAGTAAATGCTTACCATCTCTCTTCCACCCTGTAGTTTAATCAGGATAGTTTAATGCCTATACTAATTTGTGAGGTGAGATTGCAGGAAATGACTGCTGCTGTTATAGAAGGAAATGATGCTGTTACTGGTCATATCATTTCCACTACCTTTGGCGGCAAAAAGGGTGAACCTAAGCAGGTTGGCTTCTAATTTTTGCAAAACCTTTTAAATAACAGTACTCCAGTACCGTGTGTAAGGTTACTGCAGGTTTGGGTTACTCATTTCGCACCAAATGCTTCAGCAAGTGTTACTTTCCCACTAAAACTATTAACAGATAGATAAATAACAGATCATGATCTCTTTGTTACTACTTTTTTCCAAGTCGAAGTAATTATTCTCTTTTATCATCTTCATTCTCTCCCCTGCAGACCATTAGTTACATGGCTGAACGGGTTGTTGGAACAGGTTCATTCGGAATTGTTTTCCAGGTATATTGTGCTCCTCTATGCTAGCATTTACAGGTCATAAATCTTATTTTCCCTCTCTGATCAAGTCTAAACATTACTATCGTAGGCGAAATGCTTGGAAACTGGAGAATCAGTAGCCATTAAAAAGGTCTTGCAAGATCGACGATACAAAAACCGTGAGTTGCAACTAATGCGACTAATGGATCACCCAAATGTCATCTCCTTGAAGCACTGTTTCTTCTCCACAACGAGTAGAGATGAGCTCTTCCTCAACCTCGTTATGGAGTATGTACCTGAGACTTTGTACCGGGTTTTGAGGCACTATACTAGTTCAAATCAGAGGATGCCAATTTTCTATGTCAAACTTTACACATATCAAGTATGCACTGTTATTTGCAGTTTGTCTCACAAATAACCTCTAATAAAGTTGACTCTGAAACTGATTAAAAATATCTAATGCAGATCTTCAGAGGTTTGGCTTTCATCCATACTGTTCCTGGTGTTTGCCACAGAGATGTGAAACCACAAAATCTTTTGGTTCGTTATCTAGCATGGCATGTGTTTTGTAAACTTGACTAGTTTCTGGATCTTAACTTTCTGGTGCATACTGTAGGTTGATCCCTTAACCCACCAGGTTAAGCTGTGTGATTTTGGAAGTGCAAAAGTATTGGTAAGGGTTTTATCCTTTCATTAACTCAGTTTCTTGTGTTTTCTGCTTGCTTATGTATCTACGCATGTACTTCATGAGTTACCATTAAGTGTGAGCTTTACCAATTATATTGCTTTCCCCATTTCTCAGAAGTTATATAGAGAAGTATAGGCGGTAGCAGCATGTTCTCTCGCCTCGTTAAAGCATTCATTTCATGCATCTCTGTTTTGGTAACCCTTTAAAATGTTTGGCAATACATTTTAGGTCAAAGGTGAAGCAAACATATCATATATATGCTCCCGTTATTATCGAGCTCCGGAACTCATCTTTGGAGCCACAGAGTATACAGCATCCATAGATATATGGTCTGCTGGTTGTGTTCTGGCAGAGCTTCTTCTTGGCCAGGTGAGTGTGGAATTCTATGCGTTAATTATCTGTTAAATAAAGTATCTCTGCAAATAGTGCCCGCCTGATGTTATATTATCTCAAACTCTCTCTCTACAGCCGTTATTTCCAGGAGAAAATTCAGTTGATCAGCTTGTGGAGATCATAAAGGTGAAGTGTCCTTTACTAATGCCTGGATTCTTTTTCTCTTTTTGGTTTATAAGATACCTAGAATCTAGTAGATTTGTTACCATAAGTTCTTGTTGCCTTGGGTTAGGTTCTTGGTACTCCAACTCGTGAAGAAATTCGATGTATGAACCCAAACTACACAGACTTTAGATTCCCACAAATCAAAGCTCACCCTTGGCACAAGGTAATTCATCTCACCTTTTTTTGCTGGTCCAACAATTACTTAACCTACACAGTATTCATAAAAGCATTTAATTTATAACATCAACCACGTACTGTACCCTTGACCTCCAGGTTTTTCATAAGCGGATGCCTCCAGAAGCCATTGACCTTGCATCTCGGCTTCTTCAATACTCACCAAGTCTACGCTGCACTGCGGTCAGTATTTTTTTTTTTTGGAATCATAAGTAGTCTCTTGTGATAACTTGTTATTGACTTTTATTGATGGAGTGGAGTTATAGAAGCTCATTTAAATTCTCTTCCAAGTGTTGGATGAAGCTGAGTTTTATTCTGACATTTGTTTTTCTTTGTTTCTTTAGCTCGAAGCATGTGCTCATCCGTTTTTCAATGAACTCCGAGAGCTAAACGCCCGTCTTCCAAATGGTCGTCCATTACCGCCATTGTTCAATTTTAAACAAGAGGTAAAAAATCAATAGCGAAGGACTAAAAGCTAAGCTCCAAAAAAATGCTGCTTTTTCGTGGAACTTCAACATAACCCAATTGGTTCTTTGAATGTGGAAAAACAGTTAGATGGAGCTTCAGTGGAGCTGATCAACAGGCTAATACCTGAGCATGTGAGACGACAGATGAGCACAGGATTACAAAACACTGTGCATGTCTGAAGAAAAAGAGGACAAAGCAGATTTACTACTTCTATTTGATATTTGACAGGTTCAACAATATATTAACCACGACTATTATCAGCTTCTATACCCGTAGTAAAGTCATATTCAGCTTTTTTTGAGAAATCAGAAGCTGATAATTGCGTCTATTTTTTCTTTATTCCTTAGCCTGGAGAGTGGAGAGAGAGACACTGTTCCTCGTGTATTTTTGTATATGTTTTTGTCCGTAAAACAATTCTTGACAGATCCGTAGAGGAAAAAAACGAGGTGGTTTAACACAAAGACTGGGAAAATGAGATATCAATAAAGCCTGATGATTATCCTCTTAATAACACAAAGTCGATAGATTTGTCTTTGAAATGTTACTTAGGTGAAGATATGCATTTGTTTAGTTTATTACAATTTTACAAGTGGTGGGAGTGTCAAAGACAAGTATCAATCATGTACCTTAAAATTTAACAGCCCTTACAGGCCAAAGTTACCATAGCATAAACATGATCTTAAATTAATTGTTTCTTATTTCATTTTTGATTGCCATAGCCAAAGCGATTATCATTTGTTGTCTCACCCTAACCAAATCTACAATCCCCCACTCTAGTTAGAGCAGCAACCCATTCTCTTAAGAACCGACCCGTCCTCTTTAACGTTTATCGTCTCTCCTTTTCCTGGTAAATCGGTCGAAGATCCTTCTCCTCCTCTGTTCGATCCATCCACGCTTCTTTTGCTCACTATCTTGTGGATCTGAGTGAGCACTTCCGTGAATGCGTTTTCAACATTGGTTGCGTCTAGAGCTGATGTCTCCATGAAATAGAGAGATTCTCTCTCAGCAAAGGCTTTAGCTTCTTCTGTTTTGACTGCCACTAAGTGACGCAAATCACACTTGTTCCCTATAAGCATCACCACTATGTTTGGGTCAGTGTGCCCTCTTAGTTCCCTTAGCCATCTTGCTGCATTCTCAAATGTCGCGTGCCTTGTCACGTCATAAATTAGCAAAGCACCTACAGCTCCTCTGTAGTAAGCGCTTGTGATTGCTCGGTATCTATCAAAGCATAAACAACACCAGTATAATCTCAGATGTGGTTAACAGCGATACAATAACAACCACAGTAATAAGTTCAGTAACATATAACTAGACGGGTTAGACTATTTTCGATAAAGATATTACTCACATAACAATTATTTTAGAGGCAATTCAACATAGCTACCAAATGGTTAGTTTGTAAAGTAACAATCGCAGAATTAATGGAAGAACTCCACTGCAAAATTCAAATTACATCCATGTCTAGTGGAAGCCAAGACAGAGGAGATGAAAGAAATGTTGTTTTCACCAAGTGTATTGGATTAAGTAGTCGAACAGCTCGGACAACTATCTTTGTGTGAAACAGATGGAACTACACAAAACTAGTACAGTAACAGAGATTTAGATAACAGTCCGATAAAAGTAGTGAGTCAAATATTAAAAAAAAAAAAAAAAAAAAACACTTTTACTACGGGAATGGACCTAGACAGGAGAGGATTGCATGAGCTGATCAAGCAGACATATATGAGAAATACAGATCTATTTCACAAAAATCTTATAAGCAAAAAAGCTACGCCACAAAAGAAAACCATTAGTAGCCCAAATGTGATTAAAACCCTAAGTATACTCTGACTAATCTTTGCAGAATTGGAGCAATATTCAGCACAGTTTGAGACTTTGATGAGTTGTATACTCTTCTTAGTTGCTCAGTCTAAGAGATTTACAAATTTAGACACAACAAGTTTCTTTAGAGCCCCAAAAATCTTGATCTTTACAGCCCCAAATCACTCAAAACACAAAATCAAAAGTATCCAGATAAGGCTACAGATTCAGATATATATAAATATCAAACACCATGATTCTGAAACTTTCATAAACAGCGAATCGAACAACAGACAAACCACAAAAGGATGATATTCTTTTTGGCAAAAAAAACATATCCTAAGGATTGAAATCAAGTAATCAGGAAAAAACAAGAGACGAAACGTAATCGCACCTCTCTTGACCAGCAGTATCCCAAATCTGAGCTTTGACGACTTTGCCTTCAACTTTAGTTGTTTTGGTAGCGAACTCAACACCAATAGTAGACTTGGATTCGAGATTGAACTCGTTCTTAGTGAACCTAGAGAGCAGATTCGATTTGCCGACACCAGAGTCGCCGATCAAGACGAGCTTGAAGAGGTAATCGTACTCTTCATCGGCTTTGTAAGTCACCATGATTGATCGAATTTTGGGGATTATAGAATTGGGTTCTCTGTCTTGTGTTGGTTTGTAGTTTTGATGATAATGATTCAGATGATGATGATGACGATGACGATGAAAGCTTTTTGTCGGGTTGGCTCAGAATCGGTTTTCTTTTTTTAATTAAAAACAAAAAAAAAAGATTTAAACAGAAAAAAGTTTAAATTTTAAAAAGATGATTCCGCTTAATTAGTTGCAAAATGAAGGAAATCTTCTCGAGATATATATTAGGTAGTTGTTAACTTGTTATCCACTCACAAAATAATCTTTTTTTAAAATTCAAATTTTAACTAATATTCCCTTCAATAATTTAACAAAAACATATAGACTCCCTTCTATAAATTATAAAACAATGAACATACCTACTTTTTCAAATTTTTATCTTGAGGATGAAGATACTAGTATTACTTTTATTTTCTTAAGTTTCGGATGTCCCTTTTATAAAGACCTTTTGTTTTGCGTTTAATGAATGTAGCTACTAGCTACTTGGAGAGTTTATAAGATTATAACATATATTTGCATTGATTTTAGAAATATCATTCATTTTCATTTTTATTATTATTTGATTTATAACTTATTGATTTTCACTGAAATTATGTACTATTATTTCATTAATGAATTATTAAATTTCAATATTTTAATAAAACACATCTTAAATGTAACCTAATTATTCAAAATTCGTATTAAAAATCTTAATATGTCAAAGTAATAGTAGAAAAACATGTACACTCATTCTCTAATAGAATTTTCTTAATTTGTAAAAATTTGGAAAATATGTTGCAATAATACATAAATTTAAAATAAGCCTCAAGCGAGAGCTTCACGAGATTAGTATTCTATCATGATCGAATATGATGTTTTTTAAAAGAAATATCCTAGAATAGCACTAAAATAAGTTTTGTGGACAATTATAACATACATTCCACAAACTTCCAAAAATACCATTAAAATAATTTAAAATTTTGGGTTTGAGTTTAGTATTTTGGATTTAAGGTATAGTTTTTAGGGTTTATTTTTAGGCGATTTTGATATTTTTTAAATTATTTTCAAAATTAAATATATTTTATATTAAATTTATGTTATTTTTGAAAATTTGAAGATAATGTGCTAAATTTAGAAACAAAACTTATTTTTGTGCTATTTGTGAGAATGATACTTTTTAATCATTTTTCAAAAACAGAAAAATATGGTGTTTTCTTTAATTAACTTCGTGTGTTCAATTTGTTGTGTACATCGACACGTTGACTTCGTGTTAAAGCATCTACGACTCCATGGATTTTCTACTCTTAAGATTTCCAATTCCAACCAGTTGGATTGGTAACAAATGATACTTTCAAATTTTCTAGATACTTGTTATAGTCGTAAACATGGTTTCAACACATTATATGAACGTTGCTTCTTCAAATTAGCACATATGTGCATTGCACCCACTCAACGTTCAACAAGTGGTAGTCGATTGGCAGTAATTTTAACCAATCACTTATGCTTGGGTATCAAATGTGTGAGGCATGCATTCCTTTTCTACAAGGTTAATAACACCACAACGCAATCTCAGTTCTTGATATAATTTTCTATATTTATTACAACCCAAGCAATTGAGACTATTATTATCTTTCAACGACAACTTACTATAATGCTCCATCCAACTTTTTAACGAAAGCACCATCTAGACGTATCACCTTACTACAATGCTCCATCCAAACAATCGTTACATATGCAACATACACAGAGAATAGCTAAAAACACTTCTGCTCCATATATACTAAGATAAATCTTGAAAATCAACTATTCAATAACATCATTGTAACACCCGTCTCACCCTCTCTCGGGAACGGCGTGTTACCAAACAACTCCAATAAATAAACGTCCACTTTTATTAAATAACAATCCGATAAATCAGATAAAACATAATAAATCCAACATAAATCCACAACACAATTGTTTTATTAAAATCACGAATAAAATGCGGAAAACGAGAATCAATCCCAAAACAACACCCCGACACGTCAAGTACCAACTACTCGCCAGGCTCACCTGAAAGGGGAAAAGAGGGGTGAGCAACAGGGGAGTCACTCAGTGAGGTATGGGATGCTAATCCGCATGTCACTGACTCCGGTCTAAGAAACTAATCACAAAACAGAATATAACCAAACATGAACAAACACAGCACCTACAGTGCTCAACCAACAAACAATTGCCCTAACCTTGGATAGTGTCCAATCACACCCTCACCATTGAGGAAACTATGGGATAGTGCCCAATCTCACCCTCCAACGAGGTCATCTATGGGATAGTGCCCAATCTCACCGCCCGTAGACGATTTATCGATCTTAAGGTGCCGGGCAACAGATCGACTCAGGTTGTCCTCACCCCATCCCTCACACAATTCGACAACATACAGAAGTCCATCTCTGTATCCGCGATACTGTATAACCATATAACCATATACATATATATAACAAGCATTTATCTTAAACAGTATGAACAAACAATTGGGTTGAATCATCTATTTTTCCTATGTCCAATTTAAACAAGCAAACTATCTAGACTCGATCATAGAAACGTATCACATTTAGTTACTACACTATCCGTAACTAGAATCCTCGAACAGAGTACAAAATTTTGCGAAATAGCCCTCACCTTTGCAACGCTGAAAACTACGGTTTCTGGACCTCAAACGATTAAACTGACTCCGGATCGGAAAAGTCACCGGCGACGACGGCGGCAGACGGCGACGGACGGCGGTGAGCAGCGGCGACACGGCGGCTCCGGCAAACGGCGGCGGCGCGTGAGATTCACGCGCGGAAAAGCTTGCGGCTCGTGGCGGAGCGTGACGGCGCGTCCGGCGGTGGATTTGGCCGATCTTGGTGTCTCCGGCTTCGTCTCGTCGTCACGAATCCAATGTTGGCCTTCGGCTTATCTCGGCGGTTACTCGGTCGATCTAGGCTCGGGCGATGGTAGACGGTGGTTCGACGGTGGCTCCGTTTCGGGATTTTGGCGGCGGTTCGCTACTCGGGAGAGTTTGTTGCAAATGGAGGAGAGAAATGAGAGTTTAAATAGAGAAAAGAGGAAGGGGAACTAGGGTTAGGGTATGGGCTAATGGGCTTCGGGTTGAATTGGGTTTAGCTTTAATTTCGTAATGGGCCTAGCTCGAAAATTGGGCTGTTACAATTCTCCTCCACTAACATGGAATTCGTCCCCGAATTCTGATCCCGACTCGACTGCCCGTTTCCATCCTGAAAAAGTTCTGGGTAGTCTGACCTCATCTCAGCCTCGGATTCCCAGGTGTCCTCCTCGATCCCGTCTCTCTCCCAACGAACCCTGACCTTTACTACCATCTTTCCCTGTATGTATTTTTCTTGACACCCAAAATCTGAACTAGTCGACTCGACACAAACTGTCTTTTACGATGATCACTTGGCGGATGCTGCAAAATCAGCCCTGGCTCTCTGACAACCTTCCTTAACATTGACACATGAAACACATCATGGAAGTCTGACAGCTCTGTCGATAAACCTAAACGATAGGCTACTACTCCAATCCGCTCAATAATAGGGTACGACCCCATGTTCCTCAGTTTCAACTTCTTTAACTTTCAAGTTTAAGCACCTCTCTGAAATGGCCAACACTTGACCAAACCCGGACACACGAAGCTATGCGAAGCTCCGGTGTCAAACAGCGCATACATTGTCCTACCCCCAACAATAACCGATCCTATACGAGTTGATAACTAGGAGCGAACTTCATAAAAGACTAACACGGAAACAATAACAAGAACAGAAAAAGAAAATAAATTACATACCAGCTATCGGTTCCGCTCATTGTAGTCTTCCACAGCAAACACTCGTGGAGCGATGGCCTGACGCTTGGGCGACGATGGCTGAAGTACGTCTCCCATCCTCTTGGGACACACCCTGAAGAAATGACCCTGCTGGCCACAATTGTAGCAGGCTCTAGGTCCCACTGCTGGTGTTGCTGGTGCTGCGGTCTGTCTGAAAACTGGTGCAGCCACTGCCTTACCCCGATAGTCCTTCGTCATATGACCAACACGTCCACAGGAAAAACACTTGACGCATTCTCCAAAATGGTTACGCTTACAGCGGAAACAACGAGGTGGTCCTGACTGACCCACTGTCCTCCTCTGCATCTCTGGAGCTCTTCCAAACCTTTGCTGCGTGACCCTGTTGAGCTTCTGTTCTTCTGCGAGACCCAACTCCTGAATGGCAGCCTTCTCTACCAGCTCCAACATGCTGTGATAATCCCTCACTGCACAGCTGTTGCGAATCTCCACTCGCAACCCCTTCATGAACCGCCTGACGAGCTCCTGCTCATCCATATATCGCCTAAGGATCCTGCGAAGACGGCTAAACTCGAGCTCGTACTCTCGGACTGTCATGGTACCCTGTCGGAGATCCTGAAAGGCATTCTCCTTCTCGTCCATGGCTTCTCGAGGGAAGTACTTCCTGGTGAACTCCCTCTTGAAGTCATCATAAGTCAGCTCATATCGTCCACGTGCCCCCTCAACAACTGCCTCCCACCAGGCTAGGGCATCATCTCTCAAGTACTGAGTAGCCAAATCCAGACGGTACTAGGTAGGGCATCTCATATGGTCCAGGTTGCGCTCTAACTGCCTCCTCTAGTTATCAGCTGCGGTGGCATCCACAACTCCTCCAAATCGATCCAGCCCCATGTCCTTCATCTGTCTCATCAACTCCCAATATGTGGGACCCTCTCTGACCTTGGCAGGTGAGTGTGGCGGAAATCGCTCACGATCAACAGGCTCGCGAATAACACGGTGAACATCCTCAGTAGCCTGCTCGCCATCCATCTGACCCCTGAATATCTCATGGTACATCCTCAGCTCTTCTAAAAGCTCCGCATGACCTGCAGCCTGCTCTGCTCCCTGCACAACAGCTGGTGGGGCCTACTGCTGCTGCGCCTGTTATGTCTGAAGACCCATCTGATGGGCCACCTCCTGAGCCGCAACTCGAGCAGCTTCCTGAGCAGCTACACGTGCTGCCTCTTGAGCAACCTGTCGAACAGCATCCTGAGCAGCCTGCCTCGCTGCCTCTTGAGCAATCTGCCTAATGGCATCCTGATCCACATTCTGAACAGCGGGTCGGTCAACCTCAACCTGGCTGTCTCCGACGTGGACACTCTCATCTGCCTGCTCAGGCAAAACAGGCAATCCTGAACCTTTGGCGCTCTGAGAACGGGTGGTTCTCATCTGAAAGGAAAACCACACGGTTAGCTTTTACAGAGACCCGAGCGCTAACCAACAACACACTAATACTCAACAGAAAGGGGTGTCATTTATTTTGAAATCTTCCCATCCCCGAAAATAACTTTTAAAACAAATCCGAATCAAAAAAATATTTTCAACACTTAACAGCCCCCGGGTCAAAACCGGGTCAGCTAAACCCCGCTCTGATACCAATTTGTAACACCCATCTCACCCTCTCTCGGGAACGGTGTGCCACGTGTAACACCCGTCTCATCCACTCTCGGGAACGGCGTGTTACCAAACAACTCCAATAAATAAACGTCCACTTTTATTAAATAACAATCCGATAAATCCGATAAAACATAATAAATCCAACATAAATCCACAACACAATTGTTTTATTAAAATCACGAATAAAATGCGGAAAACGAGAATCTATCCCAAAACAACACCCCGACACGTCAAGTACCAACTACTCGCCAGGCTCACCTGAAAGGGGAAAAGAGGGGTAAGCAACAGGGGAGTCACTCAGTGAGGTATGGGATGCTAATCCGCATGTCACTAACTCCGGTCTAAGAAACTAATCACAAAACAGAATAGAACCAAACATGAACAAACACAGCACCTACAATGCTCAACCAACAAACAATTGCCCTAACCTTGGATAGTGTCCAATAACACCCTCGCCATTGAGGAAACTATGGGATAGTGCCCAATCTCACCCTCCAACGAGGTCATCTATGGGATAGTGCCCAATCTCACTGTCCGTAGACGCTTTTATCGATCTTAAGGTGTCGGGCAACAGATCGACTCAGGTTGCCTTCACCCCATCCCTCACACAATGCGACAACATACAGAAGTCCATCTCTGTATCCGCGATACCGTATAACCATATACATATATATAACAAGCATTTATCTTAAACAGTATGAACAAACAATTGGGTTGAATCATCTATTTTTCCTATGTCCAATTTAAACAAGCAAACTATCTAGACTCGATCATAGAAACATATCACATTTAGTTACTACACTATCCGTAACTAGAATCCTCGAACAGAGTACAAAAGTTTGCGAAATAGCCCTCACCTTTACAACGCTGAAAACTACGGTTTCTGGACCTCAAACGATTAAACTGACTCCGGATCAGAAAAGTCACCGGCGGCGACGGCGGCGAGCGGCGGCGACGGCGGCGAGCGGCGGCGACACGGCGGCGGCGCGTGAGATTCACGCGCGGAAAAGCTTGCGGCTCGTGGCGGAGCGTGACGGTGCGTCCGGCGGCGGATTTGGCCGATCTTGGTGTCTCCGGCTTCGTCTCGTCGTCACGAATCCAATGGTGGCCTTCGACTTAACTCGGCGGTTACTCGGTCGATCTAGGCTCGGGCGATGGTAGACGGTGGTTCGACGGTGGCTCCGTCTCCGGCTCGGAATTTTTGCGGCGGTTCGCTATTCGAGAGAGTTTGTTGCAAATGGAGGAAAGAAATGAAAGTTTAAATAGAAAAAAAAAGGAAGGGGAACTAGGGTTAGGATATTGGTTAATAGGATTGGGGTTAAATTGGATTTGACTTTAATTTCGTAATGGACCTAACCTGAAAATTGGACTGTTACAATCATCTTCAACTCATAAATTTCTTATTGAAAGCCTGGAATTTATTTTATATATTTTGTTTGCTCAATATTTAATTCACATATGTCCAATTTTTAAATCACAACTAGAATCTGACAACACAAAAATCTTATCGACGTTGTAACTGCAAGCCTACAACTAATCAAATCATTAAAGACAAATTAGAAAAAGTGCAACCAACAATAAATTGACCAACTAGTTTATTTTATCTTTATAAAAAATTTAACCATAAATCTATTCCCCATATGCTTCCATATTTTATTTTATGTTCCACTAACTAATATGATCCCAAAAAAAAAACGTAAAAAACTTGATCACTCCGGCTCACCACACGCTCAAAAGTGTCCCCTGTTTCGACACGTGTCAAACGGTCCAAAACGAAGTCCTAGACACGTTTGGTAAGCGAGAGAGAGAGAGAGCCCCTAAGGCACTAGCTATAGCCCAAGTAGTCCACACATCGCACACGGCATCACGCGTCCTCACGCTGTTTCTCCATAGCACGTGTCCGCTTCAACACGCGTTTCTAAGGCGCGTGACGAACTCATTGGTGTACATATGCCAGCTGGCAATAGTGCGAGTCCGGCTGGCTAACTAGCCTTATCCAAGTTTTCTAAACGGAGGCAATGCTATCACCACTAGGCTGTCACTTCTTTCTACGTCACGGACAAATCCAATTGGTCGTCAAGTACATTGTTAAATGACATGTACTTACTTGTGGACAGCGAAGCAACGACTCGGTGACGGTGCGGACAATGATTTGACCAGTAAAATCATAACCAACTTAAAATAACAAAAGAAATATATATATATATTCCCTTTGAGATTCATATCCAAGAGAGCTTGCTTCCATATCACACACGATGTACGACTCTTATACGTACGACTTTACGCTTAATTTCACATTCTCACCTTTTACTTCATCAGTTTTTCATAATTTGCCCCCTATATTTTAATAATGTAACCATAAAACCCAATATTTTTTTTTGTTCAATATATATAATGTAGTTTTTATTTCATTCTTTCTGGGTTTTCTTTTTCATCTTTATTTATGAAAGTTTTTGTTTTTAGTGTATCTATTTATAAAAATTATTTGTATCATGTTAAAAGGTAAAAAAATATTTTATAATGACAATGTAACATATGGCAAAAAAAACAATATCCAGCGCTGCATGAATTGTTCATAAAAAATGATATGAAAAATTTATTCAACTGAAGTATTGTTTACTATTATCATATAAAAAAAATGTAAAAGGGCAACGTTTAAATATTTTTTTAATTATTAAAGGAAAACGGTATCTCTTTATGGTAAGAAACTTTTGACTTTTGGAGTACATAATATAGTGGTCATAGTAGGTTGGTCTATAGAACTGAGGGGCATATATGATATTATTCCAAAATACACATATGAGGCTGGAAACAGAGATTTTTTTAATTTTTATTTCTTTTTTATTTTTGAGTTTTCCATATAAACCCTAGATTAAATTTCACGTTTCATTTTTGGGTTAGATAGAAGATCAGATTCTTCATTTTGCCAAGGAATAAAAAGGTGAGTCTCGATTCGTGACAAATCTCCAAAGGGATTTTTTCACGGTTTTCAAATTTTATTTCTTTCGTTATTCGGGTTCGTCTTTTTGTGTTTGCTGAATTGAGGGATCGGGTCGCTCCGATTTGGATTTTTCGTGTATCTGAAAGGTGAATCTTCCTTTCGTTTTTGTTTAGCTTTTGGGTCGTAATTTCATGGATCTTGCTTTTTAGATGATAGGAATGTGTCATTCATTCGATTTTGTTATTTTGCGCGTAAAGCTCAGTTTTTTTTTTTTTTTTTTGGTTCTTAACTCAGTGATAGAAAAGGATTAGTAAGTATTATTGATTTTTGGATATCTGGGTATTGCTCCAGCTTTCGATTTGGCTTGATGGGCATTCAAATTAACGTAAATACCTTTTTTTTTTTTTTTTGGTATTTTTGTGCTTAGATCTTGTTGAGTTTGTTCGTGGAGTTTGACCTTACTGCATTTTGGTGTTTCTCTTGATGCAGATTTATTGAAGTAGTGTTTAATTTTTGGATTCTTTTGGGGATTGGAGACAAGCGAAGATGATTTCTAGGTCGTACACGAATTTGTTAGACTTGGCATCGGGGAATTTCCCTGTCATGGGAAGAGAGCGTAGGCGGCTTCCTAGGGTAATGACAGTTCCTGGTAATGTGTCTGAGTTTGATGAAGATCAAGCATATAGTGTCTCTTCCGATAATCCCTCCTCGGTTTCATCTGACCGAATGATCATTGTCGCTAATCGGCTTCCGTTGAAGGCGGAGAAACGAAATGGAAGCTGGAGTTTCAGTTGGGATCAAGATTCATTGTATTTGCAGCTTAAGGATGGTTTGCCTGAGGATATGGAGATATTATATGTTGGATCTTTGAGCGTTGATATTGATTCACATGAACAAGACGATGTGGCGCAGATACTGTTGGACAAATTTAAATGTGTTCCGACGTTTTTCCCACCAGATTTGCAATCGAAGTTTTATGACGGCTTTTGCAAGAGGCAGCTATGGCCGCTTTTTCATTACATGCTTCCGTTTTCCGCTGATCATGGTGGAAGATTTGATAGGTCTCTTTGGGAGGCTTATGTAGCGACTAATAAGCTCTTCTTCCAGAAAGTTATTGAGGTTATAAATCCAGATGATGATTTTGTCTGGATTCATGACTACCATTTGATGGTCTTACCGACGTTTCTGAGAAGACGGTTTAACCGGATAAGGATGGGATTTTTCCTTCACAGTCCCTTCCCCTCATCTGAGATATACCGGTCTCTTCCTGTTCGGGAGGAGATACTTAAGGCGTTACTAAACAGCGACCTTATTGGCTTTCACACATTCGATTATGCTCGTCACTTCCTTACTTGCTGCAGTCGGATGTTGGGTCTAGAATATCAGTCTAAGAGAGGCTACATTGGGCTGGAGTATTACGGGAGGACTGTGGGAATCAAGATCATGCCAGTGGGGATCAACATGGGTCGGATTCAATCGGTGATGAGATATTCAGAAGAGGAGGGTAAGGTGATGGAGCTTAGAAATCGTTTCGAAGGTAAGACAGTGCTGCTTGGTATCGATGATATGGATATTTTCAAGGGTATAAACCTGAAGCTTCTAGCAATGGAACAAATGCTGAGGCAGCACCCGAATTGGAGGGGAAGGGCTGTTCTTGTTCAGATTGTAAATCCCGCTAGGGGTAAAGGTATTGATGTAGATGAAATACGTGGTGAAATCCAAGAAAGCTGCAGGAGGATCAATGGAGAGTTTGGGAAACCTGGATATCAACCCATCATATATATTGATACTCCGGTTTCGATAAATGAAATAAATGCTTATTACCATATTGCTGAGTGCGTAGTCGTTACAGCTGTTAGAGATGGTATGAACCTTACTCCCTACGAATATATCGTTTGTAGACAGGGTTTGCTTGGGTCTGAATCAGATTTTAGTGGCCCAAAGAAGAGCATGTTGGTTGCATCAGAGTTTATTGGATGTTCTCCTTCTCTAAGTGGGGCTATACGCGTAAACCCATGGAACGTTGAAGCGACAGGAGAAGCCCTAAATGAGGCCCTCTCAATGAGTGATGCTGAGAAACAGCTGCGACATGAGAAACATTTCCGGTATGTTAGTACTCACGATGTAGCTTATTGGTCAAGAAGTTTCTTGCAAGACCTAGAAAGGATATGTGTGGACCATTTCAAGAAAAGGTGTTGGGGGATGGGGATTAGTTTTGGTTTCAGAGTTGTGGCACTCGATCCTAATTTTAGAAAGCTTTCAATACCGTGCATTGTGTCAGACTACAAAAGGGCAAAAAGCAGAGCTATACTTTTGGATTATGATGGCACTCTGATGCCTCAAAACTCCATCAATAAAGCTCCAAGCCAGGAAGTTCTTAACTTCTTGGATGCGCTTTGTGAGGACAAGAAGAATTCAATTTTTATTGTCAGTGGAAGAGGGAGGGAAAGCTTAGGCAAATGGTTCACTCCGTGCAAAAACATTGGAATTGCAGCGGAGCATGGATACTTCTTGAGGTACTTTTCTTCTCTACATTTTATTACCACTTGATTAAATTTTTAAAATTCTTATCCTTTAGGGTTAGTGACATGCCTTGTATCTTTTTCTTAGGTGGTCAGGCAATGAAGAATGGGAAACATGTGGGCAGAGCTCTGATTTTGGGTGGATGCAGATCGTGGAACCTGTAATGAAACAGTACACTGAATCTACAGATGGCTCTTCCATTGAAATCAAAGAGAGTGCTTTGGTTTGGCAGTATCGTGATGCGGATCCAGGCTTTGGTTCGTTACAAGCAAAAGAAATGTTAGAGCATCTAGAGAGTGTTCTAGCTAATGAGCCAGTGGCAGTCAAAAGCGGTCACTACATCGTAGAAGTGAAGCCTCAGGTAAGTTAATTCTCTTCTGCTTATTTCAAGCATTAACGTTTTCAAAAAATAAATAATTACTGGAGTTTGTGCTTTGTGTGAGTATAGGGAGTCAGCAAAGGATCCGTGTCAGAAAAGATATTTTCATCAATGGCTGAAAAGGGAAAACCGGTTGATTTTGTGCTATGTATTGGAGATGACCGATCTGATGAAGACATGTTTGAAGCGATTGGTAATGCGATGTCGAAAAGGTTGCTCTGTGATAATGCTCTAGTCTTTGCATGCACAGTTGGGCAAAAGCCAAGCAAGGCTAAATACTACTTGGACGATACTACTGAAGTGACAAGCATGCTTGAATCTCTAGCTGAAGCATCAGAGGCTTCAAACTTCTCTATGCGTGAACTTGATGGTGCCCTTTGATTTGAAACCAGATCTTTTGCCAGGTTTTTTCCTCTATGATTTCAGTTCCAGTTCTTTCTGCAACAATCTATGAACTTGTTCTCATATATACTATCAAT
Organism: Turritis glabra; assembly: GCA_900406565.1. Lineage (NCBI taxonomy): Eukaryota > Viridiplantae > Streptophyta > Magnoliopsida > Brassicales > Brassicaceae > Turritis > Turritis glabra. The sequence goes on along the minus strand of OVBN01000030.1, from coordinate 11,263,156 downwards.
GAAATGATGTGCATAGATGGCTAAAGAGGGTTACACAGACAAAGACAAGGAAAAGAAAGGAGACTGGAGTTTGGTCGGTTTGTGTTTGTGATTGAAAGAAAGAAAAGAAGAAAAGGGTAGTGAGAGAATATTAATGGTAAAAAAAAAAATGATGTGATGTGAAGCTTTGTTCTTTTCAGATGCTATTTGAAGAGCAATCAATCAGAGGAGGAGCAAAACAGATCTGTTTGGTTTCAGGGATGTGTTACAGGATGTTGGGAGTAACAACAAGAAGCAAAAGCTTTTCCTGATCTTTTCTCTTATTTTCTTTTATTATTATGATTATTATTGTTATTTGTAATTGGATGATCTTGAGGATATCAATTTGGATTCGGCTGCTTATTGGATCTTGAACAAAAACGAAACTGTGAAAAAACAATAGTATGTAAAGATAACGTTGCGTGTCCATTGTTGAATTGAATGTTTCATTTATTGTTCTTTTCCGGTTTTTGGAATCTTTTCATGTGGGTGTCATGATGATGTCAATAAGGTTTTGAATACAATGTACTACTGCGTAGAAAATATATTCCGAGCCCAATGGTGCTACGAACCTGTGAGTAGACATCAGGTTGAGCCCAATGGGCCTCACGGCTTTCTCGCTAACTGTGCGATCCCGCACTCTTTCCCTTTTTTTTCCTTTTTGTTTGTGTTGCATTGATGAGTAATGAATGTGACTGATGATGTGCTTAGAAAGGAAAAAAAAAGATTCAATGGAGGATCAGGAGAAGATTGATGGGAAAAAGAAAAGTGTGGCTTCGATTCCGGCTAACTACATATCGATTCTTCAGCTACAGGAACGTTGGATGAAGGAGAAAGAGCTGAAACAGAAACAAAAAGACTTGCCAGAGAGAGCAGTGAAGCAGCAGTTTGATCATGGACAACGAAGGAGAGAAGAAAATGTATTGAAGCCAAGTGTGAAGCCCCAGGGAAAGGGTTTAGGCGGAGGTTTTCGTATGCATTGTGGTGTGAATCGTTCTAAAAAGGAACCAAATTGCGTTAACAAAGATGAAAATAAGGTCTCTGCAATTGTGATCAAAAAGGACGAAGATGGAGTAGATTTGACGGAGAAAAAGAAGAATAATCCCGTGAAAGATGACACTAAGAGAGTTTTCACTTCCAAGGGAGAAAATGCTGCTAAGAGAGTAGAAGAGGAAGGAGAGACTAGAGAGGTCAAGGGCACTGCGAGATTGAACAGCGGACAGGGTTATTACCGAAACCAGAGGCATGATTGGTCGTCTACACGTGCTATTAAGGCAACAACAAGGACTATGGTTTGGGTGAAGAAGGGTAAGAACAACGGGGCCTCTGGTCAAAATGGTAATGTTTAAAGGTTGGAACTTTGGATCATTTGTTTTCTAGGGTCTTAAGAGTGATTGAATCGAAGCTGAGTAATAATGTGTGAATTTATCATGGTCTTCAGGTGTTGTAGGAAACTTTCCCAGAAGCAATAGGTCGTCTAAGTGTAGGGTTTGAGTCCTATCTTGTGTTACCAATTCCTTTGGTAATGCATTGTAGTAGGTGTGTATGTAAATGTATGGTACCGATTTAAGTGATGAGTAATTTCAGCATGAGTCTATGACTATGCATCAGTGTTGCTGAATTGAACTCGGAGCCATTATGGTTGAGTTTGGAAAATGGTTCTTATATCGAATTCGTATATATATACTCCAACTAGGCAATTAAGATTTACTTGTTACACTGTATGGGGAAGTATCTCAAGATATACACAGAGATTGAGAGATTTAAAAGGTCTCTTACTCAGACAGACGCTGGTGTAGGGGTTGATGTTGATGTTGAGGAAGCAACACGGTTTTCAGGTGGGATTTCTGTGAATTCAGATAGGATTGCTCGGAATTCATCACCCGACATAGTCTCTTTCTCGAGAAGTACTTCAACAATCTTGTCCATGGCTTCACGATTGTTCCTAATGTGGCCTAAAGCTATCTCGTATGCCTTGTCTGACAATGTCTTCACCGCTGAATCGATATCATTTGCGAGCTTTTCAGACATTGAGTTTCTTGCCATCATCCTCATAATGACATCGCTTTGAGCCGATGAGTCCATTAGGGACCATGGTCCGATTTCAGACATCCCAAATGTTGTCACCATCTGCAAGTAAATAACCAAATATTATCAATTTCATTCAGTAGTTTAGGCTAACGGGACAAAAACTGAAGCTGGGACTGTAGTTACCTGCTTAGCCAAACCGGTGATCTGTTGCAAGTCACCAACTGCGCCAGTAGTCACCTCAGAGTCACCAAAGATGACTTCTTCTGCGGCTCTACCACCAAGTCCACCAACAATTCTTGCAAAGAGTTGCTGTTTGGAGATTAGAGTAGGGTCATCTGAGGGAATGAACCAAGTCAGACCTCTTGCTTGGCCTCGTGGTATCAATGTGACCTTTTGGACAGCGTCATGTCCTGGAGTCAAAGTTCTGCAGGAACGAATAACGAACTTCAAAATAAGCTATTAATAACACACACATGCTTCTAATCTGATTGTGACTTACCCACATACGGCATGGCCAACTTCATGGTAAGCAACCAAGCTTTTGCTCTTCCCATCTGTCATGACTGTTCCTTCCATGCCAGCTACAATTCTATCAATTGAGTCATCAATCTCTTTTGATGATATTGCTGTCTTTCCACGGCGGCCGGCCAATATGGCAGCCTCGTTCAAGAGGTTTGCAAGATCAGCTCCGCTAAATCCAGGCGTTCTCATGGCTATTACTTCAAGTGAAACACCATTTTCAAATTTCTTATTCCCAGAATGAACTTTGAGTATATCTGTTCTTCCCTTAACGTCTGGAACATCAACAGATACCTGGCATCAACAACAATACACGCTAAGCAACCAGCAATAAAGAGGATTAATGGAAAGTCACAGACACCGGGCATTGCAATCAAATAAATACCTGCCGGTCAAACCGCCCTGGTCTTAGCAAAGCGGAGTCAAGAATGTCTGCTCTGTTGGTTGCAGCAACTACGATAACACCAGTGTTACCCTCAAAACCATCCATCTCAGTCAGGAGCTGATTAAGGGTCTGTTCTCTTTCATCATTACCTCCACCAATTCCGGTTCCTCTTTGCCTACCAACAGCATCTATTTCATCCACAAAAACAATGCACGGAGCATTTTCTTTGGCTTTTTTGAAAAGATCGCGGACCCTTGATGCACCAACACCGACAAACATCTCAACAAACTCAGAACCCGAGATGGAAAAGAAGGGTACACCAGCTTCACCAGCAATGGCTTTTGCCAACAGGGTTTTCCCAGTACCAGGAGGACCAACAAGGAGAACACCTTTGGGGATCCGGGCACCAACCGCAGTGAACCTCTCAGGCTTCTTCAGAAACTCCACCACTTCCATGAAATCTTGCTTGGCTTCATCGACTCCAGCAACATCATCAAAAGTTACACCAGTGTTTGGCTCCATCTGAAACTTTGCTTTCGACTGACCAAGTTGAAGTGGGAAGCCAGGACCACCAGGGCCACCCATTCCACCAGAGGACCGTCTGGAGAGAAGGAACAAACCGCCAATCAGAATGACCGGGAATGCAAGATTCCCAATCAAGTTGAGTATTGGAGAACCTTGGTCTTCCTGAGCATTATGTGCTGCAAAATCAATATTCTTTGCCCTCAACTTCTGGAGAAGCTCCTGACTCAATCCCGGTAACTGCACACGTACACGCTGAATCCGGTTACCCAACTCAGGAGAAACAGCCTCCACAATAGCTATAGTCCCATTCTCATACAAATCTACTTTCTCAACCCTTCCCTTGTCCAAATACTCTAGGAACCTAGAATATGACATCCTAGACGAAGAAACGCCTTGTCCTTGTTCGTCTGCATTTGCTTTTCCACTTGCAAGCAAACCAACTCCAGCTGCAGCGTTTCCTAGCAAGAGTTTAAAGAAACCTCTTCTTCCTTGGTGTTTCTTCTCATCCAAAGAAGCCTTCACAACTGTAACTTTAGATGACCTATCAAGGCCAAGCTTTTGGGACCTCTGTTTGGTTGTGTAGACAGATAATCCGCTCCCAATAAGACAAGCCGATGAAGCAGCCATCTGCACAGACGATTACAAGCGTAAGCAAAAAAAAAAAAAAAAAAAAAAAAAAGAGATCTTAGCGGAACAAAACGAGACCTTGAACATGCAAGTTTCTGGTAACAGTATAATCAACATAAGCGACCACTATTGACAAAGATTGGAACTTTTTTTATGCTCCAAAGAATCTATCGAAGTTGCCATTGAATATCCCATTAATCCCCATTTTAAACACATAAATCCACCATTTTTCGACATTTCTCTTGAATTTCCTCAAGTCAAATCGAAAAAAAAATACAAAAACAAATCGAAAAGATTAGATTTGCTGAACAAAACCCAGATAGTATAATCATGCACAAAAAGAAAAAAAAACCGAAATTTCCATAGAATTTTTTATTAGTATAAAAAAAAGTCACAGAATCAGACCAAAGAAAGCGGAAAATGCCTGTGATGACAAATATGAGCGAGGAGTGAAACGCACCTGTGGAAGTTTGGCAGACGAAGAGAGAGAGAGAGAGAGAGAGAGAGAGAGAGAGAGAGAGAGAGAGAGAGAATGAGATTGTTTGAAGAAGCGAATGAAGAAGAGTAAGATTTTTGAAGAGAAGAGATGTGGTTTCCCAACATCTTACGTGTCTTCCTTTTAATCTGGCTGTATATTATGTTCTTTCTAATAAAAGTCATATACCCAAAAAAAAAAAAAAAAAAACAGGAGAGTTTTAGTAGAATAAGGAAAGCCACATGATGCAATTAGCAACCAAGCAAAATCCAAAGAAAGAATACGTATTGAGTTTGGATAGTTTCTAACTTTCTGTCGACATAACCAACAAAGAACAGCTTTTACATTGGTTTCGTCTACAAGTTTTGATCAAGTCACTTATTATCTTGGGCTTTTGCTTGTGAGCAAGATCCGAAAATCGGACCAACGTCTCAGAAACAGAGCTTATCTTGAATTCGTCTTTCCTCAATGGATATATGTTGCTAGAGATTTTCAAGATTTGATAGAATCTTGGTGATCTCATCTCTCAAGTTTCTCATACACTTCACTGAATGTGATATGGACGCTTGTTTAGCTTAAGACTCAAAACGACTGAAGACACTGCAATTTCATTCTTGTTCAGACATACTTGTGTTCCCAGAGTCTAATAAAGCAGCATGGCGTCCCAAGAGAACGAGATCAAGAAGCTTCCTCCTCGCGTCGTAAACTGCATTTGGATCTATCAAACGTCCTCTCTCATAAGCCTCTCTGAGAAACACTGTGTGTCTTTTCCCTTTAGTTGACATATAAAACATGCCCGGGTGATCCAAGAACAAATCTCTTATGTTCAAATCAATCCCAAAACATTTTCTGAATTGGCTGATCTTCTCCACCTCCACCATCTTCTCCACAGTCAGATTCAGGAACTCGTGAGCAATCGCAACCGCTCTTTTCTCTATTCCCATCACACCGGATCTGTTCTTTTTCTTACCAACCATGTCCTCGTATGGCCCTACATAAGGCAGCCTCTGCCATTCCTTAACTTTAGCCTTAAAGTTCTTGCTAAGTCTCATTCCTGATGGGTAACTATGTTTGAAACTAAAATGAATTTCCGTTCTATCGACGCTGCAATCCTCCTTAGAACACTCAACCACCCTCCATTTCTCAACCGCAGCTTCAAATTTCAGTCTTTTCTCTTCTTCTTGAACCAGCTCTAAGATATGGGTATTTGGTTCATGACCATCACTAAGCCTAAAAAGATGAGGGTTCTTTGAGATCACAGAGTCCTCAAAATCATCTGGGAGCCCAAGTTCTCTCCAAACCTTGAAAACCGCACGAAGCGGAACTGACTTTGATATAGACATAGACAAGAGCCTAACCAACCGGTCAACAACAAGAGACAAATTAGCAGCGATAGCCAAAGCCTCTTGACGAGAAATCTCCATGGCTACATCAGTTAACCTGCAAAAGGGCTGAGCTTTCACAGGATCATACCAGACATGAAAGATGTGAGGGTACTTTCGCAGAAAAGAAGCAGCGCCACGGTTAAGGTGGAGCTTCTGGGAGAACCTGGAGAGAAACTCAATGGATAAAGAGGGAGGATCAGCTGTTGGATTGGCGAGGATAAGGTCTTGAATGGCAATGACCTTGAGCAGGTTCTTGTATTTGTCCATGAGCTTCTCGAAAACAGGGTCTCTTGACCTGGAAGCGACATATTGAGCAGACGTGGTTGTTGATCGGACATTAATGATGGAGCCACCACAAGGGTGGATCAGAAGTGATCTCATGAGAATGAACCTCATACTATCTCAAAGAGTATATGGAGCTATCTTGGGTTCCACGTTCCACAACGTTGCTGTAATACCCTCTCTGCGTAATTATATCGAACACCTTACGTGCATAGCAAAAAAATTAAAACTTCTAAGCAAACTTGCCTGTGGTCTATGGATCGACATGAAGATCAGACTCAATGAAACGAGCCGATAAAAGAAGTAGAATTATATGGACCTTTGTATAATCATTTCCAGAACACCTCTATAACCACACCCATATAAGCTAAGTGATGAGCTATGTTACATGGACCGCGTCCCTAAACTATATATCAATCACACGTGACACGGTGTGATAATAGTTTGATATCATATTTTTTGATAGAAAATGGTAAATAATATCAAATATATAGTTAATTTATAAATAAATATATATATGAAGTTATGGATAAGTTTTTTATGATATGGATAATTTTTTTTAAAAAATTACTAAGTCGGGATAAGTTTTTCTGACTTAAAAGAATTAAAATAGTATGATGCGATTTCTATAATTAGTGTCAAAGCATCTAACAACAACTTGAGAAAAAATGTTTAAAATCAAAAGTTGAAAAACTAATTGTTCTCATTTACAAATCAATCTAATTTTTGTACTGGCAGTTTGCCATTATCAATTAGATATATATATAATTCCATTTTTGGGAGGAAAAAGGAGTTGGTTAAAAAAGAGACTTAAAATTGCTGTAAAAAAAAAAGAGACTTAAAAGCACCATAGAGGTTCCATATATAGTACCAAAAAGTAAAAGAGATGTACCCCTTAATTCCCTTTTTTCCATATATCAATATTGCCAAAAATAAAAATTGGGGAAGGGGGGGAGTTGGGTAGAAACAAGAATTTCCAAATTCTAACGAAAGAAAAAGATAGTTACTAAAATCTAATTTAAAAAAAAAAAAAAAAAAAAAAAAAAAAAAAAAAAAAAACCAAAATCCGAGCGAATATAAACAGTCCAGAGATACGAATATGATTAATTGGGGAGCAAGCTATGTTAAACATTTTAATTAATTAAATTTAAAAAAAAAAGAATCCGAGAAAAAAGGAAACTCAGGTACGCCGAATTTAATTAAGAAAAGGGATAAATACTCTGTATTATAAAGAACCCTAACAATCAAAACAGACTTGTCGTATTCATTCATGCCTCTCCTAGCCAAGAAAAAAAACCCTAAAATTTATCTGCACAACACATGAACGAGATTCATCAACCGATGGCGAGGAGGGTATGGAGGAGCAACGTCGATAAAGAGATGGCTCTTATGGAGGAATGTCTCAAGAGATTCCCACTCATCGCATTCGATACAGAGTACCCTGGGATTATTTTCCGTACTTACATCGATTCATCTAACGAAGAATGTTACAGAGCCATGAAAGGCAACGTCGAGAACACGAAGCTGATCCAGTGTGGCTTTACTCTTTTCAACGCCAAGGGAGAGATCGGTGGCACTTGGGAGTTTAACTTCTCCAACTTCGGCGACCCATCAGACACACGCAACGAGATTTCGATCGAGTTTTTGAGGAGACACGGTTTGGATTTGCAGAAGATTAGATACCAAGGAATTGATATGTTCGGCTACGGGTTTTTCCCTAAGCTTATCACTGCGTTTCGATCTCAGAAGCACGTTGAGTTCGTCACGTTCCAAGGAGCTTACGATTTCGCTTACTTCTTGTGTATCCTCAACAATGGGAAACTACCTGAGACTTATGGAGAGTTTGCATCAGAGGTTGTGAGTGTCTTTGGTCAAGTTTATGACACTAAGGTCATGGCTGGTTTCTGTGAAGGGCTAGGTGAACACCTCGGGTTAGCTAAACTAGCTCAGTTACTTCAGATCACTCGTGTGGGAAGAGCACATCACGCTGGTTCAGACAGCTTAATGACTGCACTTGTCTTCATCAAGCTCAAACAAGTCTATGAAGATTCCAGGTTTGCCAGAGGATTGATCTACGGAATTGGGAAAAGAAGTCTCCTTACTGCGCCTGCGCCTGCGCCTGAGCCGCCTATTCCTTTGATGTGTCAGCAGAATCTAGCTTCATATCCTATGTTCCATAATGGATATGTTCCAAACTACCATCAACCTCACGTTTACTACCTCAATCCTTCAGGCCTCCCATGGGAGCCCCATTATGGTGAGCTTGTGCCGTTTAGTCGTCTATCTTCAAGCAACACATTTGCATACCCGTCTCAGACACCATCTGCAGTTGAGTACCTTGGACCGCTTCCGAATTATTACAATAATAATGCTTGCTACGTAGTTGAGTAGATTAAGATTTCCAGCTTCCGAATGATTAGATGCATTTGAGATTTTTCTTTTTCTTCTTCTTTTTCTGGCTTTTGGTAGTAATGACGGATTTATTTTTATATATTTATCGATTGTTTACATGGCTTACTTTATCAGCTGAGTAATGCCTGTCTGCAATCTGTGATATATAAAAGACCAAACTATTTTACATATCTTTCTTACATATTGATTTTTCTTCCACACAAACTGCATATATATTATATATCACACACATTCTTTACCGTATATATATATGGTTCCAGAACGATGAACCCTCAAAGCTTTGGAATAACTATTCTCAGAATCCCATCCCTGCTCCAAATGCAATAAATAAATTGGGTGTTAGTGCTCATTACAAAACTTGCTAAATCGTAGCTATAACTAATTCAAAGCTAGTGACTGATACTAAGAGCTAAAATTGGAATCCAAAACCACTATTATATGAGTGTGCACTAGCTAAAACCTACAGACATAATCTATCATATGAACTCTAGGATTAAAAGTTTTTAAGGAGAAGAATTGTAAGATCTTAAGGTTGGATTGTTAGATAAGTATAGCTTCTACTTACATAAATTCAGCTGAAACATTATCCTTGTTTACATTGCTGGCTAGAGGCCAGGAAACTTTGAATGGTCCTTGTAGTATTTCTTGCTTATGATATCCAAGGATTGAAGCTTTGGTGCCTGCATCAACTTTTTGACAGATAGATGTGCGTCTACCTGTCACAGTCAAGCTGCAGCAGAACGGTAAGTACCTTTGGCATAGTGAGAGTAATGTGAACAAAATGAAAACATGTGTGAAGATGCGTATTAGTTACTTTATGTTGTCGACCTCCACTCTTATATCATTAATACTGGCCCCTGGTAGCTCTATTTCCACAACATAGCTGTGTTCAGATTCAGCAACATTCGATCTCGGAGACCAAACAGTACCTGCAAAAAATAAAGGTTTTATAAGTTCTCATGGTCAATGGTAAAGATTTGTTTGAAGTACGGTTGCTAGCTCCTGTACTTTTGGCTGTAGATCAAGGCTGGTGAGAAAACACCTTTATTAGTTATAAGTTATAACTTTAGTAATTGTGTGGTTGGAAACTTTAGAAAACTAAGAAAATTATCAGGTTATAGGACCAGAAAGTAGCATAATTGGAGTGGAATGCATCTGGTATCATGTATTTGTATTCGTACCTAAATTGACTAACTTAGGAAGGTCAGGCTTAGGCTTTTCCTTATGCTGATATGGTGATACAGAAGAAAAAACGAACTCCTCTTTTGCAGGCTTAGAAAACTGTGGCGCGGCGTACTCAGGTGAAGAAGAAACGAAGCCAGTTGTTTTGGTCGCAGAACACTTGGTAGATGCAGCATCTTGTGGTATGGTCCTCTGCAAAAACATTTTGAAACAATTCTCTTTTATAGAATCAGAAGACAAGAGGAACTTCAAAAAATAATACTAAGGAAGTGATGGTACCTCATCAGTCGGAGCCTGCCTCATAAAAAAACCCTGTGCAGAAGATCCTTGCCGAGCAAAATACAGCCTATTGTCACACCTTCTAATGACAGAGTTCTTCAAACTGATGCCTAAGTTCTGAAGCATCACAAGTGACAAAAGAGGTTTAACTATTTGAGCATATTTATTTACATGGCAGATATGACTCCTTAACTAATTATAGTCACCAGAAAAGCAGGAACTTAAAATAAAAAACATAATCAGGAATTTTTGGTACCTCATGGTCCTCATCGGGTGAAGCTTGCCTCATAAAAAAACCCTGTTCCGAAGATGCTTGCCGGGCAAAAGAGAGTTTGTTATCACACCTTCTGATGACAGAGTTCAAACTGCTGCTGCAGTTCTGAGGCCATCATACGTGACATAAGAGTATGAGACGAAAAACAAAGGAAACATCAATCAAACCAAGCTAATTGAGGCAGAATCAACTACAGAGAGTATATCATATCATATTATATCCCATAAGCACGGGCATAACTTTGAAGAATATAACAATTCAGTTTTCCATTTCAACACGAAACCAAGGTTTAGGTGAAAGGAATCATATATATATATATATATATATATAGAGAGAGAGAGAGAGAGAGAGAGAGAGAAGGGAAATACTAAGGGGACGAGAGATGCGGTGGAGGCGGGATCGTAAGTGGTTGCCGGGAAGTGAGCGGCGACGGCAGCGAGCCTGCGTCGAGCGGTGATTGAGTCAAGCTCCATCTATCTAAACTCTCTCTCTCTCTCTGATATCTTCGATCGGTGGAGAGAGATAGAAAAGAACGAACGAGTGATTGCAGTGAGACAGGTTTGATGAAAAAAATGAGTGGCTTTAACTTGGCGCGCGGGATTCGAAAATATCTTCTCTAGATTATAGATATTTTCTTCCGGAGCAATGGACAAGAATGACAACGACCCCTTTTTTTTCTTTCTCAAAGCGTGGAAATTAAATAATATTTCGAGAAACTCCATTTAAAAATTAGAAATTATTATTATTATTTCTTTGTGAAAAGAATAATATTTTGTTAGAAAAAAGGTAAAACGCAAGTTGCATTGCACAGACTCCGACGAGTCGGAGCGGTAATGTTTTCGTAAAAAATCACCAAACTCCAACAACCAGCGGTTGCGACTCCAAAAAACCAATCTATCAAATTCAAAACACACACAAAAGTTTCAGCTGCTCCGATCAGATCCAACCAGCCGATTCTTCTCTCTTCGTATGTCTTTCTCTTCCAGTCTTGCGATATTTTGATTTGCCCTATCCGGATTGTGCGAGCTTTCAATCTGTGAATTTTGAGCTCACTCCCGATCCAGGTCGAGAGGTGTTCTTTTTTCGTTAATGCCTTGATTTGTTTGAGCTCGGAATCATTGAGCTTTTCCTGATTTGGATTGGTCGGAGTTCCCATTCTTGTTTCGCATTTCACCCGATTTCTTGAAACTCAGATTCATTCGTATTGGTTTCCTTCTTCTAGGTTCCACTCACGTATTAGTCTGTTCTTGAAGCAGCCTGTTACAGTATGGTCATGGTATTCAAATTTCTCTATCTGTGAATTATTTTGTTTCTTATCAGATAAAATGTGGCTTGTTTTTCATTCGGTTTGAAGATGTTGTGTTTGCATCAGTGTATTTAGAAGCTTGCCTTGATTGAAATCTAGCTCTTGTGTGAGTGCTTTTTTTAGCTTTCCACTTACTTCTGAGGTCATCATTCCTAGGTTAGTAATAGTATCATGGAATTTCTCACATAAATCTTGACTGGCTTAAGCTTGTGTTTGTGATTCTAGGTCAAGTGTCAATTAGTTCCAGAGATTTGCATTGCATATTCACCAACATCTGTGGTTCCTACCTCCTTCCTTGAATTCAGTTCCCCCGCTGGGCTATGCGAGAGAGAGTTGGACACTGAACCATTTGAACATATGAGTATTGGATCAAAGAGAAGAAATTTCTTGAAATTCCAAGGCAGGAAGCTGTCCATCACAGGGGTACTCGTTATAGTTTTTAAAAATCCCTGTTGAATAAATAAAGGCTGTGATTACTAGATTGCATGCTCTGGCAGAGTGGTCTGTGAATGGGAGCCAAAAAGGTTAGCTGGTGAGTTTTTATTTTTGATGGAGCAAAGAGTGCAGCTCCGTGGTGGTAGCACAATGGAAGCTATATCCAATCAGGGAGATATAGACAGAGAACAGGTTTTAGAGCCGTTTGATATTGAAAATGAGACCCGGAAGGAGACAAACCGCTCCAGCAGTTTTGATGTTGGTTACAGTTCCGGTGATAACCTCGAAACATTGCCTAAAGCGTCAAAAGAGGATATCTCTCCTGCTGACGTGCTTAAAACACTGTTCTTTATACTTGTATGGTACACTTTCAGCACATTTTTGACTCTGTAAGTATGTCTTTGTGACAATTCGATTTCCATTTATTGTTTTACTTCCTTACAGCTAGCATTCAATTTGTTTGCTTATTTTCTAGGTACAATAAAACTCTCTTAGGAGATGATTTGGGGAAATTTCCTGCTCCCTTGTTAATGAATACCATTCACTTTTCAATTCAAGCTGTTTTATCAAAGATGATAACATGGTATTGGTCGGGGAGATTTCAACCTGATGTTACCATATCATGGAGAGACTATTTTGTTAGAGGTAAACTAACAAAACTATGTAATGTACTCTCTTTTTCTTATGTGCTAAGGAGCATTCTCTTAGCCATTACTGTCTACGTTATTCTCACTACATATTACTGACGACTGAGAACTTTCTGCAACTTATGCAATGCCATTACCATCTACCATGTTTAGTGAGGACAAGAGATTGGAAAGTTCTGAGGATTTAGTTTTTTTATTTGTTTCAGTTTTCCGAAACTTGACTATAATGAATTTCTGTGAACTGATGACCCACATGGACTGTCCTTTCACAGTTGTACCAACAGCACTTGGAACTGCTATGGATATAAACCTAAGTAATGAGTCACTTGTCTTCATATCTGTTACGTTTGCAACAATGGTTAGTTATTTTATTTGCTATGGTAGGTCTATGCAACTTCTTAGGAATTTGCAGGTGAAATAAGGTGAGACTTGTCTAATGATATTCACGTATTTTTTTCATTTGCAGTGCAAATCTGCAGCCCCAATATTTCTTCTTCTGTTTGCTTTTGCCTTCAGGTGCTTATCCAAAGCAATTGTTATTTATTCATCTTAATTTGTAGACCACTCATGGACTCTGTTCTTTACAATTTTGTTGATGGTAGACTTTCGTTTTACATCTTTCTCATTGAATACACATCACATTTTTTCAGTCATTATATTAATCTGATGCTGCACTTTCATTCTGGAGTATTTCTATCATTTTTGTTTGTTGTGTTATTCTGACACAATATTTCTCTTGTAAGGCTAGAGTCTCCAAGCCTGAAACTTTTTGGCATTATTTCAGTGATCTCAGCAGGAGTGTTGTTAACAGGTATGTTTTTCTTCGCCATTTTATAATGCTTTGTACTCCGTTGTTCAACCTTAGCCAGTTCTTCTACCTGTTTGCTACAATATCTATCTAGATGTTTTAGTTGATTTTTTTCTTCTAATCAAAGCCATTAAACTCTTATTTTCTCACCATCAAGTATATTAATTTGCATCCAGTTGCAAAGGAGACAGAATTTGAGTTTTGGGGTTTCATTTTTGTCATGCTTGCTGCTGTCATGTCTGGTTTCCGCTGGTGTATGACACAAGTTCTTTTGCAGGTATATTATTTAACTCAGTTTTATATATCTTTTAAACCATATATTGGATCTTTATATATTAACCCTTTACTTTCTTTGGGTTTTGTCTTCCAATGTTTTGGTTCGTCCTGATGACAACATGATGTGTAGAAAGAAACCTTTGGTGGGTTCTTCTCTTTGTGTTTCTAATCAATAATTTTCGTTCTTAGTTTCTTAAAAGTCACAATACCTATGAATAAATATATACCTTTTTGTTTTGTTTATCTAGGCCTGAAAAATCCATTCATATTCATGAGCTACGTGGCACCAGTGATGGCTATAGTGACTGGTCTTCTTTCCCTCCTTCTGGATCCATGGAGTGAATTTAGAGAAAACAAATACTTTGATAGTGGAGCACATTTTGCTCGAACTTGTTTTTTGATGCTTTTTGGTGGAGCGCTGGCTTTTTGTATGGTGAGCATTTACTAAATAATTTACAATTCTTATGTAAGAGTGAACTTGACTTGATAGGTGGATGTTGAAGCATCTATTGAAGCTCTAGTTTCGTATCTGATCATTCTTCCATGCTCACTCTTTAAAATTTTGTTTCAGGTTTTGACAGAGTATGTTCTTGTTTCCGTGACCAGTGCTGTAACCGTCACAATAGCAGGCGTTGTTAAAGAGGCTGTCACCATAGTGGTATGTCCTATCTTCTTAACCTTTTTGGATTATGTTTGTAGGTATGTTTCAGATATTATTATAACTCCAGCCTGTCTTAGTTCGCCAATTATATATTCGTAAGATTAGGTGAAACTGAGTTTTTTCATAAAAAGGATGATCTAACTGATGAGGCTTAGATTGTAAGTTCTGATTTCCTTTCCTTCTATTCTTAAGCAAGAAAGTCCTAACTATATTCGATTGAATCCTTGCGGTGATGTTCTAGACAAGGGACTGATATCTTAAGATGGTGAGACAAATTGGTCATATGCCATAAAAATAGATACACCTGCTTGGAGTTTGCTTCATAGGATGGATTATGAGTTCATCCCTGGCCTTATGATGTTGTTATAGGTCAATACTTGTTTTACAAAAGGGAGACCGATGAAAGTGAACTAATGTCTTCAGAATTGGCTTCTCGTTCACTATAATACACCTATAACTACATGTCCCTGCATCCAGAGGACTTTTGTATCAGTGTTACTGTTAAATATTTGATGAATGCTGAATCAACTTGAGGATGTAAAATATTCATTGGTGTTCTTATACTCGGTGCATACAGGTTGCAGTGTTTTACTTCCATGACGAATTTACATGGCTAAAAGGTGTTGGTCTGATGATCATCATGGTTGGTGTCAGTTTGTTCAACTGGTACAAGTAACTTTTCTTCTGCTTCTCCTTAGTCTTTGTCGCATGGAGAATGGAACTTCGGATAACTCCTTTGTTTAAACATCTGATATGCTGATAAATGACTAGAATCTCATTTTTGTATATTGAAACCGGTATATGCTTTTGATGTCTTCCCAGATATGATAAACTACAAAAGGGGTACAAAACAGAGGGTGATAAGCAGTTGCAAGCTCCAAGTCAAACTGGAAAATATGTGATTCTTGATGAGATGGATGATCAAGAAAATAGTGCTTAAGAATTTTTGTTACACACATTTCTCTGGTAACCCTATAAGGTTGTTACATAATTAAAGTGGAAGCATGTGGATCTTCCTTGACAAAAGACTATAAATACTTTTAAGGCAGTTGAAATTGGAAATATGATGTTTCCCTGTCCTGCCTAAGAAAAACAGAAGAACATAGCCATATCAAGAGTTGAAATGAATTTTGTTTTCATTCTTTTGTATGTGTGTGTTGGTATACTCGGTCCGTATGAAAAGAAGTAAGTAATCGATCAGATTTTGATTCAATTTTACCTATCTTTTGTACCCATTTTATTGAGTCTCTGTAATGATGTTCTTATGAAGTTGAATAACAGAACCTTAACTCTATTGAGTCTAAATGCGCAATCGAAACTGAATTATCTGTCTCAAAATTATTGTCAAGAACTACATAATGGAACTGATCAGATTACGTATAAGCTTATTGTATAAATTTGAGACTAACACTACACCCAAGAACAAATATGAATTCCAAAGAATAATCTAATGAGAGAGACAAAAAAATATCAGATGTGGCATCCACAACAAAGGTAGAAGAAGCAGAGAGTCGAAACGAGAACGAGAGCTTCGACTACATACATGACTTTGTAAACGACTCCGTCCACTATCTCTTCCTGCAATATTATCTCCACTCGCTTCCACTTCCCCGAAGACGAAGACTTAGAAAACAGATTCCTTAATCGCCGCCATGTCTGTGTTTCTTTCGCCGTCACTTGTTCCTCCTCTTGTTGCTGCTTCTTCTTCTTCAGCGACGCCCACTTCTTCATCATCATCACTGCCATTCTATCTCTCTCTCTCTCTCTCTCTCTCTCTCTCTCTCTCTTTCTCTCTAATACTACTACAGAGTCATGTCACGGTGCAACATTCTTATACTGTGGACAGGAGACGGTGGCAGTTTGGTCAATAGGTTTGAGGAGGAGAGGGTATTATTGTCAAATGCTACTAACGAAAGAATGAGATGCCCTTAACTTTTTTCTTCGGAAAAGGAAAAAATAGCTGGTGAAAGGTGAAACCGTGGAAGGGAAGCAGGGGTATTTTGGGGTTTTCATAAGGGTTTTTATTTTTTATAAGAACGGTCCAGCAGTTTCGCTTTTATACAGAGGGATCCCACTAAGACAACGCTAACGGCCGTTTCTCTCTCACAGTACTTACAAATGTCACACTTTATATGAAGGGATATATCATATTATTTTAAAAATATATGAATAATGAGGGTAGTGTCGTAAGAAACTATGTATATATTTGCTTTGTTGCAAGACAGCTACATTTTACTTCTGCGATAATGAAAGGGAACCTAGTTGTCTCTATCAACAATTTATAACATTATATAGAGAGCCGTTCTTTTTATCAATCGATCGTTTGTGTAGTTTAATCGTACTTGTTCTTGTTTATATACGTTTTTAGGTTGGAATATGATCATGTTTATAAGAACCCAAAAACATAAATTATATCTCTTCAAAATGATAACGTTGTACTCAAATATTTATTAGATTGGCAAGACCGTAACAGTTTTCATGTAAACTGGGAAGTGTGAACTAATTTGTAGCAGCTCAAATGACTGTTGAAAATAGTGTTTTTTTTACAGAATTCTAAATTGCTTTTGTCTTTAGAATCACTTTTGGACTTTAAAAGAAGATGTTAAACGGTTGTTATTCCTAGAAAAACAGAAGACTTAACCAAAGCGTTTCTTTACGTTGACGCACCTTATGAAGTTTTCTTTTCTCTTATAAAATTGGTTAAAGAGGAAAGAATTAATAAATAAAAGAATCAACTTTAGTTTTGTAACTTGTATTGCCCCAAGCCCCCAACACATGGACACACACACATATATATATATATATATATATATGATCATGAATTTTTATTTCGCATGCTCATGCGTTTGAATGGATTTTATTGTTTGAAAGCAAACATGAATCAATACTTACTAAAAATTTTCAATTATAATTAACTTGTGTAGTAGCACTTTTAGAGTCGCGCCGTTGAAGAAATCAAAGTAGCTGGAAACCAATTTGACCGTTAAGTAAGTTGATTCGCCCAGAAATTTGGTTAAGCCGATGTATTGGATTAAGGATTATAGAAGATTTAGTGGATTGTGAGAGACTTTGAAGGACAGCCAATGATTTGGTGGAAATTTTAGAAGATTCTTTGTGATTTGAAAATAAAATTTCAATGGTCATTTAGTGAGGTTTGTTGTGAGATTTTAAAAGATATTGGAATTGTATTTTGTGCCAACGATTGAAAACAATAATAAATGAGATTGTCATCGAATAAAGAAATCAGATCATATAAAAAAAAAAAAAAATCAAATAATATATATTTGAATGGATCAAATATGAGTGTGCTTCTGTTTTGTTTTGGATTCTAACCTGAAGAATCAAATCCTACAGAAGCTGTTTTCAGCCATATTCATAAGTTCAGAGGAGGAGGAACTCAAAAATAAAATACAAATTAACCGTTGAATCTTAAACTAGCAGTACCATGAGAAAGTAGTTATTTTGGGATTGGAGGAGTAAAGTACACTCCAGACATAGCTCTGGCAACACCTTCGATTCCATATTCCTTGGACTAACACGCATGGAATTTTCAACAAATCTGGATCACTACACCACCACCGTTAGAACTCCGACCTCGTCCTCGTTGACTTACTCGGGGAATCTTTCTCCCCCGTTGCTGTCACCAACGTAATGAGCGTGAGCCCGTCGAATCAACGCCAATTTATCTGTTTCTCGAACCGATATGGCGAAGAAGATAAATAACGAAGCTTGGGCCATCAAATCGGCCCTGAAGTCATGCGTTGCCGCTGGGAAGAACCGACCTACTCGTGCTATCGGATTCTAAATCCATTGTTGCTGCTTTGACCTCTAATACCTCACTTTTTCATGAGATCTATGGTCTTCTCGTGGAATTTCGATCCCTTCGAACTCAATTCCACTCTATATATCTCCTTTAGTTTTTTTGTTTTTTATCTCTCGTTCTGCTAATGATGTTGCAGATGCTATTGCTAAGACTCACCCTCTTGAACTTTGTTTTAATGATTGAAATTTGGTTTCGACAAAACAAGAAAAGATATATAACGAAGCTTTGATGAATTGAGGATTCACGTTTTTGGTTCTGTTCGACTTCGATCATTAGAGATGATAGAGAAAAAGATAGTATAGATATCGATGATGAGAAAGTATTGTTTATGTGAACATTCTTTTTTTTTCTTAAACAATCTCTCCAGTTTTTTTCATCTAGTTTTTCAACTACAAGAGCATCAAAAGTCCCCCAAAATCAGCTTCTGTAGTATTTTACAAAAGATTTGTTATTTTTTCAATAACAAAGGATTTCGTTTGACTTTTCTAAATTGTTGATTGAATAACAAGTGATTGTAAATGATTTTTACAAAAATCCTAAGTTCAATAACATCAGATTTGAGAACAAAATTTAAAACCACTAATTAAATAACAAGTGATTTTAAAAATCTTCCAAAATACATAAATCCAATATACCCCCTAAGTTTTTTTTTACTGCGAGGGATTATGACTTACGAAGAGTTTGGTGTTACCATACATTTTCTCTTTCTTTTGAAATTTCTTGAGAATTATGTTCAGAAACCTAGACTAATTACGGTAACATATATCTGAAGATGGAAACTGTAAAAATGGAATGTAAAATGTACAAAAATGAAACGTCAACTATGCCAGTGTGGAACTGTTCATGAACATGTTAATAAGGAATGGTATATGCTGTGAAACAGTTGTCATATATATATCTGTTTTCTTTTCTTTCATAGTATTGTATATGAAATGGGAGTTTAGAATTAGCCAGTTTCACATTAAAGAAAACAAAAGTTTTTAACAAAAGGACGCACTTACATTACAAAAAAGGGTTTTAACACAAGGGACTTGAGTTCAAATATTCCACAAGTGATTCCAATATTGTTTGTATACACGAAGGCCCATTAGCTCAGTTGGTTAGAGCGTCGTGCTAATAACGCGAAGGTCGCAGGTTCGAAACCTGCATGGGCCACAATTATTTATCTTGATTTTTTTAAAATACACTCTTAAAAGTGTGGTTCGAAAAACCCATGGGCCATTAGTCGGGCCCAAACTAAGAGTGGTCCAATTGGTAGAATATACCGTTGCTTATCTCCGTGTCGTTGTGGGAGGATAATAATGGCACGTTGCTATATAGTGAAAACGTAAAACGTCATGTAGTCTAGATTCCCTATAGCCGTTGCGTAGCCCTCGTCTTCCCCCTTTCGACGGACTTCCCCGAGAAGCAATTCTCCAGACTTTCCCGGGAGACAGAAAGAAAATAAAATCACACTTAAAAGGAGAAAAAGGGATTCAAAAACCTCGTCCTGGGTTTGCTTTCGTACCTATTTATGGCCAAAGCCACAGCTCAAAAGCGGCTGAAAGAAAAAATCAATTCTTTTTTCTGGAGAAATCAAATTTTTTTTTAAAAAGTTCCTCCTTTCTCATTCGTTTCTTCCTCGTAGAGCAATCGCATTACCCTAAACCCCACTCCACGAATCTCATCACATCACATCTCCTATTGGCGCTCCCTCTTCATATATATATATATATATATATAACCACAAAAAGGGGGGAAGAAGATGGGTTTTAAGATAATCATCGAAGAGGAATCTGTAATTGATCAGCTATGGCGAGTACTAGTGGAGGAAGAGGTGAAGATGGGCGTCCGCCGCAAATGCAACCGGTTCGGTCTCTATCTCGGAGGATGACACGAGCTGGGACCATGATGATTGATCATCCTAATGAAGATGAAAGTGCAATTGACAGCGAGCTTGTTCCTTCTTCTCTCGCTTCCATTGCTCCTATTCTTCGTGTTGCTAATGATATTGAAGAGGATAACCCAAGGGTTGCTTACCTCTGTATGTTTTCTCAACTTTTTTTCATCTCTCACTCTTTTGATTTTTGTTCCCAATTTTGATACATTGGAAGGAGTTTTTACTGCCCTCTTCTTTATTTTGGGTTTGAATATTTCAAATGGAGCTTAATCAGTTTTGAGTTACTTGACTACAGAGGCAGTGCATCCGATTTGTGATGTGTTCTGTAAAATTAAAATAAAGAAATCTTGAATGCATTTGAGAAGTATTGTGGCTGTGAATGAGAATATCAAGATTCTTACTTTATTTTGTTTTCTGTCATTAGGTCGCTTCCACGCATTTGAGAAGGCTCATAGAATGGATCCAACATCAAGTGGACGCGGCGTCCGTCAATTTAAGACCTATCTATTGCACAAATTAGAGAAGGTATATAGATTACATGATTTGATATGCTTTTCTCTTTTGATGAATTAGAGCATGCAGATAAACAGTGCTTATTTTTAGTCTAAACGAAAATGTGAACTCAATAACAATTTTCTTGACGACTTTACATTTGGATGTATCCTGAGATAGTATTTCTTGAATTTTCTTTTCTTTTAGGAGGAAGAGATTACAGAACCTATGTTGGCCAAGAGTGACCCGAGAGAAATTCAGATGTACTATCAGAAGTTCTATGAGAATAATATACAAGAAGGAGAAGGGAAAAAGACACCGTGAGATCTATTCTTAATGTTATGTAATCGTTACATGAGAAGATTTAAATGATGTCTCCTAACGCTTTTGCTTCTGTCGGTTTTGTCATATAGGGAGGAGATGGCCAAGCTTTACCAGATAGCAACCGTCTTGTATGATGTTTTAAACACAGTGGTTCCTCAAGCAAGAATAGAAGAGCAGGTCAAATAATGCTCCCCTACATCCCTGGATAATATATTATCATGAAGACGGTAATTATGTTACTTGACATTTTGCTGTTGTTGGAATGTAGACCCGTAGGTATGCCAAAGAAGTTGAAAGAAAGAAGGAACAGTATGAGCACTACAACATTCTTCCGCTGTACGCTGTAGGGGCTAAAACCGCAGTAATGGAACTCCCTGAGGTTGCATGCGCAAATTTTGCTTACTTAACTTGTTCATCATTTTAATCATTTTGAACTCTAACTGATGTCTTTTTTCCATTAAAAAAATAGATTAAGGCGGCAATTCTGGCTGTCTGTAATGTAGACAATCTTCCTCGGCCAAGATTTCATTCAGCCTCGACTAACCTGGATGAAGTGGATAGAGAAAGTGGCAGATCTTCTAATGATATTCTCGAGTGGCTTGCTTTGGTATTTGGTTTTCAGGTAACTTTCAAGTTTCATTCTTTGCTATTTTTGTCTTAAAAGTTTTTATTCCATGAAATGTCTCATGATTGGTTGTCCTATCTTCATGGTGAAAGCGAGGAAATGTAGCTAACCAGAGGGAGCATCTTATACTGCTACTTGCCAACATTGATGTGAGGAAGAGGGATCTCGAGAATTATGTCGAGGTAAATTTCAGACTTTTGTGGGTGACCACAAAGCTTCCTTTTCTGAACGAGATTACATACAATTTACTAACTTCAAGGAAAATTTAGTTGAAGCCTAGCACCGTGAGGAAGTTGATGGAAAAGTATTTCAAGAATTACAGGTCGTGGTGCAAGTATTTGCGGTGTGAATCATATCTGAGGTATTATAAATGATCTTCACTTCGATAAATCAAGTTACTTACGTTTCTGGGATTTCAAAAAAATTTTCCCCTTACATCTAAAATTTATGGCTATTGGTGGATGGTTTTCCTATTGGCAGGTTTCCTCCAGGTTGCAATGAGCAACAATTGAGCCTTCTATACATTGGCTTGTATCTTCTCATATGGGGTGAAGCATCAAATGTGCGCTTCATGCCTGAATGCCTTTGCTACATTTTCCACAATGTAAGTTCTCTAAGTTCAACGTTATTCCTTTCCTCTTATATGTTTATATGATGCTTCTCCCAGTAAGTTCAAATAAACTTTGAACTCAACATCCCATTACAAGTCAAGCTTAAAATGTTATATCAATGAGTTGTAAGTTGAGGAAGACAACTAGAGAAGTCAAATTGCAGACCTTACTTGTGATCGGATTATAATAGGTGGAAGGAAACAAGAATAATAATTTTCTCTAGATAACAAGCAAATAGCAACGCACACACCTTTTTAAATGTGTATTTATGTTGCCCAACTATTTTACGTGATTTTAGTTGGGAATGATCTGATATACAAAAATGTTGTGGAATCTTGTCATGATGCTTGCATATCTTTAATGTCTACCTGAGATTTACTAAGGGAAAATCCTTTGATTTATTCTCATACTATTTTCTTGGAAGATTTTATGGCCAGTATGTCGAAATTTTTTAAGAATCTCTGTTACAGTAGCCATACACATTTAAGTAACTCTGTTGTTTTCTTAAATCTTCTTGTGAAGATGGCCAATGAAGTCCATGGAATTCTGTTTGGCAATGTGTACCCGGTAACTGGGGACACATATGAGGCAGGTGCACCTGACGAAGAAGCATTCTTAAGGAATGTTATAACACCAATCTACCAGGTCTTACGTAAGGTATGTAACTTTCTGAACCAATTCCGTGTTTTTTTCTTGCATATTGCTTCTTTCTACTTTAAAAAACAGTTTCTTTTGTGAGTAAAGGAAGTCAGGAGAAACAAATCGGGGAAGGCAAGCCATTCAAAATGGAGAAACTACGATGATCTGAATGAGTACTTTTGGTGAGTTTGCTTAACTTGATTTGTTTTTTAAGTATTAGTCAAATATTGCTATATGAGCTAATTCAGTTTTCCTTTTTAGGGATAAGCGGTGTTTTAGGCTGAAATGGCCGATGAACTTTAAGGCAGATTTTTTCATCCACACTGATGAGAACTTACAACTTCCGAATGAGGTGTAAATTTTGTTTATTCACTATTGCTTAAGCAGTATAATTTTTATCTTTATCTTTAATATTGAGTTTTTTCATCACCCTTGGAAATTTATGATAGATCGAGTATCCTTTTATATTTCCAAATGCTTACATGCATCACTCATCTATCTTTAATTGAATCCCATTATATTTTTGGTTTTATTCCTGTATGAAGATTTCCAATGAATTTCTATCAATTTGCAGAGACATGACCAAGTCTCTCATGGAAAAAGGAAACCCAAAACTAATTTTGTTGAAGCTCGCACGTTTTGGAACCTCTATCGAAGTTTTGACCGAATGTGGATGTTCCTTGTATTGTCTCTACAGGTAGGATTTTAAATTAGAATTCTCACTCCACTTCTGCTCTGTTACATAAATGTATGAAATGGTTCTTTGATTTTTCAGACTATGATAATAGTTGCATGGCACCCGTCAGGATCTATTCTTGCCATTTTTACTGAGGATGTCTTTAAAAACGTATTGACCATTTTCATCACTTCAGCTTTTCTTAACCTTCTACAAGGTAACTTTTAATTCCGTTCCATTTTGACATTATCCTTATGATAAATGTTTATACCATATTGGCATAGTCATTTGTTCTTTTATGAAATGCAGCGACACTGGACGTAATTCTTAGTTTTGGTGCTTGGAAGAGCCTAAAGTTTTCCCAAATTATGCGGTACATCACAAAATTTTTAATGGCAGCCATGTGGGCCATCATGTTGCCAATTACTTACTCGAAGTCAGTCCAGAATCCAACTGGACTAATAAAGTTCTTCAGCAGCTGGGTTGGGAGTTGGCTTCACCAGTCGTTATACAACTATGCTATTGCCTTATATGTCTTACCAAATATTTTGGCTGCTGTGTTTTTCTTACTTCCACCTCTGCGGAGAATCATGGAGCGATCAAACATGCGGATTGTCACACTTATCATGTGGTGGGCTCAGCCAAAATTGTATGTTGGCAGAGGAATGCATGAAGAAATGTTTGCACTTTTCAAGTAAGAAAAAATGATGTTATTCATTGTAGTTTTCTTCTCTAATTCTTTCCTTATTATCCTCTTTCTCCTGAGAGAAAACTAGCAAGCTGCTGTTCTTTTTCTGGATGCTTTGTTTTTATTGTTGCAAATAATTTATTGCTGCACACCGGACATGGTACAATAATATTGGTTACAACTTTGTTTATGCTTCCAAATGATTATTTCTGCTCAATTTTTATGGTCTTAGGTATACATTCTTTTGGGTCATGCTGTTACTTAGCAAGCTCGCCTTCAGCTACTATGTGGAGGTGAATTAGCTTCTTATACTGACACTTGTAACTCAATCTTTTTTTCTGCTGATGAATGTAGACTCTCATATTTACATATCATACCCTCATTTAGTTTCCTAATCCTTCACTTTTTGATGTCTATTAGGCAGGTTGTAGTCATATATATCATCTAAATCTTTGCTATTAGCATCTTTTTGTTGCAGTTATATTTTAAGTTTTAACATGTACTTATTACTGATGATGCCTGGACAGATATTACCACTTGTCAACCCAACGAAGTTAATATGGGATATGCATGTCGTAAATTACCAGTGGCACGAGTTCTTTCCAAATGGTACTGATCCTTTACTCATAGCATCCTCATGCACTGCTATCAACTGCTTTTTATATTAACATATATGATATTCATGCAGCTACGCATAACATTGGTGTAATCATCTCCATATGGGGCCCGATTGTCTTGGTAAGTAATCTCTGTATTGAGAATAACTTAGCAAGAATATTTCCAATACCCTGAAGTTTGATTCATGTTTAGGTTTACTTTATGGATACGCAAATATGGTATGCCATATTCTCTACTCTATTCGGTGGGATTTATGGAGCCTTCAGCCATCTTGGGGAGGTAATTGTTGCACTTCTCGTAGTAATCAACAATTTATAAATGAAAATCTTATGTGATATAATGATAACAAGTTTGTGATTTCCTAGGTTAAAAACCCAATATTCTGCAAAATTTTCTTAGTCAATTTAACCTCCATTTTTTATCTGCAGATACGTACACTTGGAATGTTGCGGTCCAGATTTAAATTTGTTCCATCTGCTTTCTGTACTAAACTTACACCGTTACCTCTAGGTCATCCAAAGAGAAAGCACTTGGTATTAGCTACACATACAAATTTAACTGATAAGACAGTGTACGTCAACAATTTTCATATTCTGGGTAAAAATGTAACGTTTGAGTGATGCAGGACGAAACGGTGAACGAAAACGACATTGCGAGGTTCTCACAGATGTGGAATAAGTTCATACTTACTATGCGGGATGAAGATCTGATCAGCGATAGGTTTGACGACTTTTTCTCTAGTATAGACTCATCACAGTTACATCCTAAGTTCATTTCATGACCATACTCGTGTTCTTTGCTTCTTTGGTGTGTAGGGAAAGAGATTTGCTACTTGTACCTTCGTCTTCCGGAGATGTTTCAGTTGTGCAATGGCCCCCTTTCTTGCTTGCTAGCAAGGTAAATAATACAGTTCACTCTGTAACCTCTTCACGCCATCCAATATCTCTTCTTGCTGAATTGTGTTTACCTTTTGGTAACAGATTCCAATAGCACTAGACATGGCTAAAGATTTCAAGGGAAAAGAGGATGTTGACTTATTCAAGAAAATTAAAAGCGAATACTATATGCATTACGCAGTGGTTGAGGCTTATGAAACCGTGAGAGACATAATATATGGCCTTCTTCAAGATGAATCTGATCAACGGTGAGTACTTTTTCCCCTTCGTTATTAGATTGGCCCCAACATCCATTCCTAACCTAATTGAGGATGCCTACTAACTATACTACTTATGTCTCCCAATCTATTTAGGATTGTAAGGGAGATTTGCTATGAAGTAGATATTAGCATCCAACAACACAGATTTTTAAGTGAATTCCGGATGACTGGTATGCCTTTGCTCAGTGACAAGCTAGAGAAATTCTTAAAAATCCTGGTAATGCAAATATAGATTATTTTTTTCTCGTTCAATACCAATACTTACCATTTGTTTGTGTTTACTACTCCCCCTCTCTAAATGAAATTTGGTCCTGTTGACAGCTAAGTGATTATGAGGAAGATGAAACTTACAAGTCTCAGATAATCAATGTTCTCCAGGATATTATTGAAATCATCACGCAGGATGTTATGGTTAACGGTCACGAGTAAGTCCTGATAGTTCATATGTAAAAGATTGCCTCATTTTCTATGCAAGAAACGCTCCTCTATGAAATATCCATGAAACATGCTTTGTCATCCTACCTGTAGAATCCTTGAAAGGGCTCATTTACAGAGTGTTAATATTGAAAGCGACAAGAAAGAACAAAGATTTGAAAAGATAGATCTTCGTTTGACTCAGAACATATCTTGGAGGGAAAAGGTACACAATATTTTTTTTTTTTGATGTGAACAGCCATGTCCTCTGCTTTTGGTTCTCATTCTTTCGTTCTAATTTTGTAGGTTGTAAGACTTTTGTTACTTGTGACTGTTAAAGAATCCGCAATAAATATCCCTCAAAGTTTGGAAGCTCGTCGTCGTATGACATTCTTTGCAAATTCCTTATTCATGAATATGCCAGATGCTCCCCGAGTTCGTGACATGTTATCCTTTAGGTACATGTTTTAGCTAATACCTGAAGAAAAATACTATTGACTCACAACTTTGATAAATAAAAGTTAGAATGGTCCTAGACATGATCCAACTCTGTTTCATTATCTTCTGTTTCTCAGTTGGTTCATAAAGAATACTACTTATAGATGATCTTGAAAGCAAGTAACAATTGTTTTCCAAAATTTATGTCTAGTGTTTTAACTCCTTATTACAAAGAGGATGTTCTCTATTCCGAGGAAGAACTGAACAAGGAAAACGAAGATGGAATAACTATTTTGTTTTACCTCCAGAGGATATATCCTGGTAAGCTTCTATCTGGTGCTTTTGTACGTGTTTACAACAAATTTAAAGTTTGCTGAAGGAAAATGACTGCATAACAGAGGAATGGTCAAACTATTGTGAACGTGTAAATGATGTGAAACGGAATTTATCTGAGAAAGACAAGGCAGAGCAACTCCGCCAGTGGGTATCTTATAGAGGCCAGACCCTTTCAAGGACAGGTATACTATCAGAACGTTGTAGGATTTTCTTAAACAATATGTTGTATTCGCTCTGCTATCGCTAATATTCCTTACTATTGCTAGTTAGGGGAATGATGTACTACAGAGTGGCTCTCGAACTTCAGTGTTTCCAGGAATACACTGGAGAAAATGGTTTGTACTTCCTCTCCATTCTCCATATTTGAATGTTTTAACCGTATAGGTTTTGTGGTTTGGCCTTCTCTGCCTAAGTAACCTCCACTGCTTCATCTAGTTGTCAAAATAACTTTTTATAAAGTTAATCTTGCTTGCGACGAAGTTTTGTTTTTTGAACTCTATTTTCATCTTGCAGCTACCAATGGTGGCTATCTTCCCTCGGAATCAAATGAAGATGATCAAAAGGCTTTTAGTGACCGTGCACGAGCTCTTGCAGATTTAAAATTCACATATGTCGTGTCATGTCAGGTCTATGGGAACCAGAAAAAGTCAAGTGAAAGCCGGGACCGGAGTTGTTACAATAACATTTTACAGCTCATGCTAAAGTAAGAAAGTTCTCCTCTTTGAAGTAAAAGATTCATGCATGTTATTCTAGCTTAGTTTTAATAATACATTATGGTTAGGTATCCGTCCTTGCGTGTTGCCTATATAGATGAAAGGGAGGAGACAATTAATGGAAAAT
This sequence comes from Turritis glabra, assembly GCA_900406565.1. Classification (NCBI taxonomy): domain Eukaryota; kingdom Viridiplantae; phylum Streptophyta; class Magnoliopsida; order Brassicales; family Brassicaceae; genus Turritis; species Turritis glabra. Next base: position 11,235,070 of record OVBN01000030.1, on the reverse strand, counting down.
CACAGAAAGTATTCTACTCTGTGTTGCTCAAAGGATGTGACAAATTAGATGAGGTATGCAAAGGCAATTTATATTCATAAGTTCATACCCCACTTCCTTGCTTACCTTGTTTTAGATCACAAAGAAAAACTTGTCCTGAACTTTGTTCTTGATTTATTAGGAAATATATCGTATCAAACTTCCCGGCCCTCCTACTGAAATTGGCGAAGGAAAACCCGAGAATCAAAACCATGCCATCATTTTCACTCGCGGTGAAGCACTCCAGACCATAGACATGAACCAGGTAGCTTTCGTCTCTCTATCCCTCAACCATTTTGTTGATTCCAACTATATTCTCATTCCTTTTTTTTCCATTTCAGGACAACTACTTTGAGGAGTCTTTCAAAATGAGAAATGTGCTACAAGAATTTGATGAAGGTCGACGTGGCAAGAGAAATCCTACAATTTTGGGTCTTCGTGAACACATATTTACTGGAAGGTCTGAGATTTCTTCATACGTTCGGTCGTTCTTGATTTTTAATGCACATGTCTCCACATTTTGGCACAAAAATATTTTTGTTTTCTTTATCTTTCTCGTCTGACTTCTTTCTAACCCCGCAGTGTTTCATCACTTGCTTGGTTCATGTCGAATCAAGAAACAAGTTTCGTAACCATTGGTCAACGTGTTCTAGCAAATCCTCTGAGGTATTCTCATATCTTGTGACTAGGGAAAAGATTCTTCCAATCCTTTGTAGCTTCAAAGATGACTTTAAAAGTTGCAGGCCCTGCATCATCGAACCTAATGGATTATCTTAGAGTTAGACTCTTTTTTTTTGTGAAAAGAAGACTAGCTTGGATTCTTTGGGAAACTTACTCACGGTTCTTTTACAGGGTGCGTTTCCATTATGGCCATCCTGATATATTTGATAGAATCTTCCACATCACAAGGGGAGGCATTAGCAAGGCTTCAAAGATAATAAACTTAAGCGAAGATATCTTTGCAGGTAAAGAACTTTCTTGACAAAAGTTATTTTCTTTAGTTCTTTTTGTGTATTTTGTGATGAGTAATCATGGTAACATCCAGGATACAATTCAACTCTTCGTGGGGGTTACATCACACATCACGAGTACATTCAAGCAGGGAAAGGGCGTGATGTAGGGATGAATCAGATTTCGTTTTTTGAAGCCAAAGTTGCGAATGGGAATGGAGAACAAACACTAAGTCGTGATGTTTACCGACTTGGACGCCGGTTTGATTTTTACAGGATGCTCTCGTTCTACTTCACCACAGTTGGTTTCTATTTCAGTAGCATGGTATGCCTAATCCCTCATTCAAATAGTTATTTCCTCTTGTAGCTCTGCCCCACAATTCTGGTTGGAATCTTGGATTTTTCAGACAAGTAAAAGACATATCTTTTCTGTTTTAGATAACGGTGCTCACGGTATATGTGTTCCTTTATGGGCGTCTTTATCTGGTTTTGAGCGGATTGGAAAAGGAGATCCTGCAAAGTGCAACTATACATCAGTCCAAAGCCCTTGAGGAGGCATTAGCAGCCCAATCTGTTTTCCAGTTAGGTTTTCTGATGGTTCTACCAATGGTTATGGAAATTGGCCTAGAAAAAGGGTTTCGCACGGCCTTGGGTGACTTCATCATAATGCAGCTTCAGCTTGCCTCTGTTTTCTTCACGTTTCAGCTGGGAACGAAAGCGCATTACTTTGGAAGGACGATTCTGCATGGAGGCTCTAAGTACCGAGCAACTGGTCGAGGGTTTGTTGTTTTCCATGCTAAGTTTGCGGAAAACTATAGACTATATTCGCGAAGCCACTTTGTTAAGGGACTGGAGTTGGTCATACTACTTATTGTGTATCAAGTTTATGGAAAGTCGTACCGTAGCTCAAGTCTTTATATTTACATCACATTTTCAATGTGGTTCCTGGTGACTTCTTGGTTGTTTGCTCCATTTATATTCAACCCATCTGGGTTTGAGTGGCAAAAGACGGTGGACGATTGGACTGACTGGAAACGATGGATGGGAAACCGCGGTGGAATAGGAATCGTTCTTGACAAAAGCTGGGAATCATGGTGGGATATAGAGCAAGAACACCTCAAGCACACAAATTTAAGAGGAAGGGTTCTCGAGATACTTCTTGCACTGCGTTTCCTTCTTTACCAGTATGGAATTGTCTACCATCTCAACATCGCTCACCGGCATACAACTTTTCTGGTATAGTATCCTTTCTATTTTTTTTTTCCGCAAGCTTTGATGCATCCCTCTTCTATCTTTAAAAATTCCAACAACTTTGCACCATCTTCTTAAAGGTTTATGGACTCTCTTGGGCTGTCTTGCTTTCAGTTCTTCTCGTATTAAAGGTAAGACTCGGAAACAAATCTTTTTGAGCTTTTTCACCCATCTTCGGCCTAGTCTGTTAGATGGTTTTAGAACAATGGTTTATCTGTTGTTTTCACATTGATGATTGTGTCGTTTAATCATTTGACAGATGGTATCAATGGGTAGACGGAATTTTGGTACAGATTTTCAGGTTATGTTCAGGATTCTCAAGGCGCTTCTCTTCCTCGGTTTCTTGTCAGTGATGACTGTATTATTTGTAGTTTGCGGCCTCACGATCTCAGATCTCTTTGCTTCCATCCTCGCTTTCTTGCCTACTGGCTGGGCTCTTCTTCTTGTAAGTCCACACAATTTTCTTAGCTGCCCAAAACTGATCTGTCTTTCATGAGAATAAGTTTGTTAATCCGTTGCTATTGTTTGAAGATCGGGCAAGCGCTGCGTAGTGTGTTCAAAGGATTAGGATTCTGGGACTCGGTTAAAGAGCTAGGGAGAGCTTACGAGTACATAATGGGGCTTGTGATATTCACACCCATTGCGGTCTTATCGTGGTTCCCATTTGTGTCCGAGTTCCAAACCAGACTGCTGTTTAATCAAGCCTTCAGTCGCGGTCTGCAGATCTCTATGATTCTCGCCGGAAAGAAAGACAAAGAGACACCTTCCGCCAAGTAGTGGCTCAACCACTCTTCTTCTTCTTCTCCATTATTTTTCTTCTGTTATAGCTATTTAATTGATCGTCTTTGAGATCATAGAAATAAATGTTTAGACCTCATAATCATATCTGTTGTTGTTCAGCCTAGGCCATTTGTTCGAGTAGGTATACTATAATTCTATGACAATTCCTTTGGACCCTTTTCTCTCTTCACAAACATGATACACAAAAGCTTATGACAATCTGTGTAACAAAAGATGTCTCTTTTACATCAATTTTATTTTAATGATAAGAATATGTATCGAGGTCACTGTAAATTACAATTTGAACCTTATCTCTGTTTAAAAACATCAACATACACTCAAAGATGAAAACCCAAGAAGAGCACTGAAAAATTCAGAAAATATATATTAGACCAAACAAAGCTCCTTCTTCTTGGTAATGTATGTCTACGTATGCGTTGCCTATTTCTGACGATTATTTGCTCTGCCGAATGTCTTGTACTTAACAACTTGGTGTAAGCTCTCGTCTTTTAAAATTTTCTTTCTTGGATTGTTGTTTGTTTTCGCTGTTTTCACGCCTTCGGTAGGCGACTGCATCGATAATCTACCAAAGAGAACCCTCTCTTCAAAAAAGAGGTAATCTCTTGGATGCAGAAAGTTTTATCAGTCGTATGGAAATTAGGGTTTTGATGCCACCACTGGGTTTGTAGAGATGAAAATTGGAAAAAGCTCTGGCCTTTTCTGAAAATCCATAACGTTTGAGTCGTTTAGAGAAATATTGTCTAGACTAGACAGTCTTCTTATTCCAGATCTGGTGCCTTACAGATTGATTTCAGGAAGCGTTGAATTGAGTCTCTATGTCTGATTCTAGAGGCTTCTGGGTCTAGTTCATAGAAGTAGAGCAACGTTACTGTAATGCGTCTTTGTGCTTTTGAGATTGCAAAACCCTTTTTTCTCTATGCGGTTTTGTTCAATAAGAAAACATTTAAGTCTTCTTCTTTATCTGTTTCTGGTCTTGTTCCCCAAATTAGCTAATGGTGGAAAGTGGTGCTTACTAGTAATCCTTTTTTCCTTCCCTTGATTCATGTTTCTCTTGATTACAGTGGTTCCTAAAATCATCCAAACCCGAGTATACGAGGACAAAGGATGCATTCGACGGTGCAGCATGGTGGAAACAAGAGTGGAAAGTCCAACGTATGGGCTAACACTAATTTGGCAAAGACAATGGCAGCTTTAGATGAGTTCAAATCTGGATTCCCATCAGGCGGTTTAACAACTGTGTCAAACAAATGGTGGGGAAGGCCTGAGAAAGGCGGACACAAAGATGGAGGAGGAGAGAATACTGAAGATGGAGATCTCAAGGACGAAGCAACTTCTGAGAAGCAAAATTCTTTGGTAGCTATTAGGAAAAGAATAGCGGAAGAAGGAAGAGATGCTGTTGAACATGGTCTGCATCAAGGATTTGGTTCAAAAAGACCAGACAAGAGAGATCAAGCTCTACTGTTTCAGATCTTCAAGTCTTCACTGCCAAAGGATTGGGTTACTGATTCTTCTTAAATTCCTTTTATAGGTTTAGAAACAGAGTTGTTCTTGAAATTAGGCTCTGTTATTTGTAATCTGCAGTTACTTTAACGCCTGCAACTATATATTATGTTTGTATGAATATCTTTCTGTAGTATTGGGGAAGCCATTCACTGGTCATAAGACACAAACAACCAATGTAGTGTTGCTTTGGTCATGTCTCAAAGTGATTTGGAAATACAACAGAAAGACTTGCGATCTTAAGCGTCTATAAATTAATTTCTGTTATTTTCAAAAACATGGGAAGAAATGATACAGAGACATGCGAATAGTCCTAGAGCCTTTGGAGGAAAATTAACAAAATCAGAGGTGATGCCGAAAAAGGAGGTTTTCTTGGTATACGTCTCACAAAATGAAACCAAACGTGCAAGCCTTAGGAGGTTCCAGACTTTTCATGCTCTACCGTGCGAGAAACAAGACCTGTTTTCATGTCAAATGCCTGCAATGCGAGGATCAAAGAATGTACTTAAGCTGTGAGTGCATATAGAAATTATCAGGAAAGAGCATCCAATAGCCTAAGCCTAATATAAAATATTGAATATTGTTGTATTGAAGAATCAAAATTTTAAAAGAATCAACGTAGTAAGATTCAGATAGCAAACAGCAGTCAGTTCATCAGACAAACTAAAGACTTCTCTATCTCCAATCCACTCAACTTCTGGGGAGGATTAAGCAGATGGTCTGACGTATCTATCTCTACCCCAACTAAATGCACAAGAGAAGGTAAGGTAATGTTTAAAAAATGCTAGACTTATCCTTCTGTTTTGGAAAAATCCTAGGTAATCATAAACTACGAATCATGAGAAACCATGGATCTTGTTTCAGAGATGAAGATGAGGCCAAAAAGGCATATTGTATCATAACACTCATTCCTTAGAAACCCACTAATGAAACTATAAGACCAAGCTAGCAAAAAGAATTAGATAGGTATGTTCATACGAGAAACTGTTATGGCAGTAGCAAGGTTAGTGCATAGGAAAACTTAACAGCACGAAAATCATCAAGTGTTTTTACCTTTGGAAGAGCTCTGAAAAGTAGCGTGTACCGTTGTATATAACGAACCACATCAAGACTACCACCAAAGAATCTGACAAGAGTTGAGGAAAGGCAAAGAGCCAAAGAAGATGCAGAGAGACCAAAATCTAACATTTCACCCAAACAGATTTCTGAATCAGAGATAGTATGACTTATCAACTTAATCTCAATCGAAAGTATATTATTCAGCAAAAACTATAACCCAGACTCTTAACATCTTTATAAGATTGAACAGACACATGGCTTTAGATGACAAGACGAGTGGAACAGAGTTCAGTAAAAAAATCAAAACTTGCATCTTTTCTAAAGATCGAACAGTAAATCATTCTCAATCAGACATCGAAACTCAAGCAAAAGACCAGATCGTTTAAGAGAAGGAATCAAGCGGGGATGAGAAAAAAGGATACTGAAGAGGTATCGTTCCCACCAATCAAGCATGTAGAGCCCGAACGTGACATTGTAAAGGTAGATTTTGCGTTGAACCCAGTTCATATCTGATCGATTCCTACAGTAAGAAGAAGCGGGAAATTAAAAAAAAAAAAAAAAAAAAAAAGGGAAGAGATTACAAAATCTGGGATTCGGAAAATACACGATCCAAGATTCAAAATTTACCCGAACGTGATACAGAGAGCGAGATAACAAAGCCCCAGGAGGAGATTCTCGATCTATGGAATGGTAAAATCTGACTTCAGATTTTTCAAGTGTCGAATAGAGAGAAATCAAAATTGGACGGAGACGTCGAAAGCTGGAAAAGTCCCCCTTGTGACGGGTATAATCATCTCATCCTCAATTCATTTTTTTCCCCCACCACGGTTTCTTGAGACCGGTTTAGCCATCATACCGGTTTAGAGTATCCACTGAGTAGTATCCAGGCATCTAATACCGGTTTGTGGAACTTACCGGGTTTATCGTCCTGTAATGTGCAATTATACCGTACCGTATTCCTCCAATCCACGCGCGTGTGTTGCTTTGTAAGGAGAAGACCAAAGATGGTGACGACGAGCATCGGCGGAGCTCCGGTGGTGGTTGCTCCGTTTCGGAGGATGCGGGCGAGCCCGAGGTGCTTCTCCGCCACCGCAAATTCTGACCTTCTTCGCTCCCAGCTCGATCGGCTTCACGCGGAGGCAGAGTCCACTCGTGCCAAAGGTCGAGTCTTTATATTCGCTAATCTTTGTCTTAGTTGGAATGAGTACATTGAATCAATCGTCGTTTCCTTGCTTCAGATACCCAAATTAAACATCTCAACTCTTTATGCGTTTTGGGAATTAAGAATGAAAGCAAATCCAGTTTCATCCATATGAGTCTTTATGGTGTCTGAAGATGTGTGATGCGATATTCTTAGACTTTTAAAAAGCTGAGATTTGTGTTTTAGCATGCTTTTGCTTTTTGTTAATTCAGTGATTGATGTCAGTCTGGTTTTTTTTCTGTTGTGTTGTTTTTGGTCCAGCAAACAGTAATAGGTTGAGACTTCTAAGGTTATCTGAGGCTGCAGAGAATCTACGGAAACAAGCAGCTGTCAATGTTCAAACAGGGAAAGAGAATGATGCCAGAGAGTTGCTTCTTCAGAAGAAAAAAGTTATGCAAGCTTTGGACAAGGCAAAAGCTCGTATTGAGTTGCTCGATACTCTTTCTTCTAAACTTAACGAGGTAGAAACAAACGAGAGCTTACTTGTTATCTCACCATTCCTAGTCCAGTTGTGTATAACTTGTTTGAGAAATACTGAACGAATCTCGAAGGTAGAAAGTCTGTAAAAGGGTTAAGAAATGTTATTATTTTGGCTGTTCTTTTGTTTTCAAATGTCTTGAGAAATCTATCTAACCATGTCTTGAGAAGCCTGATTTGGTTTCCAGGCAATATCTGTCAAGGAAACACAGTTGATAGGGAATATATCTTTGGATCTCGAAGAGGATGGAGAGAATGCTTCAGGTGGAATCCACATTGTATCGCCAAAGCCCAAATCTAGTGAAGACGGGCACCAAAATGACCACACTCACTTGGATTCTGAGGAAAGTCAACTTATTAAAAGGAATTTTGAGGATTACCAAGAACTTCTCGATACCGATAATCATGTACTAGAAGATGTTTCAACGGGTAGCATCCTTAAAGAAGTGTCTTCTTATGAATCTTTCATGGAAAATTTAGACCAGAAACTTGGCAGAATCGAAGCTGAACTAGTCACTGTTGTAAATGTTGCATCCTTGGTACTTAATCATGAAGATAAACCCAAGAATCTAAAGGTTCAGCAGACTGCAGAAATTCTCGAGGAGATTCGTCGTGTGAGGGAAAGGTAATGCTATCAAAACATCACCTGAGTTTTACTTCTAATCACTGCAGCATTACTAAGTCCATGAAGTTCTGTTTGGCTTGTGTAGAATTGCAGATATCATTTGCAAAGAGGCAAACATCAGTTAGTGCTTCAAGCATTACTTAAGTTCATACCGAGATCTGAGCTTCTATTTCAGTGAAGAGAGTGAAGCGAGATCAGCGCAGTGAACTAAAGAAATGAAAACCATTCTTGGTATGAAAAAATAATTTAGCATTTCATTAATCATTCTGTTTAGACAGGTATAAAGTCCTTTTCTTGGTGTGAATATTAATATCTTCTAAGGTGATACATTAAATTTTGATGTGATATGAAATTAATATGAGCGTTCACGTTAATGTTGTGATATGGCATGATGATTATTTGATGTGATATATATACTTAGGAGCATAAACATTCATGTGTACATTTAATATTGATTTCAACTAACTATGAAATCATTTCATTTGTTCTAGTAATAAAATTGATGGCATTAAAGCGACGGGTTGAGATTATGGACTACACAAATCCAGAAACAAAATCGTATAAAGCAAACATTTCCAATATATATCAATAGTCCCGGGAGATAAGAAATAGAAATGATGCCAACGAATCAACCATATAGATTTAAACATCTAAGTCCTGAAATATTTAACTTTTTAAACAAAAAAAACCCTAATGGTAATTCGGATTATTTTATCTGACAATGCCTTCATTTCCAGCAAGAACCAAATACTTATCCTTCCTTGTGAGATTGGTGCATTCAAATCCCAAAACCCTAGCAAGTTCTCCCTGTATGAAATTCGCAACTTCAAAGCTTGACTTGCCTCCTGCACAAGTCATCTCTTTTGGTAACTTCTTCAAAACCTCAAGACAATAAACCGGCCTAGGGTTCATGAGGAAGAAGATAGGGTCTAAACACTTGAGCCCGCTCGCAGTTGTACCATAGAACATGCTCACACGAGCATCCACAGCCACGGGGACAATGTCTTCGGTTAACTCAGCGAACAAAGGACTGAATCTCAATAGATAAGGCTCCCTACAAGTGGTTCCCTCGGGACAAACCACTAGATCTCCTTTGCTTAGTAGTCTCTGCATCGCCTCACCGTCTTTCTTCCTGTCTCTTTTAAGGCTTACCGTCTTGAGAGGCGCTATGAGCTCTGAGAACTTGCTTAGGCTGTACGTAACCGCGGTCAAGGGTTTGGCAAGCGAAGTGGTGAGAAAAACTGGGTCAAGGAGGGTCCTATGGTTGCATACATACAAAACACCACTTTTGCCTTTCTCTGGACGACCGTTATTCAAATTATGGGTCTTGAAAGTGATCCTAACACCGGACATAGAAGCCAAGAGATTGGCAACGTGGTAAGGAAGCAAGACTCCTACCGAGATCCTGAAGACAGCGAGGAAGAATCCGATAGGTAGCCATATGAACATAGCTAATGTAGCTAATGGTGTTGGGAAGAAAGCTAATCTCCCGTCGTGGAATATCAATGGCTTTGGGTATCTTTCTCTAGGCAATGTGTTGTTCTTGTTCATGGACTCGTCTTCATTCCAAAGATAAGCTTCCTGTTGTGGAAGTTCAGAACAAAATTGATAGTTAGTTACATTAATCTACTTTTGTGAAATTGGCAAGTAAAGAAAATGGGAAAATGAAGCCACTTAGCAAATAGAAATGAAGACGTGATATTGTGGGAAATTTCGAACAAAATAAGAAATTATGAACTTTTAATCTATTTTTGTGAAATTAGGAAGTAAAGAAAATGGAGATGAAGAAGTGATCTTGTGGGAAATTTAAACAAGATTGTAAGTTAATAACTTTAAATCTATTTTGTGAAATTGAGAAGAAAAGGAAGTTACTTTGCAAATGGAGATGAAGATGTGATCTTGTGGGCTTGAAGAGCTTCCGATTCCAAGTGCAGGCCTCTTCTTGTTATCAAGGAAGTAGTCTGTAGCTGATTTATGTTTCACCACGAAACCAGACCCGGAAGCTAAGCCGGTATAGAATTTCCTCCCCATGACTTCTATTTCTTGCACTTTTGTCCCAATCACATCATCAGCGTTGAGGTGTTCTTTGAGGAACCTCTCCACAATCACTTGCGGCAAGCTCGTGAACACAACTTTGGAGTACTCAGTTCGAGCCCAGATGTCGTAAACCTGGAGATTCAAGTTCTCGAGGAAGAACTTGGGTAGAACCGATCTAGAAACGTTGTCCATGTCTTTGACTCTAAGACCAGAGAAGGTTATGAAAGAGAGAACTTTGAGTTTGGTTTTTTGTTGCAGGGCCCAGAGGAAAGAACAAGAGAGCAAGAGAAGGATCGCTCTGATGATTGATCCTCCTTCGAAGGCTACGAGCATGAAGTAAGGGAAGAACGTGTGGAAGTGTTTGCTCGAATGTTTTCTTAATAAAACACCATCGATGTCGCAGACAAAGGTATCAAGATGATCAGAAACAGAGCATGCTCTGTTTTTCTCTACATGCTCTTGGTACTTTGTAATGCTTGGGAAGATAGGGTTTAGAGAATCTTGAAGGGTTTGGTTTTGTTGATCTTGCTGTTGATGGTTATGATGATGATGAGGAGAGTTGTTGTGTAGAGATTGTGATTTGGAGAGGTTTAGGAGATTTTTCAATTGGAAGCCATAGCCTCTGAGCTTTCTAGCAGCTCTGTAACATGAATTAGCAAGCAGACGGTAAACAACCCATTCTGCTAGAATCACTAGAAGCTCTGGTAAAACCATAGCTATGGCTTAGAGAGAGAGAGAGAGAGAGAGAGAGAGAGAAGAGTTAATGTGTTGGAGAAGACAAAGAGGTTGCAGAGGAGATTTATATAGTCGGTGATGATGATAGGCGAGTGCAAAGGTGGTGTGAAGGTTGACCCTTTGTTTAATATTTTGTTTGTGTGTTTTTAACTTTTTATTTTGGTTAACACACATACCTCGCATTAACTGTATGCCACAACGTCTATGGTTTTTTCTTTATTTAAAACTTTAAATTAGAATGTGTGTGTGTTTGTTCCCAAGAAGTTATGGTTGATCATTAAACCTATTTGCATACATGAATTCAAGATATCACATAACGAATGAAACAATACATTACTCTATACACAATAGAATAAAGTACCGTATCTAAGGCTATTATTAATTATCATCTACACTTTGTAGTATTATGTTGTGAATGATGCAAGTTGGCCGCTTTACTAAAACTATTAAATGTTGCTTTCTCAGCTCCACTTGGAGGCTTTGGGGAAGAGCCATGCTGCATGTGTTAGCAAAAAAGCAATTACCAAAGGCCACAAAAAAGTGAACATTTAGAGTACTTCACATATTTTTTCTAAAATTAGGTTTAAGTATTTAGTTTAATATAATGTGTTTAAGCTTTTTGTTTAAGAATTTTACTTCTTATTATCACAAAAAGAGTTGAATATTTTGACTATCATATCTCTATAGAGAGGAAGTAGGTTAGAAAATTCACTTATGTAACTAGAATTTAACCCGCAGTATACCGCGGGATAATTTGATTTTACATAATCATAATTTAATCAATTTAATTAGATATGTTTAATATTCTAATATTGACGGTGTTAACAAAATAATGAAATGATGATTTACCCGTGTTATACTACCAAGTTAATGATATTTTAATTTATATTAATGTCAACATAAAATCGTTCTGCCATATAACTCCGTCCCGTGATATTTTAAACTTTTTATAAGTGTAAATGTTCATAATATTTCAAACTATCTAAAAGTTTAAAATTTATTATATTCGGTATAATCAAACGGTTCGACTATAGTTACGAATTAAACTGGATACAAATTTTTAAATTTAGATTTTTGTTAAGTTAAGCATCCTACTCATTCAAATTTAGATTCATTTTGGTCTTATTTATAATATGACTCTCAACCATTGTCTAAAACTTTTAGCCGATATGGGACGTTAAACACACAATTCTTTTTCATTGGTTCAGTAATACATGTCCGTTTTTCAAAATCCGAATCACGACAAATGCAGAAAAATCTAGAGTTTTATTAATTTTATGTATTATATGATGATTCAAAACAATTAAACAAAAATATCAAACAAAGCTGATATGAGAATCATAATTTTAAATCTTAACAAAATCTTATAAATATCTATACTATTAATCGTGAAATATTACATGGATATTTCAGATTTTATAATTAAATTAAAATTTTTTAATGATGTTTGGTTATATGGATAGTAGAGAATTAATTATAAAGGTTGTTTGGATACATGTATATACGTATATTCATATTTTATATTTACTCTTACTGAACTTTCTAATTTGTTATTTAAATCAATGATATTTTATGTAATATCTTACAAAACAAAAATTTTTCTTTAAAATATAATTCAAAAATGTTAATATAGATTATCTTAAACGCTTTTATAGGAAAAGAAAAAAACTTGATGTGGGTTCAATTATGTAAACTCTTTCGTTTAATGTTATAAAAAAAAAACTTAATCCAACGGTCAACATATAAATCATGTCAACCATACTAATCTATTACACTACAATTATTCAAAACCTATCACCTAAAAATCCATAAAGAAACAAGCTTTTGCCACCATCTTTAAGACAAATGTCCTGTTTTACCCGTATATAATACTTTTATCAACAAAAAAGGTATAACGTAGTCTCAATTAGTCAACCGTTATCCATATAGATTTTCATAGTGGATAACAGTTAATTTGATCCTAACCTAATCGCAGGATATAAAACTGTTTTTTATTTGGGGTTAAAAGTATACATATTTTCAAAAATAAAAACAATTTAAAAATACAATCAAAAATTATAAATCTATGCAATGGTTCTATAACAAAAAAAAAATTTTTTATAATATAATTTACAAGTCACTTTGCACCAACTTCCACTCTTTCTATCTGCTACATGGCAAAAGTTCCAATTTTTACATTTTCACTTTCTTAAATTCTAGAAAATATATCGACACTTCTTTTTTTTCTTTTTTTTAAACAGTTTTTTGTATATTTTTATTATTAACTAAATGTTATAAAAAAATACAAATGATATAAAGACCGTGCAAAGCACGGACCAAAACAATAGTATATATATATATATGGAAACATAATTTGGAAAACCACAAATTTCAGTCTATTAACTTGACGTAAGCAACAAAGAAAACGGGATAAAACTAATATTTACATCGATCTATATATGATATCTCGAATCTAACCAAATGTCTTCATAACATTATATGTGAACACGATTACTCAGAATTAACGCGTATGTCATAATTTGATTCCCCCCTCCCCTCCCCCGGTTTCAAAGGTCTCCTTTTTCTGCCAACTCCAAGATATACAAGAGCTTTTACGAGTTAGGTTATGCAGTTGGTGACCGGCCCTTCTTCTTTTACAAATTTGCATACTTTTCAAAATGTAGTGTTTTTCCCTTTTTAAGTTATTATTTTGTTGAAAAATAAAATATGTTGATGCATAGATTTATGGATGGGGAAATATTTGAGAAGTCACAGAGGTGAAATAATTAATAGAATTGTCAGCTTTTACGTGGATGAGGAGAGTTTTTATTTTATTTTATTTTTATTATAACACATCATCTAAAAGACTGAAACTGAATATTTGCCTATCTAAAACAAGTTGTGTTCATTCTTATGGAAATGTTGAATGTATCATTGTGCATCCAAACAAACGTTTACAATATCTATGGTAAAACTTTTTTGTTGTTGTGATTTTTGATCTCTAATTTTGTTTTTGTATTTGTAAATGAAATTGGAAATATTTGGTAGTGTTTGAAATCAGAAATGCATGCAAATATCTTGACCTTGGAAATACTTTAGGAAAATACATGTTTATAAGAAATTATAAGAAAACTAACCAACTTGGTATTTTTTTTTTACATCAACTAATTACTAATCCAACTTTTTTCCGGTACAAGAATTGATTATAACCAATAGACATGACATTTACGAATAAATGAGACAAGTCACTACCGAACTCCAAATCTTAAAGCCAACGACGACAACTTATGTCAATGATATATTATGCAATGCAAGTACAGTCCAAAATCATAATAGATACAATTAGTCAAACCTTACCTATATATGTCTCATTACTTTCGCTAATTAATTGGACCAAACTTAGTGAAATAGACAGCAAGACGATAAATTAGATTAGATAAATTACCAACATATCGATGTCAAATTTTTTTGTTAAATATTAACATATCTCATCTGTCGGCAATCATAACAAATACAACCAAACATCATTAAATCTTCCATTGTACTGCAACTCTTGTTTGATTCGGAAAATTTGATATTTATCCTTTTTATTTGTTTTCTATCCATTATAAATGTCGATAAAATTTGACACTCAGTTGATTTAAATAATAGTATTATATATTTCACATTAACTAAGAGTTAATGTAGTTACAAAAATTTGCTACTATTTAAATTTACGTTTCAGTATTTTAACCATAATATATAAACCACCACGCAATCCAGGCATCGTGATAACCATTCGAAACCTTAATCAATCTGAGCCTGATTCCATATTTATGATATCAATATAAAGAAGCAAATATGTAGACGTATACAAGGATAGGAGAAGCAAAAGTCAAACAATAAATGACCCTGCAGACATAAGAGTAAATGAAATTGATGAAGGCATAGAGAAATGTGAATTGGAAGAGGTGATGCATAAACTTAAAACTTGTTTTGATGAACATTCAACATGCTGGACCTTCTCTACCCTTCACCTTCGCCATTTTAGTTTTGTTTGCATTGAAAGTTGCGTCCCCGTGTGAGTCTCTCTCGTTCTGTTGTCAGGTTTCTTTCTACCAACTTCCCGTTTTTCGTTGACTTTCTCTTTCTTCTGCTCATTGTTTTCCTCATAATTACTATCTTATGCCATAACTCTTCTTCTACACGTTTTAGGTTTCCTCCTCGTTAGGCCGGCCGGTAAGGCCAATATAAACACTTGAAGTCCACTTTCTAGTTTCTAACAACATTATCTTGTCAGATTCAATCGAAAAGATTGTGAAAACCAAAATAGATGAATGGATACTATAATATTTCTAATGAAGCAAAAATACATGAATTAAAATGACGATTTTTCTACTTTTTTATTAGATTTTTCGAGATCACTGTTACGTTATAGTATTTTACTTATATATAGTATTTTGGTTCGTCAGTATATATATACGCATCAGAACCTAAAACCTAATTGTATCGACGGAGACATACTGTGATAGTCACATAACATAATTGGATGTTTGCTTCACGGTTTGCGTTGAGTCGATAGACTGATTGTCTTTGTTTTTATGTTTTTATATTTTTTTACCATGGAACTAATTCTATAAATTTAAAATTTATGACTGTAAACCTAAACATTTCGATTTTAATGAATATTTACATTTTTAGCAAAAAAAATAAAAATATAACTGGATGTTAAAGTTAGACTCGTAGAAGTGGATAACAATATCATCATTATTACACCGAAAAATATTAAAAATAAACATATCATTATTAAGAAAAAGACTCGTTTTCGTTTACGCGTACAGGTAACGAATATTGTAGTTTATAATAATCACATCGATCCATACCTCTTTAATGTGTTTTCTTTTTTTGGAATTTGTTTTAGACTGTCTCGATTGTGATTCTTCCTACTTATGAATATATTACTACCGCATGGGTTATTGTCACTGATTACAATAATTACATACAAACGAAATTTACAATTAGATATAATCCAAAATTCCAAATCGATAATATTGGACAGGAATTTTTTATATTTTCAAAAAATATATTAAATGATCAGTTAAAACTCCCTAGCTTAGGTTAGCTAGATCCTATCACGTAAAGTCAACACCATTAAGTATCGAAGACATGCACCGACGTGCATAGCGACATAGCGTGTTACCAAAAGAAGATACATGCATGCTATCGTCAAGACTAAGAAGACTATTGACAACAAAACTAAAATAAGACAACCTAATATAAAAAAAGCTCTTCATTTAGTTTATGTTCTATACTCTATGACTATAATCCATAACTTAGATCCATATCTCACACATAATCAAAAGATCTAAATTAGATCCAACGTGCAGGGTTAATCATTTCGGTTGGTTTGTGGATAAATATTTCCATCCATAGCATATGTCCGATAATCGGGTTAGAGATAGTAAAATAATACAAATTCGAGTCTCGCTAATATTATTGTTGCGTAATTTAATCAACTTTTTCTTGATCCGGTCTAGTTAATGAGCCAAGGAAACGAAAAACACGAAATAGTACCAATTGAAGATTTGATTTGGTCATCAATACTGCCAATGGAACACGACTTGTGACATCAACCAAACCATTTATTAACACAACGTACCATTCAAATATATATATATATATATATATATATATATATATATTTGTTCCCATGCATATAACGATACTTTCCGAACGTTTGACTAACTAGTCACTCAAAGCATATGTTAAAACCATAAAAACATAATGCCTCGATCGGTTCAAATCAACGACTTTTGAAATTTTTGCCGCCCAATACAAAAACGAGAAAACAGAGTTTCCTCCTCAAGCATACGCAACAAATTAGTGAGGCTGGTCGGGTAGGTGACTAACGAGAAAATGCATGTTGACTATATATTTTCCAATTATTTAGGTTTTTAAAGTTTGTTTTGTTGCTTGAAGCAATAAAATAAATAATATATTGAACAAAGAATCTAATGGAGGAGAAACGTGCATGCAAATGTTGCGGAAAAAAATATAATTGGTGAGGTAGTTAAGAGCATGCCGATTTCATTGAATGTTTTGCTTAAGTACTTCACCCAAACCATTTTTTCTTTCAATTTTTGTGGGGTTTTCTACGTACTTATATCATGCACTTTATGCTTTTGGCTCAAATATACAAATTTTCACAACCGCCACACAATTTATAGCATTTAACAACCCACCATTTCAAGATAACAATGCCGTCATCCACTGCCCGAATTCTATTTTGTAACATTAATTAAAATTACGATTTCTAACAAATCAAGGTATGCTCAGGTGACACAGTTTTGGATAAAACAAATAATATTTTTTGACAATAAAAAGGTAATTTATCTGGGTTATTTCAGTTATTCATATTTGTTTGGATATTTTAAATACTGAATTGGACATTTCATTTTTATCTGTAACGGTTCTTATAGATAAAACATATTTATAGTCTGCAGTATTATTATTATTATTATTTTTTGGGGTCAAACGATGCTGGTACGTATCATAAGTGAAATTTGTACATTTGAACTCATTTAAGTTGTAGATAGACCACAGAAAGAAAACGGCTCATGGTATTAATTATTGCTCAGTCGTGCTTGGCGCTACTGTAATAATTTACAGTGACAAAATTCGGTATATTATTTACTGTATAGATTATCTACAACATCATCTCTTAAGTCTTTATCAATGGATATCACAACTTGTTCTGATTATGTTTTTGTACTGTGCCTAACTCTGATAAGACATGTATGATACATGTGGTCTAGCTAGATGCGACATATATAATGCTTACTAGTTATAATTATAGAAAACATATGATGAAATAAAAGAGGAGCTTAAGGAGAAGATCAGTGAAGTTGGTAAGTAAACTTGCTACGATTAAAACTCATACCATAACAATCAAATAAAACGACCTACTGATCTCCATCTAGGGATACATTATTTATATATAAGCACTTAAATTTAAAATCGGATCAATATAGTTCTGTCACCGAAATCAGAGGGTACTGCCCAATTGGCATTCTTCGTCGTATTCCACTGGAGCAAAAACAACATGCGCGTGAGTCGTGACCCGCCATAATTGAGCCGAAGATCCAGTTAAAAGCCCAATGGATATGGCCATTGTGCACAGATTAATCGGGCTTCCCAAAATAAATCAAACCTAAATAGTTGAAATTATGATAAATAGGTCGGTTTGGTAAATTCCGGTTAGCTTTATTAATGAATTTTTGACTTGGTTTGGGTCCGGTTTGGAATTTAAGCAGGTTTGAGAGATTAATAAAATTATATTTACGTAAGCACCCGTATGTTTACGTGGATCTTCATCATGTAGGCCATCAATGAACGAACAAGATCATCATCGTGAAAGCCAGATGGGCACTTAAATGATCAAATCACACTACCCGTGCCGAAATTTTCAGTAAAAGCCTTAAGAAGCCCAAATCAACACCTTTTCAGTTGGCTTATTGTTGGCCCTTTTAAAATTAAGTATACAAGAATCAAAGTGGTGCGCACGTGCTTAGAAACTTTTTTTTTGTATTACCAAATGCGGACTGATTCCTTGATTTTTCAGCCGTCCATTCGTAGCACAGATCTCATACTTGATCGGTTAGACATTGGTCTGTGAGAACCCAAAAAAACCCTAATCGCATCGAATCGGAGAAAGTTGCTTTTTCTTATCTCTCATCGTCATTTATTTTTTTTACGAGAATCATAAAAATCGAAACTTTTTTTCATTTCTGATTAAAGAAAAGTCGAAACTTTCTTCCTTACTCCAATTTTTCCAGCGAGCATCTTTAGGGTTTATCACTTTCCTCCTTCGATTCGATTTTCTGATCCATTTTCTCGCAGTTGCTGGTGATGGCGGAGGAGAGGAGCTTGAACGGCGAAGCGACTGGGCAGGAGGATGAGAGTTTCTTCGATTCTGATCAACAAGACGATGTCGGCAGGTCTACGGAAGTTAATCGAAAGATCGGAGAGCTCGAGTCTCAAAATCAGGAACTGGCTCGGGGTAACGATGAAATCAGTCGGAAAATCGAGAGCTTGACGGCGGAGATCGAGGAGCTGAGAGGAGCCGAATCCAAGGCGAGGCGTAAGATGGGTGAGATGAAGCGAGAGATTGATAAGGCGGATGAGGAGAGGAAGGTTTTGGAAGCCATAGCTTCGAGAGCGTCGGAGTTAGAGACCGAAGTTGCACGGTTGCAGCATGAACTGATCACGGCCAAGACGGAAGGGGAAGAGGCTACGGCGGAGGTGGAGAAGCTCCGGTCTGAGATTTCGCAGAAAGGGGATGGAATTGAGGAATTGGAGAAAGAGGTCGCTGGTTTAAGGATTGTAAAGGAGGAGAACGAGAAGAGAATGAAGGAACTGGAGACGAAGCTTGGTGCTTTAGAGGTGAAGGAGTTGGAGGAGAGGAACAAGAAGGTTCGAGCAGAGGAAGAAATGAGAGAGAAGATTGACAATAAGGATAAGGAGATGGATGATTTGAAGGAAAAGATTAAGGGTTTGGAATCAGATGTAGCAAAAGGGAAAGCAGAGTTGCAGAAGTGGATAACAGAGAAGATGGTTGTGGAAGAGGCGTTGAGAGACTCAGAGAAGAAAGTGGTGGCTATGGAATCAGAGATTGTGGAGTTACAGAAGCAGATGGATGATGCTGAAAAGATGATAAGTGGATTGAAGAATATGGTTGAGCCAGTTAATGGGATTGAGCTTAAGTCATGGTCACCGACTCTGAGTACTGGTTCTGGTGGAGCTGTGGCGGCGGTTGCCGTTGCAGTGGCCGGAGCGGCTGTTGTCTGCTACATTTACCACTCGAAGAGGGTTTGATTCGAGGTACACTTTTATGCAATTTGATTTCTTTGTTTTGAAAGTGTTTCCTACGTAACTTTCTTGTTATATGTTCGGGAATTTGATTGGTTTCACAATTTTGGAGTCTTCTTTATTGTGTGTTTGCTTACTTTTTCTTCATTACAAATGTTCTTGACAACAATCAAAAGATTGAAAAAAAAAACAAGAAGTTTATGAAAAACAGCAAGAGGAATTAAAAGTGAACGACACAATCCGAAATCACTCTCAAGAAAACGGAAGGAAATATTCAGAACATAGTTTGAAAAACTGGGTGGGATCTTTTTCTCTTCTCTGTTCATCACATGGAAGTTGGTCTTCATGTAGCAGTTGATGATGATGATGTCTTGAGAAGATCAATAACTCCACAACAGTTCTTCCACCATGGCGTCTCGACTTCACGATCACCTGCCGCTAGGAGTGGCTGCAATTGTAAAAAAAAAGGCATGAGACCGTCTCCTATTCAATTTTGCCCCAAGATATATACGAATTTGAAGTTTTCTTTTGGTGTTTCGAATGGAACCTGATTGTCTGTGGATGCCGGTAAGTCACGGTTTGCGGTCGTGGCTGCTGAGTCAGCACTGCCGGTAAAGTGTGTAACAGCTCCCAAGATTTTGGAGGAGACTTCACCTTTCTTCTCCTCCAAACCGTGCACCAGCGATTTGGCTCCATCTATGCCTCTTGACACCACATTGTCGACTGCATCCTTCACGACATCGGTCTTGGCGGTATCAACAGAGGTTATGACGGCTTCTTTGGCTTCACCGAGAGCAGAGGTGGCTTTTTGCAAAAGGGAGTCGGCCATCTTTTTTTTCCCTGTCTCTGTTGCGTGTTTATGTCGTCAAGACGCAGGAGATTATAAGAAAGAAGAGAGATATATAGTGAAGAGAAAATTGAGTTATAAAAGGGCAAATTTAGAGCTGTCCAAATTGGCCGCGGCTGTTTCAACGACCTAAACGTGACTTCCTTTATCTAATCTTAACACTAATATAAAACTTCTGATTTAGTTTTGTTTGTGTGGAGAAGACATCATTTGAAAATGATAACTACTATTAACTATTATTGGTAAAAAAACACCTGCGCTCTAATTAGATCAAGGAGACCCATGTTTTACATATGTAAACCTTATTTTATCATATCGCTGCATCGAGTGTGAGCCTCAAGCAACACATGTAATAACACAACACACGTGGAGTTTCAGTTTTTAGGACACAGTTTTATAATTCGAACATATATGCTCAGTTCTATTCTCTTTTATACTGAATCACTGATGCATAGCCTGAAGTCTCGTATTTGCCTCCCCACCTGTGAATTTCCAGTGGCACATTATCAAAACATAAGAAAGGGATTGTTTTCTCAGTAAACATTCAGATCAAGAGAAAGCTTCCAGAGTTGGGTTTACTATCCCTTAAACCGACCTATATTCTTCTGTTTCAGGGATACGAAGCTCAATATCATCCTCCAAGGGCTTAAACACCAAGTTGATTTTCTCATCATCTACCTCATCTAATGTCGCTGGATTCCACTGCACCAAACCCAATCACAGAAGTTTGAAGTGTGTTAGATCTAGGTTCTAAGTAGACTCATATTTTGCTTCCTAGAGCGGAAGCGTACCTTTGGAGAATTATCTTTGTCTATGGTAAGAGCCCTTATACCCTGCAAGTTATTACACAAAATCCGAAAAGAATATAGCAAGGGTAACATGATGCTACGATTTTCCTAAAACGCAAAACCAAAAATGGTTGCAGTATTGGCATCTGTTTTCTACCTCATACATATCAGGGGATATGGTTTCTCTTAAGGTATTCACGGTGAGCCGAAACTCTTTCTTCAGGCAATCACTCAGCGTTTGATTTCTACCTTCACGGATCTGGAAAAATTACACATCACAAAAATCACTTAAATTTACGAAATAATAAACAAATAAAATTTCACAGGAATCGATATAAGGGAAGAACATAACAAGAATTGCTGATTATTATCAGCTTCAAAGCCTTTTAACTTTATGCCATTTTACAACATTAGGTATAACTTTAAACCATTTTCTCATCCATTATTACTATATAATGAACTTGACAGTGCAGTCTTGTTCACCATTAAATTTCAAGGGACAAGTACGAGAAAGGGGAGATCATGTAACAAATAACAATTACCGATCGTAGGGTTATCTTTAACCCTGTGGGTGACGATCGTTTTAGACCTTTGATGACTGGAGTTATCCACTCATTTCCCTCTTTGCTCGCTTCAGCTTCCTGTAAGAGGACCAGAAATAGTTCATACTGATTACTGATGAATATAGCCAGGAATGACTTCTGTTCCCGGAAAATCGGATGACTTACAAATGCTTGTATGATCTGCTTCACACTTTCTTTTGAGAAACACATATTAATTACTGACTGCCTGCAGATCAGCCATAGCCCCAAAATTAATACCGTCTACGTGCGTATATATACCAGTGGGAAAAAAGATTAAACAACATCTCAAGCATGAAGAAACTAATATAAAAAGTTGAGTTACTTGTTAAGTATGCTGTCTTTGTCGAGGTTGACTTTCTCGGAAAACTCTTCAATTGTGGATCGGACTACATCCACGTCTCCTGAGTCTAACCTCACAAGCCGTGCCTCCAGATCCGCCAATTTCTGACAATAAGAAAAGATGTGAAAGATTAAGCATTCCACTCATCATTTCTAGAACAACTGTAGAATCTGTCCGCATTCAAGCTACAGGATAATGGTTAGAGATTCCAAAAACATTGCTAAAGTTACAGATGATAAATATAAAGTTGCAAGACAAGGAAAGCATTCTCAAATACTCACAGCCGAAGGTACAAAATGTGTTGCCATTCCAATTGCTACAAGTTCTTTGCCGTTTAATCTTGCCCCAGTTAAAGCCAAGAACTCACCTGCAAAACACAAGTACATTAGAGATTAGCCAATGCCTAGCTGGAATCAATATTTGGTTTTACCAGTTTAGCAGTTACCTAAATAACCAGGAAGCCGGGAATGGATGTAGGAGAACCCACAATCAGTGTGAAACCCGATACTTGCTTCTGGAGTTGAGAAAACCTATCAAATGAAAGAAATAGTTAAAGCTGTACTTGTTTCTGTGCCATTATACGCATACAAAATGTGAAGCAGATTAAACTTATAACTCACAGTTTTCTCTGTCACAACTGAAAACTTCATTGGGACCATCAATGATGCACCTCCACCCATTGATATTCCATTAACAAGAGAAACCTATACAATTCTATTCAGTTAAATACTCCTCAAGAGGGAGGACACTTTCATACAATGAAATTTGGAGCAATACTAAAAGCTACCTGTGTCTTCTTGTATGTGTGGATATGATAGCAAAGCCAGTACATCCGGTAAACAACCTCAAGGCAAGAATCCTCTGTAAAAAACGACATATCATAATTAAGTTATAACAAAATCTCTTTGAATGTGTTATTTTAATAAAAGAACATGATGATTCTGTTACTTACTTGAATCCCGGCCGTGATAAAACATCTTTAGATCACCACCGGCGGAGAAAGCTCCACCTGCACCCTGCACAAATAAGTTATGTTAAGAAATCAATCTACAGTAGTAGAAAATTATCAACAGACCAAGGACCAAAAAAATCAAACCTTAATCAATATAAGCTTTGCTTGGTCATCCTTCTCCCACATTTCGAGGTATTCTGCAAGCTTGAGGACCTGAGTTTCAAATTTACCATTAGGCGGCTTTCAGCATCTAGAAGAGGAGAATATTATCAGCTTCTGATCTTAGATCTTAAAATACCACTCCCAGGGAGATGACATTCAGCTGACGAGGGCGGTTTAGAATAGTCAATCTCACAGAACCTTTATCCTCTCCGATAACAACCTGTAACAATGCCAGATTCCAAAAGTTTTAATGTATGGTTTACGACTGAATCATGAAGATGAAAACACACTACAAAAGACTGAAAAAGACAGAGATTACCGGCTCATCAATGTTTCCAACTTCTTGAGCCATCTCCAGCTTTCTTAAACGTCAACAATAACTTACTAATCTGATCAATAAAACCATCAGTCTGAATGGGTCGGATATGAAGAACAATCTCAAACGAGAAAACTACACTGGCAAGAAATTCCACGAAACTTCAAACCCAATGTGCCAAATCCCAAGATAAACGAACTTGCAACAATCTAATTTCAACCTCCCCAGATTGTCCTTTACTTCATCCACCAAGAACAAGAACACAAACTCCATTCAAAATATAAACTTTATGATCGCAGAAATGAAGAAACTTTAGTGGGTACAGAATCCACACAACTTGAGAGAACCCATATTGCAAAAAAAATGCAAAAATCAAACCCAACAGCCTCTCACAAAACTGAAGAAGCTAAAAGTGAAAATAAATGAAAGAGAGAGAATGAGAAAGGGATACCTTGAGAGAGAAGAAGCAAAAGGGGTCTGGTGAGGGGTGGAGCTCAAAATGTGAGAAACCAGTTATATAATGATATAATCTGTATTTGTTCAACCATTGAGAAAATGGCAGGTGAAGCTAATCATCAATGGGAGGGTTTGGTAGGAAAAGAGACTATCAACCCTTTCGGCCTTTTTAGCTTCTTCTACCTAACTTTTTTGACCTTTTTTTATACAGTACAAGCAGATTGATTAGTGGTATTTGTTCTGTTTTCGTTTAAGTAACACGTTCGATGAATGTGATGGGCTTTTTCTATGCAACCCAAAGCCCATCCACCATTAAAGCTCTAAAAGGTTTTAAAAAACAAGTATCTTCACTTCAAGGAGCTCTCTTTCTCTCAGTTTCTCTCCCCCTTGAATGAATAAAGCGAGGGTTCTCCTAAAACCCTCTTTGCTCACCACTTGCTTAACCAGAGCCACGACCTTCTTCTCCTCTGTTCCTCAGTTACGCTCTTTCTCTCATCAAATGGAAAAGGATCCTTCGGATTCGGAGCGTTACTGTTATGACCCGGTCTTGCGATGGGATCCTCAAGTTGAAGACTACTTCATTAAAGCTTATGGACCTGATCACTTTGCTCGCATTTCAAAGGCTCTCACGTACTTATCTTCGCACCTTTCTATCATTTATTCTGTAATTTTGAAGCAACATTGCTCTCTCATACGTGCGTAAAGCTGGATTCGTATTTGCCTTGTAGCTTATTCAATCCCGAATTCCTCCTAAACCGAACTGATTTATCCATTGATTGTTCTTCTGTGCATTTACCCATTTACGCCTATGTGTGTGAGCTTATGTACATGTTCCCCAGTGTTAGCTTTTCCTTCACATGATCCAATTTTTTCGCCTCCCGTAGTCTAGCTCTTTGCAAGAGGTCGCATTTAGTTTTCTGGAGTTTGACTTCTTTATGCCATAGTAACTAAATTAACAAAATTCCTCACTTTCTTCTTGCGTCTGCATTAGTTTAGTTAGTGTTGCTACATTTTGCTCTATTCTCATATTTTTTTGTTTTTGTTCCATATTAGGCGCCCATCTTCATACTCCTGCATCCGGGTGAACACAGTTAAAACAACAAGTGATGCAATTATCGAAAAGCTTACTAAAATTTTAAAAGATTCGGAGGAGGGCTTGAAGCTAGTACAATCGGATGGAAGTAGTCCCATCACCAAGTGTCAGATACCTGGTTTGGACTATGTTGTTTTTGTCAATGGTTCAGGCCCACATAGAATTGAATACGACTTTGGTCTTGAAAACCCTCCAAAGGAGGTACTAGTGAGCAGGAAGTGTGCTGAAGCAGTTCTTAGAGGAGCCCAGGTAAACTCAATTTTCTCTCAATAAAACTTTAGTGGCTAGGTATGGGTCACAGTGATAGTCAGAATTATTTCTGCTTAAGATGTTTGATAGTTCTTTACAAGTATCTGAGGATCTATGCTGGTCACTATGCCTTTGAGTTGGAGTATGAATCCCTATCTAGGTTGTCCTTCGCTATAGTTTTTGACAATCTAGGTGAGAAACTCTGTGTCATAGACAATACTGTGAACAAAAATATACTTATATTTCTCCTATGGGTCCTGTTGTAGGTCTATGTTCCAGGTGTACTGGCTTGCACTGCCCATGTTGAGAAAGGAGATGCGGTTGCTGTCTGTGTTGCTATGGAACAACCTGGTGATGAAGGTGACTGGAGTGTTAACATGACTCGTGGTACCACCCTCCAGGGTCTGCCAACAGGCAAGAATCAGAATTGTTTCTTTTGCTTTGGTCACTATAAAATAACTGGAGGGAGATTGACTAATATTTTGTTTCACAGTAACTGAAACCCGAAGAATAGGTCTTTGATTTATTAAGAGTTTTCTATGAAGGGAAACAATTCTACCTGTTAGGTTGTTTATTAATCAAAGGTGCTATTATGAGTTATAATTTACAATTTAAGGCAGCCAAAAGAGTCAAACAATTTACTCTGTGGAATGCATTCGAATTTTATAGTGGTTTTCCTTCAATAAGCTTGCTCTCCAGTAGCTTGGCTTGAAAGTGCTATATATTCCATGGTTGTTATATAAGTTTTAGGGTTGTCAACTATCAAATCTTGTGAAATGTTTTTAACTTAAAACAGTTGACATGTGCCGTAGTGTTATTGTAGATCCTTACTATCGTGAACGCAGTGGACTATATATCGGTATGGGAACAACTATGTTGTCAAGGGCTGGGATTTTTCGTGTTCCTCATGGAATTGCGGTGGATTTGAGCAATAGAGTTTTCAGATTGCCTTCTTTTCATAGTAAGCTTCTTCTTTTGCTCTAGGTTTTCTTTGTACTTCAGCTTACAATTTATTATTCTCAGTATCTTATTTCATCATGAGGCATTGCCCTTACAATGTCGTTTTCGCTCCTTAGATGTCCTTGAGGGGGAGATATTTCTTCAAAACCTGCCAAGTATTATTGTTGCTCATGCTCTTGGTAAGTAATATTAATTTTCGGCCTGCGGTATGCTTATACCTTCACCCCTTTTATGATCTAGTTTACTTATATCCATAATTTAAATACAGTAGATCCTAGTTATTAATGAGAATGCCACGGGATACAAGATTGATGAGATCCTAAATTCTTATCTGTGTCGTACAGATCCTCAGAAAGGGGAGAGAATATTAGATATGTGTGCAGCACCTGGAGGGAAGACTACTGCAATTGCTATACTTATGAATGATGAGGGAGAGATAGTGGCAGCAGATAGATCTCATAACAAGGTACAGTTTCTTATGATTAAGGAATATTTATTGAAATAGACTTGATTTCGGTTGGGGTTTACTTGCTTGCCAATTTACATTGAGTGCTTAGAATACAAAACGAAAGTTCTTGTTGGGATTGCAAAATTGCATGCTCTAATTAGTTCGTTTACTTGTTTTCCAAAACTCAGGTGCTGGATGTCCAGAAATTGTCTGCGGAGATGGGATTAAGTTGCATAACAACATGTAAATTGGATGCACTAAAATCTGTTTGTCTTCCAAACACACTCAATGATTCCACAACATTAGTTAACGGTGATAATAGTAGTTCCATGACCAGCCATTCTGAATTATCGTCAAACGAGGAAATGGCATCTGTTACTTCTGGAAGATCCGACGCTGACAAATCGTGTGAGGAAAATGGTAATTAACTATTCTCTCATAGTGTTTGCTTGGTTTAATTGTTTTCTTCGAAATGTTGGCCTCTTTGTTTGCTAGGTGAAAATACCTCAATAAACTTGCCATGTTTGCATTGTCTTGCCCCCTTTGTGGACAAGGACCTTAGTTATCACTTTGGCATCAAGCAGATACAGAACATAACCTTACTAAATTGGCATATGTAGCCCATTATCTCACGTCTATGCATGTGTTATAAATTCAAGTCCCTATATAATTTTTTTATGGTTGTTTCTCAAACATTAAGCAGAAGCTTGATTTTCCCGTTATCACCCATATTTTAGCCAGCACTGAACAGCCAAATGGAGGGGGTAATGTTAGCCAAGCTGACATCAGGAAGAATAAAGGAAGGTTGAAAAATGGTCGCGGAAGATCTCAATGCCAAGGTGGAAGGGTTGGAAAGTCGCAAGGTTTCCCACCCAATAGTTTTGATAGGGTTCTTTTAGATGCTCCTTGTTCTGCCCTTGGCTTGAGACCTCGTCTGTTCGCTGGACTGGTAAGATAAATTCAAGAATTGGCTGTCGTGTGAACTTCTACTTTTTCGTGATTTTGCTTTATTAAGCATCTTCGCATGAGTTAACAAGGTGTACACATTCTAGTATTTTGTGTGGATAGCCTTAGTTTAAGCACTTGTATGTGGCGGAAATATTATTGCTTAGTAGCTTCTTGAAGTGATATATATACTGTTATACGTGTAGATCAAAATATTAAGTGTTTGTAGTAATTCAGAGTAGAATCTGTGTTTCTTCCTTCTTCCTGTTTCTAAGATTTTTCAGAGGGTGGTGCCTTGTGGAGTGAATGTGCCATTGTTATTTCTTGTAGGAGACTGTTATATCTTTGAGAAACCACGGATGGTACCAGCGGAAAATGTTTGACCAGGCTGTTCAATTGGTTCGCGTTGGTGGAATTCTCGTATACTCAACGTAAGTATGCAAACATCATCTGAAATCCGTTAAATTCTGAATTTACGTTATCCAAGCAATGCAGATGAGGCCTACCAACATGAAATGAGATGTCCTCAGTCACCCAATCTTGAGTAATTGAGAGTTACTGCAGTCTTATCTGTGATTGATTTGTTTTCCATTTTGCTAGGTGCACAATTAACCCTAGCGAGAACGAGGCCGTGGTTCGCTATGCTCTAGATAAATACAGATTTCTCTCTTTAGCACCACAGGTTTGGATCAAAAATACCCTTTTCGTTGTCATATTGAAGGCACATAAAATATCTAAGAAACTGTTTGAGATCTTGGCAAAAATTGCATTAGGATCTTGTTCTTTGTTCTAATGTATCTTCATGCGTTCGCTGTCTTGTTGCAGCATCCTAGGATTGGAGGACCTGGTCTAGTTGGTCGATGTGAATTCCCTGACGGATATATCGAGTAAGCATCTTTACCCATTAGAGTGATCTGATAAGTTATAATCAACAAAGCAGAGCTTAAAAAGAGATGGCTCTGATTTGTTGACTATAAATTCCAATAAACGAACCAAGTTATGTTTTGCAGGGAGTGGTTAAAACCCGGTGAAGAAGAACTGGTTCAGAAATTCGACCCGTCAGCTGAGCTCGATACCATCGGGTTCTTTATAGCTAAATTTAGCGTCGGCCCCAAGAATTAAGATCTCAAAATGCTGATTCCTGATCCAAGACATTTCACAAAAAAAAGATGGTGGTTTATAATATTGTTTTTGAACCTTAGATTGTATTTGTTTATTGATCTCGTTTTTAAATGAGATGGAAAGACATCTGTATAACATTGTTTTGATAACATAAAACGGTTTTATATTAATTACAAATCATTTAGTTGGTTCATCTTCTTCATCCCACAAGCTGTTTGGCTTCAAGAGTCTTCTCGTACTCTTCAATGGACTTGAAGAGCTCGGAGAAGTTGCCTTTACCAAAGCCACCACATCCTCCACTCTGGTAAGCTTTCCCTTCCTCATCTTTCCTCATGCATCCTATTCTCTGGATTATTTCTATAAATATCGTCGGCCTATGAACGCAATCATAAAGAAAGACATTGCTTAGCAAATCCTAACATGTTTTTCATCAAATGGATTGTTGAAGCACTGATTTTTTTGGTTGTACCTGTCACCAAGTGGCTTTGTGAAGATTTGAAGCAATGTCCCTTGATCATCTCTGTCCACAAGAATACCTAATTCTTCACACTCCTTGATCTGTTCATCGCTGAGCACATCGCCGACCCGTTTTTTAAGATTCTGGTAGTAAGTAGGCGGAGGAGAAGGCATGAAGTCAAATCCTCCAACACTGCTTCTCTTCCTCATCTCTCTGAGAGTCCTGAATATGTCTTCACTCATCAAAGCCAGATGTTGTAGCCCTGCTCCTTCGTTGTGTTCCAGATAAGTCTGAATCTGACTCTTCCTCTTCGTTCCGTGCACTGGCTCGTTAATCGGTAGAAGAACCATTTCGTCATTGTTAGCCAGAACCGCTGAATTTAAACCGCTCTCGGCGGTTCCAACGTCGTCTGCTGTGAACTCTGCGAATTGGTGAAAACCAGTGAACCCTACAATGTAAGTCAAAGCCGGACCAAGCTCCGGGACGTTCCCCACGGCGTGGTCAAGCCGACGTATCCCGTAATCCAATGGAAACGACGACGTATCCTCCACAGGCTCAAATCCTGGCAAGAATTCGGATTTATTGGTGTCTACTCCTTTGTAACTAACATATCGGAGAACGACATCGCCGTATAGTTTAACCTCAGCGATCGTAACGACTTCGTGGAGGACGATAGGAGGCGACGAAGGAATAGCGCCGTTAGCGACACTGATGGAGAAAGCCGACTCTGCGTCTTCTACTTCAATCGCAACGGCTCTTACGCCGAGGCCATGGGAAGAGAAGAAGGAGCGGCAAGAGGCGTGATCGAAGCTTGGGATGGCGGCTGTAGCGGTCGGTTTAATTTCTCCGGCGGAGAGAGACGGAGAGTATGGAGCAGTGAAAAGGAATCGGAGTTCGCCGGAGGTGAGAAGGTAAGAGGCGTGAACCATGTTTCCGGTGGAGAGATCGGATTTGGCGGAGAATCTCATCCCGAGACCCCAAGAGAAGCGACGAGCGACGTTAGTGGCGTCACCGCACCAGAACTCGATGTGGTGGAAACGCTTAACCTTGAATTTATCAGACTTTGGATTCTTCCTCACGAACTTGGAGAATCCGACGAGCTTGAATCCCGGCGACGATTCGGCAGCGCCGTGGTCGTGCTGCTGAGTCTCGGAAACGGCGCCGTTTTGGTGGCCCATTGATATCACCGAATCTGCAGAAACCTAAAAACTCTGGCACGGAACTGAGTGTGTTTCGTTGAGCTCTACGCTAACGATAGACACAAAATATTAAGGATTTTTATTTTTATTTTATAAAATTAATATATATTTTAGAGGTAAAGAAAGGAAAAAATTCTCTCGTAATCTGAGGAAGTCAGGTCAACAGATGTTGACTGTCAGTGGACATTAAAGGGTACACGTGTACGGTCAGATTCTGATTAAAAAAGGATACGTTCCGTGATGGATCTCCTTGCTTGCCCTTTGGCTGATCCTTATCTTTGTCCAGTTACGGAATGCTGACGCGTAAGACCCATCTCTAATCTTTACTTTTAAAAAAAAAAAAAAAAAACAGGGAACACTGTCCAATCATATATGGATGAGGCAAACATAAGATCTAGTGTTTGGTAATTTTTTGGTTGGTGGTGTTCTAAATTGGAGACTTGCAAAGACAGGACCACTTTGTAATTTTTTATTGCCTGATTGCTTATGAAATGTTACAGTGGAAGTTAAATTCTAAAGTTTACAGAATAAAATATGCTAAAGCAATATAGCTTCTATGTGCAACAAATGTGCTTATGAAAGAGACAACCTTTACATGTATGTACAAAATTACACCTGCGACATCTAATGGTAGAGCGACCAAACATTAGACCATTAGAGTAGTCACCTTATTCTCTCATTCCCGCCCAATATTTATTACATCCTCCAAGCCTAGCTTATAGTTTGTCAAATTTCAATCATACACCAGCCAAACTTAAAAGTCAGACGCATGTGGAGTTTGAGAACTCTTGACGACTCCTTATCACTAAGGTGTCTCCTAATTACCTCTTTTATACGTCCACTCAATAGGCCTAAGCTCATCATCATTTTTCATTTTTCTATACAGCTCATGCGCTTCCCGCCATAGGCCTTTCTTCCGCAATCCTATCATCATTGTAATGTATGTTATAATATCAGGCATTAATCCTTTGAGAGCGAGACTGCAAAATATACACCAAGCATCTTCCACCTTATTAGCCTTGCACATCCCTTTGATGATAATATTATATGTTATAATACCAAGATCCCTTTCATTTTTTCGCATAGCCTCCAATACCACCAATGCTTTTCCTATGTTCCCATGCTCACATAGATAGTCTAACAAAATGTTTTCGGTATAAATATCGGGATCCACGCCATTAGAAACCATCCGACCTATAACCTTTTTGGCAATATTAAATTTCCCTGCCTGACAATAACCGTGGAAAAGAGTGTTGTAAGTAAATGTGTCACCAACCAATCCATCACGTGACATTGCGCAGAAGATTTTCATCCCATCATCTACCCTCTTGGACTTGCAAAATCCGTTTATGAGAGTATTATAAGTCACTGCATTTGGGAAGCAACCTTTACTTACCATAAAATTAAACACATTTTTGGCTTCATCTAGACAACCGTGAATGCAAAGTCCGTTGATCAATGAATTGTAAGTAACGATATTAGGATTTATTGACCTTCGAATCATCTCCTTGTACAGTTTCTTAGCCTCTAAAAGCTGGCCCTCTTTCACATACGCATTGATCATAGCACTGAAAGTGATTACATCCGGCTTGATTCCCATCCTCATCATATCACTCAGTACTCGAGCGGAGACACCCCATAGACCACAATTAAAAAGGCCAGTAATGAGAGAGTTGTAGGTAACAACATCTGGTCTTATTCCCATCTTCTCCATATGGTTCAAAACATCCAGCGCAGTACTCACATGTCGGTTTTCGCAAAGACTATCAATGATAGTGTTGTATATCACAACATTAGGTTCATATCCCAATCCCACGATTTGATCAACCAGAGACATGGCATCGTGAATTCTATTTACGTGACATAATCCATTGACCAGTGAGCCAAAGGTAACTATGCTGGGGT
The DNA here is from genome assembly GCA_900406565.1 of Turritis glabra. Taxonomy (NCBI): domain Eukaryota; kingdom Viridiplantae; phylum Streptophyta; class Magnoliopsida; order Brassicales; family Brassicaceae; genus Turritis; species Turritis glabra. The sequence continues at coordinate 11,202,767 of OVBN01000030.1, read as the reverse complement.
CATAACCAAGCTTCATCATCTTTCCAAGACAAGATAGAGCAAGAGAAAGTCGAGAGCATCGGCAGTAACAATCTACTAAAATACTGAAGCTACAGAGATCATTTTGAATTCCCAACTTTTCCATCTGCAAGAACAGAAAGATCACAAGATCATACTTGTTCAACTTGGCAATGGCAGTCAATAGTCTACTAAAATCAACAATGGAAGGGAGAGGACGAGACTTAGTCATGTCACAGAACAATTCAAGTGCATCGTCTAACTTAATAGAGTGAAGCCCACTTCTCAATCTCTCTCGGTAATCACTTCCACCAGAAAAAGCTCGGAAATTGCATAGTCTTAGCGAGAGAGCAGTTCCAGGATTACCTTTCTCCAGAAGGTGCCGATGAAGAAACCCTTTCGCCGTTAACGCAATCGCAATCACAATCGATCTCCGCATCCGACAGATTTTTGTTTCAGCTGATTGGCTTCGTTAAAAATCAAATTCATAGGAGTTTTGGGTTTGTAAACGTCGAGCCGAGAAAAAGATCTGACGACGCCGAATAGTGCTCCGGCGACCAGGGAGGGATCTGATTACCGTCCCAATGAGTTAAGCAGGGTTTTGGATATGTGATTGTCGTTTGGGTCTGGGTCGAGTTTCGAGAAATCATCTCAAAAACCTCAAGGTCTAAAACAAAAATCTCAAAACTTCCGCTTTTAAAAATAAATTTTTTTAAATTATTTTTAATTTTAAAAATGATTATATTAACTTGTTACTCTAGCAAATATAACAAAATTATATTTAACACCTAGATTTTTTTCTCCATCAAACCCAATAGGATCTAAAATCAAAAGAGAGATTACAATCCCTAATTTCTCTCCAAATTAAAAAAACGTTATCTCTCTCACGCTTTTTTTCTTCTCCTCTAACTCCTTCTATTCGTGAAACTACAAGAAGAACTAGGGACAACTACTAATCGTGATCGAAACTCTTCCCCTCTTTTCGATTTTTGTGTAAAAATTTCTTGTTGTGAATTCGATCGATTGTTGGGGACGAAGATGGCTAGGACAAGGTGGACCACAAAGTTCGGATCCGGCGGTCACACGTGTTGAGGAGGAAGAAGTTGAGGAACTCCAAACGAATGAAGAAGATGAGAGGGACGGTGATGGTGATGGAGATGGTGAGGACGAAGTCGGAACGAGTGAAGAAGACGATGAGAACGAGTCTCTTCCTCCTCTGGTCGGTAATGTTGAGGGAGATGATGAGGAAGTCGGAAGTAGTGAAGAAGAAGAAGAGAGCGAGCGAGATGGTGAAGAAGAAGAAGATAAGGACGCCAACTCGAAAACCAACTAGGGCGACTCCATCGACGAAATAGTAAGTAGTTGAATTCGATTGAACAGGTAGAACTAGGGACAACTAATTTGTTTTTGTCAGAAAAAGTATCTGGAATTGAATATAAATTTTTATGGGTTTGTAATACTGGTATAATTAGGTAGATATATATATGTCTTAGTAAAACTGGTACAACTAGGTACAACTATATGTTTGGTAAAACTGGTATAATTCAGTAGAACTATATGTCTTTGTATAACTTGGTAATACTTGGAAAAACTGTTTGTTGCAGGATGTCGATGATGAACCGATAGCATTACAACCTCTGAGATTAAGTTGTCGACGAGGTGTTATATCGAGGAAGTTTTGACAACGGTAGATGAGTTGAAGCATCTGCTCTCCGATGTTGAGAGGAATTGGTTTGAGAACCATCCACAGTTCAAACACATTTTCCACTTGCCAAGGGACAAAAACCACAGGGTTATGGGCATGTGGAAGTTACTTCTCCGAACGGCATGCATCGAAAAGAAAAATGAAGTTTGGTTCGTTGTAAATGGTGTTCCCATCCACTATGATATCAAGGAACACGCCTTGATATCAAGATTAGACTGCCACAACTATCCAGTTGATTATAAGAAAGCTGGAAGTAAGAACTTTGTGAAGAGGCATTTTACGTCTAAGGTTAGACGTGAAGACGTGAAACAAAAGCTTATGGAAATGGTACCAATAGAACAGTCTCGAGATAGGTTCAAGATGGTTGTCCTCTACTTCTTATCCAGCATTGTTAAAGCACCGACAAAGAGTGGAGAAAAAGCTCCAAATGTTGATGAATTTTTTCAAAGTGCAGTGAATGATCTTAATTTTTGTAAGACGTTTCCTTGGAGGAGATATTCATTTGATCACATGGTCAGATCGATCGCATGGATCATCTTCACGGAGCTGTCACAGAAGGTGTATCATGGCCGGTTTCAGGTTTATGTATTCCTCTGGAGGTAAGTAAAATGTAAATGAGGTATTGGATGTTGTTATAATTGAAGCTAACTCTAACTCTATGTTTGTTGTGTACCTTTTACCATTTGAGGCAATTCCACAATTATGGAATCAATTCCTAAAAGATAATCCAGGCGCAGACGTTAATTGTCCTAGGATGTGCAAGAGAAAGTTCAAGAAAAGCAAAATGAGAGGGATTCCTCTTTCGAAAATAAATGATGAACTTGGTATAACTGATGTTAGTTTTTCCTATTTATTCTAGTTATTCTAGTTATCCTAATTATCCTTTCATATGAATTATTTTGGGCTGTTATATTTTTAATCTTTCTATGTTCACAGGACATTGATAGTATCCTAGCATCTGTAGATGATGAAGAAAACTCTCTTATAGTTGGAATCACCGAACAAGATGACGACGATGATGCACTTGATGTTGTTGTTAACAGTTGAATGAATCGTATTCGTCACGGATATACTGTTAGGTTTGAAGACATGTTCAGATAAGATGTGCAGTCCCAAGGAGTAGGAGGAGGAGTAGGAGGAGGAGTAGGAGGGGAACATGAGAATGTGGTGAACGAGGAAATAGCCGCCATTGAAGGACCGGGAAATCCTAGTGTAACTGATTTGGTGGATCCCATAAACACCTTCAAAAATGAGATGGGAAAAAAGATGAATTATACTGTGGCCAGGCTTGATGGGTGGGAAGAAATAGTCGCATCATTGGAAGTTTTTATGAAGGAACAATTACTAGAGAAGTCAAAGGTAAGATTTTGTAATACTTAGTAGTACTAAAGTATAACAGTCAATTGGTAATACTTGTTAACACTAGAGTATAACTGTATTCGATTGCAGGTGCATGTAGACACATCAGACAAGGATATTGCTAATCCCACAAACCCACCAAAAGAGAATGCTGGTCCTTCAGTCCCTTCAGACCCACCAGCCAAGCGAGTGACAAGGTCAAGGAAAAATCAAGGGTGAACACTATATCTTTGTGTTATGGTGGTTGTTTGATGAATATGTATTTGAAATCGTAGTACTAGTATTATTAGCTATAATTATGTTGTGTGGTTGTGTATTTGAATTGGAAATACAGGTATTACTTGGTAAAACTATGTTGTTTGTTTTTGAATTTGAAATACTTGGTTGGTAAAACTACTGGTAATACTTGGTAAAAATATTGGTTAAGTCATTCAAAACATAGAAAATTCTTACAAACCAAAGAAAAATAGAGAAGTCTTACAAAACAAAGAAAGATAGAGAAGTCTTACAACACATAGATAATTACTACAAACAAATAGCATAGATAAGTCTTAGCGACACCAAACAAGAATCTCAAGCCAATATATCAAGGCATAGGCCCAAAAAGTTTTTCCAATCGACCCACAACATGCGTCACCAACTCCTTCAACTTTGTAATCTCTTCACCATTATTTTTCAGCTCCATACGCATTTGCTCTCCGAAGCTTCGAATCTTCTCGGACTGCTCATCAACCTCCTTCCTTAACGTAGTCACCTCTTCTTTGACAGCGTCATTCTAATTTTTCCGAACGTGGAAACAATTATTCTGCACATAAAGATAAATATAGCAAAAAAAAAAAATCAATGCCATTAATCTAAAATCACCTCAAACACAATGCATTTAAAATATCTCCTTCATTTATCTGCTTCGTTTTCAGAGATCTCCTCGATCATGCATGCAACACTTGAACAACTTTTAGGAATGTCGTAGTCACCATCACCATCGGCATAGACATCTAATTTTTCGATTAGCTTTTTGTTCCTCTTCATATCACTGTAGTGTGGGTCCTTTTCTTCCATGATAACAACTTTAATCAAAATTATGAAAATCTTATAACAAATCCAAATTATGAAAATCAAATCAACTAACAAATGAAATCGAGTAAAAGAAAATCTTACCCGAGAGAAGAATCTGAAATTGTGAAAGAAAAAGGAGAAAGAATCCGAGAGGAGAGGAGGTCGAAAGAGATGCTCGAAAGAATAGAAAGAGATACTCGAAACAATGGAAGAGAATGAAATGAAATAGGAGAAACTGAAAAATGTTTTGCGGGATTTCGAATTTTGGAAATTTCGAATGGAGGAAAACTGAAAAATGTTAAAAATTTTGGGAATTTCGAATACTGGGGATTGGCGCCAAAAATGTTGGAGGAATTTCCCCACGTGCACCGTTTTTTCCCCACATGTGCGCAACCTTTTTAACACATAGTTATATCAGAGATAATAGTTCTACCAAAGTTTCACATAGTTCTACTTTTGCTGTTTTTCATTTTAATCAGTATTACATACCCTTAAAATTTGTTTTTCTAGTTGTAAAGTTGATTTATGTTAATTAACATATAATTATGAGTGTTTTATGCATTAATATGTTCAAACATAGATTTTTGTAAATGTTTCATCCTAAGTTGGATATTATTTAAGAAGTGACATTAAAAGTGTAAAGAACATATTGTCTAGATTCTTTCATAACAACCTACTTTTATATAGTTTTTGTAGTTTCTTTTTTAATACATATTGTAACATTTATTTATGACGTTTACGAACCCAAAAAGTATGTTGAGTACTATTGGTTTATGTTTTGTTTTTAACAAAACATATTATTATTTTCAACATACTTATACCAGTTTTACCAGTTTTTTCTTAGTTATATCAGTATTACCCATAACCAAAATATAGTATTACATAAGGGAAAACCAGTTTTGCATAGTTTTTCAAACTAATATATAGTATTACAAAACAGAATATAAAATCAAACACCAAACCGAGTTCCAAATAACAACCATTGTAATGCTTGTCTCGGCCGTCTTTTATTTTCTGTCCTTGAACGCCTTTCCCCTGCCGATGGAAACCTTTTAATTTTCTTTCTTTCTTGTTTCTTTTTTCGATCTGGAGGTATGATTTGTTTGCTTTTGATATCATATGGGACATCCCATTGAGACCTATCCGGTACTAAATAGATTGTCCTGTAATACGCCATTGCCCACAGCTCTGTCCAATAATACTTTGAACACAACTCATGTAATTGGATATCACGACCTCTATTTTCATGCCTTAGGAATTCAATAAAAGCGGCAAGTGCGTGCACACAAGGATAGCTTTCAATATCGAACACCCTACAACTGCAACTTTTCTAAAGCAAGTTCAACAAATAAGGCTTTCCATCACTACCTATGACATTGTATTCAAGCTCGAAAGTGTTTAGCTCCGTCACATTCAATTTCTCAGCAACATGCCATAAATCGTGCATGTAGTTCTCCACAAAACGCACCAGTTTATGTTCAATCGACCCAGCCACGACCTCCTTCCGATGTTCATTAAACCAATTAGAAAATGTTTTAATGATTGCATCAATCATGGAAATTAAGGAGTACCTCCTTGCATCCTTAAAAATAATGTTCAAAGATTTCACATGATTGCTTGTGTCTAAGTTGTATCTTTCTCCTGGAAAACAACACTTTGCCCATTTTTCTTTCTCGGTACTCTCCTCCAGATACTTTGCCGCATAGGGATATCTCAACTTAAAAGAAGTATAAACACAATTGAACTCAGCCACTGTGTAATGCTTACTGCACTCGATGGATCTCCATGCAACTATATCTTTGTTGACGTTAGAAGCATGACCTTTCATATTTTGAGACAAATGTCATATACAATACCCATGATGAGCCTGGGGATACACATTAGCTATGGCGCTGATGAGCCTTGCATTTCTATCACTGATAAATACCAATTCGAAAGAGTCCGCTACAATGGTTTTCAGCATCTCTAAAACCAGGTCCAACTTGCATCATTATCACCATCGTGTACACCAAACGCTATGGGATAATGGTGACGATAAGGATCTTGAGCAGAAGAAAAAATTAGTACACCACCGTATCCGTTCTTGAGAAAAGTTGCATCCACAATTATCACTTTCCTCATTACTTGAAACCCTTCAATACTAGCTCCCAAAGCTATGAATAGGTACATGAATTTTCGCTTCTCATCCAATTTCACACGTATTATTGTACCATGATTGACCTTCTCTAACATGTGCAAATAGCAATACAACATCTTGTACTTTTCTTCCGGGCTAACACGCAAATCACTCTTAACGTTGTGGAGTATGATACATTCAGACCTAATTTTGTCTTAACAAGATCCATGATAATTTTAGGAGTTGGAGTTTCTATTTGTCATGGATAATCATCATGCAAAAGAGCTGCAACTAATTGTGGTGTGCCTTGCCTCTTCATTATGCTGTTGTTTATACTCTGACTAGCTCGAGAGCATGTATGCTTCTTGGTGTACCTTTTAATCGAGAAAATATCTGTCTTTGGAATCTTTGCAGCTCGTAAACCCCATTTACAGATTTGTTTTAGTACATTTTAGCATTAAACGTTCCGGGATCCGACTTTTAAATAACAGAAACATAACTGTTAATAAATGAAGCTCTATCCACCACATCTTGCAGTGCCTTCTTATTTGGAAATTTTTGACGTATACTCAAACCTAAACCATCTTTCCATGGCTTTATAAACTGACTAGTTTCTACAATAGTTGGAAGCTCAACATATTCATCACCCATATCCGATCTACCCATACCGTTATCCACATATTCATCACTTGATACAATTCTACCCTCTTCGATACTTTCATCATTTGCTTGTTCTTTTTCTACGTACAGAGTCATGACATTAGCTCTGATTTCATCATCAGTTGACTTGTCATAGTTCATACAAAAGAACTTTTACCCGCTCTCGACAATTGCTCGAGGAGTTCCGAATTAGTGATGACCTCCACAAACAAAATACATTTATAGTTCTCTTTATTTATGGACGTTAGATAAACATACAGATCCTCATCATCATAAATAGTCCATTGTTCCTCACAGCCCACCAGCAATGGAATGTAACTCAATTGCAATTTAACCTTACTATCATCTAACACAAGCTTCTTGTATATCCTAACTTCTATCACCGATAAAGTTATCTCATCCACTGATGTCCTTAACATTCAACTATACATGTGACCTTGGCGATTAAAATGTATGTTGGCGTTGTTGCTAATTGTATCCTGCCAAAACAATACAAAAAACTCAATCAGTAATACTTGTTTTACTAGTTATACTACATTATCAGTAATACCAGTTTTACTACTTATACTATATTTATCAGTAATACCAGTTTTACTCAGTTCTCCTATCGCAAGAACTCAAATTGGATGGTTTCGGGTTCTAATCTACAATTCATTACGATTCAACCAATGAAATCGATTTGTTACCAATTTAAAGTCCTAATCGACCCACAAACAATGGCCAAACACCCAATGTGCATAACTTTCTCATACCAAAATAATATGCATAATCAAATCCTCAATTTGTAAATATAAAACCAAATTTGGAGTCAAATAACCTGGATTTTGAAGCTCAAGGGAGACAAAGTAACGACGAGGCAAAGTAACGGCGATGCAGAGCTCGACGGTGATGCAGAGCTCGACCTGTGAAGAGATCGACGGCGGCGGTCTCTTTCGAGCTGAGGTCGACAAAAAAATATTTTAAAATTAAAACAATATTGAGAATTATAATTAAAGGTAATTTCGTGAGAACACATTGTATTAAAATTGAGAGGGATATGGAGATTAATATGGGATATAAGAGATTTATTTTACTCGAAGAATGAGTTTTGAGACTATGTCTCTCGAGTTTCCTTCCAAACGACGGCGTTTTAATAAAATAGCTTTCATTGAACTTCCTTAACCTCCTCTACATGTTAAGAGTTATACAAGGTTCAGACACTAGAACGCGTCGTAAGCAGGGGCGAGCCCACACTACAATAGAGAGGAGCAGTTGCCACCGTCAAATTTTTTGAAACTATTGTTATTTTATAAGATTTTTTAATTCTGCTCCTATTAATAAATTATTTAATGCCTCTATTACTTTTATTTTTTTCTGTACACATTTTATGCACGGAATTTTAACTTTTATGATGTATGAATGGTAAAATTAAAAAGTTCACTTCATTCAAAAGCTAGACAAAACCCCAAATTGTTTTTATTTATTTTGTTAACATTACAAGCCCATTTTCTTGTAACATTACGTTAGGATTTTGTTTGTTCACGAAACTAAACGTTGACTCTGATTTTTTGTAGTTTTTTTCTCTTTTAATTTCAGTCAAATTTTGATTTTGTTTGTTTTCATCAAAAACAAAATCTTCATTTCAGGTAATTCTCTTCTTTGTTTCTAGAATTTAATTTTATTTATGTTTTATTAGATTTTTGTTTTGTTTTTTCTAATATCTATTTTTATTTTTACTTTAAGTTTAGAAACATTGTTTTGTGTAGTTCTTTTGTATCAAATCTTTCCGAATTTTTTTTATGTTTAGAAGTAAAACAAAAAATGTCTTGTCTTACAAATTTACAATTTACAAACGTATATAATGTATATGATAGAATTAAAAATCAAAGGCTACCATGGTGATAAATTGATCATTACTTTTATGTTTTTTATCTTATCCAGATGCTTAGAAAGAGTTGGTTTATAATAATATAACTTATTATTTTGCAGATAAAATCAATGGTGCAATATTACAAACCAATATCCGCTTCAAATTCTTATGATAATTTGAATGATTTACCGTGGGATCCTACTCAAAGAAAAAAAAAATATTGGATTATCATCCAAATCAAAGGGATAAGGTAAGATACAAGTACTTAACTAAAGGTTCATGTCAACTTTATGATCATATTTTTCTTCAGAATAGAATTGGAAATGCATTGAGGCGATTTAACTCAACTTGGTTTGGTAAATACTTTAGTTGGCTAGAGTATAGCACATCGACCAATAAAGCATATTGCTTGTGTTGTTACTTATTTAAAGACGACATACCAAAAAGAGGTAGAAATTATGCTTTTGTAAAAGAAGGTTTTTCTCTGTGGAATAAGGCTGAGACACTAAGAGAGCACGTGGGTGAAACGCCCAACACATTTCATAATATTGCTGCTAAGAAATGTGATGATTTGATGAAACATGCTCAGTCTATTGTGCATGCTCTGCATAAGCAATATGATGTGGTAAAAAAATAGTATCGAGTCCGGTTGAATGCTTTGATTAATGCGTCCAAGTACTTGTTGAGACAAAGGTTACATTTTCGTGGTCATGATGAGTCAAAAGAGTCCACTAATAGAAGAAATATTTTAGAACTCATTAAATATACTGGAGAACAGAATGATGTTACGCGTAAGGTTATTTTGGAGAATGCTCCAAAAAATAATCAGATGATTTCTCCAGGAATTCAAAAAGATATTGCAAATTCTTTTGCAGAAGAAGTTGTGAAATCTATCATTGAAGAAATTGATCATGGTGTGTTTGGTTTGTTGGTTGATGAGTCTGCTGATGTTTCTAATAAAGAACAAATGGCTGTTCTTTTTCGATTTGTTGATAAGAGTGGAGCAGTCAAAGAAAAATTTGTAGGTGTTATTCATGTAAAAGAAACATCTTCTTTATCTCTGAAATCTGCTATTGATGGTTTGTTTGCAAAATATGAGTTAAGCTTGACAAAGGTGAGAGGACAATGTTATGATCAAGCAAGTAATATGAAGTGTGAGTTCAATGGACCTAGATCATTGATTGCTAGAGAAAACTGTTCTCCATATTATGTTTATTGTTTTGCTCATCAACTTTAGTTGGTCGTCATTGCAGTTGCAAAAAAACACTTTGATATTGGTGATTTTTTTGACATGATTTCGACATTGTTGAATGTAGTTGGAGTTTCTTGCAAGAGAAAGGATATGATTCGAGAAAGTTATCGGAAAAAAGTGCAGGACGGAATTAGTAGTGGTGACATTAGCATTGGAAAAGGATTGAATCAAGAGCTTTCTCTTGAAAGACCTGGAAATACTCGTTGGAATTCTCATCATAAAACGTTATTGCGTTTGGTTGAGTTGTTTCCTTGTATAGTTGAAGTTCTTGAGTATACCCAAGATGAAGGAGTTGATGACTCGAAAAGACGCCAAACATATGGTCTTCTCAAGCACTTTCATACATTTGATTGTGTATTCTATACGCAACTAATGTTACTCATTTTGGGACTGACCGAGAATTTATCGATGACTTTGCAAAAGAAAGATCAAGATATTTTGAATGCCATGTCATTGGTTGAATCAACTAAGCCATAATTACAGAATCTCTGGGATAATGGGTGGGGTTCATTTCTGATTAAGGTTTCTTTTTTTGTTAGAAACATAATGTTGAAGTGTTCAAGATGGAAGAAGAATTTTTTGATTCAAGGAAGCCAAGTAAAAGAACCAACATAACGAGTATGCATCATTATAAGGTTAATTTTTCTATATTTTCTGGATATGCAGCTTCAAGAGTTTAATGATCGTTTTACCGAGGTAAACATTGAACTGCATATTTGTATGGCTTCTTTAAGTCCTATTGACTCGTTTCATGAGTTTGACAAGGCAAAGTTGGTGAGATTGGCTAGATTTTATCCAAAGGACTTTAGTTTCGGGATTGTTTATCTCTTGAACAACAATTCGGAATCTACATTGACAATATACGTGTCGATAAACGATTCAAGAATTTGAAGAACCTTGGAGATCTTTCTCGCCTTATGGTGGCAACGCAAAAGCATCCTGCGCATCCTTTGGTTTATAGTTTTAATTTTGCTTGCTGCTACTGCAAGTGTCTAAAGGTGTTTCTCTGCAATGAAACTAGTGAAGACATCATCACGTAACCGAATTGGAAACCAGTTTTTAAGAGATTGTCTAGCATGTTCTATTAAAAAATATTTGTTTGAATTCGTCACCAATGGAAAAGTGATAAGCAGATTTCAATCTATGAGTAAACGTAGGGTACTTTTTTTGTAAGGCATTATTATTTTTTGTTCGTATTTTTTTATATGTTTAGTAAGACGTGATTTTTGAATATTTTATTTAAAATTTTTAAATTTAATATTTTTGTACCGGATAAAATTATTTTCTAAATTCGCCACTGGTCAGGTCGTAAGGAACATTGTTACAATTTATAGTTACAAGCTTTGCACAATAAGCTTATTAATTAAGGACACAAACTCTCATGCGATGTTTTGTTCCACATCTTGAGGGTTTTCGAGAGCTATCATATGCTTCTTAAACAAAGCCGCAGCTTCTTCCCTCTCCTCAATCCGTCCCAGCTTGTCATATACCATCGCCATTAAGTACGAGGCTTCCGCTGCCAGTTCATGGTACTGCACAATAAACACAACTATTACTAAGTGAACCTACGGTAAATCACGGTTACTAAGATCCAATTTTTACAGTTAGGATGAGCTAAACGAAGCTGAACCTAGTTATAAGAGTTCGGTTTTATTTTTGAATCAAAAGCAACATATAGCATATCTTATGCAATAATGAGTGTAGCGACAGAATAGAGTTCAGGTTTGTTTTTAAAACAAAAGCTAAATAGCATTCTTATTGGCATAAGTTACCTCCAAAGCTTGAAGCTCATCTGAAGCTTGCCTTAGAGAATCCAGGACAGTGTCTGAATCTGTGGAAACTGGCAACAAAAGTCAAAACAAATTAGAAACTCGCAACGAGCAAGATAAACTTTATCCATAAGAGTTGGATTCTATTCGTTATATTCTGAATATCCTCGCTTAGGCTAATATAATATCATAACCTTAGTGTCATTCACTTTAATTGGATTAGTAACTAATAAAACAGAGGACATGTTGGATTTTACTTTCATCGTTCGTTCCTTCTGAAAAGGCAATGACTATTCGATATTGCAACTACGAAGCATGAACTATAGTGAAAGTAGTACAAGACAACAAAAGCTACCTGAATAGCTTGGATCAGACAGATAGCAGTTTGCCTCAAAGATGTATGCTCGAGCACGCAACTCCAAACCTCCATGGCCAAGAATCATAGGGAAAGCCCCATGCAAAAGATCTAATGCCCGTTTAGCATGATTTGATCCAAGACCAAGCCACAGCTCGGCCAGCGTGAGAGTAGCTGATGCTTTGAGAAGATCCAAGTTGAATGACTGGCAAAACGAGATGCTTGCCAGCGCATATGGAAGACCCAGGACTGCATTTCCTGACTTCTGAGAACCAAAGAAAGAAGGGAAGCGAAAATTGAAAGCCAATTAGAAACCTAATGAAGAATTGAATATAATACCATAGCACAACACTTTTATATGTAGTCTAAGCCCAATCAGCAGAGATAGAGCAGATTCAGAAGAAATACATGCATGTTAAGCTATGCATGGAAGGAAAAATATATTCTAGCAAACAAACTAGTCTACTTCAATCTGGTAAGGTGGCACAAATTGTCAATGGAATATCAGAATCCAATTTATGTGCTCTCAGGCTAGTAGTAGCCATGTCTTACCTTATGGATCTCTGCAAGCAGAAGAAGAACAGAAGCCTTTTCGATTTGCAAATTGAATTTGTGACACGTGCAAAAAAGGGAGTGTGCCACATTTGCTGCCTGTAGAGAACGTAGTAGGAAAGCAAAATTGAAGATACACTAAAAGAGCATAGCACATGGCCTGAGATTATAGATTGCACCTGGACTTAATAACAGATGATCAGTAAGGATTTACTACAAACCTGGCTACATTGTTTTGCTGCAAGCAAAGTCCGAGCTTCGCGAAGACTTGCTTCTACTTTCAGCTCCATGTCTACACCCATGGCTGTTGATGCCAAGCCTCCTAGCTCATTGCACATTCGTTGAGCTAGCTTTAGATTCCCACTAATAGATTTAAGAAAGTTAGTACAGCTGACAGATACCCAGCGGCCAGCACAACAGAAAGCCTCTGTTCAAATTCTATATCCGGATGAATGTTTTATACAGTTTCAAAGCGTTTTAATTCATCTACTTAACCTTAAAACAATACACTAAATGATCACAGAGGGCAGATGAATCAGCTTTGCTGGTTTTATGAGGTTGCTTAAGCATTTAGAGTTCAGGGTGCTGTAAAAAAGTGAAACTCCGGCACGGAGATACTTTGGGGGGAGGAAAATTTGATTAGAAACCCCCATCCTTTCTCGTATCCATGGTGCTAATATGGACCAAGAGAGAGTATATCAGGAGTGACATGTATAGGAGACTGGGAACCTTACCAGTGCAAGGCACGTTCATGTAGTAGCTGCAACTTGAGCAACAATATTTTTGATTTTGATACGCTTAAGAACTTTTCCTCCGCAATCTTAAGAGCTGCAAAGGCATCTAGAAAAGCAAATGAACTTTTCAGAAAACAGGTTAGCACGGAAAAGAAAAAACATGAAGCAAGATCTAAATAAATAACCTGCATGAAATAGAAGCAGTCAGAAATAAACTTCATTGGAAAATTTAGCAAGAAATACTGACATTTCTACACTGACTTGGCCTTCTTACCCCTCGAACAGAAACATAAGATTCAGCTATAACTTTATATTTCGAAGAATGTATCGGTTCATTCCAGAATTGAAAGACTGAGGCAGGTATAACTAGGTGTGCATGACATTGTGCACAGAATCTAACCTTTGTATCCCTTATATAGTGCCAGATGTTGAATGAGCTTCAAGTATGCTAACTCTCCGTCAGATGAACTATAGATGCAAGAAATAGATCAAAATCCCTCAAGACGAATGCAAGAGACCGTTTTAGAAAGAAGGAAGAGACTGAGAAGAGAGAGAGAGAGAGAGAGAGAGAGAGAGAGAGAGAGAGAGAGAGAGAGAGAGAGAGTGACTGAGAGTAGAACAAGAAAGTGATACATTTAAAGGAAATTACCTCGAAGAGTCACCAAATAAAGTAGCATACACCAAGGTATTCATACGAGCCATAGGAGCGCTAACAAGAAACAAATGAATTAATAAACTACAGAAAATCAACACTTTCAGTTTTTATGGTTAGTTGTTAGAAAGGTAAGGTCAGCAAAGGGAGAAATTGTATGAGTATACCTGCCATATAACTCCCATGAAGTAGCCCGGAGTAGATATGAAGCACCTATTAATTGTGATACAGATCCAGGAATCGAGACCAAATGATCACAGAACTGGAAAAAAGTCGAACTCTTTCTAGAACCAGAGTCCTGGGAAATCACAGGTGGACCCCATGGTTTTTGCAAGTCTTTAAGCCAAGCCGAGCTTAGAGAACCATCAACTGTCATTGTAGAGCTTTCAGAAGAAAAGTCGCTGATTAGGCGTGCACCAAGTCGTATCTCCTGCCATGGATTATTAAAGAACTGATCAGACCTCAAAAGGAGATGTGGATATTTCAATCTAGTCAAAATATTTAGGTGGTATACTCAGTACCTTGCAGACACTAACTGGACAAGTTTTGTGACGCATTGAAGCTTTGGGACCAAACGACAGTAGAGGCCTTTGCACATGCTGTATTACAACAAAATAACTATTCTGATTTCGCGTAATACCAAACATTAGGATAACAAAGATATGGATTTTGTTGCGCTAGTTGACAGTTATCAAAGAAGCAATGCCCTACATGTAGCGCTAGCTGAGCATACAAAACAAAAACAGATAAGTGAATGTAAAAAGTACATGCAAATTCAAGCTTTATATGTCTAGTTTACAGAAACAAAAAAGGAAAGAGATGAATGACATGCGGAAAGGCAAACTAGTGATTTCTCTTTCTCTATAACACATCCTATATTTTATCATATAAATTGCAGGAAACAAAAAAAATAATTGCTCCAGCTTTTTCCTATCTATCTGTCCTATGTGCTTCATCCCTTTTCTTCTGTGTTTTCTTTTTCTCATGAGCTACATCAAAGAAATTCTTCGGTAAAAAAATATACCCGAAAAATATATATTCCCTAACATGTTAACATCTTTCACGTTCTATAGAGAACTTCTCTAAATGTTCAGAGCATTGTGGTAGTTCACTGGTTCTTTGTGCATCAAAATGTATGAGGGATACACAAGGTTCTAAATGAAAAACCATACCACAGATTCCCAGGGCAGGTCAGAGATAAATCTAAATAGATAAGAAATCAACAGTTAAGTAGAGACCTTACCATTAACTCAAATTGAGCCATCGCAAGATGATTGGAAGCCACTAAGCGTCTTAACTTTAGAATGTCAGCTCTCCTCAAAGACTCTTTCAAAAGTATGTATACTCTTTGTTGTACAGATAATGAAGACGCAGTGCTAGTGACAGGTGAGTACGAGGATCCAAGAACACTGCTGGTACTTGCAATGCCCATTTCTGATAACAAGTTGCTCATTGCTGCTAGTGTATATGCTAGACAAGTATCATTACTAAGCTGCAGAATCAACAAACGTTTTAAATACCATAAATGAATTAAAGCTTAAACAACAGTATCTTCAAACAGCATAAGCTGTTGACGGTGCTCATGTGATTGCATATTGAAGCCAAATGAACAAATGTGATCTTTCTAGCATGTACCAAATACGACAAATTTCATATCTGCTAAGACTGCACTACCCCATGGGATATCCTAAAAATCAGTATGTAAGTTAATAATATCTTTTCAGCAGCGTTAAAACAACATGTAAAACTGTAAATTAAGTCTAATGCTTCTAAATACGGGAGTATATCATAACAATAATTTGTCCTAAATCGCTCTGCAGAACTTTGTGATATAAGAATAGAAGAAACTAGCTCAAGATTCAGCTTAAGGAAACTTTCATACAACTACACGTCCTGCAGGAATTTATCAAACACACCACTTTCTTCAAAATATACTATAAACAGAGCTAACAGCAGATGAATAAAGTGAGAATATACCTGCTGCGATACACGCACAGCTTCTGTTAAAACCTGTGGTTGAGGAGAAACCATATTATGAGCAAACCAAACAATGCTAAGACCCTATTTCATGTCTAGTGAGATCACTTATAAATATGAAGTTAAGATAGCAAACACATCACTGCTTGCACGGGCAAATTTTCAACTTTCTAAAGTAAAATTTGTATATACACACTCAAGATTCATCACAAATGAGCATCACTTATTATTAGCCTCACCAACAGCCCAATAAACTATCCAAAGTACATTTGGTCCATCCAGGGAGGATTTTAAAGGTCAAGAACAATTCTTTAGCAATAGAAGCTATCGGGAGAATTAGTGCTCACCTCTAGGGCCAAATTAGGATGCCCAAAGCGGAAATGCATCATTCCCAAACATAGCAACGCAATCTCGTACCTTCCATACATGCTGCAACCAGTTGAAGGAGGAACAAGGTCAAATCCCTCTGTCCCTGCACTTTAAGGCAATGGATCATGGATCAGCTCATGTTTGAAACAAAGTTCCTAGTGGCAAAGACAACTGGATATTTACAGGAGTCACATGCAAGCGATAAAAGCAGTCAGCAATAAAATTATAATTATTATAATAAATTTTGAGGAAACAGAGGAAAAACAGCAAAAAGTACAGATTACCTGTAATCAAAGTAACGGAGGAGATTATCCAAAGCAGCAAAATAGTCATCGCTGTGAAGTTTATTTAAGTAACGCAAAAAGTGAACCTGCATCATTGCATGCCGTACATAACATGTAAGAATGTCAAAGCAATCAAAGTATGATTAACTTCTTAATCCAGTGCAAAGTAAAATACAAAGAAGCAAGACATTACACGATGCAATTCAGGGGCTAAATTCTGAAGCTGCTCAAGGAAACTTTCGATCGAACTTGAAGAGAATGAACTTGAACTTCCATGGCTGACATTACAAGGAGATGAAAGTTTTAAAGCTAGCAATACTTTTGACAGAAATATATCGGATACTAAGGTAATAGAGACTTTACGTTTCAATTGCATCAGCCTGTTCCATTAAAAAACCTTGTATCTGCAAATTTGTCCGAAGGAATAATGACTCATCTACCAGAGTATCCTCAAATGTACTTGATGAGGCACAAGCAATCGGAGTAGCTTCTGTATATTTCTTGCTGGTTCTTGATGATTCCTTCCTAGTAACTCGCAAACCTGCATGTTTCATTTGTTCTGTGCGTTTTTAACGTTGAGAGCCTTACAAAACAAGTAAGTGTCAAAACATACGAATGAAACAAAACCAATAAAAGCAGACAAAATTAATTTAATTAGAGTAGATCGTTTCTAATATTACGGAAGGGAAATATCTTTCGAACCCCAATTATTAAACAACAAACACTAAAAAAGTCTTCGGAAGAAAATGTGATACAGGTTGAACTTTGATCCTACCATTGATGCTAATGCATCAGCAAAAACATGTTACCAAACATATACAAGGAAAGTAGCATCTAAAGCCTGAACACAAATATAAAAACTCTATTTCCTCAATATTTTCTAGCACCTGAGGTTATGAGAAATATTAAGTTTTCTTTAAGCAAAAATGGGGGAATACCATAAGTGATACCTTCTGTCACTTTGAATAGTACTTCCGGCGTATGAAGGTGAAAAGGGACACTTCCACTAGCATTTTTCTGAAGGTCTAGTTCTTCAGTTGCTTTATCCATTGCATAATTCTCCATATCCATCTGATCATATTGTGTTAATGATTCCAGATTATTATTAGATGCATCAAACTGAGCAGAGCTTGAATGAGCTTCTTTGCAGTAATCTTCAATGCTTGAAAAAAGATGACAAACTCCCTGCACGGGATTCATATATCAATGAAATGGATAGTTCTTTCAAACATTCACTTATGTGTTTCTGCAAGGCGGAAATTACAAGAGCCTGGTGCTGTGTTATAGATTCTGACTTTATTTTTAACAGGAGAATTGGGTGTCCGAACCTAGGAAAAGGAAAAAGCAATCAAAGAGGTTTGCTATATTCATTTTGAACATTACAGCTAAAAATTACACTTCAACCAGGTCTGTCAGAGTTCTGCCATTAGATTCTCATATTTTAAAGCATTTCTAAGTGGGTCTACATTTTGAATCTAGCCTAGAAAAGTACTCCATCTTAATGGGTCAAGAAACAAACAAACGTCACATACGTATCTAGACATAGGATAAAGTGGAGCTGACGTTTAAGCTATTAAATCCAAGTCCTTCAAGCAAAACCTCAAACAAATTGAATAGTAGTACTATTATCCAGTTTTAAGATAAAACAAAATTAACAAAAACGTAAACAGCACAATACCTCAAATGATAAAAGGTTAAATGCCAAAATGCAACGACGAACAAACATTCCCAAGTTGCTGTTGGGATCCAAAATAATCTGATCATCTTGTACAACTCCTGAATCAAGGCTGCCAAGTATTCCTACGTACAAAGAAATGATAACAAATCAGATTCAAACATGATGGAAAACAAGAAAAAACAGACCTTAAACAAGCAAGTAGCTAACCTCTCATGTCATTAAAGAAATTTAATAGATCATCCGGTGAAGCCAAAGAAGAAAATCTATTAGTTAAATGGTCAGTAAGCCACGCATCCATCTCTTCACCAACATCCCTCAACTGGTTGATGAGCTCTTCCAGCTTCGGCTCAAATATATCATCGCAAGACTGCAGCATCAATATCAATCTCGTCAGGGAAAAGAACAGTTTGTTAACACACAAAACCAACAAATCCAAACTCCATCATTCATCGTAAACGAAACCAAGGAGAATCAAGAAATCAATATCAAGTTACAGAAGTCTCATAAACTTTGAGCCGTGAAATCGTTACAACAGACATTTCTGAAGTAAAGGTAAGACAATAGGCGGAGAAAGCTATAAGAAATGGAAAAAAGAAACTCGACACAACAGCATACCTTCGGGTATAAGAGGGAAACTCACAAGAATCAAAAGACATTGCTGAATTAAACCTCAAAAAAGAGCAGAACACTATAAGATAATCCAATTCAAGAGAAAACGAAGAGCGAAGAAGGCAAACCTTAGTGAGAGAGAGCAAGTAGAGGCCGAGGCGGTTGTGCTGAGAAACGGAAGAGAACGGGAAGGGGAGAGACATCTGAGCAGAAGGAGCGTATATCTGCAGGAGAATGCAAACGGAGATCTTGTGTGGAGTTACCGCAAAAGCACCGGCTGTTCTCGTTAATCCGGCCATCTCTCTCCGTCGCTGCCGCTAAAACACTCACTCTCTCAATTTGGATTCACTCTATAGCTCAATCTCTCGCCGGATATTTACTCCGACGAGCAGCCGGGATTAGGGCACTTTAGAGGATTTATTTTGAAATTTTGACTAAAAGAGTCACCGGGAAAAGTGAGCACTTTGAAAAGAAGAAACAAAGGAAACAAAAAAAAATCTCACGACGGTTATTTCAGGCCGGTAGACGATAGGATTGTACTGACCGCCGTCCGGTTAAGAGTGTCTAACCCAGAGGCCAAGGCCCAAAGGTGAAAGAAAAGAAGCTAAATATACTTTCTTAAAATTACAAAACTACAGAGGCCAAGGCCCAAAGGAAACGTATAAAACTTATCTTAAATTACAAAACTACAGCGTAATTTACAAAGACATCAAAAAAAGGTTCGTATATACTCTTTATTAATTACAAAAGAAACGCCACTAAATTATCATATTATAACAGGATTGATATATTTTATCAAAGATTTATGTATATTCTCTTTTTATAACTATATCATCATTTTTCTATTAATTTCATGTTTATTAGTTATTTAAAATTTTAAAATGTTTTGTAAAAGTGAAAATTTTAAACATTTTGGTATATATGTATAATATTCATCATAATTATTTTACTTATGTTTTATTGTTATTATAATTTTGTAATTCTAGATGCAATCTTTATAAATTTTATTATAATTTTGTAATTCTAGATGCAATCTTTATAAATTTTATGTCTACATATTTTTTTTACAAAAAAAATATTTATTGTATAGTTCCTCCGCATAAACGGTCTATATGTTTTTTTACAAAAAAAACTTATCTACCGTATAATTTCTGCATAAACAACCGTATAGTGTCGGTATTCTGTCGTATATCTAACGTATAACATATTTTTAAACATTGATACATATACTTCGAATAATAAGAAACGAGGGTGGCTAATCCCAAAATAGTTGTTGCCTGGTGGGTTGACATTAAAAAATATAGGTACAGTTGGCCAAAAATCAAAAATAATAAAAGTATACATAAACGTGACAAAATGAGCTGTTGGATATGTCAGCCGCCTTTTGTATATGAATTTCTTTATTATAAATACAGTTAGCAGTATGTAGCTCAGATGGTAGAGCTCTCGCTTACCATGCGAGAGGTACAGGGATCGATGCCCCCATGTCCATTTTTCATATTTTATGTTATAATAATCTTGTAGTTTATTTATTTATTTTACCACGTGGTTACGTGGATAAACAACTTAAGACAATGTACTTACGTTTTTGATTTTAAAAATCTATCTTCGTCGTTGACTCGAATCAGCCATGGAAAAGTTTCACAAGTTGTTGTATTAAAGATCCAACTTCAAACCAAAGAAAATGGCATTTTCAGCTACAAGAAGAAACCAATGGAGTCATCACTTCCCACAGCTGCTGCAATTGATCGTTCAACTCAACTAAAAGCTTTCGACGAGACTAAAACCGGCGTCAAAGGCCTTGTCGATGCCGGAATCTCAGAGATTCCGGCGATATTCCGTGCACCTCCGGTTGCTTTAACAAGTCCAAAACCACCTTCCTCCTCGCAGTTCACTATCCCCACCATCGATCTCAAAGGAGGTGGCACGGACTCGATCACGCGGCGGAACTTGGTGGAGAAGATCGGAGACGCGGCGGAGAAATGGGGATTTTTCCAGGTGATCAATCACGGGATCCCGCTCGATGTGTTGGAGAAGATGAAAGAAGGGATTCGTGAGTTTCACGAGCAAGACTCAGAAGTGAAGAAAGGGTTTTACTCTCGAGATCCAGCTAGTAAGATGGTGTATAGCAGCAACTTCGATCTGTTTAGCTCAGAGGCGGCGAATTGGAGAGATACGCTCGGTTGTTATACGGTACCAGATCCTCCGCGACCGGAGGACTTGCCCGCCGCTTGTGGGTAAGATTTCATATTTTTGTTAAAAATTCAACGTGAAATCAAATATTTGCAATCACGAGTTATATATGGTCTATAGTAACATGTTATGCTCCTCGGTCGGAATAAATTATATATGGTCTAATAGTATTTTATATATCTATAGTCGATAGACGAATAGCACAATTTATCCAATAATACATGTTTTGATTAAATTTCTAAATCAACGAATATACATAAACCAATAATAACTCATTCAAATAGTTATAACGCAGAATAATGAATCTATAAGAGCTAGGATTATAATAGGATGGAGATTAAGATTTACTAATCTGAGTCTAAATCTGTTATCAGTCTCCATTCATATAAGTGTCTCTTATTGGTTTTTTGGTGGGAATTTTTGTCAGGGAGATGATGATTGAGTATTCAAAAGAAGTGATGAACTTAGGTAAATTACTCTTTGAGCTTCTCTCAGAAGCTCTAGGGTTAAACACTAATCACCTCAAGGACATGGATTGCACCAACTCCTTGCTCTTGCTCGGCCATTATTACCCGCCATGTCCCCAACCAGACCTTACTCTAGGCTTAACCAAACACTCGGACAATTCTTTTCTCACTCTTCTTCTTCAAGACCATATCGGAGGGCTTCAAGTTCTCCATGACCAATACTGGGTTGATGTTCCTCCTGTTCCCGGAGCTCTTGTCGTTAACGTTGGAGATCTTCTCCAGGTTTAACTATCTAACTCTAACCTTTTTGGTGTTTAATCAGTTGTTTAATTAATCCATGGACTGAAATCAAATATGACTTTTATTATCTTGTCGGGCACTGTGCAGCTTATAACAAACGACCAGTTCATAAGCGTGGAGCATAGGGTTTTAGCGAATGGAACTGGACCGAGAATTTCAGTGGCGTGTTTCTTCAGTTCGTATTTGATGGCGAATCCTCGAGTTTATGGACCCATCAAAGAGCTTTTGTCCGAACAAAATCCTCCCAAATATAGAGACACCACCATTACAGAGTATGCAAAGTTCTACAGATCCAAAGGATTTGATGGTACCTCTGGATTACTTTATCTCAAGATCTGAGAATGTCATTTGTCTAATAAAGATGCTTTTGGGATTTTTAATTTCTCTGTAATAACTTTTTTTTTAATAAGACTGTATTATTAAAGCGAGTGGGCCAAGAACAGTCACGAGCCGTTGTTTTTTTCTCAATCAACTTTGTATTTTATCAATGGTTTTGCTATCGCAGTTGGTCCCATCTCGAACACAAGAAAAACGTTACAGACATTTTTTTGAGGGTTAGGTGAACTGTCTGAGGGTGCTTATGGTATATATGATTGTTCTGCTTATCTAGTGAGAGACAAAAACGATGGAGACTACGAAGATTGCTTCTTCATTCGATCGTGCAAGTGAGCTTAAAGCTTTCGATGAGACGAAGACGGGTGTGAAAGGACTCATTGACGCTGGAATCTCAAAGATTCCACGCATTTTCCATCACTCATCTGTCGAACTAGCAAACTCTAAACCACTTCCCTCGGACTTGCTACATCTCAAGACGATCCCAACGATCGATCTCGGAGGAAGGGTTTTCGAGGACGCGATTAAGCGCAAGAACGCGGTTGAAGGGATTAAAGAAGCAGCAGCGAAGTGGGGTTTCTTCCAAATTATCAACCATGGAGTTTCGCTTGATCTTCTGGAGAAGATGAAAGATGGAGTTCGTGACTTTCACTGTTGAGGAAATGTGAGTAACGATTGCTTGTACAAGAACCAACACACGTTTGATAACCGAGTTCACGGCCTCTAACCAGTACGTATTGGGGGAGAATTCTTGCTCCCAAACTTCACTATATAAAAGAGGTTACACATACCACTAATCTTGTGATGTTGTTCTTGGTGTTTACAGATTTTACACTCAAGAAGATGATACACAATTGACTAGACAACAAAGAAGAGGAAGAACACTTGCTTGTATAGCCCTCGTTTCTCTCTCTCTCTTCTCTATAACACACTTTTGTCTTGGCTCTCACCTGCTTCTGTACTTGTGCCTTGTAATCGTGTATATAGGAGGTTTTGTTTTGGGCCAAAGACTTTAACCTTCTCCTTTCTTCATGTCAATTTCGCTAGCCCATTAAAGCCCAAAATATGTGTTTAGTCAAACCCAAATAACATTCACGAGCAACCCCCAGAAGTAGCACTGGGCATAAGTAACTGGAACCGATTATCCGAACCGAAACCGACCCGAAATGGGCGGTTCGGTTCGGTTCGGTATCAAAGAAAATACCCGATGGATATGACATGTTGAGAACCGTGAGTATCGGTTCAGTTCCGGTTTTTAACCGAGATCCGATCGGTTACCCGAAAACCCGATTACATGTAAAACTAATCCCTAATATCTGTACTGTCCTTCGCCGATTCATATTCCCCTTTTTCGTTTATAATTTCCGACATAAACCCCAAAACCAAAACTGGAATCTACAGCTTAAATCGTCGGTTCCACTTCAGCCACTTCGCGAATTCAGTCGGAGGTATGTCTCTTTGTGTCTCTGTCAATCTGTTGTTAAATTGTCATCGTAGTTATTGGTTGCATTTTGATTCTTACATTTTGTACTTCTTTCAGCTCATAGTTCATTAAACCTTAATGTATAGATTTTGACAAATTTTTGTTTGATCAAATACGAGTGATAGACTGATAGTGATGTTTGTTTACATTTTTATGCAGATGGCATCTTCTAATTCTCCAAGAATCAGTGACTATGACATGAATGAGAATGACGACGATGATTATGATGAAACAGAGGATGTTATTCAACCACCAGGGTCTGCACAGACGGAACAGCCATCAGCAAATAAAGGGAAGAGGAAGGAGGGTGTAGGAGGGAGTGGTTTTGGACCTGCTGCTACTAAGATAAGGAAGAAAACAAGGTCTCCTCTTTGGGAACACTTCACAAGACTGAAAGACAATTACGACAGATGTGGTTGTAATTACTGTGGGAAGGAACACAATTGTCTTACCAGTTCTGGTACGTCTAATCTGAAGAAGCATATTGATATGCTCAAATTATCCCTAGAGCTACTCTCTCAAATTAAGAGATCAGTGCAGTACTTAGGGGTCGAATCCACAGAGACTAATGTTCACACAATAGATTAGAAGTTTGGGTTTTAGCTAAATAGTGATTAAAGAAATGTAAAACAGGCAAGCAAAAGTAAATGTGTTTGTTTTCAGATATGGAAAAGTTAAACTTAGGGACATTCTTCAGGAATTCAGAATTGTTAAACAGATATGCATTGCATGGTTGGTTAAGAACCGTTCTTGAACTCAAACACAAAATTCAAACCAATCAACTTTCGTTGCAGAGATTATATATGCCTATAACAGTGAATCCCAAATTTCTTTGCAAATTCAACAATTAAAACATGCATTAAATCCAAGTTCGATATGTTCACAAAATCCCTAAATCAAATGTCTTTGCAGATAGGTGTTTTGCTCATCAAGGTTTAATTCAGGAAATCAATAACACTTTTATGTATATCAATTGTCCTATGATCTAAATTCCAGGTGATCAGTCTAGAACTAGCATTAATCTCAACCTAGATGAAGAACCATGTGATGGCCCTAACAGAACAATCCAATTCAACAATTCATCCTATCCCTAGAAAAACCCTAAATCTAACAGGTGAATTACTCAGACATAATCAATGTAACACAAATCATAATCTGAATAAATTGCATAAGAATAGAAATAAAGGGAGTTCGAAATCTTCTCTCTACAATGAGTTCTGATCTGTCTCTCCCAATAAGCTCTCAAAATCCAATTGCCAAAAGTAAAGTTCAGATCTGTTCTAAAACTCTAAAAACAACTATTTATACTCTAAAATACGTCAGGGACTTGTCTTGCAATTAGGGAAAACGTCTGGGTCATTCTGTAATTCTTCAAAAGTCTTTAAAAACTCGTGTGCAATAAGTAGTGGCGACCGGTGTCGAGCGACACTAGGAGGCAGTGTCGATCGACACCAGCATCCATTGTGATCTCCAACTTGTTCTTCTCAGCTACAGAATGCGAAATGCTTCCAATCATCCCAATATGCATCCAATGAGTCCAAAACGTATCTAAACCTACAATGACTCGATAGAGACACAAAAACACCAAAAAGACTCTAAAAACAGGACTTATATCATGGTTAAAAACCGTAAAAACCATGATATATCACATATAGAAGCATGCAAGGCATTCGTAGCATGGAAAAAAGCGAATAAGGATAAAACTCAGACACAGATGGATGCAAGTACTGGTACTGTATGCAAGGTGGCTGATTCTGTTGTGAGGGAAGCAACTAATGAGCTGATGGTGTTATCTGAATTACCTTTAGCGTTTGTTGAGAGGATAGGGTGGAAGCATTTATGCTCAAAGGTTAAGTTGTACAAGCATGTGTCTCGGAGAACAGGGACAAGAGATATTGTGGGGATGTTTGTTGAAAGGAATGCAGTTATGAAGAAAATTCTTGAGAAGAACAAGCAGAGATTGTCATTGACTACAGACATTTGGGTTGCTCCACACACGGCCTCAAGCTATATGGTAATTACAGCCCATTTCATTGATGAGAATTGGATGTTGAAGAAAATTATCCTAGGTTTCAAGAATGTTCCGAATCATAAAGGTTTAACAATCTCAAATTGCTTGCTTGATTGTTTATCCGAGTGGAGAATCAAGAAGGTTTTTGCCATAACCGTAGATAACGCCACAGCAAACACTTCAGCTATGAAGAAGTTCAAGGAAGCATTCACGCTTTTAGGAGATGATGCGTTAGTATTGGGTGGTGATTTCTTCATTTAAGGTGTGCTACTCATATCCTCAACTTGATTGTGAAGCAAGGATTGCAAGAGATTAAAATTAGTGTGGTTGGGGTACGTAATGCCATTACTTATGTGAGGTCTTCCACAATCAGAGTGAAGTCATTTGAGTTTCGTGTAGAAACAGGGAAAATGACAAGAGGCAGTCTTCCATTAGATGTTTCGACTAGATGGAACTCGACTTATCTCATGCTAGAGCAAGCATTGAAGTTTAGACCAGCTTTTGAGAAGATGGAGGCTGAGGACAAACCATACAACGACTACTTCATGGAACTTGTAGATGGGAAACAAAGGGAAGGACCACCATATGCACTTGACTGGAATGCAATTGAAAGGTTGGTTCAGTTCCTTGTTATCTTTTACAATTCAACACTGGTTCTTTCAACTTCAACTTCAGTGGCAGCACATAAGATATACAACGAGATAGTCACTATCACTAGGAATATCATGAGGATTAACAGTAGTTCAGGTTCTGATTATGAGTTACGGACCCAACCTACATCTATGCTAGGGAAGTTGGAGAAGTATTGGAATCCGTTTGATGATCCGAATGATCGTGAGATGAATAAGCTTTTGATAGTTGTTAGTGTCTTTGATCCAAGGAAAAAAAATGTAATTTTCTTAGCTATGCTTTGAAAAGCTTTATGGAAAAGATAGTATGGAGGCTAAACGTCTGACTGAGATAGTTTCAGATATCTTGAAGCGTTTGTTTGATGAGTATAGTGGTTTTGCGACCAAAAATAATGCTGCTAGACCAAGCTCGAGTCAATCTGAAGGAGCATCTTCAAGTCAATCTGAAGAGCAGCCTAGAGAAGAAGAGTTTGAGAGAACTGTTCTAGGTAATGGTCTCGGGTATGAGAGAATGGAAAACATCTATGAAGAGTTTGTACAACAGTCTGGATTTCAAGATGCAAATTCAAGTAATGAGCTGGAGTTATACTTGAAAGAAGCTGTGGAGAAACCAAAACTAATGCGTGGCCAAGACTATGATATTTTGTCGTGGTGGAGGAGAAACAATGCGAAGTATCCGGTGCTTTCACTTATAGCAAAGGACATACTTGCAATGTAAATGTCTTCAGTGGCTTCAGAATCCGCATTTAGTACGAGTGGTAGAGTACTAGATCCATCGAGAAGCTGTT
Source organism: Turritis glabra (assembly GCA_900406565.1). Classification (NCBI taxonomy): domain Eukaryota; kingdom Viridiplantae; phylum Streptophyta; class Magnoliopsida; order Brassicales; family Brassicaceae; genus Turritis; species Turritis glabra. Next base: position 11,175,590 of record OVBN01000030.1, on the reverse strand, counting down.
TGTCACACTACATGATTGAAGTTTTGTTGTGCTTGGAGCAGTGGTTGAAATGTGAAATTCACATCAACGAGAAAGGAGTCATAAGAAATGAACAAATTCTTGGAGATCTCGAGTTGGAAGATGAGCTAATGAGAAGTAAGTTTGAAGTTACTTTGAACTGTGTTTTCTTAATTGATTTTGTTATTGCTAAGCTTCTATAACGTTAACTTCATCTTTTTCTTTAGAGTATGATGAGGCATTCCAATTCTCAGGACCATAAGAGTGAGGTAACATTACTACATTACAATTAAAGTTCCATTTTTCTCAAACTTCAATCTCTTTTTCTATCATTGATTTGATATGTGTCTTATAAATTGAAGAGTGAAGAGTGAAGACTGAAGAGTGAAGACTGAAGAGTGAAGACAATCCAAACATGGTGTTCTATCATGAAGTTATGAACTTAAGAATGTGTAATTTGTTTGTTTTTAAGACTCTTATGCTTGCTGCTTGCCTTAGAACTTTTCAATTTGGTTTTTCAAGTTGAAATTTGCTTGTTTTGACTTTTGAATTCGGGTATGTATGATTTCAGGTAATTTGCTAGTATTTCGGGTATTTCTATTTCATTTCGGTTACACAAATTCGGGTAATTTGCTAGTATTTCGGATATCGGTTCTCAATCAGTTCCACCCGAAACCGAACCGGAACCGATTGGATCCGAACCGAAACCGAATCGAAATAGATTCGGTTCCTATATGGGTACAAAATATGTAGAACCGAAAGAACCGGAACCGATTGGTTCCTACCCGAAACCGAACCGATTATCCGATTGTCCAGACCTACCCAGAAGTGAGGAAAGAATTGTACAACCGCGATTTCAGCAGAAAGTTTCTGTATCTAAGTAATTTCGATCTCTAGAGTGCTCCAGCTGCAAATTTGAGAGACACATTCTATTGTTACATGGCTCCAGATCCTCCAAACCCACAGGATCTGCCAGCGATTTGTAGGTATGACTCCATTGCTTTAACTTGATTTGATGTGTAATATGATAATATTTGTTGGAAACTGCCTTAGACCTTATAGTCTTTTGGTGTTTTGTAGCAGTAGGTGTTGTTACTTATTAGGAACTTTTAGTTAACATTTTTATTTTAAATAAGTTAGTGGTGAGAGTAATTAATGTCAGTCTTCTTGCTACTTCAAATTGGTATCTTTAACACATTCATCTTTTTTTTTTTTTCACTCTAAACTAAAGCAACTCTAAAATAGATTTCAGTTTTGCTCTAGGCTATTCCTTTAAAAGGATCTATGAGATAGAGACAGAGACAAAATTTTCATCGCACCACTTACGAGTACATCATTTGATTTGATTAAAGTGGAAATTTTAACTAAAGGTTCCTAAGAAGTAGCCACGTACTACTACAAAATAAGATAACGAAATTGACTAAAAAACAGAATAATTTGACCAATCATTACAGCAACGTCTTTGACTTAAGGGCTAAGGCACTTTCCAACAAATCTCCTCCTCGCCTTAGTTCATGCAAACACCCAGCTTGTCTCCTAGATATACCTTGCTTTTGGTAAAACCGTAAAAGCATTTGTGAACACATATGCAACTCGGTCGTTTGTTGTGCAGTAAACCAACTTTAATATCTCTAGCCATTGGTGAATTGTTTCAGGGATGTTATGATGGAATACTCGAAGCAAGTGATGATTTTGGGTGAATTTCTGTTTGAGCTTTTGTCAGAAGCTCTAGGGTTGAACCCTAATCACCTCAAGGACATGGAGTGCTTAAAGGGTTTGCGCATGCTTGGCCACTACTTCCCACCGTGTCCAGAGCCTGACCTAACTTTTGGCTCAAGTAAGCACTCCGACGGCTCTTTTCTTACCGTCCTTCTACAATATCAAATCGAAGGGCTTCAGGTTCGTCGTGAAGGGTACTGGTTCGATGTTCCTCATGTTCCCGGCGCTCTCATCATCAACATCGGAGATCTTTTACAGGCCAGTTTTCGCAATCAATACATGTTTGTTAGCTCAGATTTCACAAGTTTCTTTACATGCTAGATTTGTTTAAGCAATCTTCCTCTTGGTTCAAAGGTGTTTTTTTTTTTTTAAGAGCTTATTACAAACGACAAGTTCATCAGTTTGGAGCATAGAGTATTGGCGAACAGAGCCACAAGAGCTCGTGTCTCTGTCGCATGTTTCTTCCATACTCACGTAAGGCCGAATCCTAGAGTGTACGGACCCATCAAAGAGCTTGTGTCCGAAGAAAACCCTCCAAAGTACAGAGAGACCACTGTTAGAGACTACGCTACTTACTTCAGTGGCAAAGGACTCGGCGGAACCTCTGCTTTGCTCCATTTTAAAATATGAAACATGGTGAGCTGCTACTTTCTCACACATATACGACACATGTCAGTATATGTAATATGTTGGAGATGTGTGAACCAAATGTGGAATTTATAGATTAACTATTGTCATTTCGGTTTGTTGCAAATAAGGTGTAAGCGGATATGGTTAATCGATCGGACTTCAATATTGAAGTATGAACATGTTGGTTATATACTTATAAGCATATATAATAATTTGGATCTTATATTACGATGGTCTGAATTAGATGATAATATATAATTAAGGCTTGTCAAATAATGGTTTTCATGGAAGAGGAGACAAAAAGTGACGTGGCTTTCATTTTGCTCAACATAACCATAAGGTACACTTCTCTCTGTTCTCGACACAAGCATCCATCACCTGATAGAGGAATAATTTGAATACATAAAGCCAGAAGACCATAAACCGTTCATAGTCTCGCATAAGCTGAGTTAAGTAACTCTTAGAGCAACTCCAATGCTAAGAACCATAATAGGTTCTTAAGAATAGTTTAAGAATAAATTTTGAAGTTTTTAAAATTAAAGAACTCCATTAAAAATAACTAAAATTGTATGGCTCCAATAGTATAACTCCACTTGAGGTTCTTAAGAATAAAAAAATATTATTTTTAAAATTATAATATTTTAGTAATTTTATTTTATTTATATTTTTAAATATTTTATATTTTATAAAACTTAAATTATTGCATTTCATAAAATTTTAAATAATATGACAGAAAATCATATAAAAAATAGAAATACAAATCATAAACGGGAGAAACGATTAGTTGTAATCTTGACTTGTGCCAAATTTTTGCCATATATTCTCAATCAAATCAGCTTTCAATTGTTGATGTATTGTTCTATCACGAACTCGATTTCGGATGCTCATCATATTGCCAAGATTTGAAGGCATATATGTAGAATATGTGAAATCCACTTGTGAAGTCCTGTTTGATTCTACTTGTGCGAATTCTGATACATCAAACTGAGTGTATTCATCTCGTTCGTCTTCTACTATCATATTGTGCAGTATGATACACGCTCTCATTATCTTTCTAATTTTTACCTTGTCCCAAATAATAGCTGGATTTTTGACTATGGTAAATCGAGCTTGCAAGACTCCAAAAGCACGTTCGACATCTTTACGTACAACTTCTTGATATGTAGCAAATAAGGATGCTTTCAGACTTTGTTGAATCGGAATAGATTGGACAAAAGTAGCCCATTTTGGATAAATACCATCTGTGAGATAGTAAGCCAAATGATACTCGTGTCCGTTGACAAAGTTATTCACTTTTGGAGCTCGACCTTGTAATATATCATCAAAAACTGGTGAGCGATTAAGAATATTGATATCGTTTAATGTACCTGGAGGTCCAAAAAATGCGTTCCATATCCAGAGATCTTGTGAAGCTACCGCCTCCAAAACGATTGTCGGCTTCCCAGATCTACGTGTATATTGACCTTTCCATGCGGTCGGACAATTCTTCCACTCCCAATGCATACAATCAATGCTTCCTATCATCCCGGAAAATACGTGTATCTCTCCAATATCGAGTAGTCGTTGAATATCTTCTGGTGTAGGTCTCCTTAGGTACTCATCTCTAAATAGATTTATTATTCCTTCAACAAAATGTTCCAAGCATAAAATCGCAGTGCTCTCACCAAGCTAGAGGTATTCTTCAATCGCATCACCTGCACAACCATTTGCTATCATACGAATTGCCGTTGTAGACTTTTGTATTGCAGAGAGATCGAACCTTCCGACAGCATCTCTTCTTTGTTAAAAGAATGGAACTCCAATGGAAAGTCGATCAACAATACGCATGAACAAGGGCTTGTTCATTCTAAAACGGCGGTGAAATAATTGAGGAGGGTATGTTGCATCTTCACTAAAATAATCGTTCCACAAGCGAATGTGTCCTTCGTCACGTTGTCTTTCAATGTAGGATCGTTTTTTCTTTGACTTGGCTACTTCTTGACACTCACCATGATTAATTAAAAAATTATCGAATGCTTGATCGAATGTTTGATCGAAAACTTGATCGAAGTTTTCATCCATTATATCTTCGAAATTATTACGTGAAGAAGATGACATTTTTGAGGAGTAGAAAGATAAAAAGTTTCTGAAAAATGGTTCATTGTATGTGATTGTAGATCAATGAATATATAAATTTAAAAGTCTTACAACTATATAGACTTCACATGTCATTGTCTTTTTCCTATTCACATGTCATTGTGTTTGAAATTCACGTGTATAAAGACGTAGATAAAGTTTCACGTATATAACCATTACAATCTATACTCACAAAGGACCAAGAAAACAAGATATCATGTATAAAGACATAGATAAAGTTTCTCTTGAATAAAAATTGTGATAAAAACCTGACCCCATCTGACTAATGTTTGTTCTTATTGACTGTCTGAAACTGGTTTTCTTGAATTCCCCATTTTTGATTCAAGAAACAGGACATAAATCATTACAAAACAATAAAACATGATACAGGGAGTTAAGGAAGATCAAACCCGTTTATAGACCATTGAACCAATAGGGGAACTTACAGGGAGTGAGTGTCTAACTTACAACCACTTATTCCATTGAACCAAACCCGTTTAGTTAAAGAGAAATTAAAGCCTCACATCGAGAACCTGCAATAAAAAACAAGAGTGCGTTTGCTCTCAATCCGAAATCAAAACAAAAACACTATGACAAACAGCCAATTGTTATTATTTTTTAAAACACAAATTTACAAAACACAAAGTTACAAAACACAAACTTATAAATAAAACTGCAAGACACAAACAAAACACAAACAAAACAAAACACAAACTTATAAATAAAACTGCAAGACACAAACAAAACAAAACACAAACTTACAATCAAACTTAAACTCTTATTACTAACTTGCCAATATGTCATTAATAAGCTTATTCTTTAAAGCAATTTCTATTTCACTAAGCCGTTCTGTTTTTGCAAGTAGACTGTCAAGTAATTTATTCTTGCTAAGCTTCTCTTTCAAAGCCATGTCCTTTTGCTTTATCTCCCACATTTTTTCAAACTCCGAAAGCAACTTGCCTTCTTCCATAGTGGTTGGCTTGCTCACAGACCTCTTAGATTTGGTTTTTGCTGCTTTAACACACAGAGGCCGAGCCATTGCTTCATCCTCTCCTGGCACATAGGTTGATGACTGTGCGGTTTCGTGATCACACTTTCTTCTTTTCAAGCTTCCAGCTTCTTTAGTAGAAAAAGATCCACACCATTTCTGGTCATGGCGAAGCTCCCTCCATGCATGCTCAAGGGTGAACTTGACCTTGTAATCATTGAAGTATATATCGTGAGCCATTTTCATAACATCATTCTCATTATACCCACTAGATTTCTCTTTTGATGCAGCATCATAGCAGCCTACAAACTTACAGACACCCTCATTAATTTTTCCCCACCTTTGCTTACAGTGACTTGGCTCTCTCTTTTTCAGCCCAGCAAGCTTTGGACTTGATGCAAAATAGGCTGCTATGCGTTTCCAAAACGCATCTGCTTTTTGCTCATTTCCAACAACCGGATCTTTGGAGGTGTTTAACCAAGCATGATGAGCACCACGTCTTCAGTTGGTGACTATTTCCTTCTTTTTTTACAGTCAGCAACTGTGTATGCATCTAGCTTTGGATCATCACTCCATTGTGTACTAAATATAGGGATCTCCGATGATCCAAGTTCTATACTTGGTGAAAAACTCAGGTTTTGATTTGGAGGTTGACTGTTTGGTTGTTGACTGGTTAAGAGATTTAAAAAGCTAGAAGATTCACTATATGAATCCATAACCTAAAGTTTAGCAATGGATTAAAAACTACAAGTATGTGGTCGAAGTTAAAAAGAGGGTTAAAAACTTCAAGTTTGTGGTCGGACTTATAAAAAGGTTTAAGAACTACAAGTTTGTGGTCGAGTTAAAAAGGGGAGTTAAAGTTGTTGTCAATGTAGTTAAAGTTTAGCAATCAATGACTTCACCTAAAACTAAAACAACTAACCATTGATAGCATTGATCATAGAATACACTAATTTAACCAAGCATTGATCACAAAAAACCCTAACACCAACTTGTAGGGATTATTAAAAGAGGTCAGGTTCTATGCAACTACCATACATCAAATCGCAGAAAGACTAAGCATTCATGAAAAGCAAAAAAAATACAACAAAAAGTTTATGCAGACATAGAGTTGTTCGTCCTCAATACAAAATGAATTTACTAAATAAAAAACTTAGAATTCTGTAAGCAACCATTGATGCAATGATTCTTCATACAGTTTTTACATATATTGAACACGGCAATTCCAAATCAGCAATTCAATAGAGAAACCCTAAATCACAGTACCTAAACAGCAATTCAATCAGAATATATGACAACTAGGATAAATGCAAACTCATGATTTCACAAAAAAAAAAAAATAACACACACAGCCACAGAAAAAGATAACACATGAAATATGTATATCAACTACGATATGTTTCTTGAGACATACCAATTCGTGGATCATTGAGAGCAGGCAAGCTGTAGAATTTTCCGAATTCGCCACCACCAAGCTGAAGATCCCTTTGAACGGATGCTCTGAAGCTGAAACAACACACACACAGACACAGAAAAAAATCATTGCTAATTCTCCATTTTTGCAAAACCCTTAAAAGAGACAAAATTGAAATTACCCATGGAAGAGAAAAATCGAGGAGAAGAGAAGGTTCTCTGGAGTCGGTTTAAAACGGGAGAAATGGCTCTGATCTGAGAACCATGGCGAATCGGAAAGGGTTTGGAGTGGAGGCAATGGCTCAAACGAGGCAAGGAGGTTACAAAGGAGCGGCGAAGAAGATGAGAAGACACAGGAGGAGATTTGAGGGAAGAAGAAGAAGAAGGGAAGGAAGATCGGAAGGAGAAGAAAGTAGAGCGAGAAGAGGCAGCAGCTCTGAACCCGCTCCTTCGTACGGGAAGAGACGATCCGGAAAAATCGCCATCGCCATTTCAAGAGAGGAAGAGACGATCCAGAAAAATCGAGGAGAAGAAAAAGAAAAGGAAAATTTTTTTTTTCCTAAATAATTAAACCAATGTTTTATCGACGCGTATGAGGTTCTTACCCATTCTAAAAACTCTCTACTTATAACCGGTTCTAAGCTTTTTTTCTTTTTGATTAATTTTTTTGACAATTACTCTAAGAACTCCATCGTAAAGATCTCCATTGGAGGTGGTCTTACTTCTAAGATTTTGCAAATATAATAGTTCTTGAGCATAAATGAGTTAAAGGTCTAATTCCTTACAAATGGTATCGGAGTCTTCTACTATTTGGATATGTTTGCATGTTTCTAATGATTTGGTGTTGAGATCATAGATTAATAGATTTATGGACATTAAGTTTTTGAGATTTTATCAAGCATGCATAAGATTCAGGATTTAAAGTTGAAGCGTTTAGCTTTACCATAAATCATAAGGTTTAAAGTCATCTTATCATGCATGTTTTTGGCTTAAAATATAAAAAGCATGATTTTGTGATAAAAATGTTCTGTCGGCCAAAAACAACGACATTTTCCTAATTAATTAAAAATAGTTAGGCTTAGAATACAATAAAACAACTTTTTATAGACAAATGTTTTTCTACAAAACCAACCCAAATATAGAGACACCACCATTACAGAGAATGCAAACTTCTACAGATCCAAAGAATTCGATGGTACTTCTGGATTGTTCCATCTCCAGATCTGAGAATAAAGTCATTTGTCTATTAAAGAATCAAGATGCTTGGGACTTTGATTATCTCTGTATTATCTTTGTTTAATAAGACTTGTCTTGACCATCCACTGTCCCAAGCGTTGTTTCTTGGGGTTTTTTCTTATCAACCTTTTTTTTTTGGATAGGATCAACTTTTTATTCTTTTTTAATCAATGGTTTTGCTGGTCCCATCTTCGAAGAGAAAAACGTGTCATTTTTTGTCGGTGGGATATTTGAGTATGTGCAATTAGAGTTTTTAATAAAAATCTCTTATCTATAAAACAAATAACAAAAATTATATTATATTATTTAATTATAAAAATTTCACTAAAAAATTAAGAGAATCTCTCAAATTAGAGATTTTGAGAGACTCTCAATTTTTTTAAAAAACTTTTATAATTAAATAATATTATTTATTATTAATTTTTTTTAGGTGAAAGATTTGGGTAAAATACTCACCAATGCACATACTCTTATGTTATATGTGATTGCATCTTTTCTCTACGTGACAAAAAGAGAGAATTTCGTAGTTAAAGACACTTTCCGAAAGTGCTTTAGCAACGAGAGGTTCGAAGGTACTTTAGCAACAAGAATGATACTTTCGAAAAAATATAAATAAAGACGTATACACGGAAAGGGGCATCACTATTTCCAAAAGGAGACACTAAAGCATTTATACTGGAAGTCTATGAGTTATTGTCTTAATAAATTCATAATACATATGTCATTTATTCGTTGAGTTAATTTTTTTAACATATTATATTTTAATTAAATAACTAAATATAATTAAAAATATTAATATTTTATTGTTAACTAATGGAGATATTTTTAGAACATTTTTAAATGAAGATATCTTAATAAAATACTCCCTATTAAAATATTAAGAAAAAAAAAGGTGAGAAAGTGAACGAAAGAAAAGTTTTTAAAGAAGATATCATGAGTTCTACTTAAGAACTCTTTCTAACACTAGTCTTATTTTAATTGGTTTATATATTTTTAAAAAAACTAAATTTAAATATTTAATTAAATTATACAAATTGACAAAACAAAAATTAAATTATACAAAAATACTAATATTTTAATGTTAAGATATCATAAAGGTTCTTAAGATCATCATTATCGGGGTTTCTTAACCCCGTTTCTTACCATTTAAAAAAAAAAAAAAATTAAAATTGCATAAATTGTGTAGAACCGACTCTTAATTAAGAGTTGGAAGAAACGGTTCTTTGAAAACATGTGGCAGTTGGCGATTGGCTGAGATTTAGGATTAAAAAGAAAAAAAAAATCCCTCATTTTTACTCTCATCTCTCTCTCGTCTCTCTCGATACTGCCTCTCGACGGCGATTTCATCTTAAATCCGGCATCGTCTCTGTGCATGTCTCTAAAACCGCACAAGGGTTCTCCGATCTAGTCTCTACGTTAAGGTGAAGAAGTAAGCGGTGAAGAAACAACCGCCGCGAAGTGAATCTAGGATTTCCTTCGATCCTCCGCTATCAACAAGGTTAGTTTATCATGAGCTAGCTTTTAAATTTGACCAGATTTGGTTGAGATTGTCCTTGTACATCCTCTGATTTCGCTCTCTTGTTCTCCGATCTGGTTTTTTTCTTCAAGTTAGGAAGGTATCGGTGAAGAAACAATTGTTGATAAGGTTCGGTTTTCGATCCTGTTTCACCATTTCCATCTCCACGTCATCGGCGACTCGTTTTGATTTCCATGGATCCTCCTTTGATAAGGTTCGCTTTTCGACCCTATTTCACCAGTTTTTAAGCCACTCTTCTTTAACGGAGACCCATGAGTCATTATTTGAATGTATGCGTAACTGGGTGCTGATTTTGGGGAATCCGACACTGCAGTGCAGGCACAGATGCGATGCGTGCTTTAAGATGTTCAATACTCGCAAATACCTTCTACTTCACATGAAGGTTTCGTACCATTCAGTTCATGAGGCTCGTTGCGGTATTTGCCTAAAGCATTGTAAATCGCTCCAATCTGTTCGGGAACACCTTAAAGGTATAGCTTATCGATACTTTTCATTTCTCCATATGATTGATGTTGATTCCATTTTAAAAAAATGAAAGTTGATTCCATGATATGAACAATTTTAGACCAAAAAAACTACGAAACCCGTTTCTCTCAACTGGGCTGTAGTCTTTATCTTCAAGTCTTTGAAGAAGCCACTGCTCTGGCCGAGCACAAAAACAAGTGTCGCATGTCTCCTCCTCATCTTGTAAGTTGACCATCTTAGGTGCAAGCGCAACTATATATATATATATATCGTGGTAAATAGCATCAGACTGACTACTTAGAGAGAATTTTGTGATCTAGTAAATGGATAATGTGGAATGCACCGGCTACACATAACCTCCAATAATTAGATAACTGCACCAATTGTATTATTTTCTGATTATTGATATATCAGCAGTTTTCTAAAGTGTCATTCTCAAGTGATTCGTGCTTGCTTTGGACATCGTTTCATGTCAGCTTCAGGCAAGAGCTTCTTCTACTGTAAACACAAGTGGCAATTGACTGTGAAATGGTTGGTGGTGGTATTGACGGGTCAATTGATCTGTGAGAGACCAGTACTTGAAAGCCCGTTTTTCAAAGGTACACACTTTTCTTCTTCTCATTTTTCACGCTTACCGCTTTAGAGTTTCCATGAGAGACCAGCACTTGAAAGCCCGTTTTTGAAATCTCCATTGTGAGTGTTTTTTTGTTTTGTTACTTGTGTTTGTTTGATGGAATTTAAGAATTCGTAGAATCATTTATTGCTTGCTTGTGTACTTATGAAGTGAAACTGTACATGTTGACTTCACCTAAAGTTGTCTACGTGTTTACTTGATGCTGTTGTGATTGTGTTTGTAATTGGTTGGGTATAGATTTAACTCTGCTATTGATTGTATAGTACTTTACTCAATAGTAGTGACTGTTATTAACTCACTAGGTGATTGTTATTGTGATTGGTTAGGTAGAGTTAACTTTTGTTAGTCTAAGTGTTAACTTCTTTCTGATTTAATTGTGGTTGCTATTGGTTAGGTATAGAGTTAACTCTGCCATTGATTGCGAAGTATTTAAGTCAATATTGGTGACTGTTATTAACTGTTTGTTTGATTAAATATTTATATTTAAAAACCGAATCACAGTTCTCTTAAAACATCATCTTCTTAGACCAAACATAATTTTTTCTCTCTTATTTACCAAACAGAAACCATTCCTACTCTCTCTTTTATAATCTCTTAAAATCCTTCTTCATTTCTGTCTTCTCTTCTTTCACAACCTGAAACTTGAGTCTATGGATTCTACGAATCCGTATAATCACTCTCCAAATTTTGTGGACCTTTTGAATAGCCAGCAGAATAGTGGCTATATGAACCCTATGACAGTTTTTCACCTACTATACAACTTGGATCATCAGAAGTTCATCTCTTTAGTTCTCAATGCACTGATGATCCAAGTGTAGGTGAAGACACACCTGTAGAGCATAGGGAAAGAAGGAAATGGACCCCCACAGATTATGTAGTGCTCATCAGTGCATGGTCCAACACCAGCAAGGATGTTGTTGTTGGCAATGAACAAAAATCTGGTACCTTCTGGAAACGAATTGCAGCATATTTTGCTGCCAGTCCTTCTGTTGTTGGTCGTGAAAAAAGAGAGCTTACTCATTGTAAGCAAAAGTGGCAGAAGATCAATGATCTAATGTGCAAGTTCTGTGGATCTTGTGCAGCAGCAGAAAGAGAGAAAACTAGTGGACAAAATGAGAATAATGTTCTTAAGTTGGCCCATCAAATCTTCTATAATGATCACAAGATGAAATTCAATCTTGAGCATGCATATAAGGAGTTACGCAATGACCAGAAATGGTGTAATCTTACAACTTGTAAGACTGATGGAAGCAGTAAGAGAAGAAAGTGTGATGATGGTGCTCGCGAAGCATCAAGCTCTCCTACATTTATCAATGTTGATGATGAGGTGCCAAACCGTCCTAGAGGTGTTAAGGTTGCAAAAGGTAAAAGAAGTCATGTAGAGGGGAAGGCGCTGTTGGAGTTTCAGAGTATGTGGGCTATCGAGGAGAAGGACTTGGTTATGAAAGAGAGACTGTCAAAGATGGGACTACTTGACAGTCTCATTGCTAAAAAGGAACCACTATCTGATATTGAAGAAGCTCTTAAGAACAAACTCATTGCAGACATGTTGTCTGGTTAATGATCTTCTCTTGTTTCAAATTTCTGTTGTTAGTAATATTCTATATTTAAAATTCTGTTATTAGTCATCTTCTATGTTTAAAATTCATGTTAGTCATGAATGTTAGTCATGAATGTATCTCAGGTTTCTTTATCTTGTAATGAATGTATCTCATGTTTTAATGTATGTATCTAATGTTTCTTTATCTTGTAATGAATCAGCTTCTATGTGTTTAATTGAATCAGTTTCAATGTGTTTTAATGAATTAGCTTCTATGTGTTTTATTGAATCAGTTTTAATGTGTTTTAATGAATTAGCTTCTATATGTTTCATATGCAAGTTTATTTCATCGACACTCAAATATGGTATGCTATAGTACCAACTCTGGTTGGAGGTTTAAATGGAGCTTTTCGACGTCTTGGAGAGGTTCGTACTTGCTTTCCTTACAAACTTTAAAAGCAAATAGAACTTGAAGTGGCATGCTCTCACTTCGTTAGTTTCCCAGCAAGATAAAATCTGAAAAAGTTTATTTCATTTGCAGATCCGAACACTAGGAATGTTGAGGTCTAGATTTCAGTCCTTACCAGGGGCCTTTAATGCTTGCTTGGTTCCAAATGAGAAGAGCGAAACTCCAAAGAAAAAGGGGATTATGGCGACCTTCTCTCGCAAATTCGATCAGGTCTGATTACTTCTCATGTACCAGTAAATGAAACATATGACACAATAATTATTTAGTAAACAAATCTTTGTTCTCACAATCATTTAATTTGGATAGAGTTCCATTTGAAGTTGTATTATATTTTGGTAATTACTGATTCCATCTAGTAAAGACAAGGAGGCTGCACGATTTTGATCTTTATTGTACACATTACTTGATCTTTATTGTACACATTACTTGGTCTTGGTCTTGTAATTACAGATTATTTGTGTTTTTGTTTTCTTTATTCTGAGAAACCATCTTTCACATGTCAATATTAAAAGTCACAAGAATGTTTAAGCATGACACAATCAAACAATAGAAGTCACATAAATATATAAGCATGACACAATCAAACAAAATGAAGTTACAAGAGTTTGTATTTATGACTTCCAAATCTGAACATGTATTTTTAAAAGAAAAACCATAACAACAAAAACCAAAATGTATTTTTTTTACGCTTTTTGAAACCCACTTCTTTCATCTCCCTTCTCCAATTATCAAGCTCTCAATTTGAAATTCATTTCTTTCTTCTCTCGTTCTTCTTCTCTAATTTAAAAATCGACTTCTTTTAGCAAAATATCAAACATTTATCAATCTGTTTATGGCATCTTCTTCCCACAATAATATTGAAGGGTTAGTTGATGATAATTTTGATCAAATTTTCGACCAAACCTTCGAAAATATGTTCATTGATTATAGTGGGTATCAAGAGGCAAGCGAACCAAGAAAAAACGCCTTTTTATCGAAAGAAATCGTGAAGAAGGCCACACACGTTTATGGAATGATTATTTCAGCGAAACTCCAATATACCCTCAAAATTTATTCCGACGACATTTTAGAATGAACAAGCCATTGTTCTTGCATATTGTAGATCGCCTCTCCAATGAAGTTCAATTTTTTTGAGAAAAGAAAGATGCTATCGGAAGGCCCGGTCTATCTCCACTTCATAAATGTACAGCAGCTATTCGTCTATTGGCATATGGTGGTGGGGCTGATACGGTTGATGAATATCTACGACTCGGTGAAACCACTGCTAGAAAATGTTTGAAAAATTTTGTCGAAGGAATAATATATTTATTCGGTGATGAGTACCTTAGAAGCCCCACACCGGAGGAGATTCAGCGACTACTTCATATTGGAGACCAACGAGGATTTCTCGGGATGGTTGAAAGCATCGATTGTATGCATTGGGAGTAGAAGAATTATCCCACCGCTTCGAAAGGGCAATATTCACGTGGTTCTGGAAAACCCATAATCGTGTTAGAGGCGGTAGTTTCATATGATCTCTGGATATGGCATGCATTTTTGGGCCTCCAGGTACTTTAAACGACATTAATGTTCTTGATCGCTCACCAGTTTTTGATGATATAATTCGAGGTCAAGCTCCGCAAGTGAATTTCTATGTCAACGGAAGGGAATATCAGTTGGCTTACTATCTCACAGATGGTATTTATCCAAAATGGGCAACTTTTATCCAATCTATTCCAATTTCACAGGGCCCGAAAGCATCTTTATTTGCTCAACATCAAGAAGCTGCCCGAAAAGATGTCGAACGTGCTTTTGACGTCTTGCAAGCTCGGTTTGCAATTGTTAAAAATCCAGCTCTTTTTTGGGATAAAATCAAAATAGGAAAGATTATGAGAGCATGTATCATACTCTACAATATGATAGTAGAAAACGAACGAGATGGATACACTCAATTTGACGTTTCAGAATTCCAACATGTAGAAGGAAACAGAAGTTCACAAGTAGATCTCACGTATTCTACATATATGCTTACAAATCTCGCCATAATGGTGTTAGAACTAGAATTCATGATAGACAAGTGCATCAACAACTTAAAACTGATTTGGTGGAATATATATGACAAAAATTTGGACGTCATCAGGAAAACAACTGAGTTTTGAAATGTTTAAAATGTTCTAATTATATTTAAAATGTTCTAATTATGTTTATAATGGTTTTATGTCAAATAGTTTTATTTAAAAAAAAAATTATTTATAATACAAAAAAAAATTATTTTTTAAGATCCACGTTAAGATTCTACCATTACCATTGTAAGACATAAAATCAAAGTTTTTTAAATAAGTTTCTTAACCCCGATTAATTATTAAAATATTACTTAACAACCCTTTTTAAAGGTTTTCCCAATAATGAAAGGTTCTCCCAATAATGATGCTCTAACGAAGTAGATGTTTTTAGATTGTTCTGTCTTCTGAGCAATTAAAAAAAAAAAAAACAATGGAGACGACGAAGATTGCTTCATTGGATCGTACCAATGAGCTTAAAGCTTTTGATGAGACGAAAACGGGTGTGAAAGGACTCGTCGACGCTGGAGTTTCAAAGATTCCACGCATCTTCCATCACCCATCTGTCAAATTATCAAACCCTAAACCACTTCCTTCGGACTTGCTACATCTCAAGACGATCCCAACGATCGATCTCGGAGGACGGGTTTTCGAGGACGCGATTAAGCGCAAGAACACGATTGAAAGAATTAAAGAAGCAGCAGCGAAGTGGGGTTTCTTCCAGGTGATCAACCATGGAGTTTCGCTCGTTCTTCTGGAGAAGATGAAAGATGGAGTTCGTGGGTTTCACGAGCAACCCCCAAAAGTGAGGAAAGAGTTCTACAGCCGCGATTTCAGCAGGAAGTTTACGTATTTAAGTAATTTCGATCTCTACAGTACTCCAGCTGCAAATTGGAGGGACACGTTCTTCTATTGTTACACGGATCCAGATCCTCCAAAACCACAGGACCTGCCAGAGATTTGTAGGTATGACTCCATTGCTTAAACCTGATTTGATGGGTAATATAATAATATTTGTTGGAAAGTGCTTTTGCTGTTTTTTAGTTTAATTGAAGTAGAAATCTCACCTAAATTTTCCTAAGAAGTTGACTAAGCAAAAGTTGACCAATTATTCAGCAACGTCTTTGACTAAGCTATATGGCACTTTCCAACAAATCTCCTCCTTGCCTTAGTTCATGCAAACACCCAGCTTGTCTCTTAGACATACCTTGCTTTTGGTAAAACCTTTGTGAACACGTAAGCAACTTGGTGGTTCGTTGTGCAGTAAACCAACTTTAACATCTCTATTCCTTGGTGAATCGTTTCAGGGATGTTATCAATGAATACTCAAAGCAAGTGATGATTTTGGGTGAATTTCTTTTTGAGCTTTTGTCAGAAGCTCTAGGGTTGAACCCTAATCACCTCAAGGACATAGATTGCTTAAAGGGTTTGCGCATGCTTTGCCATTACTTTCCACCATGTCCAGAGCCTGACCTAACTTTAGGCACAAGTCAGCACACCGACAGCTCTTTTATTACCGTCCTCCTTCCAGATCAGATCGAAGGGCTTCAGGTTCGTCGTGAAGGTTACTGGTTTGATGTTCCTCATGTTCCCGGCGCTCTCATCATCAACATCGGAGATCTTTTACAGGCAAGTTTGTGCAATCAATACATGTTGGCTTGCTCAGATTTCACAACTTTCTTTAAAATGCTAGATTATTGTAAGCGATCGTCCTCTTGGTTCAAAGGTGTTTTTTCGGGGTTTTGATGCAGCTTATTACAAACGACAAGTTCATTAGTTTGGAGCATAGAGTATTGGCGAACAGAGCCACAAGAGCTCGAGTCTCTGTCGCATGTTTTTTCACCACCCACGTAAGACCCAATCCTAGAGTGTACAGACCCATTAAAGAGCTTGTGTCCGTAGACAACCCTCCAAAGTACAGAGAGACCACTGTTAGAGACTACGCTAATTACATCGATGACAAAGGACTTGGCGGAACCTCTGCCTTGCACAATTTAAAAGTATAAAACATGGCAAGCTATTACTTTCTCACACGTATACATCTGAACTAGAGGACAATGTTTAATACTGGTTACATAATGGTTTATTAGTTGGTTATGGTCTCTAAATTATCGTATGTTTACAGCCATAAACCATTCATCTTCTTGTAAGATGAGTGTAAGTAAGTTGTACGTTTTGTATATATATTCATATACTAGTATCTTAGCACAAATGAGTTATGGTGTAATTTCTAACAAGTGGTACTAGAGTCTCCTACTTTTTGGATATGAATGCACGTTTTTCACGATTTATCATGCATGTTTTTAAAATAAAACCTCAAGAAGCCTGATTCTGTATGGTAAACAATAACAATTTCGTAATTAATTTAAAATAGTTAAGCTTAGAATTCAAGGAAAGCAACTTTATACGACAAACGTTATTTTTTTTTTTTTTTTGTCTGAACAAAACCAACCCAAATATAGAGACGCAAACCACCATTACAGACTATGCAAACTTCTACAGATCCAAAAGATTCGATGGTACCTCTGGATTACTCTATCTCAAGATCTGAGAATGTCATTTGTAAAGTAAAGATGCTTTGGGACTTTGATTTTCTCTCTAATAAAGATGCTTTGGCTAAATTGTTGAATAAAACTGTTATAGCTACTGGGCCAAGAACAGTCACGACTCACGAGCCGTTGTTTGTTTCTATAAATTTGTCTTTTATCAATGATTTTGCTGTGTAGCAGTTGGACCCATCTTGGAACACAAGAAAAACGTTTCGTATTTCTTTTGTGGGTTAGGTTAAGTGTCGGTGGGTGCTTATGTTATATATGATTATATCAGATTGCTCTGCTGTGAGACAAAAACAATGGAGACGACGAAGATTGCTTCATTTGATCGTGCCAGTGAGCTTAAAGCTTTCGATGAGACTAAGACGGGTGTGAAAGGACTCGTTGACGCCGGTATCTCAAATATTCCACGCATTTTCCATCACTCATCTGTCGAACTAGCAAACCCTAAACCACTTCCCTCGGACTTGCTACATCTCAAGACGATCCCAACAATCGATCTCGGAGGAAGGGTTTTCGAGGACGCGATTAAGCGCAAGAACGCTGTTGAAGGGATTAAAGAAGCAGCAGCGAAGTGGGGTTTCTTCCAAATTATCAACCATGGAGTTTCGCTTGATCTTCTGGAGAAGATGAAAGATGGAGTTCGTGACTTTCACGAGCAACCCCCAGAAGTGAGGAAAGAATTGTACAGCCGCGAGTTCAGCAGAAAGTTTCTGTATCTAAGTAATTTCGATCTCTACAGTGCTCCAGCTGCAAATTGGAGACACATTCTATTGTTACATGGCTCCAGATCCTCCAAACCCTCAGGATCTGCCAGCGATTTGTAGGTATGACTCCATTGCTTTAACTTAATTTTATCTCCAAGTTAAATAAGACATAACGAAATTGATTAATCATTACAGCAACGTCTTTGACTAAAGGTCTAAGGCACTTTCTAACAAATCGCCTCCTTGCCTTAGTTCATGCAAACACCCAGCTTTGTCAACACGTAGGCAACTTGGTCGCTTGTTGTGCAGTTAAACCAACTTTAATATCTCTATTCGTTGGTGAATTGTTTCAGGGATGTTATGATGGAATACTCACAGCAAGTGATGATTTTAGGTGAGTTTCTCTTTGAGCTTTTGTCAGAAGCTCTAGGGTTGAACCTTAATCACCTCAAGGACATGGATTGATTGAAGGGTTTGCGCATGCTTTGCCATTACTTTCCACCGTGTCCAGAGCCTGACCTAACGTTTGGCACAAGTCAGCACTCCGACAGCTCTTTTCTTACCGTCCTTCTTCCAGATCAGATCAAAGGGCTTCAAGTTCGTCGTGAAGGGTACTGGTTCGATGTTCCTCATGTTCCCGGCGCTCTCGTCATCAACATCGGAGATCTTTTGCAGGCAAGTTTACTAAATTAATTCATGTTTGATAGCTCAGATTTCACAAGTTTCTTTAAGCGATCATCCTCTTAGTTCAAACGTGAATTGTTTTTTTGGGGGGGGGGGGGGGGGGGGGGGGGGGGGGGGGGTTGATGCAGCTTATAACAAACGACAAATTCATCAGTTTGGAGCATAGAGTATTGGCGAACAAAGCCACAAGAGCTCGAGTCTCTGTCGCATGTTTGTTCACCACCCACGTAAAACCCAATCCTAAAGTGTACGGACCCATTAAAGAGCTTGTGTCCGAAGTAAACCCTCCAAAGTACAGAGAGACCACCGTTAGAGACTTCGCTACTTACTACAATGACAAAGGACTTGACGGAACCTCTGCTTTGCTCCATTTTAAAATATGAAACATTGCGAGCTATTACTTTCTCACACATATATATACGACATGACAGTACTGTATATGTAACACGTTGGAGATGTGTGAACCAAATGTGGAATTTATGGATACAATATTGTCATTTCCGTTTGGTCCAAATAAGGTGTAATCGGATATTGTTAATCGATTGAATTTTAATATTGAATTATGAACGTGTTGGTTATATGCATATATATACTAATTTGGATGTCATTTATATTCTGTGAGGAGTTGAATTAGATGACAATATTTAAGGTTCGGTTAAGTAATGGTTTTCTGGTTGGTATCGTGTTCATAGTTCACTAAATTCATGAATTTAAAGTTTTTGGGATTTTATCAAGTATGCATAAGATTAAGTCTTTTGCTTTATCATGAACCATATTTACCATAATGTTTTTAATCATATATCATGCATTTTTTTTTTGTATTAAAATCTCATGATTTTTGTAATAAATATGGTATCTCGGCCAAATGTTGTAAAAACTGAAAATTTCGTAATTAAATACAAAATAGTTAGGCTTACTATATAAGAAAACAATTTTTTTTGAATTCAGAAGTTGTTTTCTTGTCTGAACAAAACCAACCTAAATATAGGGACACCACCACTATAGAGAATGCAAACTTCTACTGTTCTACAGTCTACAGATCCAAAGGATTCAATGGTACCTCTGGATTACTACATCTCAAGATCTGAGAATGCCACATACTGTATCATTTTGTCTAATAAAGATGCGTGGGACTTTGATTTTTCTGTTTCTGTAATAAATTCTAGTTAATTGCTAAGACTTGTCTAGTCCAGTCACTGTCACAAGCGGTTGTTTTGTCTATCAACCTTATCTCTTATCAATGGTTTTGCTGTAGCAACTGGTCCCATCTTTGAACTTAAGAACAGAGTTCATTCTTGTGTGATTGTATCATATTCTTCTCTTTTTTGAGAAACAAAAACGATGGAGACGACGAAGATTGCTTCATTGGATCGTACCAGTGAGCTTAAAGCTTTTGATGAGACGAAAACGGGTGTGAAAGGACTCGTCGACGCTGGAGTTTCAAAGATTCCACGCATCTTCCATCACCCATCTGTCAAATTATCAAACCCTAAACCACTTCCCTCGGACTTGCTATATCTCAAGACGATCCCAACGATCGATCTCGGAGGACGGGTTTTCGAGGACGCGATTAAGCGCAAGAACGCGGTTGAAGGGATCAAAAAAGCTGCAGCGAAGTGGGGTTTCTTCCAAGTGATTAACCATGGAGTTTCGCTCGATCTTCTTGAGAAGATGAAAGATGGAGTTCGTGGGTTTCACGAGCAATCCCCAGAAGTGAGGAAAGATTTCTACAGCCGCGATTTCAGCAGAAGGTTTCTGTATTTAAGTAATTTCGATCTCTTCAGTTCTCCAGCTGCAAATTGGAGAGATACTTTCTCTTGTACCATGGCTCCTAATCCTCCGAAACCACAAGATCTTCCAGAGATTTGTAGGTATGACTCCATTGCTTTAACTTGATTTGATGTGTAATCTTTATTCACATGGTGAATCACTGAATTGTTTCAGGGATGTTATCATGGAATACTCCAAGGAAGTGATGAATTTGGGTGAATTTCTCTTTGAGCTTTTATCCGAAGCTTTAGGGTTAAAACCTAATCACCTCAAGGACATGGATTGCTCAAAGGGTTTGCTCATGCTCTCCCATTACTACCCACCGTGTCCAGAGCCTGACCTAACTTTAGGTACAAGTCAGCACTCCGACAACTCTTTCCTTACCGTCCTTCTTCCAGATCAGATCGAAGGGCTTCAAGTTCGTCGTAAAGGGTACTGGTTCGATGTTCCTCATGTTCCCGGCGCTCTCATCATCAACATCGGAGATCTTTTACAGGCAAGTTTACACCGATGTATTTTTGCTCAAAATTTTGATCTTCCCTTTGATTAAAAGTTTTTTTTTTTGGGGGGGGGGGGGGGGGGGGGGGGTGTTTTGGGGTTTTGATGCAGCTTATAACAAATGACAAATTCATAAGTTTGGAGCATAGAGTATTGGCGAACAGAGCCACAAGAGGTCGAGTGTCTGTCGCATGTTTCTTTACCACCGGCGTAAGACCCAATCCTAGAGTGTACGGACCGATTAGAGAGCTTGTGTCTGAAGAAAACCCTCCAAAGTACAGAGAGACCACTATTAGAGACTACGCTACTTACTTCAATGCCAAAGGGCTTGACGGAACCTCTGCTTTGCTCCATTTTAAAATATGAAACATGGTGAGCTACTACTTTCTCACACATATACGATATGACAATATATGTAATATTGCAGTTGCAGATTAATATTACTTAATAAAAAGATCAAAAGAGTGCCTGGTGAAAGAGAATTCCCAAAAGGTTCCATAAACATCACTGTTTATACTTTATTCTTTAATATCTTTAGAGCTCCTTAAAAAGCCAGACAAGAGTAGTTCAGTTGCTAATGAGTCATGATAGCCATATGTAAGTAATACTGTTCTGTACGAAGCCAAGAATACTTTCAAACGGAAACTACCGAGTTTGGTTGCACTGAATGCTGCAGCTGCGATATGTCCGTGTTCCCTTCAACCTCCTCCATCATCACTTCAAGTTTCCTGCATCACACATTTATGGTTACTTATGTAGTTTTCATCATTTCTCCTTGTGAATATCATTGAGATTTACCGTAAATACCTTTGAGGGAATAAACTCTGAACACCTTCTTCAGAAAGTGCCTTCTCCAATCTCACTTCAAATGGTGTTGCATGCCAACTCACTTTCTGATCCTGCATAAGGAAAGAAGAATGTAACCCATGGTGTGTAGCTTCTGAATATTAGAGGAACTGAAAGAGCCTAGAAAGCAGAGCTGAAACACAAGAAATATTACCTCCTTGTATTTGGTTGTCGAATTTGGGATCCCATTTCCATCCCACAATTTGTGTGAAATCTCAGTCTGCTCATTCTCGATCCACTGAGCAGCAACCAATCCAATGATAGGCCTGTCACCTGAGGTTATGGCAGCGACTCCTGGTGTCCTTTCATTTAAAACTGCAATGTTTTCGTTACTGTCTTCGTTGATCTGGTTTAGCCAAGGAGAAAAACTTGCCTCAAACTTGGACAATTTCTCATCTGAGCTTTCTTCCACCTTTTCCCCATAAGTTGCTGAAGAGGGTGTTTCACTCTTTATCTGCTCTTTGTAATCTAGGCTCCCATGTGAATCCTTGTGGACCTTATATAAGGTTGCATTTTCCATTAGATTGGAAACTGAATGCACAAACTGCGACCTGATTCTAGGCCTCCCCCTTCCTGCTGATTCCATGTTCGCAGGATATATGGTTCCAGGAGTCTGCATCTCATCAGATAGCTTCAAGGGGGTTGGATTAGGCGAGCTTACTGTAAAACAAAGTTTGCCACCCATCTCGGGTTTTCTTGAACTGCTATTCTCGGAAGAATTAGAAAAGTGTGATTGATCAAGATCACATTCAAACCGGACAGACTTATTCTTTCCAGCTGTGAGCGTTGGCCTGCCAGTTCTATCCAACTCACCCTTGATTGCAGTGCCAATGCTTTCTACTTCAGTACCATCACTAGAAGCAGAAGAGATCCTTGCACTGTCTCGGACATCGATTACACAACTAATATGAAAAAAGAAAAGAGTGAATTCCAGATCCATAAATCCGTTAAAACATTAGTAATATGTGAGAATAATGTTAGCATAGAAACCACACCAGTTCTGTCAAGAAACCATGCCAATTCTATCAAGAATAGCATAAGGAGGCAAAATATCTGTTTTATTCACATAGCAATTAGAACAGATGTTTATTAAACAAAGTAATGTCTCTACCTGCTAGCTGTTTGCTCTGAAGTAAATGATGGTCTTCCCACCTCTTCACAAGCTTTCGTGGGGGTTGGGGATTCAGCCAAATTAGACCTCATCGCGGAGCTACTGGAAATCCATGAGTGAAAATGGGAAGATCCAGAATGTTGAGGACTACTTAGTTTTTGGGATGCTTTCCTAATTTCAATAGGTGTCTCCGGTATAGTGCCACAAGCTTTAAGAAACCGCGCCTATGATTCCACAAGTGAAAGGAAAAAAAGCGTTAGATTCTCAGCATGAACTCTTCAAGGCATCAACAATCAGATTCTATTGATATATACAAAGAAAGGATGCCCTGAATCTCAGAGATTCCACAACGAAAGGATCTAGAATCTATAGCACCTTCATTATAGAGAAACGAAGCTAAAGACTAGCTCAGAAACAAATAACATAGAACCCATCTTCCCACTACCTTAAGAAGAGCTGTGGTAATCATAATAAGACTCGCAAGAACAAAATCAGGGTTTCAAAAACTAGAAATTGAATCACGTGCAGTTCAATTGAGATTTCAAAAATCAATCAAAGGGCACACATCTTGATCGTGATAAAAGAATAATACGCATCAGTTATGGTTAGAATCACATGATTAGAGGCAATGCTTGTAATATAAATCATACCTCATCCCTTAGGCCTTTGTCAATATGTATAGAATCCAAATCATATCTTTCTTTGTCAAGGCAAGGCGAGGAAGCTGCTTTCTCTAGAAAATCAAGAACAAAACCCTTATATGAATTAACAAGAACGATACAAAAAAAAAACAAGTGAATCATCTCTATTCCTGAGATAAACACATCAAAAAGAGATCTACCTTCAGAAAGAAACAAATCTGACAAATCATTCTGCGAGCCCTGAGCTTTCTGAAGATCAATACGAAAAGAAAAGATGTTAGGGAGAGCAAATTCTGGGTCAGATCGATATGATATTGATCAAGAAAATCAAAAGAAACCAACAGACTGCATCCATCATAAACAAAATCCAGCTCAAGGATCAAACAGGGGAAGGATCTAGATCTTCTACGATCATTGGAGCAGCTAGATTAACACTGGAAATTTCGACGATCATGCAAAGAAAAGAAGCGGAAAAAGAAGGCAAGAGAGAAGCGAAAGAATTACTCTGGAATTGGCGAGTGAAGAGTGAGAGACGAGATTACTGGTAGAGCGATCGTTTCTGGCGCGGAAGCAATCGAGAAAACAAGCCATGGCTCTACAAACTGATAAATCGATGAATCTGAGCACGGATCTGCAAAAGGGACTTAGGTTTCGCTTCATCAACAAGCGTCTCATATCATTTGATTTCTTGAAGAGCAAAAACAGTGAGTGACCAAGAAGACAATCAGAGGAGACGATTTTCCCGAGAAACACGCAGAAAATGAGAGAGAGAAAGAAATTAGAGAGATAAGATGTCCGTTTTTTTTTTGAAATTTGAAACGAAAGGGTACGAGGGGGATGAATCAGGTGCGTGCAGGTCTTACCGATCACTGTTTTCGTTATTTAACCTAATAATGGCCCAAAAGGCCCAATAAGCCTATGAGACTCCCGAGTTATCCAGTAAAAAGAATAAAATAAAATAAATTTTATGTTTGCGAAAAAAATAAGCAAAATAGGGTAAAGGACTAAGAGGAGGGGCGGCGGAGAGCAAAACCGGAACACTCATCAACGAGCGTCTCTCTCAAAAGCTCACATTGAGAGACACAAGCCCGCCGCATAGTCCTATCCTCTGCTCACACAGGTATCGATAGACAGAGAAACCTTAAATAACGATGGTGAAGAAGAAGAAGAATACGAAGCATATTCGTCTCTGCGAAACCACTGAGGCTTGGGCCACCAAGCTCCTTGAGGAGTTTCGTGCCTCCGGGAACGATTGTGAGTTTTAGCTTCAATACTTCTCTGCTCGCAGTGGTGTTTAAGTTGTTGTTAGCTTCGGTGATTTCTATGGGAATGTTTTTTTTTTTTGTTTAATTGAATGAAAGTGTTTTGGCTTTCTGTTGTGTAGCTTACGTCTTTGAGCAGCATCTTTCAAATAGCGAACGTGGCATAATTCATCAGATGTGCCGACGGATGGGTCTCCGATCTAAAAGTCACGGGTCAGTCTCAGTTTAATTCATTTTTGTTTGACGTTTGGGAGATATGCAATTTTTGGGTACCTACTACTTGAGAGCGCCCCCTAGATTCTGATTCTGTTGGATTCTGTGTAGGAGTGGGGAAGAAAGGCGTCTTTCTCTTTTCAAAGGAGATGGCATTTCAAAGCCAGACAGCAAGCATAGGTATGAAACCAGATATCAGAAAGGTGATGGCATTTCAAAGTCATATAGCAAGCATAGGTATGAAAACAGATATCAGAAAGGAAGCGCTATAGGCAATAAGAGAATATCTCAAGAGAAGCTCAAATGTGTGTCATTTCCGCCAGAGGCAAAAGCTGTCCTGCACGACTTATTTACTCGCTATCCACCTTGTGATGGCGATACTACTGGGACATCATTGGGTATATATACTGGAAACGTGCGCAGTAATTGGAAAGATGACTTCTTCCAGAAACCTCAATTGACAAAAAACGATATTAAAAATAAAGTGACATCTCTGAGTTCTAGACTGGAGATAGATAAACGTTATCGACAGGTTAGCAGTTAATGTATTTTCAAAAGATTGTAATATTCTCTATACAGAATCCAGTTTCAGAAAGTACAAAGTTGAGTAAAAGAGATATTCATGTATTTGAATGATGTTACAGATCTTTGAAGCACGATCAAAGCTTCCCATCGCATCTTTTCGAGATGCCATTATATCTGCAGTGGAATCCAATCAGGTTATATGGGTCTTTAGATATTTAATTTGTTTCTCTATATCAGGATTCAGGACATGAGTTTCGTAATTGTGCTTTCAGTGGGAATTTCCACTGATTTTAAAAGAGTCTTTATTCATTCGTATTCGAATTGCAGGTTGTTCTTATTGCTGGTGAAACTGGTTGTGGGAAAACTACTCAGGTACGTCTTTCCTCTTGTTGTTTGTAGTTCACTAGAGTCAAA
This sequence comes from Turritis glabra, assembly GCA_900406565.1. NCBI lineage: Eukaryota > Viridiplantae > Streptophyta > Magnoliopsida > Brassicales > Brassicaceae > Turritis > Turritis glabra. The sequence goes on along the minus strand of OVBN01000030.1, from coordinate 11,149,585 downwards.
CGCTTTACAATGTTTTTCTTCTGGTGGAGTCAAGTATAGATATTCATCAGAGGTTTTGATTTTCTAGGTTCAGCTTGTCAGTTTTCATGTCCAAAGTTACATAATATTTATGCATTGTAAAAAAATTGAGTTTAAGTGTCGTGGAATCTTGTACATGGTATTACCATATCACTTAATATTTTTATAAATCGTATTCTGTTTCAGATAGTAGTTTCGTTTTTTCTTTTCTTCATTTGTGAGGTTTCTCAGGTGCCTCCGTTGTTGATATTTTAGGTGCCTCAATATCTTCTAGATCATATGTGGTATAGTAAGCAAGAAGCGTGCAAAATCATTTGCACCCAACCACGTCGTATCTCAGCTATTTCAGGTTAGTATCTATCTGATTTAACTCTTGTGAAGTTTTCAGCTTTGTAATTCAAATGCATGCCGTATAAGCGGCTAACTCCTTGATTAATGCCTTCTTTTCCTAATTTGAAGTTTCTGATCGAATATCTTGGGAAAGAGGTGAAACTATTGGGAGAACCGTCGGCTACAAGGTAAGGGGTCTTTGTTCTTAGACATACTTATCCATATGATAGATACACAAGTTCTCAGGGCTACAGGAAAAAATCTTCTCTCAATATATCATTGACTTTATGATACAAATCTAGGTTCGGCTGCAAAGTGAAGGTGGAAGAGGGTCATCAGTTGTTTTCTGCACGAATGGCATTCTATTGAGGGTGCTTATAGGCAAAGGCGTTAACAGCTGTGTTCCTGATATAACTCACATTATTGTGGTAACACATTCTTGCTTGATTCATAATATGTTTTTCATGTGTTTATTAAGTATGCTTTTCCATTCACTACATGTCCTGGTTCTGCGGCAGGAGTAAAATTTTAATTGAAAAAAAAACAACATTAAATTTTTAACAAATACTTTTATCTGCCATCTTGTTTCTGTTTGTTATTTTAGGTTCTCTTCTTTGTGCTCTTTTGTTGTAAATTGATTTTTTAGTTGTCTATATTGGTCACTGACCTGTGTGTCACTTTGTAGGATGAAATCCATGAAAGGGACTCCTACTCTGATTTCATGTTAATGATTTTAAGGTACACTCTCAGCCTTCTTAAACACTGAGGTGTTCAGCTATCGTTTAAGTCGCACTATAATTTAGATGCAAAAGCTGCTGTACTTGTACACTTGTATTTGAATTCTTTATTTGAAGCTAAGCGATGTAAACAATAACTACCAAGAGTTTTTTTAATAATCTTTGGGTGAGTGGCAGAACTCAGATCAATTTGTGATGTTTTTTTTTTCTTTTTGCAGGGACTTGCTTCCGTCTAATCCTCATCTCCGACTGGTTAGTTATGTTATGCTCTTCTTCGTTTTCCATTGCTATGATACATTTACAATATAAGAATAAATATTTTCTGTGGTAACAGATTCTAATGAGTGCTACTCTTGATGCTGAGAGGTTTTCCGAATATTTCGGAGGTTGCCCGGTTGTCCGAGTGCCTGGATTCACTTATCCAGTTAATTCCTCTCTCTTTGTGTCTCTCTCTATCTATCTCTTTCTAAAATTTGCTGCTTAGTCTCATTGTATGGGAAAACAATATTCGTGCGTCCGTATCTACAGGTGAGAACCTTTTTTCTGGAAGATGCGCTCTCTGTCCTGAAATCAGACAAGAATAATCATCTACTTTCTGCCGACTCCAACATACCAAGTGGCAAGCATGATTTTAAAGATGAAGAGAAAGTTGCTTTAGATGAAGCAATCGACTTGGCATGGACAAATGATGAGTTTGATTGTCTCTTAGATCTAGTTTCTTCTGAAGGAAGTCATGATGGTTACAATTACCAGAATTCAACGACCGGGCTAACACCACTTATGGTCTTTGCTGGAAAGGGCAGGGTTAGCGATGTCTGCAAGCTCCTTTCATTTGGTGCTGACTGTACACTGAAGTCCAAAGAAGGTATAACAGCATTAGAATTGGCCGAAAAAGAGAATCAATTTGAAACTGCTCAAATAATCAGGGAATATGCGGATAACATGCAGTCCAATTCTCAGCAATCACAAGACTTACTTGATAAGTATATGGCGACAATCAAACCAGAAGAAGTAGATGTGGGTCTTATAGTGAATTTAATGAAGAAAATATGCAGCGATTCAAAAGTTGGTGCCATTCTTGTTTTTCTACCTGGGTGGGAGGAAATAAGGAAAACAAAAGAGAAATTGCTTGAGAATCGCTGTTTTGCAGATAATGCTAAATTCAGCATTCTATGTCTTCACTCAAGGGTTCCAGCTGAGGAACAGAAGAAAGTTTTTGATCGCCCTCCTCGAGGTTGTCGGAAAATTGTGCTTGCGACAAATATTGCTGAATCAGCAGTTACTATCGATGATGTGGTTTATGTGATAGATAGCGGCCGGATGAAGGAAAAGAGTTATGATCCTTATAATGATGTGTCAACGCTCCAATCTTCTTGGGTATCAAAAGCAAATGCAAAACAGAGGGCGGGTCGAGCAGGCCGTTGCCAACCTGGCATTTGTTATCATCTGTATTCTAAAATCCGGGCAGCATCTTTACCCGAATATAGAGTTCCTGAAGTTATGAGAATGCCAGTGGATGAACTCTGCTTGCAGGTGCTGTTCTTTCTAATGTAGATTTTTTTTATGATGTTTAATGTCGTTCGGGCATGGTAGCATCCTGTTTGAGACTTCTTGCGTACTTGATTTCTTACTGATGTCCTTCAATAATATGTTCAGGTTAAGATGCTGGATCCGAGTTGCAACGTTAATGATTTCCTTCAGAAATTGATGGACCCGCCTGTTGCTCAAAGTATTGCAAATGCATTGATCATACTTAAAGATATTGGAGCGTTGACTCCTCAAGAAGAGCTGACAGAACTTGGACAGAAATTTGGTCAGCTTCCAGTTCATCCTCGGATTAGCAAGATGATTTATTTCGCCATATTAGTGAACTGTTTGGATCCAGCACTTATTCTGGCATGTGCCGCCGACGAGAAGGATCCGTTTACCATGCCCTTGTGGCCAGGTGAAAGAAAAAAAGCTGCTGCTGCAAAACATGAACTTGCATCGCTTTATGGAGACCACAGTGATCATCTTGCGACTGTCGCGGCTTTTCAGTGCTGGAAAAATGCAAAAGAAAGTGGTCGAGCTAAGGAGTTTTGTTCTAAGTACTTCATCTCCCAAATTGTCATGAAAAGGCTGGATGATCTGTGTCGCAAGCTTCAGGGAGAACTTAAAAGACATGGGGTCATCCCTAGCAGCTCAAACTGTAGCCTGAATGCTCATGATCCTGGTATTCTCCGTGCTGTTCTAGCAGTAGGATTGTACCCTATGTTGGGAAGGATGTGCCCACTTTCCAAGAATCAGACAAGGTCTATAGTAGAGACTATTACTGGAGCCAAAGTCCGTGTGCCCTCGCTATCAAACAATGTCAACATGTCCTCTACCAAGTATGACCAAGCTTTAATTGTTTTTGATGAGATCACTCGAGGAGATTGGGGTGTGCAGATAAGAAGCTGCACTGTTCTTCCCATTATACCTTTGTTACTGTTTTCGAGAGAGATAGCCGTGTCTCCTACAGAGAGCTATAATGCTGATAAGAGTGATGACGAGGAAGACCACAAAGTAGAAAATGTAGGAGATGCGATGGACATAGATAAAGAAGGTGGTAGGCCTGGAGAGAAAATAATGCTTGCGCCGGAAAATTCAGTAAAAGTAGTAGTGGATCGGTGGCTGCCTTTCAAGGTTACAGCTTTTGAAATAGCTCAAATGTACATCTTGAGAGAGAGACTAATGGCGTCCATTTTGTTCAAGGTACATGAGTTATGATCACTACGATTTAAGATTTTCATTATTTTATTTTGGCAATGGCATCCTTTTCAACCTTTCATTTGCATTTTGTAGGTTAAACATCCAAAGGAAAATTTGCCGCCTCATCTCAGTGCTTCTATGTATGCAATAGCTTGTATTCTCTCATATGATAGCCTCGCTCAATCTTCAGTTCAAACTGTAGCTGTGCAACCTATTGCATCAGTGGTTGATGCAACGAGTCCCAGAGATGACATACCTTCCGCTAACCCCAATGAGCTTCGGGAGCATGACCCGAACACTACTCCAATGGGGTCAAAGCTTGAATTAGCCAACCAGTTGGGTTTGGGTAATATGGAAGAGAGCGTGCCTTTAAATCTCGCTGATGGGAATGAGCAACCAGACCCAAACACTGCTCTGGTGGAAGATGTTTCGGCGGCTATGCAACAAAACAAGATGCAGTCAGAGTCCAAAAGGTGCAAGTCGCTCAACAACGTGGATTTGGGGAATACTGAAGAGAACTTGGGGAACATGGAAGAGAACGCGCCTTCCGATCTCGCTAATGGGAATGTGCAAACATTGCTGAAGTCAGCTAGTAACTTGGACATGGGGAACATGGAAGAGAACACACCTCTGGTGAATGGGAATGAGAAAACAGAGCCTAAGTCAGCCAACAACATGGATTTGGGGAACATGGAAGAGAACACGCCTTCTAATTTGGCAAATGGGAATGAGCAAAAAGAGCCTAAGTCAGTCAGCAAGTTGGATCTGGGTAGGGAGAAAGAGAGCATTCCTTCTAATCTCGCCAATGAAAATGAGCAACGTGACCCAAACATTGCTCCAACGGACAATGCTTCAGCGGCTAAGCAACCAGAAAAGAAGCGATCAAGGTCCAAAAGGCGCAAATCAGGCAACAACCTGGATTTGGGGAAGATGGAAAAGAGCAAGCCTTCCGATCTGGTAAATGGGAATGAGCAAACAGAGCCCAAGTCAGCCAACAGCTTGAATTTAGGGAATATGGAAGAGAACACGCCTTCGGATATGGCTAATGAGAATGAGCAAACAGAGCTTAAGCCACCTAACAACTCGGATTATGGTAACATGGAAGAGAGCTTGCCTTTCAATCTTGCTAATGGGGATGAACAACCTGACCCAAACACTACTGCTCCAATGGAACCTGCTTCAGCGGCTAAGCAACCAAAAAAGAAGCGATCAAGGTCTAAAAAGCGCAAATCAGTCGACAACCTGGATTTGGGGAACATGGAAGAGAACAAGACTTCTGATCTGGCTTATGGGAATGAGCAAAAAGAGCCCAAGTCAGTCAGCAGGTTGGATCCGGGTAAGGAGAAAGAGAGCATCCCTTCGAATCTTGTCAGTGGGAATGAGCAATCTGACTCGAACACTGCTCCAGCGGCTAAGAAACCAAAAAGGAAAAAGCGCAAAGTAGCACAAAACTTTGATTCGGGTAACAATATGGAAGAGAAAATGCCTTCCACTAATGAGATTGAGCAGCCTGACCGAAACATTGCTCTGATTAAGCAACAGATTAATGAGGTGCAGAAACAGAGCGAAAATGAGGGTACTAGTCGGGTTTGAATGAGGAAAAAGTGAGCATACCTTCCGATCATGTCAAGGGAAATGAGCAGTGTGACACAAACACTGCACCAACTGAAGCTGTATTAAAGGAGAACAATTAGGAAAGTCAAGCCAAGAAAGGTTACTCGCGCAAGGACAAACAAGAAGAGAAGTATGATATGTTGCCCATTTCACTTTGGTGTTTTAATGAGCATTTCGGGGTGTTTGTCATGAAACGAATTTTTGAAATGGCACTTACCATAATTTATCTACATAGGTGTAACAGATTCTGAACATTCAACGATTTTGTTAGATTACTGTTACGCACGATTTGATTAGATTATTTGTAGTCATTCTCACATGGTGCCCCTGTTGTTATACATTTAGCCGATATAGGAGTTTTTATAAATGTTTAACATATATATGCATGTAACTGAAAGAAGAAAAGCCATTTATTAATCGAGAACTGTAGTGTTTAGTGTGAGCAGAAAAAGACTGATCTTGGAATGGCTTTAGAGTGACATACTAAATAGATGGAATCGAACGCTTTATGAATCGGACGTGGAACAAGAACAAAGCGTATCTGCCACGTGGCACATTATAACACCTCAACAACCTTATCTGGACATCAGCAGAGAGATCCTCCAATATCCGAAACCAGCCAATCAGCTTCACTCTTGATTGCACCTCCATACATTAACACACTCCAACAATCCTCGAAAACACTTTCATAACTTCAACGCAGAGACACTCACAGAGAGAAAGAGAGAGAGAAAGAAATGGCGTACAGCGCGTGTTTCCTACACCAGAGCGCCTTGGCTTCCTCAGCCGCACGATCATCATCTTCCTCCTCATCCCAGCGTCACGTGTCACTCTCCAAACCCGTTCAGATCATGTGTAGAGCCCAACAGCCTCATGAAGACGATAGCTCTGCCGTCTCCCGCCGTCTTGCTCTCACACTCCTAGTTGGCGCCGCCGCTGTTGGTTCCAAAGTATCTCCCGCTGATGCCGCCTACGGTGAAGCTGGTGCGAAATTATAAAAACATCGAATCACCTTGGATCATTTCAGTTTCAGACCAATAAAGAATCTTGAAAACATATTGTGGTTTTTGTTTTCTCCATTTTTTTTTTTTTGGTTTGTTGCAGCAAATGTGTTTGGGAAGCCAAAGACCAACACAGACTTCTTGCCATACAATGGAGATGGATTCAAAGTGCAGGTGCCAGCAAAATGGAACCCAAGCAAAGAGATAGAGTATCCTGGACAAGTCCTTAGGTACGAAGACAACTTCGATGCTACTAGCAATCTCAATGTCATGGTCACTCCTACCGACAAGAAGTCCATCACTGATTACGGTTCTCCCGAAGAGTTCCTCTCTCAGGTCTTTGCTTTACTCCATCATCTACAGAGATATTTGGTGTTATAAAGTCAAATAAATTGTGAGATTGAATGTTGATTCGATTTTGGGTTTGTGCAGGTTAATTACCTCCTAGGGAAACAAGCTTTCTTCGGTGAGACTGCCTCTGAGGTAAACTTTCCATTGTCACTTGTTAGAGTAAACCTGAAGATGATAGAATAGAATATGAGAATCAAACACCAAAAAGAATACATTCTCTCCCTGGTTGTAAAAAGATAAAACACAGCTTTTCCAACTGATAACCTCCAAAGATCTCTTTAGTTTTGGATGAGTTTTACAAGCAAGACTGTGTCCTCTTATGTGAAAAACCTAACGAAGAGGGAAATATTAACTCTAATTAGATTATCGGGTCCTAACTGTGTGTGTGAATCTGATGTTTCTTGCAGGGAGGCTTTGACAACAATGCAGTGGCAACAGCAAACATTTTGGAGTCATCATCTCAGGACGTTAGTGGGAAACCTTACTATTACTTGTCGGTGTTGACAAGAACGGCTGATGGAGACGAAGGAGGAAAGCATCAGCTGATCACAGCCACTGTGAATGGAGGGAAGCTTTACATCTGCAAAGCACAAGCTGGAGACAAGAGGTGGTTCAAGGGAGCCAGGAAATTTGTTGAGAACGCAGCCACTTCTTTCAGTGTTGCTTGAGTGAAAGCCAACACAACATAACAATGCTCTGCTTGCTTTGATCATTTGTCTCTTGTAAAAAAAGGAAAATGAAACTGAGCTTTTGAGACCTATCAAGATGATGTTACCTTTGCGGCTTCACTTGTTTACCTGTGATAACAGACTCTTTTCCAAATTTAAAAATAAAAAAAAACTATATTCAGTAGATCTTTTATCAAATTAAAGACACTGACTCAGAAAGAAGCCATAGACGAAATCTAAATCCTTGAAAACCTAAAAATAGTGAAGAAAGCCTGCTTAAAGCTGATAGGACAAGTAAGAATGAAATGGATCTCCTAGTTCAACAGTGAGGTTAAAATGCTGACGAATTGAGATGTTTGACTATAACTAGATCTCTTTAAGCAAGTGCCAAATGCCCTCCTTTTTTTTTCCAATCATTTGTTTGGCTACTGTAAAATTCTCGAAGAGGCAAAGAGATCTTATTTGCATATGTATTACAATACTTTACCATCTATATGCTACTTTTAATTCATATTGTAACTTTTGTGGTTTACAAGTGCTACAAACAGAGTGTTTAAGAGTTCAGAGATACTCAACAGGGAAACCGATGACCGGTTTTATCTCAGAGGCCAGGGACCGTAGCTCACTCACTTCACTGTCTGTCAGAGTCCAACCTATCGCTCCTGCAAACTCTTTGGCTTGTTCTGCGTTCTTGGCTCCTGGGATGGGTATCACGTTCCCTTGTGCCACCAACCAGTTTAATGCTACCTGCACAGCACAACAAAACAAAACAAGAAAGGCATATGATTTGATGCAAATCGAGGGCTCTACCCTTAGGTTTACTGAACTTCTAACAAGGCCTTGTTCCACGATATCAACAAAAGAAGTAAAATTACAAACAAATATGACATATACGTGTGTTTGCGACTATTCAGATTTTAATGACTGATGAAATAATATGGTTATGCAAGTACCTAGAGTAGGATGAACATGCAGAGGGTGTGTGGATCACACAACTACACTTGTGTATTTTTCTTTACATTTTTGGACTTCAACTTTGGGCAGGGAAAACGAAAAATAGAGTGCATGAAGAAAAGAGAAAGAACCTGTGTGGGAGTTTTGCTGTAGTTTTCACCAATTTGTTTGATTCTGTTCAACAGAGGTTGAAGCTGTAACGTCACAAGACATAGTTAGTGAAGAAACCTGGCAGGATTATGCTAACTTTTGATAAATTATGCATAGGTACGTTGATTGGTGTATGAGTGTGTGTACACTGAATAAAAGTGTATGCATTTTCTCAAAACAGAGCTTCCTAAGATAAAAGCAGGATTAGAGGAGAAAATCGGCAGGTTTTATAACAGTGAGATGTAAAGCGTTTCCTAAAAGACTCGAGAGTTATTGAAATGTAACTATAGTTTAACAGACATATAGGCTTGTGTTAGATAACTTGGATCTATGGAGTCAAAGCTATTACCTTTGTTAAGAACTCACGCGTATAAATGCGACCCCGAGGACCTGAGGGTGGGTTCTCTGGGGTGTATTTACCAGTTAGAGCACCTGGAGAAAGGTAAAAAGAAAATAACGGAAAAATGTACATATTCATTGGCCAGGTTATTTTGAGTTAATACTATAAGAGACTTATGCAACTTTTCCAGAGAACGATAGACATGACCACAAAGCAAAGGAGATAAAGGCAAAACACCTTGAGCGATGGGGGAATATGCAATTAAAGTAACTCCAAGTTCATCACAAGCAGCCTTTACACCCGTCTGCTCTGGAGCTCTGTATATCAGACTGTAGTTGACTTGATTTGAGGCCAGAGGAATTCCTCTCTTTTTGAGTCTCTCATAAGCATCACGTAGCCGCTTCTCTGAAAAAGCGCGACCCAAAACAGTGAGTATGATAAATTTGAAAGTTCAATAAAGTAACATAAGATGCGCATATGAAGTTACCGAACCCACTATTCTTTCTAGTTTCTATATTTCTTTAAAAATGGAGGTGGTCTATCTTAGCATCTATCTAACAAGGAAAAGTTTCAGATCCTGATATAAATGTCCTTTTCTTTCAAGTCTCGATCATCCACGAGAAAGAGAAAACAGACTGAAATAATACCGCTGTAGTTAGAAACACCAACAGCCTTCACAAGTCCTTGTTCAACAGCATCCCCGAGACCATCGAGATATCCTAAAACATAATTCACCGTGTCACTGGATTTGATATAAAGTTATCAAAAGTGACAAGACTCTAGTTCAAAGTAGCTTCAATACTGCTCTTAAATAAAAACCTTCATTTCCCCATAGCCCCGGCCTGAAATTCAACCAAGCAAATAGTAAGATTGTTCCCTTATGGTGTTAACTCCAACATGAAATCAGGGGTACATACCAATGGAGTTGATAGAGATCCACAGATGAAAGCCCGAGGCGGGAAAGGGAATATTTAAGGGCAGTGATAACACTTTCACGACCCAATCGCCATGGCAATGCAGCAAACTTTGTGGCAACTGAAATCTCAGCTCCGGGATATCTCTCTTGTCTCTCACGGATGAATCTATTCAAAATCTCACCAATGACAGTCAAAAAGAATATAAATGAGGATCGTGGCACACTGTTACATGGGATCCGAAATACAGTAAAAAAAAAAAAGTACCTTCCTAAAAGAGTTTCAGAGCTTATAGCACCCAGGGAAAACTAAAAAAAGATGGAGACAAGAATGTGAGATATCCAATTAGTTTCAAAACAAACCACAATGCGAAGAGTAATCAGATTTCAGACTCTTACCTTGGAACCATAAACTTCTGCGGTATCGAAAAAATCTATCCCGTTGTCAAGACTGGTATCGAAAGCACCTTTGGCAGCCTTCAATTTCCTGTCTACCATCACAGAAAGAAAAAAAAGCAAAACTATATTCATTTCAATACTTCTTGACACATGAAAGAGGAGAAAAAATAACAATCCAGAAAAGCAGTGTAACAACTTCAAAGAAAAATCGAGTAAAGAGAAACTCTTTTTGTTTTTTCACTATTGACAAGAGGAAGTGCCAATAAAAATAAATTGTGTAATGAATCCATAAAATCTGGCTAACTGTGGATGTTATTGCAACCTAAAACAGTAAAAAAGGCATGCATACATAGTATTGTCAATTAGCAGAATCAATTCAAAGAAAGAATCACAAAGTGTCAATTGAAATTAAGTTGAATTCAAGCTCAGTTCTTATCAATTCTTATTCGAAAGGGAAAGTGCATTGCTCTGACCATCCCACTGGAAATCATTCCAGTAGCTGTTATCACCCCATGACCAGACTCCGATCCCAAGCTTCGTCACTTTCAAATCCGAGCCACCCAGTTTCACTTTTAATTCATCCGACGTCACCCGAGCCACGGAATCACCGGAGGCTACAGCTCTGACCAGCTTCCGGACGAAACTTCCTCTTCCCCGAGAGCCTTCCGAAACAACATAGTTTAAAGGGAAGGTGAAGTGCGTAGCCAAGGCCACCATGGTGTGATTTGTAATTCCTTTTTTGTTTTTTTTTTTGGAAAAAGAAGAAGAAGAAGAAGAGAGGTTGGGGAACTGAGAGACGGTGAGACGGACACGTAGGATGTTGGCGGGCCGAACAAATCAAAATAAATACTTTTATTGGGAAATTCAAATAAATTTATAATTTCTTTTGAAATTTTCAAAGTTTATATAGTTGCATACTATTTAATATCTTTACTATCACAATATTTTAGAGATAATTAACAAGCACATCGCACTAACATGTTATAGTAGCCCTAGACATTCGGTTTTTTCGGTTATTTAAAATTTGGCAGAATTGAATCGAATAAAAGTACATTTTGGAACTCGGTTCCGGTTTGGTTTTTATAATTTCCGAATTGAACCGAATTTGTGATTTTATTCGGTTTTTTGGGTTAAAAAATCGGTTTATTCGGTGGGCTGGAAAATTAATCTGTGGCTTTAAAAATTAACTTGTGGGCTGTACAAAATTTCGTGGGCTGCAATTTTATAGGCTAATTGGCTGTGTTAAGTTTATTTATTTCATTTTGTGGGCTAATATATTAGTTTAGGCCCAGAATATGAAGACCCTAATTAATCTTCTTCGCCGACTACATGTGTGCTCAACACAATTTTCACTTTTACTTGTCGGAACAGTTGCCGTCGGGATCAGAATGAATAGATGTGGTCAAAAGCAACAAGATGATGATGATCGGAGTTGACAACATCACGCCGTCGGGAAGGATGATGAGAGTGGTTCCATTAATTGCCAACATCACACCGTCGGGAAGGATGAGTAAGGTGATTTGAGTCAGATTCACGGCGGATTCTCGACTGGTTGGGAGAAAACCGAAGAACCGATCGGCCGAACCGAACCGAAAACCGGAATACATTTGAAAACTTGCCGATCGGTTAATAGCTACGAACCGAATTGAAACCGAAAACCGAGAATCTCGGTTCGGTTCCTGCCGAAAGCAGTTATAGCTTCCAAAAGAGGATGTGTTAAGAAAATTAAAACATTGTATTTATCAAAACGCAAAAATGCAATTATCAAGTTACTATCCTCTCTTAAAAAAACAATATAAAATGCAAACATAAAAAAGCTCAAGAAAGAGGAATGATCACTGAAATTCAATTCTCTGATGGAAGGCCTATGATTCACCATCTTCTGTTCGCAGATGATAGTTTGTTTATGTGCAAGGCTTCTACTGCTGAAAGCCAAGTTTTAATGAAGATCTTAATAGCCTACGGATCAGTGAAGTCAATCTCTCCAAATCTTCAATCTTTTTTGGGGTGAAAGTTAAGGAAGCTACAAAAAAGCAGATTCAAGATAAGGTGAGGATTGTTAATGAAGGTGGAACATGTACTTATTTAGGCTTTTTTCCAGAATGTTTCTCGGGTTCCAAAGTTGGTACAATAGGAATCTATCCCAGGACGGAAAAGAGATTCTGCTTAAGTCTGTTGCTTTGGCTATGCCAGTCTTTGCTATGTCGTGCTTCAAATTGTCTAAAACCACCTGTGAAAACCTCTCCAGTGCAATGTCAACTTTCTGGTGGAGCACTTGTGAATATGCAAGGAAGATTCATTGGGTGAGTTAGGAGAAGATGTGTCTGCCAAAGGATCTCGGAGGCTTAGGTTTCAGAGATGTCAAGCTCTTTAATCAAGCCCTTCTAGCAAAACAAGCTTGGCGTATCATCCAATCTCCAGACTGTTTCTTTGCAAAAGTCATGAAAAATAGATACTTCCCTCTTTGCAATTTTCTTGGGGACAGTTTAGGAAGTCGCCCTTCCTATGCATGGAGAAGCATCATTTCTGGTAGAGATCTGCTAATCAAAGGGTTACTAAAGAGAGTTAGCAATGGTGATTCGATAAGAGTTTGGATGGACCCTTGGCTAGAAGATGATTCTTTAAGGTTGCCTTGGATTAAAAACTCTCTAATTGACCTTGAATTGAGAGTAAAAGATCTATAGACGTAAAAAACAGAGATTGGGATTTTCAAAAACTAGAAGAGCATTTTCCCCGGGTGATATTGTGAAGATCAAGAAAAAGAAGCCTCTCATTTCTCAAGAAGATTTCTGGGTGTGGAGGCACAATAAAAGTGGTGATTTCTCTGTTAAATCCGCGTATTGGTTGACCTCTCAAATCAAAAAATCAGATAAAATTACAGAAGCTTCCTTTTTGCCTTCAGTAAATGACCTAAGAGCTCAGGTCTGGAAGTTAAAAACAGATCCAAAAACCAAAGTCTTTCTTTGGACGGTTTTGAGTGGAGCTTTACCCGTTACAAATCTCCTAGCTCACAGAGGTATAAACCTTGATGATGTCTGTCAAATTTGTGGCTTCAATGGAGAATCAATCAATCACGTGCTGTTCTCATGCCCTGCAGCTAAGCAATTATGGGCAATGTCAGACTATCCATCTACGGCGGATGGTTTTGATAAAGGGTTTTGTTTTTTTAAACATCCATCACCTTCTTGTCAATAGAGATAACAGAAACTGGTCAGCTCAAATAAGGCAAAAATTTCCATGGATTCTTTGGAGAATGTGGAAAAATAGAAATGCCTTCTTCTTTGAAGGTAAAACCTTTTTTGGCTCTTGATACGATTTCAAAAATCTCTGATGATGTACAGGAATGGTTGGTAGCTCAAAACATTGAGCATAGCGAAGAGGAAACCAGCTCTACAGTAAATGTAAATACTCATGGTAACAGATTGGAATCGGTCAGAGAAGGGATACTGGGTTGGAAACCTCCTCCTACCTCTTGGCTCAAATACAATGTAGGATGCGCCTGGTCAAAAACAAATTCGCTAGCAGGTCTATCATGGGTTTTAAGATATGATAAAGGGGAAGTTTTGATGCACAGCAGGAAATCTATATGCAACATCAAAGACAAGAAGAGTGCAAGTTTTCAAGGTGCGTTATGGGCCATTGAGAGTCTGTTAACACATAAATTCAACAAGGTCATTCTAGCAATGGAAGATGCAACTTTGGTGGGATGTGTCATACGACCAAAAGCGTGGCCATCTTACAGGTGGGAATCAGAGGAATTGAAGGGTACTTTGGATAGGTTTCAAGAGTGGAAACTAGAGTCGGTTTCTTCGCAAGCGAATAGAAGAACTTGTCTCATTGCTCAAAGTGTCACGAGTGAGTGTAGGCTAAGCTCATATGTAGCCACCAGTCACCCATGTTGGCTAAAGGTTTTCTTTGAGAGTGAGAGGGTTGCATCCTCTACTTGATCGCCCAAGTATTTCTCCTTTATGGAGTTGCTTTTTGTATAGGTCATGTTCATAAAAATGGTTTAAAGTATAGTAGGAAGAGGAATTATTTTTTGTGTTTTTTTCCTTATAGGGACTTTTGTAAAGTCATTTGTATCAACAAAAGATCAATATATGAAATCCGTTGACAAAAAAAACAATGCACACAAAACAGTATGTATATTTTAAGTTAAATCGAGACAAACTGTCTCAGGTAGAGAGGAATAGAAATAAGAGGGATCATCATATAACAACAAATCAGAGTTCCTCGCTCTCTCTCTCTCTCTCCCACTCACCAAATAAACTTTGCCATTATCTTTCTTCTAGCACAACAAAACGGTGTGCAAAACCAATCATCAAATGAAACATAATATCATCTTTAATAATTATCACTCTCAAAACCACCCTCTTTCATTTATGGTAATGGTACTAAGTAGATTCTCATAGTTGCAGTAAAAAAAAAAGAGAAAATTTCAAGATTCTGGTGCTGGAGATGGAGCTGCAGCTGCAGCTGGAGCTTTGAGGAGAGGCTGTAGCGCCTTCACAACTATGCTCATATTTGGTCTAAACTCAGCTTCGTATTGCACACACAATGCTGCCACAGCTGCTAGCTGCATTACCCATATCACAGATTATTTTTGTAAGTTTCGAATAACTGAAATTTGTGATCAATTTCAATTTTTTTCAGATGTTCATGGCATGGAGAGAGGTACCTTAGCAACTGCTTTTGGAGGGTAATCGACTTTTAGCTTTGGATCAATGCACTGTTTGACTTTATCTTCACTGAGTCTTGGTGTCGCCTGAGCAGAGCCAATACATTGGGAATTGTAAGCCACAGGACAAGAAATAAGGAAAATTATGGTTTAGAATGTATACTCACCCAGGTTACAAGACTCTGTTGACCTCGAGGCATGGTATGATCCACCGGTTTCCTCCCTGTAAGAAGTTCTAGAAGCACAACCCCAAAACTGTAAACATCACTCTTCTGAGTCAACTGTCCAGTCATTGCATATCTGCATATGAGGGCGGATTAACATTTTAGCTGTTTATTAGACATTCATGCGTACACAAAACAATAAGGGCTTAATACACATTACTCTGGAGCATGATAACCAAAAGTTCCCAATACTCTTGTCGAGTGAAGACGAGCAGCATTATCAGGTGCTTGATTCGAGAGATTGAAATCAGCAATCTTTGCTTTGTAGTCTTCAAAAAGAAGGACATTGCTTGATCTTATGTCTCTATGGATTACAGGAGGTTGAGACTTCTCATGAAGGTATTCCAAACCCCTAGCTGCTTCAACCGCTATTTTCACTCTCGTTATCCAGTCAAGTGTGGGACCTGGTTGTGCCCCTTGAACTCCCTTCCTACCTGTAATCGCACAATAACAACCAATTACATGGACAAATTATTGTTTGTCACAAACACAAATACTTTTAGCGAAACCAGGGGTTTTATTTAGCAAGGGAATGGAGCAGAGAATCTCAAAGTCCAAAAAGCTTATCTTACCATGCAAGATGTCATGCAACGATCCCATTGTTGCAAACTCATATGCAAGGACGCGCAGGTTGCCATCAACACAAAAACCAAGCAATTGAATGAGATTCTCATGCTTCAGTCTAGAAACCATCGAAACCTAAGGAAGAGCAAACTATCAGTATGACAAGTTGAAAGAGGAAGTAAACACAAACTTCCTGCAAAAAAATGCATGGATACTGGTACTCATCTCATCTCATTACAAAGCAAGTGGATTAAGAGAAATGGAAAGGATTTGAAGAAGATTTATAACCTGACTCAAGAATTCAGCATCTGATTCAGCTTCAGGCGCGACATCAAGTTTCTTGAGAGCAACCGCTACACCATCATTTAGTGTCGCATAATACACTCTCCCGTAAGATCCTTCACCAATCAGTGCCTTTGATCCGAAATTTTCAGTCTTTTCCTTCACCTCATCCAAAGACAAGGGAGGAACCTCGATCGGAAGAGCTTCCTTCTTCACCTCTTGTTTTGCAACAGGTGCTGGTTTTGGATTCTTATGATTTGCTACATACATGAAGACACTCAACATGATAAGCATAAACCGAAAATCAACTTCATGGATACACAATATGAAGTCATTAAATGTTCACAGTTTCCACTAAATGTCAACTCAGTTCCCTGAGTTGGAAAATATAATAACTACTATACAAAGGTGGGCAAGAAACATATCCCTCAAAGAATACCGTAACCGTGCGTAATTAGAATACTTCAGCTACTAAGTAGCATCTAGATAAACATACCATCAGATTGCTGCTGCGAACTTTTCAGTTGTTGCTCTTCATTTGAGTCTTCTATTTGACATGTACAACAGATCCACTTGCGCATCCTTGTTCACTTCTTCAATAGTAGATCGTTGACAACCTTTGGCTCCTGAAATAGATTAAGTAACTGAATATAGATGCAAAGGAGATAGGGCCAGATGTGTGAGCCAAAAAAGTTATCTTCTACTAGCTCACTACCCAATAAATCCCTAACAGAAACATCTAGGCCCAACAACCACATAAGTAGGATAAGTTTAATCGAGAACTTGGCGCTCACACCATGAGGCAAGAGTCTTACTACTGCGAACCGAGGGCAAATAGACAAAGTGGAATGGTTAAACTTGGGTTTTAAATCCACACGTTTCAACATGTATTTGAAGAAGATAATCAGAGACTGTGCTAATGATTATGAGATGGTAAAAGACGAAAAAGTTCAATTCAAGTCTGCAATTCCTTACTTAAATCAATTGAAACTAGAATTCTTCGAAAATTGACCAAGAGAAATAAATCTTTGATAGAACATTTACTTCATCCTCATGAACGCACAATTTACTACCAAAGGTACAGCTTTCACTCACAACCTCCCTATGATAACAACAAAAGCAGCTACATGTAGTTCCAAGTCAGTAGACCAAAGATGATATTTCAGTAATATATTATCTCCGCAGTTAGAAGGTTGGAGATATTAAGAACCATCTAACAGATAAGTATATAAAAATTCGCATGATAAGTCTTCATAAGAGGGTACAATTCCAAATTTAAGCAGAAACTCAGAATACTACAAATTGAGATCAAGATTTATATCTCAATGGTAATTTGATAGCAGATTCTCCGGGAAGAGAAAATGAAATTCCAAGTTTCATCAAAATCAAAAGTTCTCAATCAAGAAAAAACACATGATCCAAAATCAACTACATTGAGAAGATTTGATATATATAGCCAGACCATGGAGATCCTACATGCAAATTCGAAAAGAAACAGCGGGCCAGATGACAATTTTACCATCCAACAGACTTAGAATTGACAAATCATAAAACAAAACCCAGATGAGCGATCTGCCCAAATGTATCTCCACAAAATCAGAAACGAAATCGGAAAAATTGAAATCTAAGACAACGAAAATGCGTCAAGGATTAGAATGAACCCAGCAGTCTTACAAAGCATGATGAATCTAGAAGACTAGACCATTTCTACCAAAATCCAAATTCAGATACAAACAAACAAAAAAAGAAGAGAAGAAAAAGAGAATTCCTTACCCGTCTAATCACCTACAAAACTCGATGTCCCTCTCAATCTCTCAAGGGTTCGTCGCGTACGATCGCCTCCTCTGCGATGATGAGAGAGAGAGAGAGAGGGTTGCTTGATGGAGACGAAGGGAGAAAAGAAAGAAGAGAGATTAAAGGAAATGGCCAAAAAGAAAAGCAAAGTTAACAGCTTTGGCGTTTTTGTATCTAAAATCTAAATCCCTTCTTTTGGCCTTTTTGCTTTTATTGAACTCTCTCTCTATTCTCTAATCACTCTCTTTCTGCTTTGTTGTTTCCTAATCATTTTTATTTTATTTTAAATCTTTTACTTACTCATTTTCCAGATATGTAATCCTTATCACCTAATACAGATTTTAGAATTATATTATATACTACCCTGACCAACAACAAAGACAACGAATTACGATATTTTTCCTCTCATTTTCCGGTCAATGGTCATTGTTTTTGTAAGGGATTTATTTAAATTTGACTCAAGTCTTTACCAAGTTGGGATCCTCCTATACAATGTGATATCCATAAAACATAATACAAAGGGAAAAGTTCAATTTTCTTATAACTCAATTTTAGCTATAATTATCCTTTACCAATACTGTTTATTTCTTCAAGTACAGTTTTGGAAATTTTAAATTATTATGTTGATTTTTTTCTTAATTGAAAAATTATTCAATTAAAGTACCTTATTTATTTATTCTAGGGTATTTCTCTTTATATAATATCCGTATTACATTAAACCAAAGCAACTGTAAAGTGTTCCAATGCCAGAAACAAGCATTAACATATAATCCAAAACAAGCCAGACAGACATAAACTGCGGGAGGAAAAGATCTGGTGATGTTTATTCAACAACAAAACAAATAAATCATTGATCTCTATTGGGGGTCAAAAAGTAATTTGGAATATCTCTGTTACAGTAAAAGACCCTTGGCCCAATATTACATGAACAAAAAGACGAGTTGCGCCTTATATCTGATAGCTTATCGGGCTTGATTCATCAGGTAATGTCAAGCCCACGAGTAAGAAACAAATGAGGTTCGGGTTAGGATCCAAACAAGATTTGCCCAAGCTTTTGATGATGATTTTGTGATCATATTTTACCTGGAAAACTATCGTCATGTACCACCTCTATTAATATGGACCGTCTTCTCAGGTAAAACCAACAAAAGGATGAGTGTGCCAATCTACTTACTCCGTGTCTTTGGACAGGACTAGATCCTCTTCATAGATTTATCCAGATAGTTAGTTTGTTAATGGTTTAAGATCTTCTTGGTCCCTTTCCTGTGTGACTGTGTTCATCCGTGAATCCATGGATGTTTGGAAGCTTTGATATCTCCTTTCTACCCAAGCTGATTCCACAGGACCTGAAACATGTTATGACGGATTAGCAGAGAATACAAGATAATAACTTTCAATACAAAGCATGGATTATATACTACTCATCTATGCAAAGACGTTCTTTCCAAGATACAACAGCCCAAACATCATCAATATGACAACGTGCACCAGTCGAGAACATAGCATACATGGAATACAAAACAACTATGAGTTCATCTTTCAAATATTTTAACTGAGTTGACCAGTAAGGCAAAGGTTCTTATAAGAAATTCCTAACAGAAAACACAGCATCTTAAAATGTTTGGACTTCAAAAGAGTGGGAAACTGAGTCACCTCAGAAGCAAATACTGTTATTTGAATTCTGGACTGAGACGAGAAGCTGAGCTCTGCATATCTGATGCTTAAGAGATGATTATGGGAATACTGGAAGACAGAGTGAAAAGAGAAATGCCTTTAGATTACAAAACAGAGCATATATAGTTCAAAAGAAAAATTCTTAAAAGTTACAAAGGGTTTACTTATTTATGGGTTCCCTCATATGCTGCAACGTGGAACTTAAGAGACTGCTGCCATTAAAATCAGTGAGAAATTTTATCAAGGACTCGAGAGTTTAAGCTATTGGCTTGACTAATCATTATAGCAGGAAATCTATTGGTCTTTTGGTAAAGATCTTACATACTCTACCAAAGTTATGCTTACCTATACAAAGCATTAATGCAGTTGTAGAGTGTTTAAAGAGGCCATTCAACTCTATCGAGAGTCCTTAGAAGTATAAATTTACTCATCATGCACAAAGCAGAACCTGCATACATAAACATATGCATGTCACTAATTCATAGGAAAAAGACATGAATTTTAAGTAAATTTTGAAGCTATGTCATCTAAAACCAATGAACTTACAAAGAATTTTGGTCCAAAAATCCAATGCGCCTCATGCATTATCCATAGCTTCCAACCTTCGAAATTTCAGGGTATGACTTGGATGCTCAACATCAGATGCACCAACTAGCTGAGCAAATTAGAACTAGACATCATAAATCAATATGCCTAAGTCCCATCAGATGTTTTCTTTTCTTCTATCCACTGAATTTCCTGCAAAATTGAGGCAATTTAGCTATGAAATACCAGAAACAAATACCAACCTGCATCACAATGATGGAGAGAAATACATCAAAAATATAAACTACCACGTGTAAATGCCTTTTCTTCCACTAGATAATTAGCTCTCATTAAATATACATAGATTCAAGTGAACTTTGGAAAGAAATAAAGCTTGAATAACATTAACGACTACTGCATTTTTCAAACTCAGAAGAAAGAGTCAAAGAGGACAAACCGTATGAGATATGGAATCTAGAAGCAAAAGTGCTTCACCGATCTTGCTGTTTCGGAAAAGTCCCTTGATAAGACTACAGAATGTTTGCATCTCCGGAATGACACCTTTCTTCGTCATTTCTGAGAACAACTGAAAAGCCTTGTCCACTTTATTAGCAAGGCATAGGCTTTCAATCAACGAATTATATGTGTTACTGTAGTCAACCAACGTGGCTGAAAATGTTGCAACCTCTTCAAGAAGCCTAAGCGCCATTTCCAGCCTTTGAGCTTTAATAAGATTATCAATCAAAAGTCTATATACAGAAAGAAAAGGGGCAGTATCATCCTGGCCTATCTCATCGAGAAGCCCTATAGACTCTATGAACTCTTTATTGAATCCTTCAATGACTTTGCGATATCCGGCTGCGTGCGTAGGCCAATGTGTCTGTTTCATTTCTTCTAGAAGATTGTGGGCCACATCCAGTACACCATTTTTGCAACAATGATCTATCAAAACCCTATAAGTAACATAATTTGGAGCAACACCTTTGGAACCCATTCGCTCTAAGAGCTTAAGGCATGTGTCTATTTTACCAATCATTCCAAATCCATCAATCATCGCTGTATATGTCACAACATTAGGTTGACACCCTTTTTCTTCCATCATTTGCATAAGCTTATAGGCTTCATCAGTTTTACCAACCTTGCATAAGCCATCAATCATCTCAGTGTATATAACCACATTGGGCGCACAGGAATTCTCAAGCATCTTAGACAATACTTTTGAGGCTAAATCTTGGCGCTTCACTTTGAAATAACGATCAATTAGAGAACTGTAAGTATATAAGGTCGCGGGGAATCCATGCTCAGACATCTCAGTTTTCACTTCTTGTGCTTCGTTTAGTTTCCCAACCTTACAGAGTCCATCAATGAGAGCATCATATACAATCTGATTCGGTTCGCAACCTTCCATAGACATAGCATCCAACAACTTACGAGCTTCTTCAACCCTATGCGCCTTGCAGAAACCATCCAGTAAAGCTCCATATGTAACTACATTTGGCCTCTCGCTGTCATCATCATACTGCTTGAAGTACATATCTACATCTGGAACATCTTTGCTGCCACACATTCTTTCAAAAATCTGGCAAGCTTTCTCCATTTGTCCAGCTTTGCAATGGCCATCAATTAAGACAGAATATGTAACAATATTAGGGAGACACCCTTCAGACAGCATCGTTTCAAACAGCTCATTTGCATAGCTGACCTTCTTAGCCTTAAGATAAGCATGGATAAGAGCGGTATATGTGACGACGTTAGGTGTACAGCCAACCTCTCTCATTTCATTGAACCACTTACGAGCCTGTTCAATTAGACCAGCTTTACAAAAGCTATCTACCATAATAGTATACGTGTAGACATCAGCAACAAGGCCACCCCTTTTCATTTCTTCAAACAACAGAAACGCCAACTCCATTTTCGAAGCATTACATAAATAACCAAGGACTTTGGAATAGGTACTGGTATCTGGTATAAATCCCTGACCAATCATTTCACGGATAACATTAAATGCCTTTTCATATTTCCCAGCACTACAAAGACACCGTGTGAAGCTGCTGACATTAATCTTATTCAGAACAACCCCTGTAGCAAGCATTTCACTATAAGCTTTCTCAGCTAATTCCAACAGATCACAACTAAGCGAGTCTTTGTCACCACAAATACTCCCAATCAATATATTGTAGACAACATATCCTGGCATGTGACCACATTTAACCATTTTTTTTAGCAATTTGTATGCATATGAATGATCTCCTGATGTGCAATAGGCATGTACAAGAGAATTAAAAATCTTAGGACTTGGATAACAACCTTCCATCATCATCATATTAAGCACCCTTTTACACCTACCCAGCTGTTTTTTGTTCAAACATCCACACAGCAAAGTTGAATATGTTACAACATTTGGAAGGCAGGAAATAGCTCGCATCCTATTCAGGAAATCCATAGCCTCTTCAAAAAGCGAAGCTTCACACAGACCAGATATCAGTTTTGTATAAAAGACAGTATCAGGGACAAAATTTTCAGTTTCCATCAATGATAGAGCTTCCCTCCACTTTCCTACTTTACAGAGAGAATAAGCAAAGCATCTAAGTGTAAACCCATCCATCCTAAGATTTGCAAGGGACATTTCCCGATGAACCAAAGAAGCAGAGTCCAAACGATCAGCCTTGAGAAATGCCTGAATCAAACAATTATAAGTAGATCTTGAAGGTCTAAACCTAAAATCCTTCAGCCTCCCTAACTCCTCAAGTGCAATGCTAAATGACCCGTTCCTGCAATGTTTTCTTACCAACACATTTAGAAATTCCCCAAACACTTCCTTATCATCATCTCTTATCCGTTGGATGAGTTCTTCCGGAACTTTTTCGTCATCATCACGTACAATAAGGTCTACCAAAGCGTTATACACCGGTGGAGTGTGCTTATAACCTATCTGCCTACCTGCCCAAACGAAGAAGCTGATAACCGCAGACGGTCTTTCGATCAAACGCAACACCTCAACCACCAAGCTCTCACTCAATTTCTCTCTAAATTGCCTAAGAAACTTCTGGGATTTGCTCCCAAACACACCGTCGCCACCAGAAACAGCATCTGCAATGGCTCTAGCATCAGTAGAGGATTGAGTAATGGGCACTCCTTGGTGGACATCAACATTTCGAGAGTCCACAAGAGAATCGTGCAAAAAGGAATACTCTTTAGTCAAATCCACAACTTCCCGCGACTCACTGGGGGAGAAAGGATCGTCGAAACCATACATTTCATCGGACGTAGGAGTGGACATAAACCTAGTCGTGAGATAACGGCTACAGGTAAAAACTCTGTGGAGAAGAGAGAAATTGGTGGAGAAATGAATCAAAGGATGATGTGAACGAGAAAGAAGACATCTGACAACTGTTTTGTTCATAGCTATCGTAAAACCGATAGAGAGAATTTAGGGTTTAGAACAAGGTTTCAGGGTTTATATGAAGAAGAAGAAGAAGAAGAAGAAGAGGGGAAGATGATGTTCCCACCCATTCACTCGGCTTTACACATAAAAATACAATTTAACATTTATTAGCAAATCCTAATCACATATACATATGAATAGTCTATTTTGCTGCATATATAGATAATTCAATTCCAATCCAAAACATTCATGGAAAAATTATTATTTCACTAAACTATCTGACATGAAACATTTTAAAGAGATTACCCAAAATTAAAACCGAATTAGTTGGTGCAGAAAGCTTTTAATAATCCTCTGGTGACCCAATCGAGCAAATCTTTAGATAATTACTAGAGTAATCAAGGCAAAGGTTTCAGTCGAGCATATCCAAAATTTTGGGGGTAGGTACATTGGGATTTTCCGAGAAATGTGTAATTGCGATAAATAATTCAGAAGTTAAGAAAATATCAACAAAGAAGAAAGAAGAAAAGCAATCCGGCACGTAAGCAAACAGTCCTCTTTCGACGCTTAAGCATATCAGCTCTTCTCTGTCAAGAAAACATGAAAACAAAACTTTAGCATTACAGTTTGAAAGACTTGGAATCTGGTCTGGAGCAAAAAAAAAAAAATTCAATTAATCTTTGCTTCTGCTCATCTTCTTTTTCTGTTTATCTTCCTCACGATATCTATCACGTCTCTCCTCTCTCCTCCGTTTCTTAAATATTTCCTCATTCTTAGCTTTCTCTGCTTCATACTCTTTCCTCTTCTTCTGCTCCGTTGCTTTTTTCTTCTTCATCTGCATTTTTTTTTCATCAAGTCAGACAAAGATCTATCAAAGATTTTATGCATGATAGCAAATATGCTATTAGTTTTTACACATTACCTTGTGCTGTTGCAGCAGCTGGAAATGCTGGATGACCGTATGAACTTTTCGTTCTTCCGGTTCCATTATAACCGCTCTTTTATCATCTAGTGACAGTCTTTTCCGCCTTGGTATATCTTTGGGTTTCGATGCAAACGGTAAATCTCTTTGTAGACTCTTTGAAATCTTTAATGGATAAAACTTCTTTGGCTTTCTTTCGATTGTCTGCAAAATGTTACACAAACAAGATAAATTAGTGAGAGATCGGCGCTCCTTGGTTCCCCACCTACACAATGATACCGCATTTTATGGGCTTTACCTTGTAGAGTGAATCCTTATTCACCGGAATAGGAATATTCAGCTCTCTACGGAGTTCGCCAAAAGTTTTCATCCCTTTCCAGGTCTTATCGCGGGGTTGCAAGGATGTCGTTAGAGGATTGTAAAATTGTGGAACTTCCACTGTAGTCCAAGCCCTTAAGAAAACCATGTCGCCCATATGGATTTGATCTTCAAAGGTACACCTCGCAATCCCTTCTTCAGCCTTGTTATCAAGCATGTTTTTTCCAGCCTGACAAAAGGAGCTTGTTAGAAAACCAGAGAGCCAACAAATGTGGATAAACTAGAAATTACGAGGAGATCAAAAGCATACCTTTTTAACTTGTCCTCTAATGCCACTAACTGTCCGGACAGATGAACCTTCAAATCGAGCTATTTCAAGGTCAGAAGTGAACATGTCTTTGATAAATGCAGTCTTTTTCTTGATCTTGCAGGGAGTCCCAACCAGCTTGATTTTCTTTACAATACGGGCCTGGTGATTAAACTCAAGAACTACAGAAGTCGCTGTTATCCTAAATCCTGCCTGAAGCACACACCAGGAGAGCTACTCAGCAGGAGAAGAATACAACAGATCTAACCAGAGCAACAACCAATAAATCCCCTTTTCATGATATGTGGGCCATTAGGGGTTTCTAGTTAAAAGACATAGGAGGAAGAAAGCATCTTATATTTTTTCTCTCATGCAAGTTTCAAGTTTTCGAAACACACTAAGTATGCATACGAGTATTCACTATTGGTCAGTCCTAAACTCACACTACCCATTTCATGAAGATGCACTTCGATTTACCAAAGATAGATTCTCTATCACAAAAGTTCATTTCATGAAGATGCACTTCGATTTACCAAAGATAGATTCTCTATCACAAAAGTTCAAACACTCCAAGGTAAATTGGGATCAAAATCTCAAGCAGCATAGTGCATTCACATACCTGATTGTTTGACAGGTTTTGGAAAGCGACAAAGCCGGTGTTGGGTGGGACAAGAGGACCCCAGAACGTAGCAAGACAGTGCATGTGTTCTGGAGTATACTTGAGCATTCGATGTCTGCCATTACGATCTTCAATGGCATATATGGGAATAGTCTGATAGCGTCTCCATCCGATAGATACAATAATAGGATCCCTTGTCTTTAGTACTTTCTTATGCCACCTATGTCTCTTCAACCGGGCCTAAGTACAAGGATACATATGATACAATAAGCATCTTTCAAATATAAAATGATGTTTCAACTACCTTTATATAAGAAAAAGATATTTCATCTTTTGAGATGAAATGAGCTGTGCTCATTTGGACTTTCTTTTGGGTCAGAAGAAAAGAAAATCGTTGTAGCCTTACCTGCATATATCCAACATTGTCCTCGCCAAAACCAATACCTCCAACCAGAATTGGATGACAAGGATCAAAGAATTCAACCATCTCATAAGGAACATTGTGAATCTCCAGCCTCAAGTATGTTCCAGTCCGGAATCCTTCTAACTCAATTCGAGTATCCTCGTCAAGATCATTGAGTTCTAACAAATTCATCTGTTTTCTAATTTCAAGCTCTTCCTTCAACTGCAAAGCAAATAGAGTGAGTTTAAAACAGTGGATAGATACCTTAGCTGCCTGTAGCAAAATTTACTTACTTTATCAATGTATCCTGGTTCCTTGGCTTCACTACGAGGATTGTTCCCACCACCTTTATCATTGTCATCCTCCTCTAACTCGGATTTATTGCTTGTACAACGAAGTTAAGGTTGAACCAAAAGTAACTTGTGAAAGTGCAAACTGAAACAGTCGCATAAAACCAAATATGACATATAAGACATGCAGAGGAAGAATATCTAAAAAGCAACCATCAAATTCACTGACCAAGAGTGATATATGAACTTAGTGAGCCATTTGATTAACTAAGCTAGAATTTTTCACCATTTTCAAGTGAGTTGTTTCATAGAATAATAAACACAGACAGCGTAGATAACTTGTTGGCCTAACACACAGATGAAAGACAGCAAATGATATCGTGTTTAGATAAGTTAAATGATGCCATGCCATTCGGGTAAAAAAGGATATTCTGCATCAAACTTTGCTCGGCGAGCCAGCTTTTTTAGCCTACGCTCAACAACTTCAGCATCTTCATCTTCATTTTCATTTGCACCCGATTTCATGTTCTCATGGCTTTTATGCTTCTCTCCCGTCTCTAGATCTTCAAAATCACCATAAAGTTCATCATCTTCTCCCTCACCGCCAGTACCTGAATTTTTGTCTCTCAGAGCAGCTTTTGACCAATCACCAGTGGTAAATCGATCACGAATGCTCTCACAGACTTCTTTCTCTTTCCAATTCTTTAGGTAACCATAATTCACAAATTTAGAACAATCCTCTGAGTTGACATATCCCACATCCCATCCACCACCTAAATTCTGGATTTATATCAAAAAAATAAAGATTTGAGACATACCCAAGAACAAGAAAGAATCACCAAATTTTGTACGGACTCGAGATGACAAACCTTGCTTTGTTCTCCTTTTGGCTTAAAGAAGTCTTCATCATCATTTTCTTCATCATCACTAATGTCATGGTTCTCATATACCAAGGGAGTAGCTGATGATCCCGATGCCCCATACACAATTTGCATCAAGTTGGGGTTCTTCTTTCTGGCATTCTCCTTCAAGGGTGCTTTCCATTGTGATATGTTACCAAAGTCCTTATCTGACAGACCATGTATGGTAAATGTTTAGGAACGAACGAAATCTCAAAAGGCAAAGGACAATGTACTTTCTCAAGAAAATCTAAAACCTTCTCATAGATGCCCCATAACTCCCAGGACATCATCTATACGAAAGTAAATTCAAACGTAGAACTAACATACCATCTATCTGATAATCCCCTGGCGAATCGGAAGCAGAGTCATCTCCACCATCTTCAACTTCATTTTCGTCCAATTCAACATCATCTGCTTCCTTAAAATCATATTTATCTGGGTCATATGAGTCCAATTCAACATCGTCTGCTTCCTCAAAATCATCTTCATTTGAGTCCTGCGTCACACACAGCCAGGCATGGAGACAACCATTTAATTTGGAAGATATAATCAGTCGATAGATACCGCTTCCCAAAATCTTTTTAACTACAGGGATCCCACTAGAATTGCGATTGACTTAACCTACTTCCACTGTTTAACCATTTCTTTCCAAATTGTCTGACAATAGTGGTGAATGAAGCAAGAATAACACAAACTAATGAAAAAAAGCAAATTCACATTCACTAACTCTTGAACTCAAGTCACCAGTATTATCCAACTAAAGATGTGACTGCAATAGTAAATAGAAGCATTACGAAAATCGGATCAAGCAAGGAGATTACCGCTGCATCACTTCCACCAATGTCATCCTTGAAGATAGCTTTCCTCCTCAACCTTCCACCATGAATCTCAGTTTCCTGTTTCATTTCACCGTCATTACCCTCTACATCCCTCTCATCATCCTCATCATCATCGCCAGATTGAGACTCCTCACTGTCAGAAACTTCCAGCAAAGATTGATACGCATCTTCAGCCTTAAGTTTTCTTTCTGAACTGGGACTAGTCTTTTTGGCAAAAAAGTTAATGAATGTCTTATCCAGTTTCTCATCAACAGAATACTTTGTGTTCTGCAACGACTTTACCAGATCTTCCCCAACATCTCTGCCCTTTCCTGCCAAGAGAAAAATGTCACAATCAGAGATGCTAGAGCTAGAAAAAGTGAGCAAAAACTATTGGTTTTCTATCATGGAGAATGATGTAAACAAAATTCTAAATATGTAGAAATTATTTACACATGAAATGAGCAAGACACTCAAAAGAGACTACAGCAGATACATATAGAACAAGTATATGACAATAAAACTTGGAAAACCCCATAAATAACCTTTATTAGTAGGTTCTCCCTTTCCATCCTCGGTTTTAGAGTACTGAACTTGGTGATCATTTATGTTGATATAAACAGCATCTTTGTCATACAAAAGATCTCCAATCCCGGACATAGGAGCATAGAAAAGCTTATCCTTGTCCCTCAGCCCCTTTTTCTTGGCAGCTGAAGGTAAAGGACAAGGATCAGTTAAAGCAGTCACCCCAGCTAAACTGTAGTCGCCAACTCCAGCAATATGGACCTGATAATCATAAGAAATGATATCAGATGCATGAAAGAAAGGTAAACTGTAACAGCTATGATACCATTTTGCACACAAAATCATTCAATTAGATAAAGAAGCAAAGACAAATTCAGTACAACGCATAAGGTATGCAAATTTATGCTTCTCCTCTTACAACTTCATTCGATATGGGAACTACGTGTAAATAGAACGGGTTACTTTCAGTTACTATGATGCAATAAATAGTTCTAAAAATATGTGAGTCGCTAAGAATCTATGGACCAATACCAGCAAGGAAGACCGTATATATAACATCAAATCAGCTCATCTCTAGGCTCAATTTAAAAATTGGTCTTTTCCCAAACAAATGGGTCAAGGATTCAGGCCATAGAAAATTCAGAAAGGCTAAGATGAAATCTAAGGAGAATGAAGACGAAACATCTGACGACATACCTTCATCCCTTTTTTCAAGTTACAACCACGTAGGTAACCATACAATGTGATATTTCTATCGCATTTCTTATCCATCTGAACTTTCTCCGGAGGGGTAACATCTTCAAGGCGATCAGCCAACACATAAGGATGTGATGTTCGCCATGTCAATGGCTGAGGCTTGATAACAGATACAAAGCGGGCGAGGTTGTGAACTTCACGCGGCGAATACCTACCAATAAGAGATAAATCAAAGGTGAACCTCAAACGTTCCTTGCACACGTCATCCATGTTGGTGAAGTACCAATTCAGATACTTACTTCCCATGAATGAGACCAGATAAATAGAACAATTTAGCTCCATTATATATTTCGGTCCAAAACCGATGCTTGAGCTGTTGTTTTGCTTTCCTCAGCTTCTTTACATCCTTGAACTTATCAAGGTGAGTGAGGACACCCATAACTCTAGGAAATCCATGCACTTGCATAATATTGAGGAATTCAAAGGTTTCCTGAGGGTCAAACAGATTAAAAGACAGTTCACGTATCACACCTTGGTTGTTTATCAGTAAAAAAAAAATGTAGATCACAAAAATAGGTGCAACAGTGATCTTGTATGTATAAAAAAAAGATTCTTCACAAAACCAAACGACATGATGGAAAAGAAAACTATACACCACAATTTCCAGGGAGAAACCAAATGACATGATGGAAAAGAAAACTAAACACCACATTTTCCAGGAATGGCAAGCTAGATAAAGTACTCATTATGGAAAAAGGAGAAAGCTACAGAAAAATGGTCTCTCACCATCTCAAAACCATAACTCCCGTCTACAAGAAGTAGGGCTAGATCAGCAAACTTTGCACAATCCACCATCGCGTTGATATCATTTGGGCACTCCACAAATTGATACCGTTTATGTTTACCTAAAACCATGACCAGCCAAACATGAGAACAAGAATAAAAATACAACCCTAAAATTCACGATGGATACATAAAAAAAAAGAAGAAAGCAATAAACAATGTAGCACAAAGAACCTTGTACAATGGTAATAGGCCCTCGAACCTCCGGTACATTCTGGCCCGTCAATTCCTTCACAAGAGACTTAATCACGAGAGACTTTCCAACCTAGAGGAACAAAAACACAGTGGAAAGAAACAATCAAAACTTCAGAGAAAATAACCAAATCAGAGAGTGAAAACGCCACATCAGTCTAAAACACAACAGTACTCCTGGGGGGCCTTGAACAACGATGACGAAAGGAGGAGGTTGGCCATAAGTACGATCAATAGTCGGAAGATGAAGTCGCTTTTGCTCCTTCTCCGTAGCGCGAGATTCCGCTCGCTTCGCCTTGCGAGCCGACTTAAAAGCAAACGCCTGCAGAACCCAGTAAAATCGATTGTTCCCATAAACACCAATCAGCGAAGAAGACAAAGAAACTCTCAAAGGACATTGACAAAGAGAGGAGAAGTAGTAACTCACCTTAGGGTTATTCTGCTTGTTAACGGAGATTCCACGCTTCTTCTTGTCGATTTCAGATTTCTTCCTCATGGTAGGACCTGCTTTGGGAGTCCTGTGTGACCTGTGAGACGGCATCAATTCGTCGGCGGCCATGGCGTGAAAAGTGAGCTCAGAAACGATGAAGAAGGTTTTGGTGGCCGTCGCAAGTATAATCAAAGGTACGAAGAGATGAAAAACCCTTACTATATAAACCTCCAATTTTAATTATAAGGCGGTTTAACAAAACCAAACCACACCCGGTTCGGTTTAATTTGACATTTTTAATTTCACACCGGTTTAATTTACCACAGAAGGGCTCCTCCTCAAATGGTGAAGAACAAAAAGTATCTCATTTTGAAGAATTAAGATTGAAGACGAAGAGAGGAGAAGCTGAGGGAGAAGAGAACGACGAAGCAAATCAAAAATCAACTCTCCTTCTTCTTCTCTCTCTTTCTGGGTTCTTCCGAATGCATCACCACGCTTTTGCCCTCAAATTCCACTCCTTTTCTCCTCACTATGCGTTATCCCTCTCCAATTTCTCCACCCAAAGCCCTAATCCTCTCCTCCCTAATTTCCCGCCATTCGCTCGAGTCCCGCCTGTGAGCAGCTCTGTATGCCTCCGCTGCCGGAGCAGTGCCGCTGATGTATCTCCGGTTAGATACGCTGATGGCTCCTCCTCCATCGGCTCTCTCGGGGAAAATGGAGGTATCGTGGTGGCGGACAAACCTATCGATGTCGCAACCCTGGGTAATCTCTGCGTCGACATTGTTCTCAGTGTTCACGAATTGCCTCCACCTTCCCGCGGGGAACGCAAGGCCCTCATGGACGAACTCTCTCTTTCTCCCCCAGATAAGGTTTGGGTTCTAAGTCTTGTTTCCCTCTTTTTTTGTTTCACATCTGTAAGATGTTAACTGCTTCTTAGTGTTTCAATGGTGATAATATTGAACATTTCATGTATAATTTTTTCTGCGTAGTTACAAAAACTTTGGAAGCTCAGTGCTTTTGATGATAAATTGTAACTTTTTTCTTTTCTTGTTTCAGTTGAATGAGGGTTAAAGTATTGCTGATTTATTGTTTTTCTTCTTTTTGAACCTGATGTTATCAGTGAAGTGTTTGCTCCCTGTTTTGATTATAGAAATACTGGGAAGCAGGTGGCAACTGTAACATGGCAATAGCAGCTGCTAGATTGGGGCTTCACTGTGTTGCGATTGGTCACGTGGGGGATGAAATCTACGGTGAGTTTCTTCTAGATGTGCTTCATGAAGAAGGAATAGGTACGGTTGCATTGGATGGAGGAACAAATGCCAAAGATAGCAGCTCATATTGTGAAACTCTTATCTGCTGGGTTCTTGTGGATCCTTTGCAGAGACATGGGTTTTGCAGGTAATGCTTTTTGCCATGCTGAGTTTCTATGGAAATTAAGTATAATTGAAAATGCCTAACACGGTCTTGAAGAGATATTATGGTGGTATAGGTGGTTATGTGGGATAACGGTTGCTAATGGTATATAGTGAATGCATCATCTCATTGATGTACTGCGATGGGGATGGTGATGGGTTTCTAGAAATAGAAGGTTTCATTTATTAGAGCTTTTTGGGAAACGAAGAAATGCAGACTTAGCAGTTTTTTCTGTCGGAAAGCCATATATTTCTTGTTAATAGTTTTCTTAAGGCTATATTTTTAGGAAGATATGGCTTTCTTGTTTAGCCATCTTGTTACTCTTAGTGAGACAAACACTAGTGGGTGATATACTTGCTTCCAATGCTGTTTCGTAGTTCTTTGAATTCTTTGACTCGAGGAACTTATGTCCCTTTTTGTTTATAATTCTTATGTCGTGTGGGTAATATTCTTGTATTTACTTTCAATACTGCTATTTGTTTTAAGTTCCTTGAATTCTATTACTAGAGGAACTTATTCTCTCGAGTTGTTTCTCTTTTTAGTCGAGCCGATTTCAAGGAGGAACCTGCTTTCAGTTGGATCACTGACCTATCTGATGAAGTAAAGATGGCAATCAGACAGTCCAAAGTTATTTTCTGCAATGGTTATGACTTTGACGATTTCAGCCCTAGTTTTATAATGTCAACGATAGATTATGCTTCCAAAGTTGGGACAGCTATCTTCTTCGATCCTGGACCACGGGGGAAGAGTCTTTCCAAGGGAACTCCTGATGAGCGTAGAGCACTTGCTCACTTCTTAAGAATGAGCGATGTTCTTCTTCTGACTTCTGAGGAGGTACATTGCACTTCTCTTGATAATGTTGAAAATTTCTCTACTTGATCAAATTATTGCTGACCTGTTTAATAAATTGCTTAGGCGGAGGCTCTAACTGGCATCAGGAACCCTGTAAAAGCAGGACAAGAAATTCTGAGGAATGGAAAGGGAACGAAATGGGTGATTGTAAAGATGGGCGCAAAGGGTTCAATTCTAGTGACGAAAGCCAGTGTCTCAGTGGCACCTGCGTTTAAGGTACCTGCTTACAGATCATTGTATCATTCATTTTAGCATTCACATCAAGGTGCTGAAAATTGAATTTTTATGTATGTATCATAGAGTAAGTTTGTGTAATGATCTTATTTTTCTTTCCCAAAACATCATCATCAGGTGGAGGTGGTTGACACTGTTGGATGTGGAGACAGTTTTGTGGCTGCAATAGCCTTAGGTTATATACGCAACATGCCGCTTGTTAATACCTTAACAATTGCAAACGCGGTTGGAGCAGCAACTGCAATGGGGTGTGGAGCAGGTAGAAATGTTGCAAAAAGGCATCAAGTGGTGGAACTCATGAAGGCCTCGAAACTCAATGATGAAGAGAAGTTTTTCGATCAACTCCTCGCTGAAAATTCGGAATCTCCTAGAATCAATCTTCTTTCGAAAGGGATGATAAAAGATGGGAGCAGCAAGCAGCAGATAGAAACAATCTCTATGGAAAAAGTGGTTTCTGAATTGCTTCCAGAGCTCGAACTTGGGAGGTGTTGTGTAAAGGCTTCATCTTGATGCATTTGAAACAAAACTCGTGTGACACATATATTACTTTGGCGGCGTGATTTGGAGATCTTTGATCTCTGTCACAGGATTTGAATAGAGACATGTACTCCAGAAGAAAAATTCGGCTTATGACGGAGATTTTGATTTTGTGTCAGCTGACTCTTATTATGGAGTGCAGTGGCTGAAGCAATTTCAGGTAAATGATTGGTTGGCAATTTTTTTTCTTTGGGAACATTCTCAAGGGAGATATAAAAGTGATATTACGGCATTAGTGATAATAGTTCACATAAAGAGAAGGTTGGTACATTTTTGTTTGTCTTCTTATTGTTTAACGTCGTTGAATGCGATTTTTGGTTGGTATTTGTTGGAGTTCTGTTCGAGAATTACATATGTTCAGGAAAGCAGGTAAACAGAAAAATATGCTTAATCCCCCTCAAAAACAAACTGGCCAAGCATAGTAAATTGTCGAATGTGACGGTATTTTTTTGGGCATACGGGATTCAAATATAAACTTGTGTATCGTAAGTCGTAATTGGGTGATTAAGCAGCAGGGTTCTAATTTGGAAGAAGAATATATTTACAGTTCAAATTTTGGTTTGAGTTCTGGCGGCATAGATGAAACTAAAACATCTGATCTTCATGATAAGCTGGAAATCTGGATTCTTATACCCAAAAAAAAAAAAAAAAACAGAGAGTGGATCTAGTTAGTCTGTTTTTTTTTAGTCTGTTTAATGTTTGAGATTTAATGTATAAACGGTATTTAATAAAGAGAACGCTTTATAGAAAAACATCATAAATCTAAAAGAAATCAACTTGTAATGGTTTTCTATATATTTTGAATCACTAAATATTTTCACAAAAAGTACGCAAGTTTTATCCCCTAGATAGATTTCTGGAAAACGTTGAACGTATAAAAAAAATTAATGTCATAGTAGACCGTAGACGAGTCATTAAGACAAAGAGAGTATCTGAAAATCTGATATCTGAATCAGTAAATTACATACCAACGATGGTGGCCCATTATATAATTAGGGGATTGGGCCAATATGTGTCCTCGAATAAAGAGTACATCTTTGGCGTTTATACCAATGAATGAATGCTATTTATTTGCAACTAAGGCGACTGAAGTAAAATGACCAAAATACCCTTTGAAACACCTAATAGAGAGAGAGAGAGAGAGTTACCTTTTTAACCTGAAAGGATTTAATAATATCAAACTCGTCGCCTTCTTCTTCTTCTCTTCTTGTCCAGAGTTTTTCCCCCTTAAACAGTTAAACCCTACGCTCAATTCTTACCCGCCATATTCTTTCTCTTTGAATCCATTCTCTACTCTTTTCTTCAATTGAGTTTCCATGAATTCGGATTATGCTCAAAAATATTCTATTGTGAGTTTCAAAATCCTCCCTTTTTTTTTGTTTTTCCTTCTGTTGTCTACTTCTTATATTCGAAAGCATTGGATTTTGGGCTTTTTTTTATAAATATTCTACTGTATGCGCTTGCATGATCAATTCTGTGAATTTTCGAATTGGGTTGTTCGAATATCCTCAGCAGCGCCGTCTGTAACAATGGAGCTTAAACGCCAATTGTGTTCTAGGTTTCTATGTTCCTCACTCAGGCGATTGACATAAAAATATCTTTTTTATTTCCTAGGATCATATGACTCCATTGTGTTTTTTTCAAAATTTACCATATGCTTCTTAGTGCTCTTTAGCTATCTGGGAATTTTCTGCTAATGTTGTTGGTCTCTATTCATATATTGACAGGTAATTTTATAAAGGAGAATCTTCTGTTACTGCTTTTGTTATTGAAATGGATAACGACGATCTGGTGAAGTCTGAGAGCCGTGATATCTCGTTTAGACAGGATCATTTTACGGGAATTCGACACAACTACGAACTGTTCTCTGGCCATGACTACAACTCCGCATTTGAACAGCTTCTCGATATCAACCTGCAGATTGGTGTTTCTTGTGAGGAAAATCAGGTCTGGAACCATCTCCAGGAACACAAAGTGATGAATCTTCAAGACTCGAGCATTCTTAACGATGATGAAACGAGACAAGGGGCGGCTTTAGATGGAAACCTAAATGATGGTTATCTCTCTTTTCCTGATAATGATGGCTCTCGAACTTCTGAGATTGATAAATCAACCGTAATTGGAGCCATCCATAAGCAAGAATTTCAAGATAACTTAGAGCTGGGGATGGAGTTTTCTCCGAAACCAGAAAAGGCTCCTCCTGGCCCTCAACGCTTGTCTATGCCCGGTGCAGGTGGTACTGAGCATGAAATGGTCGTTGGTATGGAATTTTCAGATGCCAATGCTTGTAGGAGAGCAATAAAAAATGCAGCAATTGCTCTACGTTTTGAGATGCAAACGATTAAATCTGACAAGACCCGCTTCACCGCAAAGTGCATGGGCGAGGGTTGCCCATGGAGAATTCACTGTGCCAAACTTCCTGATGCGCCAAATTTTACAGTAAGGACCATTCATGGGAGTCACACTTGTGGTGGGGTTTCACATCTTGGTCATCAGCAAGCTTCAGTCCAGTGGGTTGCTGATGTTGTGGCTGAAAAGCTGAAAGAAAATCCGCATTTCAAACCGAAGGAGATACTAGAAGAAATTTATCGAGTGCATGGAATTTCACTGTCTTACAAGCAGGCGTGGAGGGGGAAAGAGCGTATAATGGCTACTCTTCGTGGGTCATTTGAAGAAGAATATCGCCTTCTTCCCCAATACTGTGATGAAATCAGAAGAACAAATCCCGGCAGCATCGCTGCGGTTCATGCAAATCCAATCGATGGGACCTTTCAACACTTGTTTATTTCTTTCCAAGCATCAATCTCTGGTTTTCTAAATGCTTGCCGGCCACTTATTGCACTGGACAAGACTTGTTTAGAGAGCAAATATCCAGGGACATTGCTGCTTGCCACTGGATTTGATGGAGATGGAGCTGTATTTCCTCTGGCATTCGCTATTGTTAATGAAGAATGCGACAGTAACTGGCATCGGTTTCTCTCGGAGCTTCGTAAGATTCTTGAAGTTAACTCTGAGAATATGCCAAAGCTTACCATATTGTCCAGCATGGAGAGATTTATTGTTGATGGGGTAGAGGCTAATTTCCCAACAGCATGTCATGGCATGTGTGTCCATTATCTCGCAGAACGGTTCCAAAGGGAATTTCAAAGCTCTATTCTTGTGAACCTTCTTTGGGAGGCTGCACATTCTCTCACTGTCCTCGGGTGCAAATCAAAAATGAATAAGATCGAACAGATATCCCCGGAGGCTTCCTTATGGATCCAAAACTTCTCTCCTGCTCTATGGGCATCATCATACTCTGAAGGAACAAGGTTTGGACATTTAACTGCAAATGTTATTACCGAGTCACTCAGCAATTGGATTCAAGATACCTCGGGTCTTCCTATAATCCAAATGATGGAGTGTATCCACCGCCATTTGATGAATATGTTCAAAGAACGCCGTGAAACGAGCTCAAATTGGTCTGATGTACTTGTTCCTTCAGCTGAAAGACAAATGGTTGCTGCTGTAGAGCAATCTCGTGTGCACCGAGTGTACAGAGCAAATGAAGCAGAATTTGAAGTCATGACTCATGAAGGAAATGTCGTTGTAAATATCGAAAACCGTTCTTGTTTGTGCCGCCGGTGGGAGATTTACGGTTTTCCTTGTAGCCATGCTGTTGGAGCTCTCTTGTCTTGCAAAGAGGACGTTTACAATCACACCGAGAGTTGTTTCACGGTGGAGAATTACAGAAGAACTTATGCAGAAACTGTAGAGCCAGTTTCAAACAAAGTCCAGTGGAAAGGAAATGATTCAGAGAGAGATAGTGAAGATGTAATAAGAACACCAAAGGCTATGAGAGGTGCTCCGAGGAAGAGGAGAATTAGGGCAGAGGATCGTGACCGTGTGAGGCGTGCGGTTCATTGTGGTCGGTGTAATCAGCTAGGCCATTTCAGAACAACTTGCACTACTCCTATGTAATGTAACAGTAGTACTATTATTTGTGGGTTTTTTAGGTTTTAGGTAATTTTTTGGTAGAGGATTTTCTCTCGATAATTAGAGATTAGAATATATGGCTTTAGGTAGATGTAGCATGCTACTTCCTTTTACATCTTTTTCAACATTAACATGATCAATTTTTAATTTGACCAATTTCTCAATGAACTATGAAAAAATTTCTTAGGTCGAATCTGATAGCCTTTTACTATCCGTACCTGAGTCCTCAGACACCTAAAATTGGGGACTTGAGTTTGTAGATAATATTAACATCACGCCCCTATTATTGAGCAAATCAAACTCAAATAATGAGATTCTAATTGCATCATATACAACACTGCACAAGGACATCTTTAAGTAAACTTGTGCGTGAAGTAATGAAAGTGAATTTGCATAAAGTTTTAATGAATATTTTTGAGGGGCTCTGCCTCTAATTAGTTTCCCAAGACCACCTCAGCTATTTTTAGTACCGTACGACTGAATTGAATGGTGGTAACGAAGTCAGATTCATTAATCTTCGCCACAGAATACGGGAAACGAAAACACAATGAGACTCAAGAAACAACAACAACAACAATGGCGACGACGAACAGTCTGAGTTTCATTAAAACACACACCAATTGATCTTTACGAATCCCACTAATCAATCCATCGTCATGCAGAGAGGTCCAATATTGCATTTTTTTTTTCTTTTAAAGTTCTTATTCCTGATCTTGTGAAACTGAATGTGTTGTTTTGACAGAATATTACGGCAACAAAACGTCGACTTACTCGCAGATATTGGTGGTGTCATCGATAGGTTTGATGATAGCAGCCGCAGTGCATTACCGTCTGCGGAGGCTACGTGACTCTAAAATCATCCCTCGTCTCAGATTATCTCACAAACACAAAGGCCATGAGAAACTCGAGAGATTCTCTCATTACGTCGGTATATACATCTATACACATTCTCGATGAGCAAAACATGCCTTGGATCATAAGTTAACGCTTTTTCTTTTCCAATTGGTCAAAAAACGTAGCAAGGCAAATGGGATTCAAGGACAAAAGAGAGTGTCCAAATCTCTGCAAGTTAGCAGCAGAATACATCAGGAAATCTGAATGTTGTGAAGAAGATATTTACAGCTTTTTCTCTGAAGAGCCTGATGCTGATACCCTCTTCATTAAGCTTGTTGAGGAGTTTGAAAGATGCATTCTCAGCTACTTTGCATATCACTGGAGCCACGCTGATCTCATGATTAGTCAGGTTTGTGTGAAAAATCCTTTCTCCTGTTATAACACATTGTAGACCAAAACATTCAATGTCATATATGAATCTCAGATACTGAGCGCGGACGCTGAGCCAAAGAGGAAGCTGAAGCAAATTGTGATGGCAGCTACAAGGTAAGGAACAAAAGAAACAGAAACAGGATTTTTGTATTCGAAAGCCGTGTGTTCTGTTGTAGTGATTGATGAATGATTGATTTTGTGTGTATACGTATCTAGGGAGCAGAGGATTAAGAGGGTGACTAAGAACTTAAAAGTGGCAAGAGTGTTCAACACTTTGGTAGAGGAAATGAAAGCAATGGGACTTGCGTCTATGGATGACTCACAGTGTACAGAAGTTATGGCACCAGTGGCTCACAAAGACCGAAGTCCGGTTCTGCTCCTCATGGGTGGTGGGATGGGTGCAGGAAAGAGCACTGTACTCAAGGACATACTCAAAGAGTAAAGAAAGATCTCATTATATAATCATCACTTTCTAGTACACACAGAAAGAAACATATGTATATTCAGCTGAAGCTAACCAGATGGTTTTTCATTATGGATTCAGAGCATTCTGGGCAGGAGCAGACTCAGTGGTGATTGAAGCTGATGCTTTCAAAGAATCTGATGTCATTTACAGAGCCTTAAGCTCTCGTGGCCATGTCGATATGATCCAGACAGCTGAATTGGTAAGACATGATGATCAAACTCTTGAAAAACACAGAAGAAACTGTCAAGTAGATCAACATAATGATTTTGAAACATGTGTGAGAATAGGTTCACCAGTCGTCCACGGATGCAGCTTCATCGCTGCTAGTGACGGCTCTGAATGAAGGGAGGGATGTGATAATGGATGGGACACTCTCTTGGGTACCTTTTGTGGTGCAGACAATAACAATGGCGAGGAACGTACATCGTCACCATTACAGAATGGGAGCTGGATACAAGGTTGGTGACGATGGGGTTGTCACAGAGAACTATTGGGAACGAATTGGTGAAAGGCAACAACTTCAAGAGGATGGGCGTAGGAGAAAACCATATAGAATAGAACTAGTTGGAGTTGTGTGTGATGCATATTTAGCAGTTATAAGAGGCATTAGGTGAGTACAAGCACCATCTATCTACTATCTATCAATCTATCTTTCAAGTTTGTCTCTTAACTTAAAGAGTGTATTTGGCTGAGATTGTAGAAGAGCTATCATGTGCAGAAGAGCAGTTAGAGTGAGATCGCAGCTGAGATCTCACAAAAGGTTTGCGGATGCATTTCCTACGTATTGCAGCCTTGTTGACAATGCTAGGCTCTACTGCACCAACGCGCTGGAAGGCTCTCCAAAGGTTAGTAAACTCATTAAATAACCACATTAATTGATTTAACCAGAAAAGTCTCTAACTCTCGACCAATGCCTTAGGCAAGATCCTAGCTAGACCAATCTAGAATTCCCCAACTCATTCACATAGCTCTCCAATAACCTGCACCACTCCTAGGCTAGTTACATTTCTCCTGCACTAGAGTTAACAAGAACATCTTATCAGTTAGACCATTCTCACATCTACAACAATCCTATATCAATGATGCAAGCATAGATAATGTAGATAAGAAAATACTAATAGGTGACTGTGACACAGCTGATAGGTTGGAAAGAAAAGGAAAAGACATTGCTAGTGGATCCAGAGGAGATAGACTGTTTGAAGCGAGTAGGAGGGTTGAACGAGAACGCAGACTCCATTTACCAGCTATATAGTCAACCAAATCCAGCTTGTGAAGCTGGATCAATCTGGAAAGACATTGTTCTTTCACCTTCAAGGTTTAACATTCAACAAGAACTCAAATACTCCATTCAGAAAGTTGAAAGATCTAAACAACATCTCAACAACACCAAAAGCTGAAAAGGTAAAGATAGCAACGTATCGGGTTTAGTTCTGACACCAAATCAACAATGAAGAGCAGAAATTTGTTGATTGTATAACTTCAGTGTTGTTACATACAATACTTAGGAGTAAATATTTGTTGTTTGTTGTATAACATCCATGTTTACCATAGTTCAACAAGAAATGCACAAACCTGATACAATTTAGCTGCAAAGAAACACGAGTACACGACCATTGATGCAAAACAAATATACCTTTTATATATGATTTTAAGACATAGTCCAAGGAACCATTGAACTACAAGAACATTGAAAGAAGAAAAGCAAACAAAGTCACAAAAGGATCATTGAATTATACAAGACTAACCAACTACCTACAAACCCTAATTTCACTTCTTCGCCCTTGTTGAAGCCCTCTTTGCTGGAGACTTAACCGTCTTTGGCTTCACAACCTTCTTCACCGGAGTCTTCTTCTTTGTCACCGCCGTGGCAACTTTCTTTTTCGCAGCAACAGCTTTCTTCGCTGGGGATGTTACCTTGGCCGTTTTGGCTGCCTTGGCTGGTCTCTCCTTAGTAGCCTTGGGCTTCGCAGCGACAGCTTTCCTCTTAGGTGCAGCAGCGGCACGAGGAACAGCCTTAGCCTTAGCCTTCGCGGTCACTTTCTTAGCAGCAGCTGTCTTAGGTTTAATCGCCGATGATTTCTTAGATTTGGAAGCCGCAGCGACCTTTCCCTTCGGCTTGGTAACCGCCACAGTTGCAGATTTCTTCTTGGCCGGTGCAGATGTCGCCGCCACCTTAGGAGGTGATGACTTAGCCGACGCCGACGGAAGCTTAAACGAGGCTTTAACCTTCACAAGCTTCCCAGAAGCAACGAGTCTCTTCAAATTGAGCAGTAACAGCTTTCTGAAAGTTGGAGGAAGCTCCTTACGCTTCTCCTCTATGAACTTCTGAATCGCGTATTGGCTAGATCCAGTTCTCTCCTTCAACGTAACGATCGCATCCTTAATCATCTGAAATCGCAACCAAAAAAAAAAAATCAAGATCAATCTCTAAATCTCAAGAATCTGAATCCGGCTTAAGAAACACGAAAAAGCTAAATCGAATTTCATTACCTCTTCGTAAGTAGGATGAGATGAAACAGTTTTCTTCTTCGGAGCAGCGGAAACAGTCTTCTTCTCCTTCACTTCCTTAACTTTCTTCGTCTTTCGTCCCTTCGCTGCAGGCTTCTTCTCGACGGCCGCCTCCGTCACCGACGCATCCACAGCGGTGTTTCCGTCGATCGTAGCGGCGTTCTCTAACTCCATATCTGTCGTCGCCATCGCAAATTTAGATCGGGAAATTTTGATTGCTAGAAACCGTAAATGCACTTTCGAAACTTTATGAGGAATGTGGTGAGAGTGAGACCATCGGAAACGTCCGATTTATATAGTTAGATGTGTATTAGACGGCAATTCATATCTGTCTCCTGATTGGTTGAAACAATGAGTACGCGGATCGCTATGCTTTTCCCA
Organism: Turritis glabra; assembly: GCA_900406565.1. NCBI lineage: Eukaryota > Viridiplantae > Streptophyta > Magnoliopsida > Brassicales > Brassicaceae > Turritis > Turritis glabra. The sequence goes on along the minus strand of OVBN01000030.1, from coordinate 11,107,357 downwards.
AGTTTGAATATTACTCGTTGGATCAAATTTTATCAACGGCTTAGAAAGAAGGAGTGTGGATGGTGGGATGAGGAAGTTAGTGGATGTGGATTAGATGCTCTGGGCATATTTTGGTTGTGCTTTTAGACTCAATTAATTTGATCATAACTCGTGATATACTTGACCAAATTCGTTTTTGTTTTTTGCATTGGGTAGAAAATTCTGTGAGGCTTCTTTTGATTATCTAACCGTGACAAACGGATTATTATGCGATGAGATATTCGGCTTTGAAGCAATATATGTCATAACTAATGTTTTTCTTTATAGTATTTCAGTATAATTGGTTTTTCGAATAATGCTAAAGAGAAGTTCGATGAAAATTATGTTGATACAAAACTAAACAAATCAAGGAGTGATTCAAACCATGAATCGAGGAAATCCAATAATATTTTGATGCAAAATTATTTGATTCAATACTACCCAAGATGACCATCTTCTAGAATATGTTGCACACCTCTTACTGTTATGTGATGTATCTATATTTAAAAGAGTCCGGATTCAAATCTGTTTCATATATTGCGATCTACTAGTTTAATATGAGATCAACTAATCTTAATTGATAGTGAAACATGTGTATAATTTCACTATACTTATGATGCATATATGTTACATTTCTTAAGAGCAACCCAATAATCCATGTACATTGGGCATTCGAGAGGCGTCTAGTTTGTTAATCGACTAATTCACTCATCATTAATTTTTCTTTTATGTTGAATATCATTTAGCATCATTCATGGCCATATATGTGAAACATGAATTAAAAAGAATGCATTAGAATCCACACGTATAACATATTTGAACATCATAACAATTTGTGAAATGAACATGTTACTCGTATATATGTTTGGAATAAAGCATGATAGTTAATGTCACGACATAATGGTTCTCTCGATAACAGAGAATAGTGATAATGAATTTCATTAGTCTTCTTCAGATAAGTATTATGTCGTTAGTTTGGTAGCTTTCTACCTCCATATAGGTCATCACAGTTCTACATTCGTCATCCACTGTCAACACTTGAACAGTAATTCTTGGAATCTATACCTTCCATAAAAATTATGTAGTGCCCAAATAAATGCATAGAAATCAGTCTAAAAGATCTTAACTACAACAATTGATTAGAGTGTGACAATAACATTACATGCAAGTCCAAAGAGGACACATATAGTAGAAGAACAAAGAAAAAAAACAAATTTTGTATTTTCTTGGACAGAAAAGCGTCTCATGAGTGTATATTTCGTTTATAGAAAGAAAATTACTACTAATTTCACAACACATTCGACCGCTCCTGCAGTTCTAGTAATGTTCTCTCTTGTAATGCTTTGAGAGAATCCATCAAGAGAAAAAAGATTACCCTGTCTCCACAGATTCTACTGCAACAACAAGAGTCTTTAAAGTCCTTTACTTGTTGCACTCCGGTAGCTTCCGAGCATAGACAAGCACCATCATAAACTCCTTTGCAGAGGAACCTATCGATGCAGCAAACCGTTGGTGCGTTGAACTTTTCTGCAGCCATAGATCCACTACATTGTGAAGCCTCAGTGTCGGGATCACCGCCTCTCCCATACACCTTATCTCTATCTGTACAAAAACCATTAAATGTCTATCTCTGATCAACCAAACATCTAAAGGCCATACGTACAGTTAGCTTTAAGGAACCGATAAGATCCATTACTCAGCTTCCATTACATGCAAACGTTCTATCCTCTATCGTGCATATAAAGATGCTTACCTCAGTTTCACTCTCGAGATCTAGCTTCCTCATGAGGTACTTTTGGATGAAAGAAACTGGAATATTTCCATCCCTGTCATGGAATGAGACAGCGGATTATCTTCCCCAACAAAAGAATTCTTCATAACAGAAAAAACAAGGGACTCCGGAAGTCGGAGTTGCTATGTAAGATGCAGCGACCACACAGGATATAAGAATACTTAAAAGGACATGAAACCTACTTTATTCTCAAAAAATTTGCTGGAATTTGAGGCAAAGAAGTTTCTCCTTCCCTGAAACCACCAAGCCCTTGTCAACATACCAAGAGAATAGAAATAAAAAGAGAAGGAGAAGAAATATTCATGAAAGGAAAGAAAAAGTTTCAGATATGAGAGCAAGAATCTCACTTATCATTGGACGTCACAAGTGAGAACCAAACAGGACCGTTTCTCCTCTCCTGTTTTTCACTTGACTCATCTGGTTGTGGCAAATTTATTGAATCACCAAAAGTGGTGGCAGACCGTTTGCGTCGAGTCCTACGCAGTCTTTTAGGAGTAGCTGTTTCTGATGTTGTAGGATCACCATTATTACTCTTTTCATCCTCACGTTTAAATTTGCTTTTTTGATCCTTAGTTTTGGTTTTACTCCCTTGAAACTGATTGCTAGATGCAAGCACGTGCTCAGTTTTTAAGCCTGACCCTTGAGAAGTAGAAGGCTTCGGGGGCTTTGTCCTATTTGCCACTTCAACCAGAAAGTTTAAAGGTTTCCAATCCAATTTAGAATCCCAGGGTTCATCACCATCCTTGATTTCTTTATTGGAGAAGGACTCTTTACATGACTGCAAAAAACAAGAAAACATAAATGAATGAACTACATATTAGTGTACCAAAGCAAAAGTAATATGTAATCAAAGTATGTCAGATATGAAATATAGCCATTACGAGAAAACTGCGCATTGCAGTGATCACCTTTTTTAACTGCCTTTTATTCTGAGTAAATTTGTTAAGAGTGTCGGGTGAGCTGGTGCTCTCTAGAAGCTCATCCCCAGAAGATTCTTCTTTCTTCACACTTCTCTCAGCCAAAGAACCATTGCGTAACTCTTTTCTTGTTGCTGCTTTAGTTCTTCTTCCCGTAGTTCCAGCTTGTGCTGACACCCTAGGTGTGCTCACAACCAAAGAAGATATAGATCTCTCCTTCCTCTTTGCCGGTAAGGACACAGTTTCAGGAGCTTTGACTTTTTTTCGTTTTAGAGGAAAGATTTTGGCTCTCAAGTCTTGCAAATTGTGGTCAGGCCTAAAACCACGCATACAAGTGGCTCTTTATAAGAAAAAGGAAAGTACAAAATAGATTCCATACTTATCCTATTTTAGATTCTCCACATGAATCAAAGAAAGGGCTACCAGATGTGGTACATTACCAGACCGCATGATTATAAGTGAACAAGATTCCAGAAATTTTGTTACAGTAGTTCATTTCACCAACGAGTCTATGGATAGGAGGAATAAGGAGCAAAGAAATTTATGACTGCTAAACCAAACTAAACAAAATTTCGATGAGAAATGGTGGAGCTGGAGTACAAAACATGATTAGCTTACCTCAGCTTCTCCAGTGGGGTGCCACCGAGGTCGATATTGCATACTGGACAACTCTCAATCTCATCCTCTGTGATTTTCTCATAGATGCATTTCCTACAAACTGCGTAGGAAAGTAATCTCAGAAGTTATATCATTACAGTAGATAGCAACTAAGAACATGATTTGTGTTAAATGTGACCAAATTCCATAATTGGTATAAGAAATCCAAGCTATGTTTTAACATTATTTGTGAGATGCATTCATAATCTATGACTACCTCCACCACATCAATTTCGGATAAACTAACAAGTATGCCCCTGCAGCATCAAATTATTAACTCTCAGATCACACAGTATCATATCCGCTTGTAGATCAGAGAATTTGTATCATCCGGTTTGGTTTAATAATCGCGGTCATAGATAGTTTTAACTGCCTGAATTAAACGAGATAAGCTTCCTACCAAGACTCGGACACAAAGTAACTGGCGTTAGTTGATCATACTACAAGCATCCTAAGTAATCAAATCTCAGATCCATTTAAAACACCTATTTTGAAGCTGGAGTAGATAAAAAAAAAAAAAGCTTCTGTGTGGTGTTTTATCCTTTCTGTCAATGCAGGATAAATGCCACTTCATATCCAAACATGTCTCACGTGTATCATAAAACTGAGCTCATGTATGCCATATAACATACGTATCCCCAGAGCTTAGTAACATGGAAAAAAAATCAAATAACAAGGTGGATTAAACTAGAAAGAAGCTGAAACCCACAAGAAAACAATAGATGAAATGCTGAATTCAATTAACAATATACAGCAGCCAAATTGACGAAGAAGGAGAAATTGAAGCAGTCAAAATTGCATATTTTTGGTCAACAAAAACTATTCATTGACCGCTTTCGATTATAGGACGAGAAAAAATCTTGAGTGAGAGGCTAGAGATATATAAATTGAGAGCTATAAACATCCAAATTGAGAAGAAATTAAAGCCAAATGTCAGCGAATTTCGAAACATTTGGTGGGTTAAAAGAGGAACTGACATGTGTGGAGGCACTCGGAAATAGTGGTGGCGTCACGGAGGATATTGCCGCAGAGAGGGCAGTTCAGGCATGCCCTCATCGTCTCCTTCTTCACCTTACTCACCATCTCTTCTCTATCTATCTTCTGGGCTCAATCACTCAGACGTGCCATCCCCCAAAACTGCATGTGAACGAAAACGGCGAAGATGTGTCGTCTCTATCTCTCTCTCTCGTTCGGTCGCTGGTAATGATCTGAGGAATTAAATGATATGGTGTGAGAGAGAGAGAGATGGGAGAATTGACGTACGATTCGGACAAGAAGTGGCCGTCGTCTATTAAAATTTTAAGAGACGATGTGACACACTTTATTTTATTTGGAACAAGGGTTTTGTGTTCTGTCTAAAAGCTCTCGTCGACAGGAAAAAAAACGAGTGCTGGAATACGTTCAATTTTTTTCCTTTTCTTTGTGTGTTATTTATTGGAAAACTAGGTCAAATATTCTTTTCTATATTATTTTGGTTAATCTGATTAGGAAAAAAGAGTTTTTAACTTTTTTGGGTGAGTAATTGTTATTTACTATTCTTATGTTTTGAAAAGATAAATGGTGGTGACCTCTTGATCTTAGAATCATATATTCCAGCTGTGATGTATTTGATATGATTTGTACAGTACAACAATAATACAACTTGGATGTACATTTAATGCATATGCAACATTCGAATCAACGGGCAAAGGTAGAGATTTTTGTATCGGGGTACGAGAGATCTCTAGGTAACATCGCGGAAGAGCGTCTTTTCCAAAGGGCCTCTTGCATGCATGTTTCTGTACCCGTCCGCCAATTGACGCATGAAGGTAAGGTTTTCAATATTCACACCAAGATTTCTAGTAGCATATGAATGGAAAGAATTTTCAGAGAAACAGAGGACATGCCATGTGTTTGCATTTTCATATGTCGCATGCTGATTGATTATTTCCCTTAAAAAAAAAAATCAGTCTACATCCTCTTTCGACGCCCGATAAAATAGACTCTATAAGTAAATACAATACCATATCCTTCGATTATTATTATCAGAAAACAAACATAAACATACCATTCATGTAAGTAAATTGAAAGCTACATCCTTAAACTAAATTCTCTTTCGATTTTTTGACTCTTCAACCAATTTTTATTGTGCTAGTTATCAACCTAAATGTTACCACGCCTGGTGTTATAAGACTCTTTTAGTGCTTTGACCGACTTGAGAAGTTAGTTAATTTGTCGGCAACAATTTGATGATGATAAGGATGAAAAATAATACATCAGCTAGGCCTTTTTGATAACTTAAGCATTGCGCATATTAGGTATCTTTATATCATATGGTTTGTGATAACTTTATTTACTGTCACGATTTTATTAAGCCAGTTGTGATGTACACCTTACTCTACCTCCACCATTTTACACAAATAAAATATTACCAAAACATTTTTAAGCAAAATAAAATAAAAGGACCCGTCGTTTTAGTATCGAATTAAGCAAATTGCCAACTTCTTCACTAAAACAAAACCCCCCAACTTTTATCTGACTTAGCAAAAAACAGAGAAAAAGCATTCATAGTCAATGTTAACACCCTGTTGACCTAGTTAAACATTTATAAAAATAAAAGTTTTTTTTAAAGTAACCTAACAAGTAACACCTAACACTTTTTGTTGAAAAATAAAATAATTTATGCTAATTTTTCTCCTAATAGTTTAAAACTATTTATGCTATTTGTTTTTGGCCGACATGATAATAAGTAAACAAAATAGGCTAATTTTCTATGATGTGAGTCTGAAATTCTTGTCTTGTCTTCTAGGACGAGGAGGAAAAACTTGATCCATGTGTCTTTTTCCGACTGGTGATAAATAAAACTTTCCAAAGAAGACTGATCACATTAATTACTTTCAGCTTCGTCAACGGCATAATCACATGTCATCTCACATGTACACCTGCCCGCACCTGATCCGCATCACTGCGTCCTTTGCCCTGGTTTGCTCCTTCACTCTAATAACATTTGACATCTCAACACGAACCCCCAAAAACCATATATGGGGGTGTTATTCAACCATGATTAATATAAATTATGATAATTATAATTATTGCAAAATTTAAAAAATTTGTAATTTAAAAAAGTTTTCACATATTTACAAATATATTTTGGAGAATATCTCCTTATCATCGAGTTTTTGATAATTGTTTCAAATAAACAAAAAAATTTAAATTCAGTCAACCAATAATACTAAATTTTAATATAATCTAAAAATTAGTTAAAATATTTTTTAATCTAATAACACATGATTTAGAATGAATTTTTAAAATCATCAATTCAATAACACATAATTTTAATTGCATATAAATAATTTTTTATAAATATTAAACTAATAATACATCATTTTAATAAAATCTTCATAACTTAACATTAGATAACAATAAAATTTACAAAAATTATAACTTTTTTAAAATTACAAGCCAATAACATCCCGTCACGGAGCTATATTAATATTAATAACAAAAAGTAAAGTTTTCATGGACCTAATACGAATTAAAAAAATGATTAAACAATGATTAATATCTATTAATTAAAAAAACATATAAGAGCACAATCCCCCGATGATGCATGAGGAAGCTCTGAATCTAAAACTCCTCTCCTCCGACCCCAAACCCAGAAATTAAAGCGAAGAATAGAATCTCCCATTAGAGTAAAGCAATCCCAGAGACCCTAAGTGTTCTTCATCGTTTGGTCTTTTGCTTGTTGATCAAGCAGGAAATCTCCGAGATTTGTGAGTCCCTTTGTGTGGACGTTGCTGCTTTTTCCTGGAGAACGATCCAGGGTTTGATGAGATAGAGGAATAGTTCTCGAGGAAGAGAAATTTGGGGGAAAGTTTTTGATTGTTGTTTCGCATATTCATGAAGCAAATTCGTCGATGGCAGAGGATTCTGTTCCTCTCCTTGCTATCGATATCTGTGTTCGCCCCGCTTATTTTCGTCTCGAATCGGCTTAAGAGCATCACTCCCGTTGGTCAGCTTCGTCTCCTCTCCTTATTTTTTTTTTTCGGATTGCTTTTGGTGTTGTTTCTGACTAGCGGATGTAAACATTTTACTGGACGATCGTGTGGGAATGGTTGACGGCTTTGATCTTTGATTGAATCTCATGAAAATCACCATCGGCGTTGCTTTTGTTTGATGTTTTCAAAGTCTTCGGGTTTTTCATTTGAGAATTTGTTTTGATTTGGATTGCGGATTGTTTTCTGGCAGGTCGTAGAGAATTTATTGAAGAGTTATCCAAAATTGTAAGTGTGGTTTCCTGATCTTCAATCTCTAGATTTCTCTGTTAGTTCTGATATAGATAGTATATTCAAGATGTTTAGATTGAAAATTCCTTAATCCGATTAGAGAATCTTCAGCATGCTGTTTGTTTGTGCCAAGTTTTCAGATCTTAGTCTTGTTTCATTATCCTCTTTTATGCTTAATATTTCGCGAGCAATACACTGTAGCTGATATGCTACCATTATTCTGCAGAGATTCAGGACAAATGACCTTAGACTTAGCGCTATTGAACAGGTAAGCTAGAAGTTGCTGCTTCCTCGGAGTTATATCCTTAAAACCTTTTGACCATTAGTTGAATTTGTTGTACTTTGTGATTTAGGAGGATGGAAACGGCTTGAAGGGGCCAAGACTCATTCTCTTCAAGGATGGGGAGTTTAATTCTGTAGTTCGGGGTAATTCGTCTGATGAAAGTGATGTTGGTGGGATCATATTTACAATCTTACCTTGTTTTGTTCTGGTGTCATCAACTCCTCAGATTTCTTATCTGTAGTAGTCTCATGGGTTGCAGGTAATAATCACAAAAACAGGGAAGAACAAGTAATAGTTTCACAAAAGATGACAATTAGCTTGGATGCAAAGGTGTGTATATATAATCCAACCGATTTGAAGATAACATGAACTTGATTAGTCCACTTGATATACAGTAATATGAACTTGATGATTGCTCAGGGTATGAATTAAATTCGATATTGAATCCTAGAATCAAATTACAGTTACGATTACAATTTATTGTTTTGTGTCAGGATCAATTTTTACCAACTGTCAACCAACTTGCTAATAAAACGGATTTCAAACCCCCTTTATCTAAGGGTGAAAAGAACACAAAGATTCAGCCCGATAGAGCAACAGATGTGAAGGTAAAGGAGATCAGAGACAAAATTATACAAGCTAAAGCCTACCTGAATTTCGCTCCACCTGGAAGTAACTCTCAAATTGTGAAGGAGTTGAGAGCTCGGATGAAAGAGCTGGATCGGTCTGTTGGTGATGCGACTAAGGATAAAGATTTATCTAAGGGGTAAGAATAACTGCTTGATTCAGGAGAGGATACCTTAATTGCATCCGAAAACTTGCTGTTACAACTACAATCTTATAGTGACAAAAACCGTTCTATTTAAGAAGATTCTTATAGTAACCTTTGTCATGATTGTTTCTTTCAGCGCTCTTCGCAGGGTGAAGCCTATGGAAAATGTGTTATACAAGTCTAGTCGTGTCTTTAACAATTGCCCTGCCATTGCTACCAAACTCCGTGCCATGAATTATAACACAGAAGAACAAGTTCAGGCGCAGAAAAATCAAGCAGCATATCTAATGCAGCTTGCTGCAAGGACCACCCCGAAAGGGCTTCACTGTCTCTCAATGCGGCTGACATCAGAATTCTTTTCATTGGATCCTGAAAAAAGGCAGATGCCTAACCAGCAAAATTATTATGATCCTAATCTCAATCATTATGTTGTCTTCTCTGACAATGTTTTGGCTTCTTCAGTTGTTGTTAACTCTACGATATCTTCTTCAAAGGTATCATGCATTTCTTTTATATATGTCTGCTTGGTTATCATTATATGTTATGTTTCAAGTGTTTTATGTAATTCAGCCACTTTTTAATCTGGCTTCTGATTGCTGTTTGCAGGAGCCGGAAAGAATAGTCTTCCATGTCATGACGGATTCACTTAATTACCCAGCAATCTCAATGTGGTTTTTGCTAAACTTTCAAAGTAGAGCTACTATCCAGATCCTAAACATTGATGAAATGGATGTCCTGCCTTCAGATTATGATCAATTGCTGATGAAGCAAAACTCTAATGACCTAAGATTCATTTCTACCCTCAATCACGCACGCTTCTATCTCCCCGATATATTCCCTGGTTTGAACAAGATGGTATTCTTTGACCATGATGTAGTAGTTCAAAGAGATTTAAGTAGATTGTGGAGCACTGATATGAAAGGAAAGGTGGTTGGAGCTGTAGAGACTTGTCGTGAAGGTGAATCTGCATTTCATTCAATGAGCACATTTATTAATTTCTCAGACGCATGGGTCGCTGGGAAATTTAGTCCTAGAGCTTGCACGTGGGCATTCGGGATGAATCTTGTTGATCTTGAAGAATGGAGAAAACGGAAGTTGACTTCTACATACATAAAATACTTCAACCTGGTACGCAATATACACTTTCAACTTAGTTGCTCTCCTTATATAACTAACACTCTAGCCATATAGCAACTTTGAATGCCTCTTCAAAGTTTTCAAGTGGGTTCTTCAATTCGTTTATACACCATTACATGTGAAAAAGGCTCTAATAATTATTGGGTCTACTATCTCGGGGATGAAAGGTTTTGAATTTGGAACTCAGAAAACATTCAGAACTAAAAGCTGTAACTAGCAAACGAACATAAGTGAAGCTAATACTAAGATCATTACACATGTTGTGTGTAACGGAACTAAACCCAAGAATGGTTTTGGGGATTTTTTTTTTTGGCAGGGAATAAAGAGACCGTTGTGGAAAGCTGGGAGCTTACCAATAGGTTGGTTGACTTTCTATAGGCAAACATTAGCGTTGGACAAGAGATGGCATGTGATGGGGTTAGGTCGAGATTCAGGAGTCAGAGCGGTTGACATCGAACAAGCGGCAGTTATACACTACGATGGGATCATGAAGCCGTGGTTGGACATTGGAAAAGAGAAATACAAACGTTACTGGAACATACACGTCCCTTACCATCACACCTACTTGCAACAGTGCAATCTTCACGCTTGATACGAAAGAACAGATTCCGACAACTTAGGATCAAGTTCAGATTCTTTTTGTTAAACAAGCTAGTCAAGCATGGTATCAATGTTATGATTAGCTTCATTCTTTAACTCACCTCAGTGTAAATCTTGGTTCTTCTTTTTCATACTTTTCAGAGCTTAGACTTAGTTGCCGGCAAAACAGATTGTTGTCTTCCTTATGGAGGATATAGAATAATCACTTTATTTTGGGGCCACCAGAATGAGTAAAAGGAGATCGGTTTTGGGTCGGTTAGGGTTTATAAGCGTAACCGATTACAAACCGATCGGTTTGATTTAATTATGACATAAACTGAACCCTAGATCGGTTTCGCAATCTATCTCTCTGCCAGTCCCAGCCTCCATGCTCGCTCGTCTTCTTCTTGTTCACTCGTCCGTCGTCTAACGCATCTGTTTCTCCTTCCTCACTCGACTCGGGTTCTCTCTTTTCCCGACCTGTTCTCACTTCTTAACTTTCTGTAAAATCGTTGTGTTCATCACCATATCTTTGGAGTTCCCTCGAGCAAATCTCGTCTTCAGAGGTTTAGGTATTGTCCGATTTTTAAATTAATAGAAAGTTCGAACTCTTCTTCTTTGATTGTTTGTTTCCATGCATCTGACTTATGAATTTAAAACTTTGAACAATTCTGTAGAAATGTTTTATCTTAGCGAGCTCGAACATTCACTAAGAGTGCCTCCGCATCTCCTTAACCTCCCTCTCGAAGATGCCATTAAGTCAGTTCTTCAAAATGTGTTCTTGGACAAGGTTTTGGTCATTGACCTTCTGTTTTTCATTTATGTTTTCCATGTGTCTGCTTATATATACACACTGGCTAATTCTATCAAAGGGGATTTTTGATATTGAAGGTTTTAGCAGATTTGGGGCTTTGCGTATCTGTTTACGACATTAAATCAGTACAAGGAGGGTTTGTTTTACCCGGTGATGGTGCTGCCACCTATAAGGTATGTATTCAAAATTACGTATCTTTTCTCATCTCTCTTCTTTTATCAGATGAACATAGTTTCTTTTATCAATTTATGTCCTCCCAATGTTAAATTTCTCTTTCTTTCCTGCAATGCTTTTTTGTGTTGTTAATTTTGTTTCTTGTGATTGTAGGTAGGTTTTAGAATTGTTGTGTTTCGTCCATTTGTTGGTGAGGTCATAGCTGCAAAGTTCAAAGAATCTGATGCCAATGGCTTGCGCTGTGAGTACTATATTTTACCAAATTCCCTGAAACAGTTCTAATGTTGTGCACTTTCTATCTACATCATGTTACTCTAATGCATTGTTAGTTTCTCTTCGGTATGTACTGGCGACTTATAAGTTAGCATATGCTTTGAAATTATGCCTATCGTTATTCAATTACATTCTTATGATACCTCTATACGTGGCAGTAACACTTGGATTCTTTGAGGACATTTATGTGCCTGCTCCACTTCTACCGACACCCAACCGCTGTGAGCCTGACCCTTATAATAGGTAAGGAAAACGTGTCCTGCAGTTCATGGGATATTTTTAGCTCACCAACTATGAGTAGGAGCTTGTACCTACATCTGTGTTTTTCACTGGATCACAAAGTTTAATGTTTTTTTGGTTAACAGGAAGCAAATGAGATGGGTGTGGGAATTTGGAGAACCGAAAGAAGATTATATTATCGATGATTCCTGTCAGGTTAACTTTTGTTTCCTCAATGTCTCTTTAAGCATAATTTTCTGAACGTGGTCTCTTTATATAACAAGGCGTTGTAAATGGCAGATCAAGTTTCGAGTAGAGAGCATCAGCTATCCATCAGTTCCAACTGAGCGAGTAGAGGACGCAAAGCCTTTTGCTCCTATGGTGGTCACTGTAAGTTCATTCATCAAATTCATCTCTGAACTTTTTTTCATTTGAATTTGCAGAATAACAACACTGGTTAGGTTATTTAAGCCTCCTGATTCCTCCTCCTCTCTTCTAGCTACCAAAATTTTCTCTTGAGACGCAATGTTTTTGTTTTGGTTTTCCCATCTTGTGTCCAGTAATCAATCAATCTTGTGAAATGTGCAGGGAAATATAGATGATGATGGTCTGGGTCCTGTTTCTTGGTGGGAGTCTTTTGACCAGATTGATCAAGAAGAGGAGTGAGAGTCTATGCATATATATCAGATGGAATCATTTACCGATGATGATAGTCATGGCGCCAAACTTGTATCTCCAATTTTGATGAAAACTAAAAAAAACCTCTTCAAACTACTTTTTTACTAATGTAGGAAGTTATGAACGCTTATTTTTTCTCTGCAATGTAAAAAAGCAATGATACATTGTAGAAAGACAAAAAAATCTGATTAATTACAAAAGTTATGATGGATGATGGAGTTGGGTGAGAAGATGGTGTATGTCAGGAGCGTGGTGATCCTCTGCACGCATGCGATCAGGTTGAATCCAACGGCCATCAGTGTTCCTCACCATTCCTTTGTTTGCGTCTTGGCGCCAATTGGGAGGGACCATGAAATGGTCTTTCAGAAAATCAGATGCTTTGTTCACTAACGCTGGATCTCTCCCACTTGATAACACAAATCTCTGTCCTTTACCATAATACCTGTATTTTAAAATCATACACTCTCCTCAAATTGATTTTCTCCATAGATAAAGACAAAGCGAACTCCTGAATAGTGTAAATGCTGGTAGTATCGTCTTCCAGATTCATCAGGTCATATTTAATATTATTATGCTCTAAAGTCACCTATACGACAAAAAAAGAAATGATCTAGAAATAGCAACCAAAGATAAATGATTTCTTAGTAGTTTCAATAATTATCCAACTACCCACAAAGGCAGTGCCACGTAAATCAGATTAAATGATCACATACATAATCCTATCCTCATGAAGTAAATGTTTACCGAGTTTCTAAGATCGTATTAATAAAGAATGATGTTGGAAAATGTGACACTGAGATCTGTCTCCTCAAGTCTTTGACTTCTCTGAAGATTAGCTGTGTTCATACTAGTCTTATTCTCTTCAAATTACTTTTTAAGTAAAAGGATTAAAAAAAAGACTGACCCGTCAAGGAGATGGAGGAGAGCTTCCAAGTTGTGAGCAGTAGAAAGATCAACGGTGGGCTTAAGGAACGGCGAGTTCTGATGATCCAACGGCAGCATTACCCCCACGTGGCTGTAGCACCACGGCAATCCTCCCGCCAATTTCATTAGCGCCTGTGGCGCACGCTCGTTCAGAAACAGTCCCGGCGATTTCGCCACGACGTCGTGCTCGTTCACCACCCTCAACACCTTCACTCCCAATTCCTCAATCCTCTCCTTGAATCGAATGTTCCCAACGCGCGGTCCTCCGTACGTGAACGCCGTCACCGGAATCACTTTTCCTTTCCTAGTTCTGTTCAGACCCATCTCCGCCACGTCGTAAGCGCTTAACACCGCCAACGCGCCGCCGAGGCTGTGTCCTGTCACGGTGATGCTTAGGTCGTCTTCCTCGTCGCCATACCTCTCTACCAGCCGCTTCACTTCCGTTAGAACTTGCTCTCGAGCCGAGAATTTCGAGAAATTGCAGGTCATGTCTTTGTCAGTGTATAGATCCAGAAACCCGGATTCGGCTTTAACGGCCGGGTCGGGGCACCGGAATCCGTTTCCGGATACCGGTTTGAGAAAATCCTTGAGGTCCGCTATCCACTCGAGGCGCGTGACGGTTCCTCTCCAGGCGATCGCGATGTCGCGGCGTCCTAAACGGCGGCGCGTGGCTTCGTCACCGTCGGAAACCGCCACGTAACCCATCCAGTTGGCGTTCTTGCTCCACACCTTGGACCATCTCGATTTCGAGAAGAAGTTGGGGAGGTTGATGTTCGACGTCGCGTAGAGATAACGCGCCACCTCGTAGCCGGAATCGATTATCCCTAGCGAATCGAACAGGTGACGGCGCGTGAACCTGCAGCTACCACAGTATCTTGAAAATGGATCGAAATCGAAGGCGTCGTAACAGGCCTGGGCCATTTCTCCGTACCTGATCAGCTCGGATCTCAGAACCGGGTCCATAGGATCCATTAACCCGGCCCAATCATCTTCACCTTGGATCTTCCGCCACGTGTCTCTCAAACTCTTTGATTCTTTAGCTTCTCTATCCCGTCGGCGAATAATCTCCGCCGTCGTCAGCCCATAGCTTTCTGGATCAAGCCTTGTAGATATTGAAGCCTCCTCGTCGGTTGTGGACATAGCCCTCACCGGCGATGATCTCGCCGGAAAGGTGATAAGAGTAGAGTGTGAAAAGTGTGGTTTGAGGGAAAGAGAGTACTGAGTTTTTTGGTTGATAAGATGAGGAAGACGAAGGTTGTGGGAGGGAATGGTCGCCATTGTTGAAAGCTTGATGAGTTTCAGAGTCGTAACGAAATTTATTGCACCGACTTTTATATAAACCATATAATAAACAATAATAAAAATCATGCTCATGCTGCATGCTTATATGTCATTTTCATATATATATATAGTATAATATGTTGAACTTAACATACAATAGTTTTATTAATATCTTGTCCTTCATTCAACATCTAAGTCTTCTTCTCTTTACTTTGTCATTTTTTTCTCATTGCGTTGAATTTTGCTGGTTGAAAACATAATAATAAAAGAAGAAAGGGACGTACATGTGGAATGGAATGAGAATTAGATCGAAGGAAAATCTTAAGATACTTGTTAGTATTCCATGTTTTAGGAAATCGATTGATCCATCACCGCTATTTGGTACAATTTCTAATCGTTTCCTTTTAAACCGTATACTCTCTTACCGCCAAAAAAAATCATGAAACTGTGGTTATCAATCGGACCCAATAATTCGAACACCTTTAGCACATGGATCATTCTCTTGCCTCCAGCTAATCTCACCTTTAGCAAAAGGATCACTCATTTGCCTCCAACTAATCTCAATTCCATCAGTCTCTGTATAATTCAAATAGTTAGCAATGTGCACGTTCGGCAACCTCATTACAGATTAGTTAGTTACGACGCCCAGTAGTTGAATTGAGTGTAAGTGGGTTTCTTATTGCAGCTTGGTCCACCGAAACTCCGGGTCTATTATTCTCAAAATCGGCAGAACAAATCAAGCGGTCCAAAAGCATAAATTATTAATCAATAATAATCTTCAATTCAATGGGCTCTCTTTTTAGTTTTTAGCAACTAGTAGGAGGATCGTTGAGACAGTATCGTTGTATCTAAGAGGAAACATGAAAGATGTAAGTGTTATCTATGTGCAACTCTTCTTTGTCCTTGACCAAAATAAGGATAAACAGACCAAGATAAGGTTCGATCTCATCGAATCATCTTCTTCATAGAAACGCTGATATCATAGAACATTTCCATTGATCTTCTTGGGACCTCTGTCTCTCTTTCAGTCTAGCTTTTTAAGTGCAACCATCATCACTAGAGTTATGCGAGTGTTCTTAGCCAACCAAGTAAACCAAGAAGGCCAACATCAAGTACCCGTGATTTCTTCTCAAGCCCTAATAATCAAAGGATGAAAGTGATTGCTTCTTATGCTCATAGTAATATCAACCAGTCTATTTAACATATTGCAAAAGGTGGCTTTTCTCACCAATATCAGCAGCTACCCGATGCGCACACATCACTCCTGAAAAAGCCACAGCTATAACTCCTTGACCAGGAAAGCAACTATCCCCCACGCAGTAGAGACCCTCTATAGCCTATTATTACTCAAACCATACTTTCATTAGCCAAACCAATTACCAGCAAAACTAACCAAGAACTGATGACATCTATCTATCTTTCTTTGGCTTACCGTTGTATTGAACGGCATGCCTAATAAACCTTTTGGGGTTCCTCTTGGCATTGGCCCATAAGTTCCCTTATCCCTAGCAAGAAATCGCCTGTGTGTTCTTGGTGTTCCCACCTGCCTTAAAATTCCTTTAGATATACAGACTAAATACCGAAATAAGGCATATGCTTGCTCTCATCATGCAGACCTACTTTCACAATTTCTACAATGTGCATGGCAAATTTTACAGGAATAAAGAACAAGCCTAACCTCCTTAAACGTAATAGATGAACTCAGCCCTGGAAACAGTTTTTTCTCTAGCCTCTGTATTATTCCAGCCGCCACTTCTTCTTTTTTCGCTTCATACTCTTTTGGAGGGAGTCCCTAGTACCGAAACTTAAATGAATTAAGTAATAAAAATGGGTATATTAACACTAATGCCAGAGGATGTTTCTAATGCTGAGAAAAATTGTAACTATCACTAGTAGCTCCCCGAAGGTGTATATATATATATATTTCTTGCTAGGTTTCACTCCTCTAAGATCAGTCTTACCTCCCAATCCTCAATGGAAGAAGTTGTAAATATGTGAAGTATATGTCGACCATTTGGAGCCAAAGATGGATCAAGAATGGTTGGAATGCTGAGGAAGATACTACCATAAGGCTCCTCAAGATTCTTCCAATCGTCCTACATATGCACCAGAAGAACAAAGTCGCAATTGAATACTCTCAACTCAGCCAAGGAAATAGATCTTAGTAGGAAACTAACAAACCTCAAGCACAAAATGATGGCAATCTGTATCTGGAGGGAGAACCTCTGCTTTAACACCCATGTGTATTGAAAGAAATGATGGAGCCTTGACATAGACTTTCTGGAAATTTTCTTCTTCTTTTGGAAGCTTTTCTCCTTTTAACAGCTTCCCTACAGCACGATAATACAATTTTAAGTATTCTTACAACAGAAGACACCTATTTGACAGTTACATAAGTCATTGTTTCTCTACCAAACGTATCCCATCTTGTAGCATTTGAAATTACTGTTTTAGCGAAGAATTCTCTTCCATCTGCTAGCCTAACACCGACCTGAAATTTCAGGTCCAGCAAAAAAACAAATTTCATAACCAAAAAGGAATGTCAAAGGGTTAAGGAAAAATATAACTTTAGCAAGACTCATACAGAAACTTACAGCCTTTCCATCATCAAGTATTATGCTTTTTACATTTGCCTTGTAGAGTATTTCACTGCCCTGATCAACAAGTCCTTCTGCCAAAGAGTTCGCAATCCCACCAACACCACCAACCGGGTAGTTAATTCCTCCATAGTGCCTGTCACATAAAACCTGTCCTTGAACATATAAGAAAAGAAAAGAAGAGAAGGAAAACAAGAGTAGACATCAAATGCCAAAACAAGAATCCTACCATACTTGCATTGATCATTGGCGTCTGCAAAGCATTGACCGTGCTCACGATGAAACACTGCAGGCAAATATGAAGGGCGATAACCATGCTACATTCTGGCTATAAAATTGGGTGAAGAAAGTTTTGCAAGTTTAGAAATAATGTTTTCTCTCACCTCTGCATCAATGAAAGACAATAATTGAGGATCCTTTATGTACTTCCGAGCTATAGCCCCAGCATTTTGCGGCAAGTAATAAGCTGTACAGCACAGAGAAAAAAATAACAAGATTCATGTCAGTAGATTTTTCTATGTGTATCTATGCAGGTCGAATATACACTCACAACAATCAATAACTACTACACACACATCAAACATGATTTAGGAGTCCAAATTATTTTCAGAAGATTTAGATGAATACCAAGTGTCAAGCATTCAAGCGGCTTCTGAAAGAATTGTCCAAAAAGGTAGATAGGCTCTTCTAGTGACTTTAGTTCCAGGGAGTTCAATGAGTTGAAGATCTGTTCAACCACAAAGCAAGAAGTTGTGATATATAAATACATATCACGACGTGAAAGTCAAATTAAATCACATCAGACCTTCCAGCAGTCGCCATAGAATCCGAGGATCCCTTCCTTTTCGTGAGGAAACTTGCTCGTAAGTTCAGCGATGAAAACATCGTATTCTCTATGAATCCGAACAGAGAGATTGTTGGGAAGATGGAAATGGACAGTGGTAGGATCAGGTATAACCTCCATCTGACGACCAACTGCCTTCAACGCCTGAGTTATCAAGTTTAGGTTCCCCTGTTCCCTTCAAATTAAGCCAATTACTTCAACTTAGGACAAAGCAAGGGCTTCTACTAATGTTCAATACACCTGAAATCAAAATTTTTTGAAGAAGATGAAGAGATTGGAAAAGAAAGAAACCAACCTTATCGCTGAAACCAAACATCACAGAAGAGCCAACATCAAATGTATAACCATCTCTTTCGTAATAACCAGAGCTCCCACCAGGAATCAAATACTTCTCCAGAACCAAAACCCTAGCTTCTTTAACAGCAAGCTGAGTCGCAGCAACCAATCCACCAATCCCAGAGCCGATGACAATGGCGTCGTACACAATCTCTGCTCCACTTCTTTCATCACTCTTCGTCCCTTCTACGGTACCAACCACAATTGAAGAAACGGGTTTCACTGTAACAATAGGCGGTTGCTTCTTCTTCCGATTCTCTAAAACTCGACCATAAAACCCTAAATTCGAAGTACCCAGCTTGTAATTCGAGATCTTCAACGCGGAAAACAAGGAACTAGGATGACCACAGTTTACGGGATTATGAAAACACAAATTAGTCATGGTGCTAACTGCTAAGTTCGTCGTCACTGATATTCCCAAAAAACCAATCAATTCATGAGAGGAATCAGATTACCAGAGCATCATCAGCTAGATTAGGCAAGGAGGGTTTTATCCGAATTTGGAGATTTATTATTTCATCATATTGGAAAAATAAAATAATGGTTGGTAAAGTGAACTCTCTCAAGTGGGAGATTAATTAAAAAAAACAAAAAAAATGGGTAAAAGAATGTTGGGCTTTTGCCTTTAAGACCCAACCAAGTCCGAATAGCTATGAAAAGTTGATTGCAAGTGGGTTTTTTTTGTTTTTTTTGTTGCATACTTTGGTCCACCAATATTCCATATGTCCAAAATTCATAGAATCGGCAGAGAATAAATCAAATGGTCCAAAAAGCATGAAGCATCTATCTATATTCAAACTTCCAATAGACTCTCTTTTTAGCAACTAGTAGGAGGATCGTTGAGACCGCATCTTTGTATCTAAGAGAAATAATGGAATGATCCATTATCTTCGTGCTCCTTACAATCCATAGGGTAAAGGCTGCCGAAGAAAAGGTTCGGTCTCGTCGAATCATCTTTTGTTCATATATATTAAAAGTCGTTTAAATGGACTTGGGAACATTTTCAACCATCTTCTTATGATCTCTGTATGTGGATTCTGATTCTTCCTCATGTTATAAATAGCCTGCGCCTCAAACAACTAGAGTCTCAAGCAACTCCTTTCTATCCATATTCTTCTTCTTCTTCTTCTTCTTCTTCTTCACTTTATTCAAGAAAATGGACAAAGTTATGAGAATGTCCTCCGAAAAAGGGGTCGTTATATTCAGCAAGAGCTCGTGTTGTTTGTCCTACGCGGTTCAAGTTCTCTTCCAAGATCTCGGGGTTAACCCTAAGATCCATGAGATCGATAAGGACCCCGAATGCCGAGAGATCGAGAAGGCCCTAATGAGGCTAGGGTGTTCAAAGCCAGTCCCAGCCGTCTTCATTGGTGGCAAGCTTGTTGGTTCGACCAACGAAGTAATGTCGATGCACCTAAGCAGCTCGCTTGTTCCCCTAGTGAAGCCATATCTATGTTAAACAATAAAGGAGGTGTCTCTACGGATTTATGAAATTAATTAGCTATGGGAATATAACTCTATAACGAAAAAATTGAGCCAAATCTTTGTAATCTGTTTTTTTGGTATTATTGGTTGTGTAACTTGGGAAACTGTACGCATAATTGCCAGGTTATTATGATAATTCGAAGGTAATTTGTAATCTGTTTTTCATGCTAATTATGATGTATTCTTAATTCGCATGCAAGATCCAATATGATCCAAGTCAAAACACAAAAGCAGATCAGCAACATAACACAGAAAACCAGACATATACTAATGTTACAATCCTTACAATAATTTTTCCCTGTGCAAAGAAAGAGAACAACTACAAAAACACACTGAATAATCAAACAAACACTGCATGGTGTATGATTCGAAGAAAGTTGCTATCTAGGTGAAACGGAGGGAGCAACTCCACTGACGAGGTCAGAGCCAGAGACATCCATTGATGAATAAGGATTCTTCATGATTGAAGAATTCGATGACGATGATGGATGAGTCATTGTCTCAGACAGATCCACTGTTTTAGCTACCTGAGATTCCGGCATCAGTTCCCATATGATTTCCAGTTCTCTTACAACTTCCGCCATTGAAGGCCTTGCATCAGTCTCCTCTCTGCAGCATCGCAGC
Source organism: Turritis glabra (assembly GCA_900406565.1). NCBI lineage: Eukaryota > Viridiplantae > Streptophyta > Magnoliopsida > Brassicales > Brassicaceae > Turritis > Turritis glabra. The sequence continues at coordinate 11,086,691 of OVBN01000030.1, read as the reverse complement.
GCTAAAGTTGCAAACTTTTCAAGGCATTCAGCTGGAGCTGAGCTCATTCTCTTATCCACGGCTGATAATATCGAACCAGCCTCGTATGCAATGTTGATCTGACAGAAACAAACATTCCAAACAATTTTAGATAATGTCAAGAAGGAGAACAAGCTCTTAGCATCTAATCAACATTACCTCACGAACTATGTTCTTGCCATGTGTGATTGGCTGCATTCCTGTTAATAGCTCTAAGAACACTACACCTAGACTATATACGTCGCTTTTGTCTGTCAATTGATGAGTCAAGAAATATTCCGGGTCAAGGTAACCCTGCAAGTCGAAAAAAAAACTGAGTCATGATTTGAGAAACAATTTTTACAGAAGCAATGCAGGATTGAGATCTTACCGGAGTCCCTTTTACAACAGTAGACACGTGATGAGGTGATATGCCTTCCATATCAGGCACTGGGGCAAGTCTTGAGAGTCCAAAATCAGCAACCTTTGCAGTGAATCTGGAATCCAACAATATGTTGCTTGCTTTGATATCGCGATGGAATATCGGGGGATCAGCTTCGGTGTGTAAATACAAGATTCCCTTGGCTGAACCTAAAGCAATCCGTAGTCTCATCGCAAAGTCTAGAGGCTCTTTTAATTTAACTGCCAAAACACAAATTTGTATATCAATCGTAACGTTATTCACGAGGAATAGAGCCCATGAGACCTGGAAATTAACAGCACACAAAATCATATATGCTGCTTATATGTCATATGCAAAGGCATTCACACTAGGAACAGCGAACAGCGGTGGGTAGTCTTTCCTGATCCACAAAGATAACAAGCAGCACTATATATGACTCAGTGAAGAAGTAAAACATACCAGAAATGTTGTCTCGCAAAGTACCATTTTCCATGTACTCATAAACCAGCATCTGCACGCTTGACAATACAAGCAATAAGAGAAACATATAAAGGTTTTGGACTCAACCAGAAGAGGGTTTTGGAAAACAGTACCTGTTCGCCTTCTTCATCGCAGAACCCAAGCAACGAAACAAGGTTTCTGTGATGCAATCTCGATAACAATTCAATTTCAGTAAGGAACTCCCTCTCACCCTGCAATGACCCCTCTTGTGCTCTCTTAATTGCCACAACCGTTCCGCTGCCAAGGGTGCCTTTGTAGACCTTTCCATAACCCCCTTGCCCAATTTGAGTGGAACTGTTAAAATTGTCCGTAGCCAGTGCCAGCTCAGCATAAGTGAAGCTTTTCACACCTTCGATTTTTAAAGAAGCTTTGGAAGCTACACATGGATGAAATCAAACTTGTAATACCAAAACCAAAAACATATGACCATTACTAATACACAATTCCGATAAATAATTTACTCTGAACACATATTGGCATCCACAAGAAAATGCTTACATCGCTTTCTTCTAGCAACCGCACTGTATCCTTTCATACGTTTCCTCATAATGATAAGGGCAATAATTGCGGTTAGCGTAACAGCAACTGCAGCTGAACCAAGAACAATTCCCGCAACTGCACCCTTACTTAAACCAGATGGTGAAGCTGAAGGAAACACTACAAAACAAAACAAAAGCATGACAGTCAAAACAAAGCCCAAATATGCAAAAGTTGTATTGCTTCGTAAGAAAATATAAGTAAGCCAGGATCTATTGTTATCAGGGACGCTGAGAAACAAATGACACTATTATGTTTAATGTGGCAGAAAGACGTCAGCTAATTGACTTGTACTTTAACCAAGTTCTGTATTGAAATAAATATCAGAGGACGAATACTCAGCTACTAACCATCTCTGTAGACATCTAACAATGTGAAATTCATAAGCTCATAAGGACCAAACAGATCTTCATCTCGGATATTCCATCCAGTGAACATAGCCCTTATCCGCCGAACCTCGCTACGATTGAATATGAAAGAATTGTTGGCATTTGAACCAAAAACAGGAAAAAACTTCAAGTACATTCGAAGTCTAGGTCCTTTTTGCCACTGGAATGAGTCAAGGCGCAGCTGATACAGATTCAAACTAAGGCCAGAGGTGATGTATTGCTGAAATTCGGATCTGTAAGGAACAAAATCCGAGAAACCAGGACTTTTCAACCGATATCCAACAAGCAGAGGAGCAGCACAAAAGCACCGTCTAAGAGGTTCTGGTGAAAATTCATAAGGGGGTGGGCAGTCAGAACAAGTTGTAGTATTAGAATTGGTTGAACCCTGATTATTGTCTTCCTCAGTTACAGGTCCACATAATCGAAGCAGATTTCCATCTGAGCATAACGGATTCCCCTGAAGCCTGGAAAACAAACGATGTCAAATGATACCGGAAAAGTGGGCAATAATCTGAGAGAAGGAGTTTATCACATTTCAGAATGAGCAAACAAGATTAAAAAATATATATATATAATATATATATATATATTATATACATCATTTAATAGCTAGAATGATATGCAAAGCAACATAAGTATGCATGGGCACCTAATAAAGAGAAATAGGAAAGCGCAGAAGCAAACCAGATGGTCACATTTGGGCGAAGGTCGGATCTGCCAGATATATTTGAAAACCTATTATTCCGCAGATCCCTGAAAAAAAAAAGGAACGGACGGTTGTCAAGAGATAATATAAAGAAAGTTGGAACATGCTTGTACGTCAAAGGAAAGGAGATATGATTATTTTTGTAACAGTCATACACGATAATAGTCTCCGTTGAATTCAGCTCTCTTTCTTGCCATATTCTAGAGGGAATCGAACCACTCAGATTATTGTTTGCAAGAGACCTGCCACATTAGGTAGACAACGGAACAAACCATCAGCCATCTTCATATCCAAAAATGATAGAACGAACAACAGCATCTCAGAAACCAAAAAATGACTACACAATCAAACACACTTACAACTTTTGAAGCCGTGGAAGACCTGAGAAATTTGTTGGAATGGTTCCAGTTAGACGGTTATTGGACAAATCGCTGCAGTATTTTCATCAGAAGATATCAAACTTAAAAGCACTTCATTTCCAACCAAAAATCAAAATAAAGAATACTAATCACAGTACATAGCCCGGATTAAATCAAAGGCCAGAATTATAGAAAGCGCTAGAAGTTTACATGGTTGTGATACTATCAGAAAGCTTCCCTGTAGGTATGGATCCATTTAACTGATTTCGACTTAGGTCCCTGGAATTCCATGTCGAACAATCACAAACAGATGACATTAAGGTAGTTGCAGGATTATATAGGAAAGCGGCTAGATAAGTTATAAGACTTACAAATAACCAAGTTTCGGGATACTGCTAAGATCAGGCACCGGCCCTTGCAAGCTGCAGTTCCTAAGACTCCTGCCCGTGGACAGATAGAAAAATATGCATAGGTTAGCCAAGCATGCTCATAAATCTTATGTCCAAAAGATGAGAAAAAATAGAAAATAGACTGCCAGTCTCTCTAAATTTAGAATGCACTATCCTAATTAGCTCAGAATATTGTTGATTTCCATCCCCAGAGCTTAAGATATGCACATGTTGTATCAAATCCAATGCATGACTCTCATACTGAATTTTTGAATGCATTAACAGAAGATGACAGCCCCTCCAGCCTCACACTTCAGTTACTTTGAGTTCAAGATACATTGTGAAACTAGCACTTACATCTTCAAAAGTTTAGACATGTTTCCATAAGATTGTGGAATCGTAGTCCCATCAAAGTGATTGTTATCTAATTGTCTGCGAAAATAAACACGAGGAAAAAGGTCAAAAAGAAAAGAATAAATACATGGATCATCAGTCCGTATGGTGACAGGACCAGGGTATTCAAAAGAAACTGTGACATGAACTTACAGGATAAGCAAATTTGGCATGTTTGATAACTCAGGAGGAAGATAGCCTGATAAGTTGTTGTTGTCAAGAAGGCTGTAAGAAAAATAAGTAGTGTTCATAAACATTAAATAGGTAAAGCTTGTGTAGCATGCTATAGACATGGAAAACTGAATTTAGGTATTTAACATAGCATTTTTAGAGTAAGATCATTTAAGCCTGCTACTGCTACCAACTCACATGTGAACAATTGACGGTAGGCTTCCAAGCTCGGGTGGTATCTGCCCGCTAATTGAATTATTGTTCATGTGACTGGGAAAAGATAAGATGGACAAAAAAATGCAATAAATATATCATACTCAAGGGAGAAGGAATCACCATAAGCAAAACAGCCATGTACAACTCGACATCAGATTAAAGAACTCACAAGTGCTTCGTTTTGTTTAAGTTTGCAAACGATTTGGGTAGTGGTCCTGATATACGGTTTTCATCAATCTGTATTCTGTCCAAGATTGGCAGAAACCCAAGCTCCTCAGGTAAGTTTCCAGTTAATAGATTTCCATTCAAGAGCCTGGAAAAGTATAGTGGCACATCAAGTTAAAAGCCAAGTAAATGCAAACCGACACTAACAAATAAGGCAGGGAAGTAAACAACAAACTCCTAGACTTACAAGAGTTCTAAGGACTTGATATTCCCAATTTCCTTTGGTATACTTCCGGTTATCTTGTTCCACATGAAACTCCTGGCATTAGAGAAGAAGTTGCACAATACACAAAGAAAGTTATTCACCATTGGGTATGAAAATCATTACATGTCAAAAGATGAAGCAACGTTTAAACACGTACAGGATGGTGAGACGAGTCAACCGACCAAGCTCCGGGGACAAGGTTCCTGAGAGATTCATACTGAACAATTGCCTTCAAGTAGAAAAAGAAAACAAGCTACTCAAAACAATTCCCAAGGAAGACAAAATGCTTTTAAGAATTGACAAAAAAAGGAGCAAGGGTGAAGAAGACAATACAGTTCGCTGACATGACGATAACCATCATCAAGAGTGGAATTGAAGCAGACAACACCAGTCCAATTCGAAATGCACGGGTCTCCGCGCTTCCAATTTCTCAATCTATGAACGGGATCGTTCAAACTGTCTTTGATCACTCGCAAAGCCCTCACTGAATCCAAAAAACATCAACGATCAGTACCACCAAATCAGCGAAACCAAACAAAACCTATGTCGCAGACACAAATTCTTAGAAGATCTAAACCAAAGAGAAGGCAGATTAACAAAAAAAAAAAAAAAAAAAAAAAAAAAACCTTCTACGGGATTGGTGATGTCGTCTTGAGCAGAAGTAGAAGACCAGCAACAAAGGAAGAAGACAAGAAGCGGAGGAAGGAGACAAGAGACATGGGTCGAAAACATATCGAGAGAGGAAACAGAGGAGACCCAAGAAACGAAATCGAGAGAGAGAGTTAAAAGGAAAAGGCCACGACCAAGTTAGAGACTGAAGACAAAGTAAGAGGGAAGTGGTTGGTGTTCGGTGGGAGCATTGAAGAAGAGTGGTAATACGACATTTTCTTAGTTTGACCATTTCAGGTAGTGGATAAAACCAACGGAGCGTCAGAGTCATCAAAGTTTCACTTTCGCCGCCGCCATAACGTCGCGCCAGCCACCTTCTCCTTCCGTCAAAACCTCAAAGTTTCGATTTTTCTTACTTTGTTTAATGATTCCTTGTGTGACCTGTCTTTGACCTTTTTGTCTTTTTTTAATCTTTATTAATGACAGTAGGTAAATTTGCCAAGTGCGATGAATTTACAAATATTGTAGATAAAGTTACTTTTTTTTTCTATTCCACCTTGTATTTCTTTTTAAATGTATAAAAACGTCATACCATTAGCAAATAGTAGCATTAAGAGACGAAATCAATCATTGGTATATTGAAATCATATACAGTATATGGAAATTTGTTGATATTTGTGCATTTTGGTCCCCACGATACTAAAAGTCACGGAATTTTTCAAACGACTTTTATTGGAAAAATGGTGTTGATCATGAACTAATTTCTAGAAGTGCGATTAAATTGTTGTAGCCATTATGTTGGTATGATTATGATTCCTTGAAGGAAAAATACAAGTTAATATATGATTGAAACTTCGAAAGCAATAACACATAGCGACGAAGAAAAGCTAGGGACAAACGGAGCAGTAATAACTAAATATGGAAGAAAAAAATAAGCTACAATAAATTACTTAAATAAGACATACAATGTTGCGGCATTATTTGAAAAGCATACACATGAATTACTATGGATAGAGGGTTTCCTAACATATTAAAATCATTATGTGATGATAAAATCCACGATATGATAATTGATGTATTATTATTACAAATCTACTTTGTGGGTTTCATTTCTCCGGAGCTTATTTATGAATGGAAGAAACTATCTCTTAAATATATGGATAAATAGTAATAAAATAAGGAAATAAACTTTAGCTGGTATAAGTAAGCATCATTAAGCTTCTGAATTAGCATAGGGTCGAGGTTATAAAATGATACCGGTCCATTTCGGGCGTTTAAAGACGATAATAAGATAAAGAGACTTAAAACTAAATAAAATTAAAAAGCAATGCTAAATCAAGGGTCGGTGTGGGTTCGTTTTAGTTGGACCAGCCGGTAAAATAAAGTGATGCCCAGTTGCCATAATTAAGAGAAGGCCCAAAAACCCTCCTCACGAATGCCATACTAGTAGAATTGTGGGGAATAAAATATACGCGCCAGGTAGGGGTCGAACCCACAGGCGCTCTATCCACTGAGCATTTGACACTCGAGGTTTTCTTAAGGAAGACAGAATTATTTGATTTGTTTGGGCCTGTTAATTAAGACCCAAATTAGATGCACTTCTTTCTATAACCATGGATTGAAAATTTATTAGTATATCACCAAATAAATTTTACTGGTTTAACAATCTATCTTTGTAATCGATTCTCTTTTTGAATTAAAAAAAATTCATCCTATATAAAAAGTATTTTGCTTATTTAGTTTCATCAAGACTTTCTACCTTATTTTACTACTTACAATTTTGGCTCAAAGATACGAAAATCTTGAGTCAGACGTGGGGAGATGTTATATGCAATAATTATTTTTAAAAACTTCCTCTTCGAAAAACTTGTCATGGGAGATTTTTTTTTTTTTTAAAAAAACATAAAAGCGAATAATTGATTAGTCAGTAAGGAGAAGAATTAACTAATACAAAGAAAAATAAAAAGAGGGAGACAAGATGCTGAGATGCTTCACGTGCCAATGTGCATTTTACTTTTCATCAATTAATTAAATAATAAATACATGATAATTTTCTCAACTCAATGGCCAATTTATAGTTAGTGACGTCACTTCTCTCTCCTCCTCACAGTTGAGTTCCTCCTACGCGCTTCATCTTCATCTTCATCTCGATCTCCATCATTGACATTGTTCTCAGTTTCGCTCCTGTTAAACAATAATTCACACAGAATTCATTTATTTCTCAGATTTCAAATCCACCTCAATGGAGAAATCGGATCCTCCACCACCGAAGCTCTCCGATCCAATTCCACATCCCAATCAAAATGCCGATCCGATTCCGGCTTCTTCCTTCCACCGCCGATCTCGCTCCGACGACATGTCCATGTTCATGTTCATGGATCCGCTCTCCTCCGGCGCACCACCTTCCTCCGACGACCTTCCTTCCGACGACGATCTCTTCTCATCCTTCATCGATGTCGATAGCCTCACCTCTAATCCAAATCCATCTCTCTCTTCCAACTCCGTTTCCGGAGCTAATCCTCCTCCGCCGTCCTCTCGTCCTCGTCACCGTCACAGCAATTCCGTTGACGCTGGATGCGCCATGTATGCCGGTGAAATCATGGACGCTAAGAAAGCTATGCCTCCTGAGAAGCTCTCTGAGCTTTGGAACATTGATCCTAAACGCGCTAAAAGGTTCTTCGAATTTTTCTCTATTCTAGAATTGCAATGATTTTGGAGGAATTAACAAAATTAGGGATTTGGATTTTGATTACAGGATTTTAGCGAATCGTCAATCTGCAGCTCGATCCAAGGAGAGAAAAGCTCGATACATTCAAGAACTTGAGCGTAAGGTTCAATCGCTTCAAACCGAAGCTACCACTCTCTCTGCTCAACTCACTCTCTACCAGGTTTCGCTTCTCTTCCTTATTTTGATTTCAACAGATTCAATGTGTTTCCTCTGTTTTTACACTATCATAAAAAAAAAAAAAAAAGAATAGCTTTGATTAGGAAGTTTTAGGAACATCGAAGAAGATGTTTTTGGTGAATTTGACAAATCCTTACTTTCAATGTCCTCTGATTGTGATCCAGAGAGACACAAATGGACTAGCAAACGAAAACACAGAGCTGAAACTCAGGTTACAAGCAATGGAGCAACAAGCTCAGCTTCGTAATGGTAAACCACTCAAAACCTTATTCCTTTTGTATGCATTTTGGTAACGTTTCTGCTTCTTCTGTCATCTTCAATCTCTGTTTTTTTTTTATTACAGCTCTAAACGAAGCTTTGAGGAAAGAAGTTGAAAGGATGAAGATGGAGACAGGAGAAATCTCTGGTAATTCAGATTCGTTTGCTATGGGAATGCAGCAGATTCAGTATTCTTCTTCGACGTTCATGGCAATTCCACCATATCATGGCTCAATGAATGGCCAGGATATGCAGATGCATACTAGTTTCAATCCAATGGAGATGTCGAATTCTCAAAGCGTATCGGAGTTCTTACAGAACGGGCGATTGCAGGGGCTAGAGATAAGTAGCAATAGCTCAAGCTTAGTCAAATCTGAAGGACCTTCGCTCTCTGCTAGTGAGAGTAGCAATGCGTATTGACAACAAGACTATGATGAGGCTGAAACTCTCTGTTAATAGGCTTTTTTCCAATTCATTTGATTCACTTTTGATTATTTATTATTCTTTTTTCTTTTTTGAGGTGCCAAGAAAGGACGTATAAAATTGTGTTGGTTAAATTGTTGATTGTGAGTTTCATTGTTTGCATACTCCCATTGTTTGTTCTTCAAGGAACAAACGAGACTAATAAATTTCATTTTCCTTTGGATACATACAATTATCTTTGCTACGTTTTAATTTATTTTACGATGATGTTTACAAATTTTAGGCAAGTAAATAACATGAATGTATTATCACTTTCTCGATTTATAAAATAACAAGTTGTATAAATGACATGAATGTATTATTATCACCAAACCACCCTCCAGCGTCTTATCCACCACGGACAAGTTAACAGAAAAGAGTGAACCCTAAAACTGGTTTAGTTCGAGGGCGTAAATGGGTTTGTTAAAAAGTTGTCGGTCGGTGCGGCAAGATACAACTAATGGACCACGCGTATCGGCCTATATAAACCAACCACCACTAGTATCTGAAAAGTTATATTATATATATTGCCCTAAAAGATACGATCGAAACCTTGTTTCCCACTCTTCGTCGCTCCGTCTTTCTTTCCATTGTTCTCTCTGGCGTTTCAGATTCGACAATAAACGAGGTCTGTAATTTTTAATTTAACCGTCTCAATCTATCTCCTCCGAATGCTTATCTGATGTTTGATTTCCGTTCTAGATTAAAGACCTAATATAATTACTGCGATTTTGAATTTGATTTTCTTTAGGTTTAAAGTGTCTTGAATAATGAAGAAGCCTACGCAGGAGTAGGCTGTGGCTGTATATCGGTCTTTTGGGACATCAAGAGGTGTTCGGTTCCCCCTGGCTGTGATACTCGTCGGGTCGGTCCGTGTATTAAACGATTGTTGGAGAATTTAGGCTACTCTGGTCCTCTCACCATCACTGCCGTTGGCATACTAACAGACGTCCCTGACGACGTTCTGCGAGCGGTCACTTCCACTGGAACCGCTCTTAAGCACGTCCCCTACGGTTAGTATCTTCTCATCATCCTTATGCCCTTTGTACAGTAATGAATATGAAAGAGTCTCAAGTCTTTAGTTTCTGAAACAGATAATAAGAGCATTGTGATGGCTATATATATGAGTGGACCTGGAGAAATCCATCTCCAGCCAATTTAATGGTCATATCCACATCCTTCACTAGTCTTGTTGGCGAGCTATCTTTGCAGGGATACAACATTCTTCGGCCGTTTCGATATGATCCTTCTGTCTTCGCCTCTACTAATGCAAAGTGCCTCTGGAATAACTTTCTTATCGCAGGTGTGAGTTTGTCCTCCTCTCTCACCGTGTGTTATTGAAATAACCAGCAAATCTGTTGCTGCTGAACTATTTACTTCTTTTTTTTTCTCCACAGATACAGAGGCACTTGAGGAGGATAATTGCAGCGGAATGGGTGAATCTGTCCCCTGGGTTTGCTCAGTATGCCATTGATGGCCAAGGCTTTGAAAATTTCACCACGCATCTCTCTAGTCAAAAACATGAACTTGAGGTAATTAAGCATCCTAGCTAAACCGGACGAACTTTTTATATCAACACATATTACAAGTTTCCCTTTCTCACTTCTATTTTTGTTTCCCTAAATTTGACCCCCATGTTATCTTTTTCCCCCACTGGATGTGCATTTGGTTTCAAGCAGATGTTGGACTGGTTCCCTGTAAAGCAACAACATCTACATGGTTTCAGCACCAAGTGAATCTCATGAGGAAGACGAGGAGGCAGTTGAGGCTCCCCTTGATTCTCATCCGAAGAATGCTACTACCATGGTGAGGAAGCAACCAAAGGCAAGTTTTAATATCTGATAACGTTGAGATTTCTAATTTTTAGAACTTTGGGGTTTTCTTAATGAAAACTATATGAGCTTGCCCTCTCCTTGTTCTGTTTTAATAAGACCTATTTCGTCATCAAAAGTAAAGAATAAATCAATGTCTTTATTCGGTTCACTTCACTGTTTTAAAACCTGAACAAGACAATTGTTTCTAAATCAGAATAGCAAATCTTACTTGAAGAAGCCATGGATTGTGGAGGTTGGAGCATTTCCTTGCCATCTTGCTTGTAAATGTTCACAGTAAAACGCATCTTTCCTTTGTGAGTGAAAGTAAGAAACTCATCGCCTCCCAAAGCATTTTCCCTCACAAACTTCTCCCAGCCGAACTTCTCCATGAAATAATATCTAGGGTTTTTTGGAGATTTCTACTTCCCAAGAGCTTCCCCATTGCATTCTTATCTTCATCTTACGGGATCGCTCATTGTCGGAGAAGCTACTCACAAAGTCGTAAGGATTAGTGCTCTCTTTGGTAATGCAAGTAAGAGGAAGAGAAATAAGAGATACATGACTGAACATTAAAATAATCCAGAAATAGTAGAAATGAAGAGTGTTTCTTCAATTACAGTGGAAAGATCAGTGACATTCTTACACATCCCAACAAAATTTTGATCTAAAGTTTGAAATCTCACCATGAAATTAGTCCCTTCACACACAAATGACAAACCCACATTCCGTTTCAAAACCATGTTCTAAAGACCCCAAAAAAAGGAAGGAAAACTAAAGAAAGTTCATTAAAGAGAGAAAAATCAGTCAGTTTTTGAGTCCCATAATGATAGTTAACGAAAACATTCCACCTTTCAAAGACAGCTAACGAGATTCAACCTTTAAGACTAAACCCATTGTTACAGAGAACCAAAAGTTTAAACCTTTCCAAACTACGCTAACAAGAAATTGCATGACTTGAGAACATGGAGAGTTTAGAACATTGTTACTACCATGTTTTTAGATGAAATATCTACTCTATGGAGAACCTTATAGAAGCTCTGTGTCTATTTCGTTCTTCTTTGCAGCGACCAAAATCACTGCTGCTAGCCGTCTCTCTCGCTGGAAAACTTCACTTTCATGCTTCTTTTCCTTCGACTTCACCAACGATTACTCATATGTATGTACATAATTACACATATAAAAATGCGTATTCACATATATGATTAACAAAATTAGAATTGGGCTTTAACCTTAACACAAAACTTTTCTTTTTGTTGGATGTTTTGTTTAACGGAACCCGGATGTTTCCCACAAAAAAAAAAAAAAAAAAAAAAAGAAAAAAGAGAAGAGAGCTCAGGAGTGTGGCGAGTACATCTGAGAAATCAGAATAATGCGAAGGACCCAACCATCGCTGAAGCCAATTTCATCACAGCTCATGCACCAGCCGGGAATCGAACCCGGGTCTGTACCGTGGCAGGGTACTATTCTACCACTAGACCACTGGTGCTTTGATGGCAATTGCTAAGTTTTACAGTGTAATATACATATTTAAAATTTTCTTTAACTCACTTTTCTGTATTCGATATTGTAAGTTGGTAATGAATTAATTAGAACGAATACCCATTAAGAAAAAGAAGATTTTTTGGTGAAGATTAGAGAATGTAGAGAATCACTTTGGCAAATTGTAACAGTAAATTTGGCCTAATAATATCCTTATACATCTTACGTACACATATAAACAAACCCATAGATAGGACCACGCCCAACAAATATTGTTGTAAGTCTTTTTCGGCCTTTCAATTTTGCCAGTAGGAATTTGTGAGTGTTTTCTATAAAATTTAAAAATTGGAAATTACCCAAATAACATGTAAACTAGTGTTCAAAAAATAAACAAACTATATGAAAAACAAAATATGCAGATAGACAAAATCTAATTTCGAATTAAGCCTCTTAAGCAAAATATAAATATTTGATTAGATAAAAGCATTTGGTGAGACGATGAGAGTTTAGTGTTTGGCTATTTCGATGATATCTTAAAGAAGTTAAAAAAAAAATTGTGAACAAAGAACGAAACAGAATCCATTATCTTAATTAGGTTGTGGTCAAACTAAACCCAACTAAGTTAACGACTAAGTACTCGATGTTTATTTTAAGAAATTCAATACTGATTATTAACGAAGTTTCGGGACGAATCTCAAGAGAGATGACGTATGTGCTGCGGTCATGCGCTTTCTTTATGCATTCCCACATACTCCTGTCCTGCGTCCGGTCCCAGAACCCAACCTTGTTACGTCTCTACTTCATAACTATATGTACGTAAACACACATAAATATACGATCAAAATTGATAATGCAAACGATGGTGTAGAGTGAAGGACTCGTAAAAATATTCTATCAACTTTTATTATATTTTGTATAGAATTGTAGATATGTTATCTAAAATATATATAGACAGTCTTTTTCCTTGGTTAATATGCAAAATGACTTTAAAAAAAAAACTTATCTGAATAAATGATAATATGTGACAAGAAACATTTTATTGGTTGTGTGAATTTTTATTAGTTGCACATCTAAAAAAGTTTTAAACAGCTTTTGCTCAGTACAACAAAATTCACCATTGTAATTTTATTTTTTTGTTCTTTTGAAATACCAGTCCACCACCATATTTTTATCATATTGTTCAAATTTATTTTCGTCAACGTTATGTATAGTCTTTGATACTTACATATTTTAATTTTGGGACATGAAGGGAAAATTGTATAATTGAAGCCCTAATTATTTTTGAGTTTTGACTGAGGACCTCCTCTAAACTCTTAACAAAACCAACAAGACTCTCTCTCTCTCTCTGCTTTCTACCAAACCTTCCCCCTCTCCTCTGGGAGATCTCCAGATTCCTCTCCTTCTTCTTCGCGCCTTCGCTTCTCCCCACCCCCCCAACCTGGAAATAAAACTCGATCTCGCCGGCGGCATAAGATCTCCGTTTATCTTGCCGGCAGATCGACCTTCCTATTCCCCCGATTGATTCAACAAGCGATTCCTTATTCTTTTCTAGGTCTTCCTTAGGCCTTCAGAAAACCCTTACTTGTTCTCGAAACCTCAATTTACCCTTACCCTCGTCCAATTCTTCTTCTATTCTGCATTTATGGCGATTAGGGTTACCTTCACCTACTCCAGCTATGTTGCTAGGAACATTGCTTCATCCGCCGGGACTCGTGTCGGTACCGGCGACGTTCGATCATGTTTCGAATCATGGGTTCGTCCCAGATTCTGCGGTCACAATCAGATACCCGATATTGATAAATCTCCCGGATCCAACAATTGGGGTCCCAGCTCAAGCCCTCGTGCTCGACCAGCTTCTATGTACAGCACCATTGCGAGGGAGATCCTCGAAGAAGGAAGCAAGAGTCCGCTTGTGTTGGGGATTATCTCCATCATGAGATTGACAGGAACTCCAGAGCTTTCGGGGATGAACGTTCTTGGGATTTCGCCCTTTAAGACCTCTTCTGCTATCCCGTTCCTTAGGGGTTCGAAGTGGATGCCTTGTAGTATTCCGGCGACGTTATCAACGGATATTACTGAGGTTGATAGGGGAGGAAAGGTGTGTGATGCCAAAGTGAAGTTGGAGTTGAGTGATAAAGTCTCCAATGGTGGAAACGGATGGGTTAATAAGTTGTTGAATATTTGCTCGGAGGATGCTAAGGCAGCTTTCACGGCGGTTACTGTTTCTCTCCTTTTCCGATCGGCTTTGGCTGAGCCAAAGTCTATACCTTCAACATCTATGTACCCTACTCTTGATGTGGGTGATCGTGTTATGGCTGAGAAGGTGAGAATACTGGTTTCTGACTATGTTAATTGTGCATTTTGATGGTTTCTTTCTCAGTAGAGATCCTAAATACCTGGTTACATATCTTGAGAGGCTTTTAAAACTGATGGCTTTAACAAATTCTGCGTTATAGGGACTAGAATTTGTTATGGAAACGGTCTTAAATGTCGTTTGTTCTTATATAAGAAATAGCTAGGATGCATATCAATTGTTTAATTGGTGATGTGGCTTAATGTCTGAGTTATTGATCTGCACTAACCATTTTGAACAAATCTGTCTATTTGCTTTGGTGTTGGTCAGGTCTCATACTTTTTCAGAAAGCCAGAGGTTTCCGACATAGTTATCTTCAAGGCTCCTCCTATTTTGCTGGTAGATCTCAGATCACTATTTCTGGTTTTTCAAATGTTTTTAAACCTGTTTTAAAGGTGCTTGAAATTCTCCTTTGTATTGCAGGAACATGGTTACAGTTGTACTGATGTTTTCATAAAAAGGATAGTCGCTAGCGAAGGTGACTGGGTTGAAGTAAGTCTCTGTTCACCTTTATCTGTATTACTTCTGTAGTGACTTCTTGATGACCAGCCTCCTCAAAACAGACCCTTAACCTTTGTTTTGTGTTTGTGTGTCATTTTCCTGTCTAACCTATCGATGCTGTATCATATAGGTTTGTGATGGAAAGCTCTTAGTTAATGACACTATTCAAGTAGAGGATTTTGTTTTAGAGCCAATTGGCTATGAAATGGAACCGATGGTAAGCAAACTTGCACTTCCTAGTTTAATGATTTCTCGACCTAAAAGTTGTTAAAAAGAATGCTGCTAACTGGGCTTTTCTTCCTGTTATTTTGCAGTTCGTCCCTGAAGGTTATGTCTTTGTCCTAGGAGACAACCGCAACAAAAGCTTTGACTCTCATAACTGGTAAACCATTTTGGAAATTATCTGTTATTTCATGGTTCTTCTGTCTTAAATTTTGGAAACTCTGTTGATTCATGGATGATTTGGTGAATGTAAAATGCAGGGGTCCACTTCCAGTAAAGAACATCATAGGGAGATCTGTGTTTCGGTACTGGCCACCGAGCAAAGTTTCAGACATAATACACCATGACCAAGTTATCCAAAAGAGAGCTGCTGATGTTTCGTGACCAATGCAGATGGTTCTTAGGATTAAGCATATAACTGAATAGATGAGCCGAGCCAAACATTTTTGGCGCCGAAGGCAACCGAGCAATTCTTTCTTCCTGTCTACTTCTATAGAAGACATGGAATGCAATGGGATATCCAAAAGAAGAAAACAAGAAAATTGATATTTTTGCTTTGATTTTTTGTTGTGTTGAAACCTGAATGCAACCAGTGTAATTGGCAGTCGCTGTCAAACATAAGGGCAAGCTATTTTTTGAGTATTTTATGTGAAGAATCCTGTAAACGTTCTGTTCTCAAGCTCTGTAGTGTAATGTTAAGAAGTATCATTTTTTGTTGCTGATGATCATGTGTTTCATTTGAATAGAATTGTCTATGTTGGAATTCGCAGGCTATTGTGGGATATGAGAAGTTATTAATAGATTTTGTATTGTTGAGCTATAATGAAACTGAAAGTGATGTAATATTGGGTTTTCAATGTAAATCGAACCAAACTTAAAATGCAGGGAATAATAATAGAGAGATCAGGAGCGAAGCCTTTCATAGTTTCATGTGTTGAATTCAGGAGTGAAGCCTTTCATGTGTTGAATTCTTAGTCAATTGACCTCTTGCATCTAAATGAGATATCCTGGACCTAACGATTCTCAGTCCAATCAAAATGGAAAAGAGAAGAGAGCTCAGAATTGTGGCGAATATACATCTGAGATATCAGATGAATGCGAAGGACCCAACCAACGCTGAAGCCAATATCATCACAGCTCATGCACCAGCCGGGAATCGAACCCGGGTCTGTACCGTGGCAGGGTACTATTCTACCACTAGACCACTGGTGCTTTGATGTACATCTATCTCAGTTACAAATATATATATACTAGTTAAATACAGAAACTTCTTTCACTCGCTTTCTATTAGGTAGGTAACGAATTAATTAGAATGAGTAGTGTAGAGAGATTCATAAAAAGGAGTCTAAAAACCAAACATGTTTTCAGTGTCCATCCATAAAAAGGAGTCCAAAAATCAAATATATGTTTTCAGTGTTGATGAATATAGCCACAGCCTTTTGAATACAGAGTTGTAAATACTAAATCCAAAAAAAAAAAAAATATTACAAAAACCTGCTGTGTATAATAAAATGGATCATCAAAGCTGTTCCCTTTTCCTCCCCTCACTCTCTACTTCTTTTTCCATACGGTGTGGAAGGGTTGTTGATTTTTCAGTCTCCCCTACTTCTCTGCTATGCGATTTAAAAAGAGAACAAAACAAAAGAAGAGAAATTAAAAAGTTTTTCTTTTGACAAATCTGATACAAAGAGAGTTGATATTATAAAAAAATAGCGATCATCAAAGCTTTAGGCTTGAAAATCTTTATTTGAGTTCCATACAGGAGCCACCGTCTTTTGCACTCCTCCACCACCATCTGATAACACTCCACTTCCATTTTCGGCTGCTATTAGCGGATCTTTCTCGCTCTCCTTCATCTGACAAACCCAAAGCAGAAGGATCTCACATCAGTTTTTGTTATTCGTATTACACAGAAACAAAATTAAGCAATATAACAGTCAGTATAGACCTCAAGCAACAAAAACAATGCCTAGGACAAGGATCTACTTGCAAAATCAATGGTACAATAAATGATTTGAGGGAATCATCTAATTATTTCTTTTATTGTACAATTGATTTTGCAATTAGACTGCTATCACTTTCCTCTCTTTTTTTTTTTTTTAAAAATTACTTCTTGTGGGGATTATATACCTGTGGCAACTGAGTTGATGTTTCACTTGCCTTCTGCTGAGTCTCAATTGAGCAGTAATAGGAATAAACAACCATTCCAATCACAGCCACCAGAATACCGAGAATGTTGCGCCAGTCGAATGGGTCTCGCAGCAACACATAGCCAAATGCTAGAACCAGGCATGTTTTGAGATGTCCCAGAACTTGATATGTGACAGGAGATGTCTTTCCAATGACAAGAAAAGTGCTGAAGTTTACAGAGACTGATATGAGGCAGGACAGGACAATGAAGAACTGCAGTCAACAAAGAAGCACTCGTAAATATGCAGAATCGACATGGAAGCAAGAAGATTGGTAAATAATTTGGGTAGAATTCCTGGCAGATTGAGTCTCACCACTACTTGAGAAGTGTACTTGAAAGCAAACACGTTCTGGTTGGTAAGGAGCCCATCTAAAAATGGCCCAGTGACGAAGAGAGTGATTGCTTGATATGGGCAAGACTGATACAGAAGCTGCGTGGATGAAACTTTGAACTTCTTCTGGATGGTATTTGTCATCTGTGTACAGTTGGTTAAGATAACAGCATTGGATTGGCTTAAAACAAGATACATAGAAAGTTGAAAGAATAAAGCAATGAGATAAGAAAGGCTAAGCATAGGATACAATTTGAGCAACACAAGTTGTGATAACAGCCAGCACTGACAAGACAGAACCCAGCATATTAAGCTGAAGATCTGTGACGGTTGCGATTCCAACACCAAGAAGAAGGATGGTTAATGAAAACTGGATTTTTCGACTGCAAACAAAATAGAAGTGTGTCATTAAATAGGCCCTTGACCTGAAACTAGCTACAGAAACTCATGAAGCCATGATAATCTCTGAGGATGAATTATCTCAGAAAGGGACATAAGGCTATCACTAAGCTTTCTTTTTTTTTTCGGTTTTAAGACTATCACTAAGTTGCTGAACTATTAAACAGTATATCAAATTAGAACTTTATGTTAACTCAACCAGAAATGCATGACCATTAGAAAAGATAGATGCCATACAAAATAGCTTCCTCCACATCAATAATCACACACGTGTTGATGGGAGAGATATAAAAAGTAACAGAACTTTGAGAGCTAACCTGAACTTTTTCCTGAAGAAGAGGGTTTCCAAGAGAACAGTGCAGGGGATGATTGCTAGTTTTGTCATCTATTAATAACGGAAGAGAAGAGGGTTAGAACAACACAAGTTAAAATGGATATCGCATCATGCAGTAGCTGAAATGACAAATATACCTGGTAGAAACCGACAGAATTAAAGCCCAAGCTGAGGTTCAATAGTCCTATGGATATCCCATTCAATATGCCAAATCCCATCACAGCTCGTGGATCAAAAGGCTTGTGTTCGAACATCTTCATCCATAATGCCACATGAAGGGAACAAAATGTGACCAAAAGATGCCAGCTTGTCAAAGTAGTCGCTGTACATACAAAATAACAAGAGTAAGTACAGAAGCTAGCGAGATCAATTGCATAAGATGACATATAAGCAGCTACGGTGACGCAGGCAGAAAAAATGGGGTAGAACAGCATCTTGCTCAGTATAATACTACATAAGAATCGTCGGTGTATCCTAGGATAAAACATTGAGTCCCACAGAAAAGAAGAGCTAAAAAGTTATAAAAAAAAAAGCACCTCATAAAGTAAGTAGAGATTTCCACAAATATCATTCAAAGTCAGAGAAGCATCGAAAATTCTAAAGCGTTCATATTAGATATCAAGGATATGAAACTTTCTTAAACACATACAATCATGAAGGCCATTCAGGTTATGAACCATAAGGGGCCAAAGAGATAGTATGAAGTAAAATGATCTAGAATCTATTCTTCAGCTCATTCCTCAGATTTCATAAGATAAACAGGCTCGAAATGAATTGCGAAGAGTACGCTAAAGACGAATGGATCCAGAGGAAACAATTTCTGCGCAACATGGATGATCAAAGGAGCATGTAACAGTAAAGGAAGAATTGAATAAAATTACCGAATGTGAAGCCAAGGGTGCTAATAAGCGCTTTGTTACAGATCACGATCGACACAGACGACACAACGGACAAACTCAAAGCGCCGATTGTTCCCAGCTGGAACTTCTGGCCTTCGCTCATCTTCGCTCTCCTAATAATCTCTCTCGCTTCGATCACGATCTACGATGATCTAATCCACCAAAAATTTTACATCGATTCCAAAATCATTACGCTAGCCAGTGAAAACGTGAAGAAAACAAGAGCGATCTGGAGAAAACGAACCTCATTCGAGCATAACGTATACGTAAATGCGAGAGAATCGAAGCTCAAGACAGCTAAACTGCAGCGAAATGGAGAATATAGAAACTCGTTAGATAAAAGAGTCGGAGAACGAAGAAGATTTATTGAAAGCCAGAAGCCATAAACCCCTAGATCTGCCGTTATGAGACAGAGATCAAGAAATTAGTTGAATGGAAAATTTCAAGAGACGCGAAATGAAGAAACAAGAAGATAAGGAAGGAGAAAGAGGGAAGAGAGAGAGGAACTCACAGGAGAATTAGAGAACCAGAGAGAATTCAAAACTTCGACGGAGGAGAAGAGATTCAGATTTTTGTGTAGAAGCCTATTTCTGCAAATTTGATGGGTCTGCAGACTCACCACCGTACAGAGAAAAATAGTGAGAGAGAGAGAGAGAGAGGGGAAGGAGATAGTTTTTTTTTCCTTCGCTTTCTACGTTCAGACTTGATAGGCCCTACCATCATAAATTAACCGCGGGATATAATCGTCATTATGAAAAAAATCTCCACCTTGACATTTGATTTTTTAACCGTTGGTTATGTAAGAAATTTAATTCATTGCCCAATAATCTGCACAGTAATACTATTGTGTTTTCATTTATTGTTCCAGTGCGCCATATTACCTGTCATTAAAGAGAAAAATGTTCCAATTGGGATTTTAGTGGACTGTCGATGGTTATTTGAAGTAAGATTTTTCGCCAATTGATTTAACCTCATCCAACATAAATTTAAATGCATATTCTCAAATCATAGCAAAAAGGAACATCTTTGGTGTTTCTCACCCACAAGTATAACCTATCCATTGAGGGTATGAAGAAAATTGAGATATACCTCGCAAATAACAAAGACACAAGCACAACTTTTATATGGTGTTGTTTCTCACTAGCAGAGGCTTGGGTAAAACTGAGAACTTGACTTGAAAGCCACAGCGTCTGCGATCACCTGCACCGCCTTTTGATCTGTCTGACCTTCTTTCATATTGGTATCGCATCCCCAAACCCTAACTGCAAGCCTACGACATTTGGGCGATGATTCTCTGAAATACGTTTTGTACCACTTGATCACATCTTTCTTCTGTATGCTTCTCAGTTCTTCTGCTTCTTTGTGGGAGAAATCAAACATGTACCTGTGAGGGTTAAAACTATTTTGATTAGTCGGTGACAGATACAGATCCGACCAACTCATTATATAAACTACAGCTCACACACTTCAAAACCCTTGACATCCTTACCTTTTGTCAACAATCTGACTCCATAACTCATTTGTCTCAGACAAGAGAGAGGGATCCTTTTCCAGCAATCTAGCAATCATACCACTTCGGTAATCTTCATAGGATTCATCATCGAGTTGTTCCTGCAATTACAGCCCGAGTAACATTTTGTGGAGCGAGGTGGGAAAAGAGTTAACAAAAATCGATGTTTTCTTTTTAATTACAAACTTACCAGCAGCGCTTCAATGTCTTTTATGAAATTGTCGACTCTTCCAAGCAAATGAACTGGACCGTACTTAGACGATTGAACACAGAAACAGAAACCGTGGACACGATACGTTAAGCGAGGGCCACACTCGACGACATAACCAAGCTGCTCCTTTGTCCTATAACCAAAATCGCATATATATTGACTACACATAAATACGATTTGATTCTATTAAACAAACTAGGTAAACATGTGATGACTAACCTCAACTGATTGAACAATGGCTCTTCTATGATTTCATGAAAGAGATCCAGCACAGCTTTCGTTCTTGTTGATTGAGCTTCTTCAGGCTCGATTTGATAGTAAAGCTGCAAATCAGATTCATGTTCAAATTCAAAACCATGATTATACCCGAGGAAAGTACTATGTTTTTTCTTGGCCGACTCTTATCACAAGAAAAGAAAATTTCCTTTTTACCTCGACTACTGAGTTTGTTTCAGATTTGTTCTTCACATTGACATCCCTTACAAGTTTGGCACCCAGAGGGAAACACGTTATCTGCTCTCCATGTCTACATTTACTTGGGAGCGGTTCAACCGTCAAACTGTTTTTGAATATGTTTGATATTTTCACTGCTTCGTCTTCCGACAAATTACCATGACATAGAGCCTCAATATATATCTGAAAACATAACGTAACTTTTACCTAACCTTTGCCCGATTTAAATAAAACCCGATAACAATCACAAAAGCTGTGTGTTAAGTAAAACAGGAATCACACTGATGCAGAATATTACCTGAGAACGGATTTCAGGGATGAAGCTGTTGAGATCATCGAGAGACAAATCATTTAGTACATACAACTTTTCGTCGCTGTCATAGATTCGTTTACACAAGAGTTGCAGTCTCAAGTATGTTGAATGGTTCAAAGGCTTCATATTAGTATTTCTAAACCCTCTCTCCATGTTTTCTTTGATAACCTGCAAGGTTAGATAGAAAAATTTAGTTTAATCAAGAAAGAATTAGGAAGAAAATGACACAAAATTTAAACTTCAAGATTAAATGAGAGGAAAAAGTATGACAATGATACATGCAAATATTCACATACCTTAAATCGCTCCAGGCTTGGCATGAAGGATTTGGCTATGGCTAAGATTTTTGATAAAAGAGCTGGAATTTTCTCATTAAAACCATACACTTTAAGCTCTAGTTTATCACCATACATAGATAAAGAGGTTTCAAGTTTTGCTATACTGGCCTGCAAATTCAGATATTAATGTCAATACAAAAACAAAAAGATATAAGAAGATCTTCCTAAAAAATCAGTTACTTGCCTGGTAGATGATCTCATTTAGCTCGTCTTTCAGAAGGTTAATAAATAACTCTGTCAAAAGGCAGCTCTTCACACTGGCATATGCCCCCTTCAAATTTATGCGGAAGTATGTATTTGCACGAGGAACCTTAAAAGTTTCGTCAAGCTTGTACCAGAACTTCATTAACGGTTCGTCAATTATACATCTAGGAGGAGACTGACTTTTGGGATCCACATCAGAGTTAACGGCTCGGATCGAAAAATCACAAGGGATGAATTGATTTTTCGCGGGGAGATGCAAAGAGTTATCTACTTCTGAAGGATTGCTCCATGTTTCCATCAAAGACAATGGCACATCTTCCTCTATGTAACGAGAACTGAACCATGGTTCTTGTTGAAACTCTGAAACAAGCAAAATTTCAAAAGAAAGATGCTAAGAATATAAATATATATCCAAAAGTTACATACTCAAAGAATCTTTAAAATACCTTCCGAATTGATGGATTTCGAAACAACATCAATCCTCATGTTCTGAGGTGTGAAGAAACCCATAAGATTTTCTATCAACTTTGGATCCCATGTCTGGTATACATAATCACCATAAATAATGTGCTCCACTGGATAAGCAAGCATATTCTCTGTACAATAACACTTTCAATGATTAACTAAGAAACCCATGATGAAGACTTTACATTTTACATTACATGTATACATCAATGCATGATAAGTTCTGAAAAAATTTAGGCTTACATGCAAACATAATCAGTTAACCACTACTAGCACCTTAATAGATTCACTCGAAAAGAACCAAGACAAATGACTATATAAGCACAAACCTGAGAGCTCAGCAGCATAATCATCTGCCGGCTGCTCCTCAGCAAATCTAAAGTCCATGTTCCCAATATCTTGGAGTTCCTTGAATATCCATTCTTGTGGTGACACATCACGCAATAACTTGAGATATTGATAGATGTAACCAATGATGTCATAAATCTGTTTACAAAAATTGTCATAAGGTCAAAATGGGAACTAGTAACATAACAAAAGTAAATAGGACAAGAACGAGAGTATATGCAGCTAGAAACAGGCTATGCCAGCTTGTCAACCAAGGTAAGAAAGAACTAAAGATATTACTTCAAAAGTCAGAGACAAAGGGTTATATATACAATTGAAAATGATTGAATTATCCCCTGCGTCAAACTTGGGGAAAATTAAGTATAAATAAGTAAAGTTACCTTCTCTAAACCAGAGTCAGTGAGATGTATGGACATGCCAAAAACATAGGCTAGAGACGAGCGGTTAATTCCATCATCCCCAACACCAGCAGACAGCGAGGTTGCCCAACCCTTACCTTTGAGGAATGAATGCAGACTTCCTCTACCCTCTACAAAACACAATGTTATAAACAGCATTATTCAATATGCACATGCACAAGCACGCTTAAAGAAAACTCTACATAAAAATAAAAGATAAAATGGATGTGATTTCTCACCATGTCCTAATAGATGTGCTAGATAGTCTTCCGGCTTCTTCACATAGGCATGGCGAAGAGGAGGGAGAGTCCATGTCAAATCAAGAATATGAACATCTTTAACCGCTTCTAGGCGATATAATTTACCGCCTTTCCAAATAGGACCGTCTGCCTCCAGAGTTGGCCTGATTTTGGATCCGTTTTTGACATCACCAAATAGTTCTACAACCCAACTTTCAAGCATATCGAGAGATTCTGCAAGATTTTAAAGGTAGACCATTAAATTACAATAAACTCAAACAGTAACGCAAGCCAATATTTACGAATGTATATAAAAAAATTTCAAGAATCACAGCCAAACACATCATACACCTAGAGAATTTACCTCCCCCAATGATAACGAGCTTCATCAATCCACCATGGTAATATTCCTTGTATAATTTCACAATACATTCCCGTAGATCAACCCCATTTTCCATTGCACCACTTAAGCTCTTCTTGTTACCTTCCAGGGCACATGAAGGACATATTAACAATAAATCCTCCCATGAATATCTTAAATGTGGCAAGAAAGGTACACCGAGATATTCTTACCCCATGCAAACCTATTAAAAGGATGACCCTTTGCAGACGTATAGCACTGAAGTTGTTGCAGGCGACATGCATCATTTTGGAGGGCCTGGTTAAATTCTACAAATTTGGATCTTGTTAGCAAGACACTTTTAACTATTAGTATATCTGAATGTTGATTGGAGATGGATCTTTCGATGATTTTAAACAAAGAAATAGGGGTATGAAACAGGCAAGAGAAACCTGAATCAACGGCAAGGACTTCTCGTTCCATAGCTTCAGTCTTCATGAGCGGTGCAACAAAAAACTGAGAGAACCTGATAACAAGAAAACAATTCTAAGGTCAAATAAGCATTCCGAAGAACACAAATTTAAAGGAAAAGATTAAACCTAACAGAGAGCTCAAATATTGCCTACTGAATTTATTTTACAACAAATGGTATAGGTAAAATGCAAGTGATTACATATTTAAGACCAGGGAGATAAATAGAGCTATGCATCTTCCTTTACAATGATAACAAACTCTAGGCATGAATACCGACATATATATCGCCTGCACTGGTAAATTTACAGCAAATGACATTTCTAAAGATAAGCGAAGTGGCAGCTCAAGCAATTTTTGTACCGTTTCAAGGCCCCTTGAAGGAATTCTCTCTTGACTTCAAAGTGATAGCATGTATGCTCCATTTCTGTGTATGCGTTAGAGGATCCACCATGCTTAGACAAGTAACTATCATACTGCAAGCAAAAAAAAAGTCAAACCCAGAAGAATTCAAAGATACATCATGCTAACAAAACAAAGTCCATATTAAGCGTTGAAAAGAT
The DNA here is from genome assembly GCA_900406565.1 of Turritis glabra. Taxonomy (NCBI): domain Eukaryota; kingdom Viridiplantae; phylum Streptophyta; class Magnoliopsida; order Brassicales; family Brassicaceae; genus Turritis; species Turritis glabra. The sequence goes on along the minus strand of OVBN01000030.1, from coordinate 11,061,590 downwards.
TTGACCATAATCCATTATATCCAAGCTCAGAAAAAATTCAATGTTATATCTAATCATGCTAATTGGGTTAGTTTCTTGATTCAAACTGTCAAAGATAAAAATTATAAAGTTAGCAAAATATTTAACCTATAAATAGTGCCAAACCATTGCAAACATAGAACATAATGTAACTCTTACTTCATTCTCATCGGGGAACTCGGTGCTACCCATAAAAAGCATGTGTTCTGCACAGAACATAAACATGAGAGTGATTCAATTAGTAAAAAATATATAAAAAGAAGTGAATTCAAACAGAAGGTCAAACTCATAGAAAGATGGAAATACCAAGAAAGTGAGCCAGGCCTTGCGCCTCCGGAGGATCCAAGAAGCTTCCCATTGAAACACACATAGCTGCAGCTGCCTAAGACACACAAGACAAAACGTAGGAGTTAAAAACAAAGTTTGATACAAGAAGAAAACATCTGATATTAGCTTAAATTGAAAACCTTTTTGGTCTGATGATCTCCTTTCCCTTTCACTTCATCTTCATCCTCATCATCGTCATCATCTCCTTCCCCTTCTTCATCATCATCTTCATAGCTCCCGTCACTATCTTCTTCCTCTTCTCCGTCCTCGTCATCTTCATCGATTTGATCCGGAACAGAGCCTTCGGGATAAATATCTGGATCGTGAATAAGCAGAGCACACAATCCGTTCTCCAATTCAATCACTCTGTATACCCTCCGATCGTTCGGTGACTTCACCACTACATTGTCCAAGGTCGAAACGCTTTTCGCTGCTGCAGACATTGTTCTCGTTCTGAGATGATAGCGACTCGTGAACAAGTGTTGCTGCAGCAGCTTCTTCCTCTTCTTAGGTCTTGCTTCTTTGTATGCTACGAATCCGATTCCGCCGCTACTACCCTCCTCTGAATTTTTGTTTATTTTATCAAGAAAAGGAAAATAAAAATAGATATTAGAATCTTGCCGTTTTCTCCGTAAGGATATGACATGTAAGCCGTTTTATATGATATAAAACGACACGCGTTGTTATTTTAAGAGACGGAAACGGCAAAAAAAGGTTTTGCTCTTCTTCCTTCCTCCCATCGCTTCTTCGTCTTCGTCTTCGTCTCTGAAATCGAACCCCCGGGAAAGAAAGTGAATTGAAAATTGAAAATTTGAAGTTTCACAAACCTAGTTGACCTTTCCTGAACAACCCAATTCGAGAAACGGAATCGACGAGCGAAAGAGTGCGAATTTCTCTGAAAAGCCCTAACATTGCTCGGTTGAGTTAGCAACAATGGCACTGTCGCAGTGGAAGGAAGCTATACTCGAAGGGATTTTCATGGAGATTGAGGACGGTGTTGTGGAGGAGAAGAATCTCGAGCGGTTAGAGAATCTTGTGGAGATTCTACACAAAGAAGGTTCTAAGGTACCCGAATCAGTGAAGGAAGCGTACTGTAAAGTCGCTGTGGAGTGCACAGTGAAGTGTCTCGCTTATGAGAATAATGCAAAAAAGGCGTATACTGAAGCAATCAGATCGATATGGCTCCGTAGGATTATGCCTCTATGCGATAAGGTTAGTTGTTTGGTTACTCGTGACCTCTTGAATAGCTGTCGAAGATTATGGACGGCCCACAATGACGAAAAGGCTTGTAAGAGTTTGATGGATGAGAAAACGAGAGACAAAGCTTTGGTTAGTTTGAGGAAGGTTGTTTCAGAGTTGAATCCCAACCTTGTTGCGGAGTTGAATCCCAACATGGATGAATCGGAAGAGATTGAATCTAGCGAAGAATCTGAAGAGACAGAGTCAATGGTTGAAGCAAGAGAGGTAGAGGTTAATCTGAACAGTAAGGCGTCTGAAACTATGGACGAAGACCAAGGTCTACACTTTCTGAACTTTGTTTCTTTCATCTTTATTAACTTTGTTACAATGTGATTGTGCTTTTGTCTGATGCATTCCCTTTGTTGTAGAGAGCCTCTCAGATAGTGAACTGGAAAGACCCACTTCTGGAGGGTCAAAAGCTGAATCTTTACCCCGTCAAATCAAGACCATTTCATCTGCAGTTGTTGACAGAGCGCTCAGAAAGCTTAGAGCTAGTAAAATGGAGTTGGTGAAAGCTTTAGAAAAAGGAGGACCGTCAAATTTAAACAATGAGTCGATTACAGAACACGAAAATGATGTTGCTAATCCTTCTGGAATAAACACTGCACCAAGGCCTACCTTGATGGAGCGACGTGGCACAGCACATACTTATGAAGTAAATTTGCATTTCCTTTATTGTTTCATCATATCATTTATGTTATTTTCTTCAGTCCTTTCTTTAAAAAGCTAGTTCGATGGGACATCCAATACACACATTTTTACTAAGTTTTCTAAGCACTACTATCCTGATTCATTCTTTCATCTTTTCCTATTATTTCATTTTGGCTGACCAGCTTACTGCACTTGGTGGGAAGTTTGCATTGAGCTTTGTCTTGTTTGAATTGATCTCTTTCCATATTCAGTTCGGCAGCTATAGCTGAGTTAAAATAAAGTGCTTTTCATGCAAAAGTATAATGTGGCACCTGTTTTGTTCTAACGAGTTTGTTTTCCACATTTTCATTTGTTTGATTAGTGGGAAGACTCCATTGATGATTCCGATCGAGAACTGGGCGATGATGATGAAAGGAATAACAAAGCAAAACGTAAAAGAATTGTCGTGTCTCCTTTGAAAAGAAACCGAAGTTCAGAAGGTGCTAGAAGGAAGAAAGTCCCTTGGAGTACTGCAGAAACGCTGGCCGTACTGAAAGGCTATGAAAAGTACTTGAAACCTGAAAGTTCTCTTAGAAGTCTCCTTTAAAAAGATGTTCATCAGATGAACATCTTTCATGCATTTTTATTGATTTGATGCATTCTTTTGTGATTCAGGTATGGTGCAAACTGGAAGCGGATTAAAGATGAGAATCCTATTCTAGTGCGCAGAACTAATGTACACAGCTTCACTTATCTTTTTGCACTTTATTCATTTCTCATACAGTTGATTTTTTCATGTTTCTAATAGTAAACACACTATCCCGCAGGGTGATATTAAAGACAAATTTCGAGTTGAGATGAGGCGTGAAGAGCGCCATCCTTGAGTAGGTGAGTTAAATATATATATATATATATATATATATATATATATATATATATATATATAGTCTAAGGTACTGACGTTGAATAAAGTAGTACTGCATTAGCCTCTCAGTTCCTTGAAACCAAAGTGTGTAGGTAGGAAAAAAATGATATGAACTCTCACAAACAGTAAGCTTAGTTCTTAAAATCAAATAGTCGCGCTGATTTCACAAGTTAGTTTTGAAGGGAAACTCTACCTGTGAGCATATGTATAGTGCTGCTTGATACAAAATATAGTGCTCTGGATTCTCGTAAAGTACTATCAACGTTACTACTTAACCATGTAATGGGCTGTGCTAAAAAAGGGCCAATTTGTATACGCAGATGGGTTTTTTGGTTCTATATTTTTGACCATTCATGTTATATGTTGATAGTAACATTAACAAACCAAGGTGCAAACCCATTCATGGCAATCTAACTTTTTAATGGGTTAGTTGAGCCTGTGAGCTTAGGAGGATTGGTGTTATAATAGTTCATGATCCTCCTTGTTTTCTTTCGGCATGACAAATCATATATGTATTGTTTTTATGTATAATCGGTCATCAATTTTCTATTCTTTGCTTATAGGAACTGGAGTACTGGAGTAGGCATCAGACCTTTCTTGTGTAGACGAGTAACAAGAGCTGAATTTGACATATTGTGGCATCTATGGAATGTAAAAATCTGGGATAGATTTTGTCGCCTACTGTCTTTAAGAGACGTAAAAGTTGTGGGTATGATGATAATAATATCTAGTGAATCGTTTTGTTAACTAAACTAGGCTCCTTAATCAATCTAATAGCAGTTCATCTCGGTTTATATCATTATTGTGTTGAAACAAGCAGTGGCACCAATGCAAAGACAGATTAACCAATGTAAATGTCTTGGATCCAAATTGAGTTTGGTGTTCCATTTAATGTTTATGTTTGTGGTTGATCAATTCCAGAGAAATGTCCATAACGTACTAACTGTATAAATGGTAAGATGGGCATTGGGAAACAGCAGCAAAACAGTGGTCCTCATCGTCTTCTTCTTCTCCATCACACAACACAGCGTTTAGGTTTTCAAAACTCTCTCTCTGCTTTTCCTCTTTAATCATATCCTCTTCTGTGTCAGTGTTTCTTTCTCTCTCTAGCGATTATGTTCTTCAGGCTCCATTTTCATGTTTCCAGCTTCATTATTCATTATGACTGGAACCCATTGCTACTCCGTACTTGATGGGTTTCTGACTCGTCTCCGTGTGCTTCTTGTCACTACACTCTTAGGCTTTTAATTATTTTTGCTCTAGGAAAAATGTTATTTTCCATTTTTTCGCTCTTGTAACACACAACATTCAATCTTGCTAAAAATCTATGATTATTGCCTAGCCTTTGTCTTTTTTTCAATGTTCATCAAGATATTGTTAATCATCCAACGCCTAGAGTCTAGAGACTAGGCCCTTGATGAAACAAAACTCTCTCTGCTTTTCCTCTTTAACCATATATTGTCCGTCTCATGTAACAATTTAGACCGCTTTTTAGTAAGTTGTTTTCTTTAATTAACTCAAATTTCCGGTTTTTGTGAGAGTCATGAGATTAGGGCTAATTGCTGTAATTTGGATATATCTCACTCCATAAATAGTGATTTTGTAAAATGCTCAATTGCTGAATAAGTTTGTTTTATTATTTTCACAAAATCATAACCATATAGACACAAAAAGAAAGCGAGTGACCCATCTGTCTTTATCACGTTATACAGACAAAACACAAAACTGGTCTTGCAAAGAAAATCTCCATAGTTGCATCAAACTCTTTAAAATAACTACAATCTACTGGAGAATTAACGCATTTGATCAAAGTTTATGCTAACAACATTACACGTTCTTACTTCGATGCAAATGTAGAGTTTATGACTTCAAGCCAGATTTGAACGAAAACCTTGATGATAAGGTCATGATACTCCTTGGGATTCAAGGTAAGGTAACATGCTAGAAGATCCTCCAAGTCTTTAGAGGCTCTGATGTTGTTCTCTGTTATCATTTCCACCATTGATTCTCTGAAATCCTTCCTGGGATCAACAGAACTCTTGATTACTGCAAAACTGTCAAGAATTTGTTTGCTCTGCGATCTCGATTTGCTTCTACGAGGTGAGACTTGAATTCTAGGAGAACTCACTCTGAGTTTTATCCTTGGAGATTTTGCTGATGATCTTCTTTCACTGGAATCTAACCGTTTCTGATGCTTCTTCTTGATTCTACATGCATCTTTGTCTTCGTTCTCTTTACTGTTAACCTTCACACATAGATGATGGGTTTTACGCAATTCCTTGGTACGGTTACTTGCAGGACAGGCTTTCTCTGTTGAATCAAACACCCTAATCTCTTTGAACATTTTCTTCTTGAAATCTCTGTTATTTATGTTGATGATGAAATCATCTGCAGAAGAACTGAGTTTCAAGTTGGAGGAGGCAGAGAAAGAATCTTGGATTGGAAGAAATTTGATCTTCTTCTTATTAAAATCTGCAGATAGAGAAGGAGATGGCTTGTAAACAGTCTTTCTTTTGCTCTGTATTTTGTGAAGAGAATTTCTTGGTGAAATTTGAAGGGTCTTAGATGCTAAGGAAGTGTGTGATCTTTTGGAAAAGTAAGAGCTTGAACAGTGAGGAAGAGACTTTGGCTCAGAAGAAGGTTTTCTCTTCTTGGTAGTGTCTAAGGAATAAGAAGGAAGAGGATGCTTTTTTCTGAGGTTGGTCATGTTCTTGAGCTTGTGGAACCATTCACTTGGGATCATAGCTGACAATCTGAACTTATAATTCCTCATCTCTATTACAAAAAGTTTGTGACCTTCTCATAGAAAAGAGAGAAAATCTGTAGAGTTTGCAGAGTTTCTATGTGACAGAGAAAAGAGAGAAGAAAGTGAAGAATGGGATGTATAAGGGACTAGACAGAACAAAAATGGGGTCCACTTCGTAGAATGTCTTTGTTTGTACCAAACCCATTTCGATTTCTCTCCTTAACCGAATTAATCAAGTTAAACCAGATGAAGTTAAAATAAAATATCCGATGCAAACCGGGGAAATCGAAATTTACGTCTTTTCTTTTTTGCAAAACGAGAACTAATCATATTTTAAACCTAATAGAAAGAGAAGGAGAAGGAGAACCCATCCATGAACTACTTGAGTTTTACGTAAATGGATAAACCAAATGCATGAGTATTAAAGAGATTGAGAATTAAAATGCTTTATTACAGTTAAAAAATTGAGCAACAAAGTGTCCTCAAAATTTGTCAGTACGTAGTAGGTCGATTGGTGGATTACACTTAATAGAATATTTCTGGTAAGTTGCTTCCAAAACATGATTCGGCGAACGTGACAAAGGGTTTCAACAAAAGAGGTTAAACAAGATTTCAGTTTCATGTCCAATCTCTTTATTTAGCCAAAGTCATAATACAGAACAATAATGGTGAAGAAACTGTAGAGAATAAAACTATATTAGTGTATATAGGGTCATATTGAGTCTGTGAACCGGTCAAGTATAAACCGGTGGTTTAATGTTTTCTGTTGGCTTTGGTTTAGGCCTGATTAATTGTGTATATAAACCCCCAATTGTACAGTTTTGATTAATTAATGAGAATGAGATTTAATTAGTAATATGGTATCAGAGCAATTAATCTCAGATCTCTAACAACCTTCCGCATCTCGTTTCTTCGTCGGAACTTCGCCGGAGTCTTTCACCGGAGATTTCTTCCGATTAAGTTCTTTCTCAGCTCCGATTTGCTTCTCTCTCCGTTCTCCTGTGCATTTTCAGCTCTCTCTTTCCGCGATTGAAGCTGAAATTTGATTTCAATGGGAAAACGCAATTGCAAGTCGAAGTATCGTTCTCTTGGTCCCGATTCACCAGAATCCGGCACTGCTGTGTCACCTCGTGGTCGCGATGAAGCCTCTGTTCATCCTTCATCTCACGCTGCTACGGGATTGGGAAATCGAGCTCCAGGAAACTCCGATCGTGCTTCAGTTCGCCGATCTCTCTCCGGTCCTTCTCGTGATATTTTTCAGGTATCAGATTCGCCGGATAATATGCATTCGCCTTATCACTTGCAGAGTTCTGATAATCCTAGCCTAGTCTTAGTTGCTGAGCTTTTAGATAACAATAACTACAATGTCTGGAGTGTTGCGATGTTCACAAGTCTAGAAGCTAAGAACAAGTTAGGTTTTCTTGATGGATCCATTGTGAAACCTGATGAATTTGATCCGTATCACAAGATCTGGTGCCGTTGTAACAGTATGGTCAAGTCATGGTTGTTGAACAGCGTTTCTAAGCAGATTTATTCCAGTATCCTCTACATCAAGCATGCTTCTGATATCTGGAAGGATCTCCATACTCGCTTTCATAAGTCAAACCTGCCTCGTCTCTACAAACTTCGACATCAGCTTCATTCTCTTCATCAAGGCAGCATGGATTTATCCACTTATCACACTAAAACTCAGACTCTGTGGTCAGAATTGGCGAATATTCAGGTTACTCCTCGCACTGTTGAGGATCTCATTGCAGAAAAAGAGACAAATAGAGTGATTGACTTCTTGATGGGGCTCAATGACAATTATGAGAATATCCGGAGCCGTATCTTGATGAAGAAGACTTTACCTTCTCTCTCTGAGATTTATAATCTCCTGGATCAAGAAGACAATCAGAAATGTGGGAGAGTTTCTGTGGTTTCTGACATGTCTTCTGCAGCTTTCCAGGTTTCTCAGTCTTCTCAGGTTTCTCAGCCTTCTCAGTCTTCTGACATTCAAGCTAATGCTGTTTCTGCATATCCAAAGAAAGATAGACCATATTGTGTCTTTTGTCACAAAGTTGGTCATGTGATGGATAGGTGTTACAAGAAACATGGTTATCCTAACAGTTTCAAGCCAAATCAGTGGTCAGACAAACCTCCAGTTGTGGATAATATTTCTATGGATGAGTCTGCTGTTTCTCCTGGCAATGATAGTAACCTTACACCAGATCAGATCCAACAGTTGATGTCTTTCCTTGCAAGCAAACTTCAGCTTCCTAGCTCCACTCCCACACCAGAAGTTCACTCTGTCTCAGCATCTTCTGTACCTTCTTCTTCTTCAACCAATGGTCCAATACCCGGTAACTTTTTCCCCTCTATCTTTTGTTCTTTTGCCGGTATTGATAGACCTTATGTCTGTTCATTCAGTGGAGATCTTCCTTCCATTGATGCTTGGGTTATAGATACAGGAGCCACTAATCATATATGTCATGATAAATCTAAATTTCTTTCTTTCAAACCTATTCAAAACCAAGTCAATCTTCCTAATGGTATTTCTGTGAGCATTGTTGGAATAGGTACAATACACTTGGGTAGAGATTTAATTCTTCATGATGTTTTATACATTCCTCAATTCAAATTCAATCTTCTAAGTGTTAGTGCAATAACCAGAAGTCTAGATTGTTGTGTTTGGTTTGATAAATCTTCTTGTGGTATTCAGCCTTGTACTCGGGAATTAATGATTGGAATGGGTAGACAGGTGGCTAATCTCTACTTTTTGGATATAGAGTCTTTGTCTGGTCCAGGTACTTCTCTCTCAGTCATTGCTGCTACGGTTTCAAGTCCTGACTTGTGGCATAAAAGGTTAGGTCATCCCTCTATGTCTAAGCTTCATCCTATGAAATCTGTCTTGTCTTTAGATAAAATAAAGTCTGATAATGATCATCATTGTAAGGTCTGTCACTTATCAAAACAAAAACATCTTCCTTTTGTTTCAAAGAATAAAATCAGTGAAAATTCTTTTGACCTGGTGCACATTGATATTTGGGGTCCATTCTCTGTCCCTACTCATGATGGTTTTAGATACTTTCTCACTATTGTAGATGGTTGTTCTAGAGCTACTTGGGTATATCTCCTTAAGAATAAGTCAGATGTTCTTCAGATTTTTCCCACTTTTGTCACCATGGTAGAAACTCAGTTTCAAAGTAGGATTAAGGGTGTTAGATCTGACAATGCTCCAGAACTTAACTTCACTTCATTTTATCAGTCTAAAGGCATCATTCCTTACCATTCTTGTCCTGAAACCCCACAACAAAATTCTGTAGTTGAGAGAAAACATCAGCACATTCTTAATGTTGCTAGATCTCTCTTCTTTCAATCCCACATTCCACTTCCTTATTGGGGAGACTGCATACTCACTGCAGTTCATCTCATTAATAGAACTTCTGCTCCTATTCTCCAAGATAAAAGTCCTTTTGAAGTTTTAACAAAAAAAATTCCAGATTATTCTCAACTTAAAGTTTTTGGTTGTCTTTGTTATGCTTCTACTTCACCCAAGAACAGACATAAATTTGACCCTAGAGCTAGAGCTTGTGCCTTCCTTGGTTATCCCAATGGAGTTAAAGGTTATAAGCTTCTTGACATAGAATCTAATACTATTCTAGTCTCAAGACATGTTGTCTTCCATGAAGAGCTCTTTCCTTTTGTTGAATCTGACACTCCTCAGGATGCTCAACATTACTTTCCTGATCAGATTCAACCACTTCCTGTGATACATCCTGTTTCTGATGCAGATGCCTCTGCATCTTCATCTTCAGTAGAGATTCAACCTTCTGTTGATCCTACTAACGATGTCCCTGAACCTTCTGTTCAAACATCTCACAGGAAGACAAAATAGCCTGCTTATCTTCAAGATTACTACTGTCATTCAGTAGGATCTTCAACTATCCATGAAATCTCTGAATTCCTTTCTTATGATCAAATTGATCCTCTTTATCTTTCTTTTTTGGTTTCCATTGACAAAGAAAAAGAACCCCAATCCTATGCTGAGGCAAAAGAAATTCTGGTTTGGTGTGGAGCCATGGATAATGAGGTGGATGCTTTAGAGGATACAGAGACATGGACAATCTGCACTCTACCTCCAGACAAAACTCCTATCGGCTGTAAATGGGTTTTTAAGGTGAAATTTAACTCTGATGGGACTGTTGAGAGGTACAAGGCTTGATTGGTAGCCAAAGGGTATACACAAACAGAAGGAGTTGATTATGTTGAAACCTTCTCCCCAGTGGTCAAGTTGACATCCGTCAAATTCATACTTGCACTTTCAGCTATCTACAATTTCTCTCTTACTCAATTGGACATTTCTAATGCCTTTCTTAATGGAGATTTAGATGAGGAGATCTACATGAAACTTCCTCCTGGATATGCTGAGCGTAAAGGGGACTCTCTGCCTCCTAATGCAGTCTGTAAACTTCAGAAATCTCTGTATGGCCTTAAGCAAGCTTCAAGGCAGTGGTTTCTGAAATTTTCTTCTACTTTGATCACTTTGGGGTTCACTCAAACTTATGCAGATCACACCTGTTTTGTGAAGATTACTGACACTCTTTTCTTATGTGTGTTGGTTGACATTCTCAAGTCTCAGCTTCAGTCTTTCTTCAAATTGCATGATCTTGGTCCATTGAAGTATTTTCTTGGCCTGGAAATTGCTAGATCTTCTGAGGGCATTCATATTTGTCAACGTAAGTATGCTTTTGATCTTCTTACTGAAACTGGTTTGCTTGGTTGTAAGCCTTCTAGCATTCCTATGGATCCGCATGTCAAGTATACTGCAGATACAGGTGGTGATCTGGTTGATGCTGAGGCATATAGACGTCTCATTGGTCGTTTGATGTATTTGCAAATCACTAGGCCTGACATTGCTTTTGTTGTGAACAAGCTAAGTTAATTTTCTCAGGCTCCTAGGCAAGCACATCAACAGGGTCTTCTCAAAATCCTTCACTATGTGAAAGGTACAGTTGGGCAAGGTCTTTTCTACTCATCCAAGTCAGAACTCCAGCTTCAGATGTTTGCTGATGCTGATTATTCCTCCTGCAAAGATACAAGAAGATCTACATCTTGTCATTGCTTGTTTCTTGGTACATCTCTCATATCTTGGAAATCAAAGAAGCAGCAGGTGGTTTCCAAGAGTTCTGCAGAGGCTGAGTATTGTAGTCTTTCTCAGGCTACTGATGAGCTGGTTTGGATCACAAACTTCATCAAGGAGCTTCAGGTCAAACTTTCTAAACCTACTCTTTTGTTTTGTGACAATCATGCAGCCATCCACATTGCAAAGAATCAGGTCTTTCATGAGCGCACCAAGCACATTGAAAATGACTGCCACAGTGTGCGTGAAAGGTTAGTTGCAGGTTTGTTTCAATTATTCTATGTTCGATCTTCTCTGCAGCTTGCTGATCCTTTTACCAAGGCTCTTCACCTTGCACCCTTCCATCAGTTATTTGGCAAGATGGGTCTACTGAATATCTTCGTCCCATCTTGAAGGGGACTATTAGTGTATATAGAGTCATATTGAGTCTGTGAACCGGTCAAGTATAAACCGGTGGTTTAATGTTTTCTGTTGGCTTTGGTTTAGGCCTGATTAATTGTGTATATAAACCCCCAATTGTACAGTTTTGATTAATTAATGAGAATGAGATTTAATTAGTAATAGACATATTTGCATAAAACTCGGCGTGTAATAATTCGTCTCCTTCCCACCAATTAGCTTTTGTGGTTTCTCCACCTGACACGTGATCTTTTGACTAAAATTTTCGTTGGGTCAACAACTCAGACTAGTGGTTCGACAGATGACTGAGAGTATGAGAGGAATACTGAAGTGTCTTGGTTCGGAAGAAGAAGAGTGAACATCAAAGACGCTAACGGCTAGATCCAGTTTAACAGTCTAAAAACCAAACCAAACCGAAATCTGATTCATTAAAATTCCAAAGTTTTGGAAACCCTTCTGAAACCTAATTAAGGTATTTGTGTAAATTCAATTTATAATATTCAATAAATGTTATCTTAAAATTTTATTGTATTCTTTTGAATCTTCACTCTGGTTTATTTTTGTTCTAATTCACTATTGAGCCTTCATCGGCCAAATATAATTTTCTGAAACGACCTTTTCGTTAACACTTAACACATAACTTAGATCATTGGGAATTGGGATCTTTTATTTAGAACCACCAAAAATCAAAGATAGATCTACCAGACACTCCCCTCCTAGTCATAATGTGACAATATCTAGTCAGATGAAAGCTTAAAATTAAATCAGCCAAAAACAATCAAATTAAAGCTAAAGTTCATGGGACACCACCATCACGACTTCAAAGGCAAAGACGTGAAGCCCACGAAACGCGAACCACCCTCCCAAAACTAACATTATACCAAAACAACAACAAAATCAAACGGAGTTGGAACGATTGAGAATGAGACTGAAGTCAAGTTTGATTAGCCTGAAATCAAAGCTTTCAAAATCATGCAACAGATTCATCTCCTTCTTCCATTCCCGTTTTCACAATGTCAATACCACACAATCTTCTTCTTCTTCTTCTTCTAGTTTGTTGTCTTGTCTCTGTTTTCTCAATACTAATAAGGAGCAGAGGATGAACCAGATCAGACCCAGAAGTTCCCCGTGTAACAACAATTTCCTTTGTTACTATTTTCGATTTTGTAGACCTTTGATCTTAATTTTATTCTACAATGGCAATGCAGCTAGTCTGATTGATGATGTGAAGCTTCTGCATTCACGAAAGATGTTTCCTTTGGCTGTGACGCAAAGGAACAGGAAAGCAAGGACGAGTCAAAGAGATATGTCAAAGGAAGATGGTGTGAAAGAGGCTTGTAGAAGCTTCGAGAACTATATGATCCATATGATCGTTGAAGATGGGAAAACAGAGGACTTGATGGACATGGAAGAGCTTCTCTATTATTGTAAGAATCTGAATAGTCCTATCTTCATTGATCTGGTGACTAGATTCTATGGAGAGCTCTGCACTGACTTGTTTCCAAGTGAAAATGACATTTAAAAACGATTGAAATGGGTTTTTATATATGTTAACACAGAGCATAGGATGCAGAGTATCTTTCTCTGTGTTCTGTATTTTTGTAAGTTATAATGCAACTTCCAAGTGACAGGACTTGATTCACTACAAGCTATATATCAGTTACCAACATTGTCTTCAACTTATAACTACAGAAAGAAAAGAGAATAAGAAAAGACTTTCACACACACAACTGCAATGTCTTGTTCCACGTCTGTTTCCCGAAACTTTTATATCAAAGCATACATAATATAAAGTCGTTGAAGCTGAGCAGCTCTATAATGGCGAAAAGTCAGAAAGGTGGGGGTTTGTCGCTGAAGAACCGTGAGAAAACCTTATCTTCAAGAATGGCTAAGACATGGGTAGATCTCATGCATATGGGTGTTTTGTAGTGAACTAAAGAAGCACCCTCAGTGATGAAAACGTTCAAAAGAGAATCAAATGTTCCTGGTTGTACCACTCTGATCTCTAGAGCTCCAATTGAACCATCCTTGCTCCGAAATTTCTTGTAAAGAAAGCTTAGTGTTTCTTCCACTATATAGCAACACTCCATCCATAACCATCCTTGCCGCTTTGAGCTCCCAGTAAAGAACGTAATGGCCTGGAATAGTAGAGATATCTGCATACCATGTAAAATCTGTCAACATCAAACCCGAAGATTCAAGAACCATCCTTGCATTTGTCACTGCCTTTAAAATCTCTTCCTCGGTAGTTGTCTCCACACAGAGCCGGCCCAACATATATAGCTGCCTAAAGCAAAAAAAATGTTGGCCCAATACTAAACATAGTTAAAAAAATATTTTTACGAAAAACCCATGTAAACTCAAACTCGGAACCATCTAATGGGAAAAAAACGTCTTAACCACTTTGCCACAGTAACTTTCTAAAAATTACTGTCCTCTAAAACGTTTTATAATTATCTGCGGCCTAAAGCCCTTGCTTCATGGGCTTTAGCCCTAGGCCGGGCCTGCTCCACATCAAACGCTTAGAGCCACATCTTTTCTACGTACTAATCTAAATTGAGGTGCATTGTTGTAGAATCCAGTCACTTGTAGAACATCTCCCATTCGATATCTCTATAAACCTAGCAAAAAAAGTAGAATAAAGTTTAACTGAAAAAGGATAATTTATATTAGAAGTTGGAAACTCACTAATTTTCATAGACTACATGAATATATACCTCACCAGTATAACTTGTGAGCAAGGGCTCATAGAAGCAGTCCAACTTCACGTCCACAAGATCAACAATTTCGACCTTGTTTACTTCATCAACAAGTAAGAACTCAGAAGTATGCCACGTTGGGCATAAATGTGTAAGACACATCTTGTGGTTTGCATAGAGGATATAAATTTATCCCAAGTGCGGTTTCAGAAGAAAGACAATTCATGCAAATGATAGGCAAAGCGTTGGAGTAGAAGTCCAATGTTGAAATGTATTGAGTCATCTGACCTGTAACAATACATTCAATAAATTTGGTTTTTGCCACAGTCTTCTTATTATACCTTCCCATGAAATTTGGTTGCATTCTTTTTCTATCAAGTTTGCTAATTCAGGATTAGGTCCTCGCCAAGGATCTCAGACACGCAGTTCCTGCAACTAATGTCTTCAATCCACTCGCTCACGTGACCCATTCGGATGTTACTGCACAATTCCTTCCAATAGTCTTCAAGAACATTGATAGCTCGAACCAAGGCAGAAGCAAAAGCAGCACTCACACTCACAAACTCTTCTCTCTGGAAAAGTCCACTGAGAAGATGACAATACATGCTCTGCTTACTGTCTCCGCAAAAAGTGATTTCGTTGCCACTTGTGTAAAATTTTGATGCCAGTTTCCCAAAGTAATCACCCATTAAGACGTTTGTACTCGCAGACGCAGCTGGCAGACCCGAAGGAGTTGTAGATTCCGGTTTAATGAAAGCAAAGTTCAGCACCTTTCCTTGCTCGGCACCGTCAACATGCCTATAAACCGAAAAATGCATGTTTTTGATAGAAGTTATATTTACAGTTCAACGATGACACTAGTACAAACATTGATTCTGTCGGATTTGAACTAGGATGGTGACACTAATACAAAACAGTAAACTACATGTTCCCACTAGACTAGTACATGTCCTGGCAAAAAAAGAATAAAGGTATAATTATTGTACCTGCATATAACGAAGGAGCCTAGATTACTGATGAATTTGACGTTCTCCAAGTACTTCATGTTAAAAGGCAGTAACTTCCGTTTCCCTCCTGAGTTTCCAGAACTACACCCACAAGTCAACTACAACCGTTAAAACATTGAGTCTAATAAACTAGTTGATCCATTAATCATATGATAAAACACTGATTTCTAGCTAGAAATGGAGGAAATGAAAGAATAAAAAACAAAAAACTTAAGTATACCTAAAGGTGAATCTAGTAATGGGTTGGGCGGATAAGACATCTCAAGGCTCTCCATTCGCGACACGCTCGATATAAAGCTGAACATCCTTGTATGTTACAATTGGTATATTTTTCTTGAAAAGGTCTTTATTGGAACTCCCATGGAAAAATCTCCAGAGGTATTCAGTGTTTGCGTTATGTGTAAGTATCTCTTCTAATAAATTGTCTTGTATTTGCTTCACGTTCGATGTTAAATCATCCAAAATTTGTAGCTTCTTGTAACATCTCGTGGTGAATGTGAAAATGTTTAAAAGAATTAATTTGGTCATCTATGTTACTAAAGTGCACTTATCTTTTCGGTCAAATGTCTTAAGAGAATTCTACAGTTAAGCGTGTTTGACTTGGAAAAATTTCATGATGGGTAACCTACCGGGAAGTGATTGTCGGACTGTGCGAGTGAGGACAAAACACGGGAAAATATCACGTGGTGATTTGTTGGATCGGTAAACAAATTTTTCGAGCTTCCCGGACGTAGCGTACTGACCCTCAGATGAAAGTGGGTCTAATGGGCCAAGAAAAGGCGTGGACCCATGGACGGTGAGGACGTTACATTTGATACCAAAACTGAATCCAGACGAATGTGGAGTCAAGAGGGCTTACACCGTCGGGGGTGATGGTCTTGGTGCGCAACAAGGACGTTGCGATTAGTGGGGTGAATTGTAACATCCTGATTTTATAAAATATGGTGGTGAATGCAGAAAAATTTAAAAAATGATTTAGCCATCTATGCCACCAAAGTGTCCTTATCTTTTCGTTCAAACGTCCTAAGAAAACTTCACAGTTAAGCATGTTTGAGTTGGAAAAATTTAAAGATGGGTGACCTACTGTAAAATAATTGTCGGTATCGTACAAGTGAGAACAAAATACGGAAATATCATATGGTAATTTGTAAGATTGGTAAATAAGTCTTTCGACCCTTTTGAACGTAATGTACCGACCGTCGGATGAATACGTGGGCCCGTAGACAGTGACGGTCTGGGCATTACACTTCTCTTCCACCTTCGTTGAGATCGAAGCTTAGACTCACATTTGCTTCTTTAAGTCACCTGAAATCAATAACTGCACATTTGGTTTCTATGTGTAGCAACAAAATTGATCAGTACAGCTATATAATTGATCAGTACAGCTGTATGTAAAAAAACTGATAAGAAACAAAGACTAATCACTACAGCTGACCAACTCTGAACGTTGACACCACCAAACAATGATCATTTTAGATGTAATGTATTATATATACTAATTAGGATTTAATTCGCAGTATACCGTGGAATAAAAATTTAATTTATTATTATGTATATAATAATTTACTATTTATAAAATTTTAAAATTCAGATTAAAAAATATATATTTCTATTTTTAAAAAACTTTAGTATAAGTAACATAGTTAAAGGTTATAAATATCGTTTTCAATTGTTGTATTTTTTTTGTTAAAATATTTTTCATTTGATTTTAATGTATCTTATGTTGTGTTTTTGTCGTATTTTCAATCTCTACTATTTTTAGTATCTGAATCGTTTTTTTTCTTAAAATATGTTAGTCCACGTATATTATAATTGAATGTGTATATATTTAATTTATTATACATATATATTGAAGATAATTTATTTAAGTTATTCTACATTTAATAAAAATATTAGATTGTAGTTGGACTATAGTACTTTTTAATTAATAATTAATTTCATAGTAAAAAATTAATTATATATCCCGATTTCAAATTTCACCAACCTGCTAATCTTTATGCTCCATTAATGTTTGGTGAGAAAATTTTCTTAAATATTTTTAAAATCTTCATGATACTTCATTTTCATAACAATAATTTTAAATCTATTTTTAAAAATTTGAATCACAACATATGTAGAAAAACCTATATATTTATTTATTATATGTAATATATATTAGTTTAAATGTTTTTAAAATATGATCAAACAAAGATGAGATGAGAATTTTAATAAAATCTTATGAATATCTCTAAATTAATTAAAAGAAATAATTTTGCTGACAAAATTAGAGGAGAGAAATTTAATATTTCTTTAAACAAATGATTTTGATTTCAAATATTTTAATTCCAAAATTACCCTTTTTAATTGCAAGTAAACATATTCTATACATAATTTCAATGGCAATTGAAGTAAATAAATGATTGATTTTGGACAATGTTCAAAATGTACTTCTCTTTTAATTATATTAATATGATTTACTATTTATAAAATTTTAAAATTCTGTTCCAAAGAAGAAATATGTTTCTATTTTTTTTTGAACTTTTATTATAAGTAACATAGATAAATGTTATAAATATCGTTGCTCGGTTGTTATATTTTTTTTGTTTAAATAGTTTACTTTTGATTTTAATATTATATAACTATTTATCGTATAAGATATATGATTATTGTATGTTGTGATTTTGTCATATTTTCAATCTCTACTATTTTCAGTCTTTGAATCGTTATTTTCTTAAAATATGGTAGTCCACTTATATTATAATTGAATGTGTATATATTTAATTTATTATACATATATCTATATATTGAAGATAATTTATTTAAGTTATTCTACATTGAATAAAAATATTAGATTGTAATTAAACTATAGTTTAATTAATAACTAATTTCATAGTAACATAGTTAATTATGTATCATAATACAAAAAATTAATTATATAACTCGATTTCAAATTTCACCAACCCGCTAATCTTTATTCTCCATTAATGTTTGGTGAAAAAAGTTTCTTAATTATTTTAAAATCTTCATGATACTTCATTTATATAACAAAATTTTTAAATCCGTTTTAAAAAATATGAATCACAACATATGCAGAAAAAAAATCTAGATTTTTATTTATTATATGAAATATGTATTAGTTTAAATGTTTTTAAAATATGATCAAACAAAGATGAGAGAATAATTTTTAATAAAATCTTCGGAATATCTCGAAATTAATTAAAAGAAATAATTTTGTTGACAGAATTAGTGGATGTAGATTTATATTTTCTTAAGCAAATGATTTGGATTTTAAATATTTTAATTCTAAAATTATATTTTCTAATTATAATTAAATATATTATACACATAATTTTAATGACAATTAAAGTAAATAAATGATTGATTTTCGACAATGTTCAAAATATACTTTTCTTTTAATTATATTAAAATTATATTTATACTATTTCTACTTATACACTTTTGTTACTACTTTTTCAATTACTTTTTCTATTTCTTCAGCTCTTCCTCTTGTGCCAACTCAATATTATTAAGCTCCTCTTCTTCATTTGATTGCATGTGTCTCACAATCTATGAAAAACACGTTGATATTTTTAATAAATAGAAAAACAAATGAATCGATTCGTAAAAAGCTTTAAGGTGAGAAAAGGTGCTTCACTTTTATCCTGAAAAGAATAATATATGTGGTGAGTGGATAGTGGTTCTAGTTGATGGACCAGTGAAAATATAAACATTTTCGTATTTTTAATAGAATATTATTATACGATACCATTAGAAAAACCAGTGAACGGATTCGTAAAGAGCTTACGGTGACAAAATATGCTTTTAGTAAAATTGATGACTTTAAACGCATAATTAAGAAATCCTGTAGGTAGCTTTACAGTTATAAGCGGAGGAATAAATTCTCTTTAAAATAATGAAGAGATAATAGATGTTTTTACATTTAAATGCACTTTAGTATATAAGATATTCGGTCGATAAAATACATAAAAATGTTACACTCAATCTAGTTCTACTCCTAAAATATTTAAAGAAATAAGATACTCAGCTAACTAAAAGATATTGTCTATATGTGTGTGAACGATTAACAAATATGTCCACAAGGAATTTACAGTACCAGATACCATTTGAACGAAACTGGACGTTAATCAAAGATTCTCGGGGATGGATTCGATACCTTTATTTTCGCTCAGCCGATTTGAAAAAGGGTGAACCGGGAAACACCATTATCTAAAACAGGTTTTCTGATCTGCCAGGTCGGAGTAATCCGCAAGCAGAGAACATACTTTTCTATTTTAGATCTAGTACTTAGCGTTAGCTTTTCCTGTTAAGAGTACTTGGAATTTCTTCCGTTCCTTAACATCTATTGCGAAGGTTTTAATTTCAACAATATTATTTCAAAAATCCTCGTAAAGAGGTGTGCTTTTATGAATTTAAAAAGAATCCTTGAGTACCGCTGTTATACAGAGATAGAATAATCATATAATCCGGGAATATCACAGTATAATTATTATATATTTTACACATACCTCCTCATAACAGTTTCCTCTCGGATCCCAAAGGAACTACTTCATACCTTAGTTTACACACGCTTGATTTATATTACAATATTTTTATGGTTCTTAGAGAGAGATGATGAACTGATATCCTTCTCTTCTCTCTGCTTCTTCTTATATAGAGCCAGGGTAAGAGTATCGACTCCCTTAGTTTCTACATTTTCTTCTCGCGTTATCTTTAGGTGGGGTTACATCTCCTTCATTTGTCAAAAGTGGAGATTCGCTTTGTCCGTCATCTACCTTTTCTTTGGCGTTTTCTTCTTTTTCTTCACGTGGGTTTTGCTTGTGTGGGCAATCTTCTTTTTCATTGAAAGGATCAATGTTGGGCCCTCCTCTTTTATCACCTTTTGCTCACGAAGTGCTGTGCTGAAATGTGTGCACCATTGATTGGTTAAGAGAGCTATACAGAGAACTCTATTGGCATCATTCCACATAAAGTGTTTGGCCTAGTCGAGACGAGTATCTAGGATATATTCTGTAACGTCCGTGTCCCAGAAAGTATTGTTGTGAGGAGTACTTGTCTTGGTTTGGGGACCGGGGGATCATTTGCAGGGCAAATGGTTAAGAGGACTGATCGTTTCGAGGCTTGAATCGATCAATCCTGGAGGTGTTCGTCGAGCAGCTTGGCTTGGAGGCTCGGGTGTCGAGCGACACCAAGGGGTGGTGTCGATCGACACCAGTGTGTTGTGTCGAGCAGTCTTGGCTCGTGGGGGGAGGTGTCGAGCGACACCAAGGCGTGGTGTCGATCGATATCCGTGTCGGCAGACTGGGGTTGGTGGTTTTCTTCCACTTAAAACCCGATTTCTTCTTCCTCTTTTGGGTTTTTACGGTTTGTGGCCGTTCTGGTGCTTTGGAGAGCGAAAGAGAGTGAGGAAGAAGAGGAGGGCTCGATCTTTCGGTGTGTAAGGAGAGCAAAGAGGGAAGCTTGGTTGTGGCTTCAGGAAGGAAGCGTGAGCTTCTGGGAGAGAGGGAGATCGGTTGCGGAGTTGAGGGCGTGAATGGGGAGTTTGTCTCTTGCCTTGTGGAGCCGTTTCCAGCCCGTAATCCTTCCGATTTCCAGGTGAGTGCGTGACCATGAGTTCATCTAAGCAAGTTAGGGTTGTGTGGCTTGTTTTGTGATATTGTGGTTGGATTAGGAGAATCCGTGGGTTGTTTTGCTTGGGTTGCTTCTTTGTTGTGTTGTGTGTGCAGAGAAGTAATCGTTTTGGGAAGTGAAGAATCTATGAGAGGTTTGTTGTCGTTGAAGGCAAGAGGTGTTGCTCAGATCGTGTTACAGAGTTCAGGTGGGTCTTGGTGTCGACCGACACCAGTGATGGGTGTCGACCGACACCAGCACCTGTGGGAGTTCGGATGGGTATTGGTGTCGACCGACACTAAGGGCTAGTGTCGACCGACACCAGCACCTGTGGAAGTCCGGATGGGTCTTGGTGTCGACCGACACCAGTGGTGGGTGTCGACCGACACCAGCACTAGCAGTGGGTTGTGTTCAACTGTTTGCTGTTTCGGTTGGTTGTTTGGGTTGCCCATGGTTGTTGGGTTTGCCCATGGTTGCTTGTTGTTTGGTCTTGTGTATGTGAGCGGTTTGTGATCTCTTGCTTGTGTGTATAGCTCGTAGATGGGAGGACCGCCTCACTAAGTATTTGTGATAATACTTACGCATCTCTTTGTGTTTGAGTGCAGGTAAAGATAAGGTGTGATTGTGGAATCAAGGCAATGAGGAGGAGGATGATTTAGGACTCGGTTGTGTGTTGTTAGTCGCATTTGTTTATTATGTTTTAATTACGAGTTTATATTAACGTTTTATGTGGAGTTAAAGCGTGAAGTATGTTTGTTTTGAGTGTTATGTTTCGGGCTCGTTGGGTATAATCAATATTATGGGGTATTGGTTATGGTATTATTTAAATAAAGCGGGTCGGGTCGTCTCATATTCAATCTGGATCTGTCTGATCTCTTTGTTGGATAGGATTGGTTTCGGACCTCCTATTGGGCTTTCTCGAATAAGTGAAAAATTTGAGAATGAAACTTCCTCGATCTCATGTTGAGCTGCTATCTTTTTGGGCTGCTGTTCAGACAAGGCCTTCACGATCTTTTTTGGATTCTCGATATACCCCGGGCTTATGCTGTCGAATAAAACCCAAAGCTCTCCATCCAAATTTTCTGGGTGTTGGCAGAGATAGTTGATGAAATCTTTTATCTCCGTCTTACAGTAATCAAAAGTCTTTGGTGTCCAGACTCTTGCATATCTTAGAAATCCTGATTCCACCAGAGTGGCCATATCGGCTGCTTCCATCATGCTATAGACATTTACACGATTTATTTCTCCGTCGTGGATGATTCTTATCTGGGTTTTTTTCAGCATTTTTTTCCAGATGATGTACAAATGCCTGATGATCTGCGTTGGCAAGAATTTGTCGAAGCTTCTCCCATCTTTCCATTTTTATATAGAAGACAGAAAATAGTTTGGTACAGATAAACTTATACTCTAGTTCTCCCTGTGGATCATAACCGTCGAGTGACAGCTCTACTGGGTAAATCCTTTCTTGGTTCTCCTAGAGTTGTTCTTGTGGAATTCTTCTTCCAACCCTTGGCATAGTTTCACTTTTTGGGTCTCGTTCCAAACCGAGTTTATTATCTCGTATTGACTTGGAGTTAAGATCCTTTTTTACTCCTTTCCTTCAGAAGTCCTTGTTATGGATCTCCTTTTTCTCGGGTCGTAGGCTGAGTGGAGTGTAAATATAGTCCTCCATCTTCAGGGTCCTTGAAGGTGGACAAAACACGGATTTTTTTCTTTCCGTATCATTTTTTCTTCACGTGTCCATCTCTTCTTTCTGGAAATCTGTCCAATCTCTTTTTGCTGGTAATTCTACTTTTCTTGATCTTGAGAACTTATCACCGCAGCCTTGTAGGTATTGATAGGGAGCCTTGGTGGTTTGCTCCGTTTTTTTTCAATGTCAATTTGTAGTTTGGCCACCTCAAGTTCTAGCTCAAACTCCCTTTTCTTTGCCTCCATTTCTTGGATTTTTCCTGCCATCTATAAAAGATTGTTAGTTTAAACAATTTATGCAAGTACTAATTTCCTTAAGCACACCCCCTTAGGGATTTTCGATCTCGCCAAATACTTTCCATTTTTGTACTAGTATGTTGGACTTATAGTCGTTATTGCTGATCTTCATCAGACTCCTGGTTACTTAAGACTAGTTGTTGCTAATTTTCATCAGTCTCCGAGTTTCTAAGTACTCGTTGGGCAAACTCTAAGCTTGTCTTTCGTGATAGTTCCCGAGTTAAGGTGTCGGCAATGTAATTTCGGGCTCCAGGGATGTGGGTGATTATCGTCCATGACATGTATTCTTGGATACATATCTTATCCCGAATTTGCTTAGCCGAAACTTTCTCTATTGAAATCTTCTTGAGGAATCCGATCACTGCTCTATTATCAGTCTTTAACGTGAACGGTTCATATTTGACAAAGATCTTAAAAGCCTTCAAAGCATTTTTTATTGCCCTCAATTTTTTTTTATCAAATGTACTCTATTGGTTTCAGATTCCGACCTTGAACCATTGGCATATCGCACTATCCATTGATCTTCGCTAATTTTTTCTTGAGAACAAAGTATACCAGCTCAAGCGTGTTCGCTCGCATCAGTGGTTACTGTTAGCTTGTCACCTTCCCTGGGAAAGATGGTAGAAGATGCCTACATACTTCCTTCAATTTCTGAACTGCATTAGTATGTCTTTCCTCTTAATTGTTTTGGCCATTTATCTGGTTTTTCTTGCGAAATAATTCTTGGAGAGGCTTTCTTAATTCTCCAGTATGGGGCAAATAATGAGACGTCGCATAGTTGATGCATCCCAAAAATCTTTGCAATGATTTGATGTCCTTGATTTCGTCTGGAAATTTCTGTAGAAAGATAAGGACATGTGGTTGTAGAAGTATTCTTCCATCTTCTATTTCAACTCCTTGGAAGTGTATCTTTGTTTTTCCAATTTCTGCCTTCTTCCTGGATAAAACCATACCATGCTGATATAATTGTTCTGATACCTCAAGAAGGTGTCTTCTGTGATCCTTCATATTCTTGCTAAAAACCAGAATATCATCGATATATATCATACAGAATTCCCACAGTCCTTCTAGAACTTCGTCCATCTTTCTCTGAAAGATTGCAGGTGTTGTCTTTAATCCCATGGTCATTACATTCCATTCATAATTACCCATACACGTGCTAAAAGCAGTGTACTTGATGCTTTCAGGCTCCATTCGTACTTGGTAAAATCCTGACTTGCAGTCAAGTTTTGTGAAGACCTTCATCCCTTTGAGGCGTATGAATAAATCATCCTTTATAGGGATTCGGTATGCATTATCATTGATCACCTTGTTGAGGCGCACATAGTTGATAACTATTCGTGCTTTTCCTCGTGCAATTTTCCCATGATTCCTAACCATAAAGGCTGGGAATGACCACGGACTGTTGGATCGCTTTATCAATCTCATCGTTAATAACTAAGAGATTTGGACTTCAAAATCTTTCTGGTCTTCAGGGGTTGCTTTTATAGGCTTAACCCTTAAAGAAAATTGTGTCCCCTCAATTTCTTCAGGAGCTCTTAGTTGAATCTCACATCGGACTGCATTTTCTGCTCCAATGCTAATGGATTTTCATGGAAGCATTTTGATAAAATCTGTATTGCTTCCTTCAGTAACTCCATCTCATGTTTTAATTGAAGGGGAATGCCTGCTTCCTTTATAGCTTGTGCTTTCGAAATGGCGGTAGTAGTTGTTATTGTCTCACCATGCTCAGCAGCTAAATACTGATGTAATTGTGATGTTGTGGGAAAAATATCACCATTTTCCAGCTGAATGCTATTTGTAGTGACAACTAGCGGTGAATGGGTTAACTAGAAATTATTTCCCATAATGACTTCAGGTTGCATATTGTCGTGGCGTAGGAAATCTTCTCTGAATTCGGATTTTCCCAGTATAAATGGTACTTTTTTCACGACCATTGTAACGCCTTGTGTACTAAGATTGCCAAATGTCAATCGCGTACCCGTTTTAGATTCCCAAATTTCTTCAGGAAAGACATGACCTTTGGCGAGGATTATTGTACATCCCGGATCATAAAGACATTGTACCGGATATGGCGTCCGTCCTTCAAAACATATCCTGATATCAAAATATCTAGCATGATCAATATGTTGAGAGAGCTCGACCACCTCCTCTCTCTTAACTTCATGAAATTATGGATCATATGCTGATTCCATATCATCCTCCAGTTCCTTATCTTCCTCTTTACTACATTCTGTTTCTTGGTCGACATAGTCTTATTCGCCATAATCGGAATCATCGTCGAATGCCAATGTCTCGTTCTCGAAGCATCGGAATCTTGGTGTCTCAAACCGTATAGGGGTTTTGTCTTTCCTAATCTCCACCTTTAATCTTTTGATTTCTTGTTCTAGTTTCTGTATTTTCCCCAACAATGTCTCCATTTGTTGATTTCTTTCTTCTGGCCAATCATCGACTAATTCTTTTCCAGCAATGATTCTGGCTCGATTTAGTAATTGTTGATCGGATAGGCATGCGAATGATGCATAGCACCAGCGGGCATCTCTACACATCTTCATCTCATTGAAACTGGTTAGGATTTCACGATCATCTTCTTCCATGTTATTCCCAATTCTATATCTAGAATCCCTCTACATCTTCTGTGTCTCTGGATGTTTCATTGTCGGAGCTGTCTGAAGTAACAATTTCGTACTCTGTTTTCGATTCTTGCAACTCGTACTCTTGAGTAATTAGAAGATTCTGTTCCGAGATGAATTTGACATTCTCTCTCTTTTTAAGTTTTGGGCAGTCTTTGGCAAAATGTCTCATTTCCCCGCATGGATAATAGGTGCATTTTGATTTATCTTTTCGTTGTAGTGGGATTTGCCTCTTCTTCTTCTTGATGAAGGAATATCGTGGTTTCATTATTCGCTTTTTGTTATGTGATATTCTCCTAACTCTCCATCGTGGTCGTTTAGATCTATGTTCCTGTCATGGGGTAGAGCCAATCTCCATATTAGGGGCGATCATTTTTTACATATCTGGTATACTCCATATTTGACATCTTTTTGGAGTTTTCGGTCAAGACAGTACCTCTGGATTGATTTTCTTACGAATTTGATACGTTTCCCTAAGGTATCTTCTCCTTCTGGTCCTTCTTGGTATGTTTCCACTAATTTTTGAGGCCATCTTCCAGGTAGCTTATTGAAGTATAACCTTTTTATCTCTCGGTTTGTGAGATCACCATAGAGATAATACAATTATTCGAATATCCTTTCGTATTTCTCCAAGGCATTCAAACTTTTTAGTTGAAGCTTTTGTAGTAGCTTCCAAGCCCTTTCTTTTACTTTGGCCGCCTCTGCTTGGGTATCAAGGCTTCCACATAGTAACATCATAAAAACATCACCCATGCTCTGACCTTGAGCCGTTCCGTACTGGGTCTTCCATGCTGCATAGTATGCATTTTGTTCAAAATCTTTTCATACCATAGCGGCCAGTCCTTGTAAAGATGCCTTCTGATATTTAATTTTATCTTCATCACTCCAATCACCATTGGATCCAATAGCAATATCCATGAATTTTACCCATTCTAATATCTTAGCCATTTTTCCTTCTGAGTGATCTACATTTAGATAAATCCCCTTATCATTGATCAGGATGGGGTTTATCGGATTTGATCTGACTCTTTCTTCAAAATCAAGACCGATTGTGGGTTCAGTCTTTATTTGAGACCGCTTCCTCCAAAGGTTATCACTTCTCTGTCGGTCTTTTTCATATTGAGCTCCTCGTCTCCTGTCTGCTGGATTTCTTCCATAATAATAAGTGACGTTTACTTCCTTTAATTTTTTTTCCCCGAAATTTATTTCTTCCCAACTATTCTCGGTAATTTGATGCACTTGTGATTTATTTCGTGGTGAAGAATCTTCAGTTTTTGCTTATTTCGACTCCTTCGAATCTTCATATTATTGTATCAATATAAGATTCTCTTGAAGTGTATAATTATATTCTTTAGGGAATTCCATTACACTTTGGAGTGCCATATACTTGATTGTTATTTCATCCGTTAATTCTTCGGATGTCTCCCACACGTGTTGTATAACATTCCATGCTATATGTATGTCTATTATTGAACTAATTACCTTTGATAATAAGAAATCTTTCCAATCAGGCATCGCTTCCTTCCTCCTCTAGATCTTGAATTTGTGTTGATCTACTCGTGCCGTTTGTGGGCCTTTCATCTTTTAGAATTATACAGAGTTCTTCACTGGATTTGAATATAATATCAGGTTCTGTAGATTCTTTTAATTTTGGCCTTGGGATCTCTTTCTTAAAGCTGAACCGTCGCTCCACCGTCAACTCCTCTGGGGCTAGTGGTCGTGGTAGCTATGTTATGTCCATACCCGATGTTTTCAGGCATATGGATTTTCCTTCGAGTCTGGGTTTAGCTCCAAATTCTGAGTCTCGAAGGCTAAAAGGTTGAGGTTGTTCAAACCATCCATAATGTATTCGTATAGTTACAGACATCATCTTACTTTTGTCTTTCATTTCCAGAGATGCCTCGATGTCTAGAATGAAGGCTTCTATCTTGTTAGAATCTTCAGCAGATAGCAATATATCTGTGAGGAACTCCATATACACAGCTCTTGTATATAGGTTTGAGCTATACAATCCTAGAATACTTTTGCGAGCATCCAAGATTCTTCTATCTCGAGCTATGATTTTGATTGGTATATCCAATCCAGGATTACCAAGATACTTTATAAGTATTTATACTGTTGCGATGTGATACCACCCTTTTTGTTTCACCAAATCATATTTTTCCCAAATAGATGTGGTAAACTTTCCCGTGCTTGCCAGTGTCTCTTGTTGATTCTTTATACATCCACTGTCGACCAGCTCTCTTTATTCGATTGGTCCTGTATAAAGCCTTGATAGGAATTTTCGCCATCTGATAATTGGCGATATCATCAATTTCTTCTAATGTAACTTTATCATAGGCCTGATACCTTGGTCGTTCTACTTCTTTGACCAGGAAACCCTTAAGGTTTTGAAGAAATTTTTTCTCCCTTTATGGATATGAAGGCTCATTCTTGGACTTGATTCCACCAAGATGAATCCGTTTTTTCCTTCCACACCGTCCCAAATCTTTCTTTGGACGTTTTCGAGATATCTCCATTGATTTGAAGATTCTAGAATTTTTCAGAGATCATTCGAATTCTGTCGACGTTTTCCACTGTCTTCTCCGTTCGCCACGCCTCTATCTTTTCTTGTATTTCTTGTAGCTTTTTGAGAATTTCTGATGTACTTATTTCCTGGTTCTTCTTGCCCGATCTTTTCCAGGCACCTTAGTATCGATGCCATGGAATCGACAGCTTTTGCAAAAGACTCAGCATGCTCATTTATCGGTCCTTCCAACTTTGTAATTTGTTTATTGATGGTTGTACTCTTTTCTTGGTAGTCTTTGTAACTTCCTCCAAGATGTATCATTAGATCCACCAGGGAATTTAGGGTTCCGATTATATTGCTCCCATCTTTTGTATGTAGTGTATGATCACAATCTTCTTCTCCAGGAATTTGGCAATATTCCTTTTTTTAATTTTGACTTTTTTCCCGAAAATGATATATACTCCATTATTTGTGAATGGGTTCTTCAGTATTATCATCGTCACTTGAGGAAGATCCTTCGCTTTCGTCTATCCTTTTTCTTTTGAGTTGTTGTTCTGCTTTTCCTAAGAGTCTTTCAAAGTCGAATTCGATTACTCCATGTCGCACCAATTTCTCTTTCTCTTGAGAGATGAACTCCTCTGTTATCTCTTGGAGTTTTTGGTAGATTGGGGCCAAGTATTTGAATTGTGCGTAGTGAGGATGCACTTCCGGATATACTTGGTTTTCTATAATCTTATGGCGTAAGTAGATAAGGTCTCCAATTCTTCGATATACTATTTTATTCTCAATTCCCCAATTTGAGAATGATCGTAAGAACATATGAGTCTGCCGAATTTGATCTGTGACATACCCTACTTCGTAGTCCATCTGATGGTGGGTGATGGGCAAGTATGTCCAGTAGTTGTATGATATGATCAACGATTTTGTGATGTGTCATCCTACCAGTTCATTATGTGGCGTTGTTCACCCTGATGTTCGACCTTCTTTTAAGTAAGGTTTCAGGTATTCCAGCCTTTATACCGATTCGTGGTAGTTATCGAAATCGTGGTTTCTAAATGGTAGAGTGTTATTCATACAAGTATGAAACGTTCTTACACTCTCAATTTTTTGAAGTAAAATAACCGAGTTTCGGCTCTGATACCAATGTCCATGAAAACTATCCAGCGACAAATAATGTCCCACTTGACATCGAGATTCCCAAACTATCAAACTGTAGTGATCAATATCCACACATTAAACCAATTGTGCAAATCTTGTTTCCAGGTGAATAAAAGAAAAACCAAATATGAGTCTAAGCTTCGATCTCAACGAATGTTTGGAAGAGAAGCTGCAGGTTTTTGGAAGAGAAGCTGCAGGTTTTGGACGATTTAACATCGAACGTGAAGCAAATACAAGAAGATTTATTAGAAGAGATACTTACACTTAACGCAAACACTGAATACCTCCACAGATTCCTCCATGGGAAGTCCGATAAAGAGCGTTTCAAGAAAAATGTACCAATTGTAACATACAAGGATGTTCAGCCTTATATCGAGCAAGTTGCAAATGGAGAGCCTTCAGATCTCATATCCGCCCAACCCATTACTGGATTCACCCGTAGGTAAAAATCATTTTGTTTATTTTATTTCTCCAATTCTTTAAATCAGTTTTATCATATGATTAATTGATCAATTAGTTTATTAGACTCGATGTGTGGATGAAGTTCTGGAACTTCAAGAGGAAAACAAAAGCTATTGCCTCTCAACATGAAGTTCTTGGAGAACATCAAATTTCTCCGTAATATATGTGCGTTCGTTATATGCAGGTTAATTCTCTATATTCCGTTATTCAAGTGTTTCCACAATAATTGAACCTTCATTGAACATTCTATATATATATATATAAATGTAACTTACATCAGAAACATGCCTCTTCGGTTTATAGGCATGTCGATGGTGCCGAGCAAGGAAAAGTGATGAAGTTTGCTTTCATTAAACCGGAATCTCCAACTCCCTCAGGTTTGCTAGTTGCGCCTGCAAGTACGAACTTCTACAAGAGCGATTGTTTTAGGAACCAGACATCAAAATTTGTTTTTTCATGCACAAGTCCTAGCGAAATCGTTTTATGCAGAGACAATTAGCAGAGCATGTATTGTCATCTTCTCAGTGGACTTGTCCAGAGAGAAGAGGTTGTGAGTCTGAGTGCTACTTTTGCTTCTACTTTGGTTCGAGCAATCAATTTTCTGGAAGAGTATTGGAAGGAAATGTGCAGTAATATCCGAATGGGTCACGTAAGCGAGTGGATTGAAGACACTAGTTGCAGAAACTGCGTGTCTGAGATCCTTGGAGGGCGTAATCCTGAATTAGCAAACCTGATAGAAGAAGAATGCAACCAGGTTTCATGGGAAGGTATAATTAGACGACTTTGGCCGAAAACCAAATTTATTGAATGTATTGTTACAGGTCAGATGGCCCAATACATTTCAGCACTAGAGTTCTACTCCAACAAGTTGTCAATCATTTCCATGAATTATCTTGCTTCTGAAGCCGTATTTGGGTTAAATCTGAATCCTCTATGTAAAGCACAAGATGTATCTTACACATTTATGCCCAACATGGCATACTTCGGGTTCCTACTTGTTGATGAAGTAAACAAGGTCGAAATTGTCGATCTTGTAGACGTGAATTTAATTAGGGTCCTGCTATGACCGAGGAAGAGCTTTTAAAGGCAGTGACAAATGCAAGGATGGTTCTTGAATCTTCGGATTTGATGCTGACAGATTTTACATGCTATGCTGATATCTCTACTATTCCAGGCCACTACGTTCTTTATTGGGAACTCAAAGCGAAAAACAAAAATACAATCCTTGAGCTGGATGAAAAGCTATTGATGGAGTGTTGCTATAAAGTGGAAGAAAAACTCGGCATTCTTTACAGGAAATTTCGGAGCAAGGATGGTTCAATTGGAGCTCTAGAGATAAGAGTGGTGCAACCTGGAACATTTGATTCTCTCATGAACTTTTTCATCTCTCAGGGTGCCTCTTTTGCTCAATACAAAACACCCATATGCATGAAATCTAGCGATGCCTTGGCCATTCTTGAAAACAAGGTTTTCACAAGTTTTTTCAGCGATAAACCCCCACCTCTCTGACTTTTCGCCATTTTAGGGCTGTTTAACTTTGATGATTTAGGCATAATCTATATTATGTATGCTTTGGAATAAAAGTTTGGGAAACAAGAACATTACAGTTGTGTGTGTGAAATGTGTCATCCATTTCTTAGTGTTTTACTTATTCTTTTTACATTTTTTTGTTTATTGGTAATTGACAATTAGCTTATAGTGAATCAAGTTTCCGTCAGAATATTATCCAAAAACTATCCACCATCCACATAGACCAAATACTATCCACGAAAAACCATCTGGCATACTTTGGTTTGCGGTGGACAAATAAATGGGTTTTGTAAACATTATTTGGTTTACTGTAGATGGTTTTTGTGGATAGCATTTAGTGTACTAATTAGGTAAAGACATGAGTAAGAGTTCGATTTTAAAGAAAAATTCCTTTTACGTGTGCAAACAAGATCAAGCTTGCATATTTATAATCCTCTCTCTTTTCCAGCCTCCGAGCTCTAGAAGTTACATTGACGACTTTGTCTGAAAATTTAGTTGAAGAATATAAGAGTGAAAAGTTATGTATCATATAAATAAAATAGGATCAGATGATTGATTATGCGTGTTTTAACCCCACATCAATTAACCTTGGGTACACACTACCACAATCGAATGGCATGTCGATGTAGCACTTAAGGATCGATCCACAGAGACTAAAGATTGAAGCACCAAAGATGCGGGAAACAAATTAATCTAGAGCATATATAAATTTTTTTTGATCCTTAACAAATGAAACTTAGGTGAACTTATATAGGCTCATAACTAAATGGAGCTTACAAATAAAATACAATACATGGAGATGATGGAGATGGTTGGTGATATTGGAGATGGTTGGTGATATTGGATATGGTTGGTGAACATTTCCGTCAGAATAACAAGTCTTCAGTAAATCGGTCATAACTCTTGAACCGCAACTCGTATTGGCCTAAACTCACCACCATTGGAAAGCTAACTCAATTGGTTATAATTTTGATGAAGAAATCGGAAGCTAAATCCCAACGTAAGAGCTTCATCCGAGTAGATCTTTGAAGTACTTTGGACTATCTCCGAATCATCATTTATTTTCTTCTTTTTCACCTCTTGATCTCTTCTTAATCTTCATTTTTTGATTCCAAACTTTTACCTCATAGTACTCCAAATGTTTCCAAAACTTCTATGGATAGATATAAAAATGAAGATAAACAAAGCTTTAAAAACACTAAAAATACAAGATATCAATGATCTGGAACAAGATAATACACTAAGTGGCTTCCATGAAGCAGAGTCCAGAGACATCACACCTCGAGATTCTAATATATTATTACTCTTTCAAAAATATATAATAAAATAAGACGAAAAACAACTCAACACTTTTTTGAATCTGAATCTAAATTCTCTGCACCCAATAAATTAAGAAATCAAAAAAAGTCAAGTCTCTTTCTTTTCATAGTTCTTATAATTGAGCAAACCCAGAAACAAATTAAAGTCACTTCCTAACAAAGTGTCCAATGCCTCAACTTGATCGTTCTAGGGTTTCCACGGCCACACTCCTCACTTTGGTCGTCGACGGCGACTATTACGGTGGATCATCGGCCGCCGTTCCCTTCAAATGGGAATCTCAGCCCGGAACTCCTAGACGATTCTTTAAGCGATCCTCCTCTTCCGGTTTCGATTCTGATTCTGATATGAATTCTCCGGTTTCAGCCCCACTCACACCTCCCCCTTCCTACTTCTACGCTTCTCCCTCCTCTACAAATCCCGTAAACCCTAAAAAATCCAACACTCTCTTTGGTTCCTTGCTCCCCAAGAATCGTAGCTCCCCATCGTCTCCGGCTTCTTCTTCTTCGTCTCCATCAACAAGGTCGCCCTCGTCTTCGGTTCCGTCTTCTCCGTTAAGGACATCTGATTCGTGCAGAAGGATGAACAGAAGAAGATCAATATTGTGGTTCGAATCTGCTTCGAGTTTAGACTACGGATCGAATCATTATGATAATGCTAAATCTTCAGGATGTTACGCTTCCATCGTCAAAGTGCTGCTCAGAGATGTCAAATGATTCTGCTTTTTCTTTTTTTCTATCTTTGTCCTAATTTGTTACTTATTTCCACTGTTTTGCAATCTCGGAAAACTATGTTTCCTCGATTCATATCATCATCTCCATGAATCAATTGATTGGATCATATTCATATGCTTGTATCAAACTCTGATCTTCGATTTATCTAAATTAGTTACATCATAAGGCAAATTGAATAAACAAATCAGACCAAACTTAAACCGAGATGCACCCTCTCTTTAATGGACGTGACTTTGTATGTTATATGAGAAATTTCGCCAAAAACATTACATACTGTTATGAGATCAGATCTACTACACATGTTCAGTATTGCTCTACTTTTGTGCAGTCATGTGAGACCACAATAAATAAGAATAAAACTTTCACTTACGGTCAAACCATTTCATTTTTAAAAAAATTCTCAATCTTTAAACTAATTATTATTCAATCTTTTGGGTTCTTATACGGAAACACCCGTCACGTGACACCACATGTGCATAAAGTCTGCTACACATTGGCTGATTCCAAGCTGAGTTTGTTTTTTGGTGCACGAATAAGAAGGCTTTAATATTCATAAAGTTTTCGATATTTCATTATTTTGAGCGCTATAGCCTACAAATAGAATTTAATCGTGTCGAAATTAGGGCATTATTTGGTTATCATCTTACAATCATGTTCTCTGTGGTGCACTTTCCTGTTCAAGATTCTTCAATCTTGTTCTGGAGAAGTCATAGTCAAATCTTGCAACTTCGATGGGAAACCCAAGAGAACAATTGAAATAATAGAATATTTTGAGTGTTTCATTGTTGTGCTAAAATTTTCGTGAAAGCCTTGTTTGAGGGAGAGTCATACATGTAGTTCACTTCTTGTTTGCAGATCTTCAAATTATTCCAATCAGATGAAGGTTTGGTTCTGATACAAAATTTTCACAGGCTTTGGTAAAATTTAAAATCCAAAAATCATTTTTCGTCCCTCAACCATATAACAATACAAAAGACTCTAAAGCCATTTCTCCAAAGATTTAGAAGACGAAATTGCCCTCTTCTGCAGCAGAAGATAATGCTCCATCTTCCATCTCACGGAGGGCAGTTGCAGTTGAATCATCTATTCCCAGCAGATACTGTAGCCTCGAGACTTTTTCCGGCGCAGGTTTGGGGTCACTCTTTGAATAAATAGCATATAAATCGGATAATTCCTCTGAGACCTCCCATGACATTGGCTCAGCTGGCACAGCTTTGTCACATGCAAGCAAATCATTCAGCGACGAGACCTGTAACCATAGAAGAAGCACACACAGGTCATACCCACAAGCTGAAATATCCAGAGTTTATGTCAATATAAAGAGAGGGAAAGAGGATTTGCATACCACTCCTTTAGCGTTTCTCTGCCTGAGTAATGCCACGGCTTGGATTAGAGAGTTCGATAATCTACTCTGAGCGAGATCATGGACAACTCTTTTCGCCTTTTCAACATCAATACTAAGATCGGATGGGATTGTCTGGTAGACTTCGATTTCATCGAATTCACCTGTTCCTGATGAGAATATGTCATTCACTGTTTTCTTAAATAATTTCTCTCTCAGGCTCACGGCGATCATGCTGTCAAGACTCACGTTTGCCTCCTTGAGCTCCCGTATCTGCTTTATGTTCAGTCTCCCTTGGTTAACAGCGGTTTCTATCGCGTTTGCCATTTTTGTGGTGGTTATATTCTTTATAACCTTCTCGGCTTGTGGCTGAGGCAAACCAACTTGTTTTTGCAACTCGTCTAGCTGCTCTACTCTAGCCTTTGTCAACTGCCCATCAGCTAAAATCACTTCAGCTTGTTGCCTAAAAGCCTGCTCGGCTAAACCTACGTGAATGTTGACTATTTCTTTTGAAGTCAATCCGAGAATCCCGCCAAGCTGATTCAGAAGTAAGTACTCTGAATCGTCTCTCTTTGTTGTGATCTGGGCGCCAAAAGGGATTCTTGTTACCTCTCCGGTTAGACAGTAGAGCAAGTATGTTTTGTAGAGATCGATTCTGTCCCTTTCGGGAAGGTCATCTTTGAGAGTTATCTCAGTCTGGCCAGGCTTTCCCATCTTCTCAGCGAGTTCCTTCTCGGGTCTTGTCTTTCTGAGCGATTCAAGGGATCCCCATTCCTCATCTTCACCATCTTCTTCTTTCTCTTGAACAGGCTCCTCCTCAGGTGCCTTATCAGAAGATTCTCCCTTAATGTCAGCCACCATTTCAGTCACAACTAACGTGTTGAAAGCAATCATCTTCTTGAGCTCCTTTGCTGACTCAGTGCGGTTCTCTGCTGCTCTTGCTCGTCTGATATAGTTTGTGAAAACCCTACGGACCTGCATCAATGAAGGGCTTTGTTTTTCATGTCCTGCTATGAGAAGTCAGAAAAATAACAAATCCTAATACCAAACATGGAGAAAGTAAATAGTGTGATACTCACAGCCTTGCTAGCAATAGACATGGCAGTTTCTCTGGATAACCGAAGACCGTGGGCAGCCTTTCTTACTGATTTGCGAGTTTCAGCATCATAACCATCCACTCCAGAAGAAATTGCATCCCTGACAACCTGAAAAAGATGAAACAAATAAATCTCTGTAGGTAAACTTTTCGGCAACAAGGTGCGAAGGCAATGATGTAGTCAAAATTAAAGTCAATGGAAAAAGATTGAAAACAAAAGATGAGACAAATATGTATTATTAACATATGTTTTTTTAAAAGACAGCAGGAAATTGCAGTGCCAAGACCCAAGACCATGAAAAATAGGATAAAGGGAGGAGGTGATAACTGGCTTACCTTTTCAAATATGGTTCCACAGATTTCTGCATGAGCTGTCTCAACAGTTTGCTGGGGAATACAGAGCATGACTCTTAATCTTAATAAAGCAGCGACATTGTCATCGCTCAGCTCTCCATCAGTAACACACTGTTGAAGCTTCTGCCGATAGATTTCTGAGGTAGAGAAGGTGCTTGTCAGATAAATGAGAAAAAGGACCAAAATAGATATTAAAACTGTAAAGTAACAACATGTAACCCTGTGAAAACGCCGGACTTGTTGGAAGTCTGTTAAGAACCAAATCTACAACACTAAAAGCTAGCTTGCAAAGATAAGGAACCAGCAGGTTACAAGCCATCAACTAAACTGATCAGATTTTAGTTAATCCATGGACCTATCTTATATTTGGGCGATTTTGTGCAATTCAAAACTGTATACCTCATCCATAACATAGCAACATAAGGTTTCATTGGTGAATGGAAGGTCTGCCATATACCTTCATGGATTTCGCCTGCCTTCTGTGCATCGAAGTGCAGCTCTTCGCAGAGCTTTTGAAGGTATTTTGCTTTACTGTCTTGTGCTTCAAGGTCACCACTAGAAACAGCGTTAGCAAGTCTTTTACGGTATGCCTTGGACGTAACATCAACACTAATAGCTTCAGCCTCCCGTTTTCCCAGTCCGAGTATGTTTCTAAGTTGGCTCATTGCCACGAGCTACCATTCAGCAGAAAGACAATCAGAAATGAAAAAATCATGGGACTGGGATAGAGGATACACGATACAGCATCTAAAACACCTGCTCTCTAGAGAACTCGCAACCAAGCTTTAGTATGTAGTATCTTATATAAACCTGGTGTGAATTTACCTTATTTTCTTCTATGCGCCCACCAGATAAAGCATCTGTAACATATGCTCTATAAAGGAGCTTTAAATCATCCATTCTCCTCTCAAAATCAGACTCATCACCTAAGCCACAGAGATCCAAGGTTGAGAGCCTACAATTATTATTCAGAAAAGAGAAGGTCAAAAGCATCTTCACCTATCAAAGAAATAGGGCCAACCCCGCGTGCAAATTGATCTGCCTCCGAATGATTTTTCAAGGAAACCAGCAGGTTGTTAAACTCCAGTACTTTTTCAAGCTCTTCTACGACAGATGCCAAACTCTTCCTGGATAAAATCAGGTTATTTAAATGACATACATTGAAACTACTACAAACTAGACTAGCTAGATGATCCAATTTGTCTCCATTATTCATTATCACAAGGATACAAAAACGCCTATAAAATTAAAATCTCATGACTTTACTACACAGTAAATAACTGTTTAGCCTAAAACTAGTTAAAAATACATATACTGAAAGACACTTCACAAAAGCAAAGGAGGGATATATCACTGATCAATTATTGCAAAAACCAAAACTCAAAACTAAAGGCAAAACTTCAATCTCTTTTTCAGCCTGATCAAACTCAAAGGAATACATATACCCACCCAAGACTACAACAGAAGTCACAATTGGTACAAGAAGAATAAAGTTGAATGTGTAAACCAAATTAATTCACATGGATTATAATTATTCTATACGATTTTTCTATGCATGATTCTGTAAGCAATGTGTTAAAGTGTTTTACGCTGCTCGTGTGCGAGATTTTAATATGCTGAGCGCCGATGAAATGTTCTCTACGACTACTTTTCTTGTATGCTCTCTAAATAGTTCTTCAGCAAGCTGTGAGGGAGAAAAAACTGTCAGAAGAAGTATAACCAGAGGTAGCAGGAAGTCAATGCCACAAAGAAATAGAGTACCTCATCAGAAAGCTTGAATGATAGTTGTGCTCTTCTAAGGTCCACAAGGTTTTCTACGTTAATATCTGCAAGAACATGTTTAAAACATAACCATGTAAGTTTCCATGCATTAAGCTGACGAAAAAGCTAAGCTATATCAATTATCAATTTTAATTGAGAAGGATCCACTACATCATTACAGTCCCATGCGAAGTAACAATAAGGTTGTTATTCAGACAACTTGCTGAGAAACGAATATTACAAAACCCAATGGACAAAGAAGTGCCACAATAATTGATATAACCAACTCAAGCAAACTTCCTCCGTTCTACAAATGTAACATTACTTCCCATCTCATAATGTAAAACATGAACAACATTACCTCTACCAACTAATTTTAACCGTTCGGCATACAGCTGCTTTGCATTTTCACGAATAGCAATCTCAACCTAGAAAAGACATTAGCAGAGAACTTCAGACATACAGCTGCCAATATGCAACTTCCCATAAAACAAATATTGCGCAAAATCATAAGTATGAAAAAATTGGAGATGCCTACCTGAGCATCTGTGACTTTCAATACTCGCTTCCAAGGCAAAAGGAAGGATGACGCGTCTCCAAACACAAGAGCTGAAACATATACAAGCCTCATAAATGCCTGCACTGGAAGCATACAACTTGTGATCACGCTTGTGCTCTCTCTTTCTGAACAATCCTACAATAAAAATAACAAATACTAGGGACTGGCGACTCACCCGACGCTGTTCTGCATCACCTTCACGTTCCCCAGTCTCAAGCCTTTGTCTAAAAATCCTACGGCCAATCTAAACAAAACCAAGGGATTGGTGATTCTGCAATCAAGATCCATCTGAATCAACAGCAAAAAGCTAAGGGCTAATACAAATGAAACAAAAGAATTTGCAAAACACCTCCATGTGCATGGCCGCTGCATCAGGGTCGTCTATCCCCAGGGCATTTTTGAACGTGACTATCTTCGCCACTTCATCCCCTTTAAGAGACTGTCCTTCAGTTGGAAGCACGGAGGTTACATACCTAACCAAGATTAAGATGCAAAGATTATCAAAAAAATTCTCAACACTAAGAGAAAGCAGGAAGACAACATCCGAGTTTTCCGGGTTTCAAACTTGACTGACCGGCAATATATATCACAAATCTCAGCCTGGAATGCCTCGTCTCCTTTACTGACACCATACCTGCAATATATAAGAAGGATAGTTTAGTACAATTAAAAGTGTAAAATCCCAGTAAAATGACAACAACTCAAGCAACCACTAACCTATCAGCTATCTTTTCTACATCCTCTTTCGTCACAGCGGCAGGATCTTCAATTTCGGCAACATAATTATGCAAACTGATTGCAGCCACCTCCGGTACAGCAGAATTGAACGCATAGACGACAGCTCCACCGGCGGCTCCAGCTACAGCAGCCCCACCCAAGGCAATATTCCTGGAGCCAGCCAACCGGAGCCCAAGGCCGTAACCAGTAGCTAAAGACGCCGCTAAAACAACAGCAGAAGTCGCCAGCCTCACCGGCGGCGTCATTTTCTCAACAATCGGTTGCAATCCGGTGAGCTCCTTCTTATTTCCGTGTACATCGGAGTTCTTCGCCTGCGTGGATACTGATACTTGGTCGGAGGAAGCAGCTGAGTTACGAGGGAACGAAACTCGATAACGACGGCGAGTCAGACACTCAGACTTCGAGAAACGGTGAGGCAAAGAAGGTAGGAAGTGACAGAGAAGAGGAGACCGAGGAGAAGGTGAAATTGGAGCGTTAATGGCGACGGCGAGTGAGGGATTCATGATTCCCTCTACTGTGAAAGATCCAAGCAGTCGTAGAGTGAAGAAGCTCGTAGGGTTTAACGAAAGAGAGGAGAAGGAAAGAAGATAGAAAAACGCAGAGGAAGAAAGGGGAAAGGGATAGGGGCCTAACAAAACATCGAAATGCCCTTTCGAACGTCGAGACGTTTTTTAATGATATTATAAAACTGCGTGCTGTTTATTCTATTCTAAACGGTAAGAAGTTTAAAGTAAAAACAAATTAGACGGCGTGTGTAAATTGGAAACGCGACGATTTCTCGCCTCCCCTTGGCCTGCTTCAGTTAGGGCAGGGCAGTGTCGTCGTCTTCGCCGAGCTCAGTTGAAAAATGTTAACGGCTGATATACCGCCGAATCAGTCAATCTACATAAAAAATATCAATGAGAAGATCAAGAAAGAAGGTAATGCTTTTCAGCCGTCTCTCTGATTTGGTGGTTTTCTGTGAGTTTTGGTGTTCATTCTGGTTGCTTCAGATTCTGCAATGCTTAAGTTGCTTGTTCCCAATTTTTGACTTGTGAGAATGAGTTACCGTGTCTTAGGTCTGATAAGGGTTTAAAGTTGCTCGATTTGATGTTTACGATGATTAAATTAGATGCCTTTCTAAGTTTTAGGGATTTAGAACTCTATTGAATCTTAAAAGACCGGAACTAGATACCCTAACATTTGTGCTTTATTTAATTAATTAAGTAGGAAACGCGATTACTGAACTCCCAGTATATGTAGTTTAGATTTTTGGATTGAATTCGATTCGAGACCTTAAGCTGTTTGAGATTGTTGTGTGTATAAGAGCAATGCTGTTTAGGCAGGTGTTAATGTTTCAACCTTTTGTATTTGTTTTTCCAGAGCTGAAGA
Organism: Turritis glabra; assembly: GCA_900406565.1. Lineage (NCBI taxonomy): Eukaryota > Viridiplantae > Streptophyta > Magnoliopsida > Brassicales > Brassicaceae > Turritis > Turritis glabra. The sequence continues at coordinate 11,021,321 of OVBN01000030.1, read as the reverse complement.
GATCACTTTACTGTTTGTTCTCTCACTTTGGAAGGATACTTGATGTGGTTGCATTGAAGACTCCAAAGCTCCGGGGACAAGCATGGGTTGTGTTTACTGAAGTCACAGCTGCTAGTAATGCTGTTCGTCAGATGCAAAACTTTCCATTCTATGATAAGCCAATGGTACCTTTTCCTGTCTTATGTTCCGAGCAGACAAATTGATTTTATTTGAGACTATAAGCTTAGAAAGTTGCAGAGATTTGCTTGGAGGGGTAATTGAGTTTGCTTTTTGATACTTGTTGTTCTATAAAATTGATGGAAGTACAACCACATTAGGTGTTGGGAGTATATGGTTACACAAGTGATTGCTAAGTAAAAGACTAGAGAATCTATATGATATTATTTTAATCATGGTGATGTGTGATCTGTTTGGGTGCAGTGGATACAGTATGCCATATTAAAGTCAGACTGTGTTACTAAAGCCGAAGGGACTTTTGTTCCAAAAGAAAAGAAGATGAAGCAAGAAGAGAAAGGTTTAAACTTTCATGTCTATCACAAGTTCAAAACTTTACAGCTCGTTTCATCCTCCTCTTTTACTGTCCATCTGATGTTTAACGGACATAACTGCACATTACTTTCAGTTGAAAGGAAGCGACATGCTGAAGAAACTCAACAACATAGCATGCCTAATGGTGCAACTGCTCAGAACGGAAGGCCTGCGGTAATATCTCTTTCTAGCATCATTCCGATAATACAACATTGTCTTCTGATGGATGTCATTGTCACAACTTAGTCTGTAAATTCTTGTTCCGCATTATTCCAATAACTGTCTCTGCAATTTTGCAACCTCTGTTCCAGCTGACTGGGCAAGACACAATGCCACCAAACAACATACTCTTCATTCAGAATCTTCCCCTGGAGACGACTGGCATGATGCTTCAGCTGCTCTTTGAGCAATACCCGGGATTCAAAGAGATAAGAATGATCGAAGCAAAACCCGGAATTGCGTTTGTGGAGTATGAAGACGATGTTCAATCTTCCATGGCCATGCAGGCTCTTCAGGGTTTCAAGATCACTCCACAGAATCCAATGGTCGTCTCCTTCGCCAAGAAGTGAAAACCAGAGTTTTGTCTACCTTTGAGAACAATGCTATGCGGATGGATGTTAATGATATATTGGTTCAATTTCGGTTAGTGGTGTGAATGACCTAGAATCTTTCAGAATGTGATGAGATCGAAGAATTTAGAGTGGTTGGAGAAAATCTCATTTCAAATGCCTTTATATTATTGGGACTCAAAAAGGGAAATTAAAACCACAAATTTGGAATGAGAAGATTATGGGTTATTAACATCAACCAGCCAAAAAATAGTCGAAATCAATAAATAGAAGCAATAAATAGGCTTCATCTCTCTCTTTTTCTCTCACTTCCCTTTTTGTCTTTGACCTTTTAACAAAACTTAGAAACCATTCTACATTTGATGATAGCAAGATAATCAACATTTCCCCAAAATAAAAACAGAGGACTCTGTTTTGTTCGTCATCTCACTTAGAGATTCTCCGCTTCCTCTGTCCACATCAAGTGGTTTCTGCATATTAGAGAGCAATTTCTCTTCCTCCACGTTCTTCACACTCGTCTTTGGTACGCACAAAAAGATCAGAACAATGTCAAAGCTAGACCTGGACGAGGCGAACTCGATGCAGAGAGGCAAAGTTCATGGGCCGTTCTTGCTGGAAAACATGGTGTGCCAGAAAAACCACATGTTGACCTCAAAGGGTATTTTCTTGGGCAGTGACCCTCTCAAATACGCAATGCCACTTATGTTGCTGCAAATGGCCGTTATCATCATCACCTCAAGGCTTCTCTACCGCCTCCTCAAGCCCTTAAAGCAAGGCATGATCTCTGCCCAAGTCTTGGTAAGACGTTGTCTATATTTCTTTCTTTTCTAGTAATTAAAGAATCCCAGAGCAAAACTTAGACTAATCTATGGAGTCTTGAGCTCTTTTCATTTCTCTCATTTATTGAATTTTTCAAAATGTTTACACGCAGGCTGGTATAATCCTAGGACCGTCTCTCTTTGGCCAAAACAACGCATACATGCAGATGTTCATTCCCATTAGCGGAAAAATCCCTTTACAAACACTCGCAAACCTTGGTTTCTTCATCCATCTCTTCCTACTTGGACTAAGGATCGACGCTAGCATCATTCGTAAAGCTGGTTCCAAAGCCATACTCATTGGTACAGCCTCATATGCCTTCCCGTTCTCCCTTGGTAATCTCACTGTCCTCTTCTTGAAAAACACTTACAAGCTCCCGCCAGACGTTGTCCATTGCATCAGCACAGTGATCTCCCTCAATGCAATGACCTCATTCCCGGTCACCACAACCGTCTTAGCTGAGCTTAACATACTTAACTCTGATCTCGGACGGTTGGCCACAAACTGCTCCATTGTCTGCGAGGCCTTTAGCTGGATTGTGGCACTCGTTTTCAGAATGTTCTTGCGGGAGGGGACACTAGCTAGCGTTTGGTCTGTCATTTGGGTCTCTCTTCTTATCGCCGTGATTTTCTTCATCTGCAGACCGATCATCATCTGGTTGACGGAGAGAAGAAGCATTTCTATCGATAAAACAGGTGAGATCCCATTCTTCCCAATCGTAATGATCTTGTTGGCGATAAGCTTTACCTCCGAAGTTGTCGGGGTCCATGCGGCGTTTGGAGCGTTCTGGCTCGGAGTATCCCTCCCGGATGGACCTCCGTTAGGGACCGGGCTCTCGACAAAGCTCGATATGTTTGCAACTAGCCTTACGCTCCCTTGTTTCATCGCCATTAGTGGATTACAGACAAATTTCTTCGTGATCGGCGAGAGTCACGTGAAGGTCATTGAGGCCGTGATACTCATCACCTACGGCTGCAAATTCCTCGGAACAGCAGCCGCTTCCGCTTATTGCAACATACAAATCGGAGACGCATTTTCTTTGGCCCTCTTGATGTGTTGCCAAGGAGTCATTGAGATCTACACATGCGTCATGTGGAGAGACGAAAAGGTATAATTAAGGGCTTCATTGTTTGTTTGCGTTTGTCTGATCAAATTCTCTCTAAACATAAGATCAATCTTGCAGGTTCTAAACACAGAATGCTTCAATCTCCTTATCATCACGCTCTTGCTCGTGACTGGCATTTCGCGGTTCCTCGTCGTTTGTCTCTACGACCCGTCTAAGCGCTACAGAAGCAAGAGCAAGCGAACGATCCTCAATACAAGACAACGAAACCTTCAGTTCCGGCTCCTGCTCTGCGTCTACAACGTCGAAAACGTACCTTCCATGGTTAATCTTCTAGAAGCTTCTTACCCGAGTCGGTTCAGCCCGATCTCTGTCTTCACGCTGCACCTCGTCGAGCTTAAAGGCCGAGCGCACGCGGTGCTCGTGCCACATCACCAGATGAACAAACTCGATCCCAACACAGTCCAATCCACTCACATCGTCAACGGGTTCCAACGATTCGAACAACAGAACCAAGGAACCCTAATGGCTCAGCATTTCACAGCTGCAGCTCCATTCTCCAGCATCAATGACGACATTTGCACTCTCGCCCTCGACAAGAAAGCGACGCTCATCGTCATCCCGTTCCACAAACAGTACGGGATAGACGGAACGGTCGACAACGTAAACCCTGCAATCCGTACCATAAACCTTAACGTGCTAGACAAGGCACCTTGCTCGGTTGGAATATTCATCGACCGAGGAGAAACAGAAGGCCGCCGCTCGGTTCTTATGAGCTACACGTGGCGAAACGTCGCAGTGATCTTCATCGAAGGCCGAGACGACGCAGAAGCCTTAGCGTTTTCCATGAGAATCGCTGAGCACCCGGAAGTGAACGTCACGATGATCCATTTCCGGCACAAGAGCTCCCTCCACCAAAACCACGCAGTAGAAGCGGAATCCGAATTCTCAGAGTCTCACCTTATAAACGATTTCAAGATCTTCGCGATGAACAATCCGAAAGTCAGTTACAGAGAAGAGATAGTGAGAGATGGCGTGGAAACCACGCAAGTGATTAGTACACTTGGTGACTCTTACGATCTGGTGGTTGTGGGTCGTGACCATGACCTTGAGTCGTCCGTATTGTACGGACTTACAGACTGGAGCGAGTGCCCTGAGCTAGGTGTGATCGGAGACATGTTTGCGTCGCCGGATTTTCATTTCTCGGTGCTAGTGGTTCATCAGCAAGAAGGAGAGTCTCTAGCGATGGATAATAGCTATAAATTGCCAGTTTCACCTCCTAGGGTTGGGGATCCAAGAGTGCACCCACGTTTCTCCGTTGAAGAAGGTTTTACTTCGGTTGATCTTCACAGCAACCGTTAATTAGTCTTTTTTGTTCTACTATTTTTCAACTTAAACATAAATAAAGGATGTAGTTTTTAGTGTTCGTTATTAACTACAGATTGTTAAGTAAGCGACTGATATTGTAGAACACAGTTTTTTGGAATGGTCAGTTATTTTTCTTTTTGAATATTGATAGAAAAACAAATATTTCATGAATGGGGAAAACTCACTACGTACAAAAAGATCATGAGTGGATGATAACTTCTTGTAGGACTCTCTAAGTCCCGTCTATAGATGATCAGGACCTAATATGGCTCATCTAATATTAGAAGAGATGTGGTCACACATCTTTTATATTCAATATGCTTTGTTCTAGAGTTATTTTTTGTTTTCTTCAAAATTGTGTGGTTTCACATTTCTAATGTCAATTTTCAAACTAAAATTTTATTCACTATTTACTTAAAAATAAAACTACCACAATTTAATTAGTAGTTAAAGAAATAAAAGTTTATTGAAAACATCTGTTATAAGAAAATCTACACTACAGTAATTAGTACTGTATTACAAGCTTAATATACATTTAAAAATAAAGAAAGGGATAAGATGCTTACATAGGAAAAGGTAGTCCATACACAAAAATTAGCCATCCACGTAAAGAAAGTAGTTATCAACAAAGCGACTAGCATCAAATCAATCATGATTGACAAATGTCAATATCATCTAACTATTCTGAAAATGTTAACCAATTTGTCTGTTGTACACTTGTTCTCACACAACCTAATTTATATACATTCTTTTATAAATCATAAATCTCAGAAAATAGATTTGATTGAGATGTGCTTTTAATATGAGACCCCAGTCCCGGCCATACATATATAGGATAGCATTAACATAAACCTAAATAAATATTAACACAATTTTCGTAATTCAATCATGAAAGTAAACTTGTATAGTAATATAGTATCACAAATTTTAAATAATATCACAGATTTGGAAAATATTCATTCGTTCACGTAACTATTTTGGGTTCCATGGACTTTAATAACTTTTTATTCGAATTTCGACAGTCCACGATACTTGCGTTTATCCTCAAGTCACCTTTAATAATATATTTTTGTGTTATTGTATAGGTTTGCTCTTTGCTGGTGACAAACTTTTTATTGGACAAATGGTTAACGAACGATCAGTTAGTCCTGAAAGAATCTAAATCTTAGAATAGTCTTCCAAAAAATTTCAATGCTCAAATCATAATTGGACTAAAAAGATTAGTCACACAACTAGACGATCTCAAAAGATAATATAAGTGAATAACGAATCTGATTTACCCTAACTGTTTTCTTTTTATTAATAATTAATATCAGACATGTTATCTGAACAAATGTGTTCAAAAGAAAGCTGTAGTGTATAAACTAGTATTGCACTGAACATTGGTTAACGCTATTTTTCCCCCAAGTTTATTTCGAGAAATTGAAAGTGTGATCGTTTATTCCCAAGATGTGGGGGATCTCAAAGTTGCTATTATGTGGACAGAAACAACGGACGTGTCATGATTTGCCGTGAGAGAGTACGTAGCGTCAGATAATTGTAAGAACGAGTGGGTCACTAAAATTTAGTTACGCTTCCTCGCTCCTATTCATATTACAGGAGTTACGTTAAGTTTTGGCGGTAGATACTAGATATAGCATCAGTATGTATGTCTCTTACCGAAAACAAGAAACCCTTAACTTAAATCAAAACAAAATCATTTTAAAACGATTATAAGAATTGATCTTTAATTTTGATTTACCATGATATAACCAACAAATTAGGATAACAGATTTATTTGGTCATTGTGTTTGAAGAAAACCTTAGTTTTGACTACCGTTGGAGAAAAATCTACAGCTACACAATTTATCAGTACCGGACACAAAAACCACTTAAATTTCAACTGTTTTTTTACCCTCTAACTACACCAACTAAACTTTGAAATTCTAAACTGCATAGATATTTTAAACGATATATAAATTCAGTAGTTATATAATGTTAACAAGATCTGTTTAAGCATGTTCGTGTTTAAGACCGTGCTGAATTTAGGTCGACTTTTAAAAACTTGTGTAGAATTAAGCTGGAACTTTAGCTTGTGTAGTTAGAAAAAGAAAACAAAAATTTTATGGTTTCATATATTCGATTTGATAATTTTTGCATATTGACACTTTTTTATTTGTAAAACAGTATTATTTGTTTTGAACTGGAAATATTAAATCTACTTAATAAAATGTAGCGAAATAATTAAATTCAAAGTTTTGAAAATAAAAATTTATGTACATAAAGTTGGAAGCATTAATGGCTCAGGCGTATGGAGAAGATGGGCTGTTTGGACCAAAGATAGTAATGTATGCATAGTTGCATACACATTATAGAAACAAAATACTAATCGTAAATCGTCGACCATAGAGACTAGAGAGGAATAAACTAGAAGGAAAAGAATGAGTGATAAACAAAAAAAATATGAATGTCTAATAGAGATGGGGCATAGAAGAGGGAATCCATGTGAAGGCAGCTGATTCAGATGGGCTCGCCAGCTTTCATTTATCTTTTTTTTTTTTGGGTCATTTCTCTTTAAATGTTTTAATAATAAGAAGAATAATAATTTAGTCTTCAGTCTGATATTTTAATTTTCTATAAAATATCTTAAGTTGTAGTTGTAGGCAATAGGCATCTCAAACCTTTTTGTCCAATAACAAAATTATGAACTTCTTTATATTTTTTAATTCCAGCTGAAGAATTCCATCAAACTTATAAATTTTTTATTTAACTGGTAACAATGAAGTAGTTTTTTTACTCCTACAATCTTTCTTAGGTTTCAATTTGTGAAAGTGCTATTTTTGCAACCAATAACAACTGCATTAGCACAGCTAACATGTTTAAACGAGTCGAATCTTAGAATCTTTGATATATATTAAAAAAATCGTAACTCGCTTATATATAATTTTAAAATATCGGTAGCTAAAAGTTTAAAACAAATCTATACATGATAGAATTTTCAATTTATGGTACATGTTAAGATAAAATTGTTCATTTACTTTTTTTTGTTTACTTTTTTTTTATTATTAATGCATAATCATTGATAAACTTGCTTGTCCCTATATGGTTTAAATTACAAGTTGTTATCTTTTTATTTATATGATTTATGTTTATATTATTTGGAACGTATGGTTTTTTAATTTCAGTTTCGAAGGCTTTTCGATTGGTCCACTTACATGTGAAAACCTGCACACTAACTATTATTATTAATTATTATTTCATAACTACCCAACTTATATAATTAAGTCTAATCATTCAAAGTGGTATTTCCGTTAAACACACATTTTATCATAATCATTAATCACTTCATTGATGCCTTTATTTAGTCTATAATTCGATCACACAGCTTTACTTTTCCAAGTTTAAACACCAATAAATATATAAAACTCATCAATGATTTCGTTGATATCATACGGAAGAATTTCATTGAATTTATAATTGAAACAAGGCGGTTCTTATTATATAAGATTCCATGTAAATAATTAATGTTAACATGTCCAACAAAAATTTACCACATCAAATTTTGGCCATAGTTGATTTTATATTTGCTTCGCTTTTGATCAATGATTATCGGATGATATATAATCATTCTCAGGTGACTCGAAATTACAACAGCATTTTAACACAGATCGTATCCACATTATATAATTCTTTTCGTGAAATTTTCCCCAAAAACCAAAAAAGAAGAGAAAAATTAAAAAGAAAATGATCTCTCGAAACATAAAAATCCGGCTTCCGGACAAAAAACACCATTAGCTAGAAGCAAAAAAAAAAAAGAGAAAAAAAGAGGAATTAATTAAGATCCTCAGAGATACTGTCAAGGTGAGGCCGCCACGTGGATACTGACGCCGATCTGCTGTGCCGCCGGCGATGACGGTGTTCTTTACCAGTCGACGCCGACGACACAACTTCTTCTAAGTACTTCTCACACAACTTCGCACATTCATCATCACCTTTAACGTCTCCGGTGGCGTCGACGTTAGGGTTGTTGAGAGTCTTTTTACGGCAAGGAGCGTCCTTTCTCCGCCTTTTCTTCTCCGGCAAGGAAGAATCCGGGATGAGAAAATAGATGCTTCCTCGCTTGAGCTCAGATTCAGGGGACAAGATCAAGATTTTGCGAACAACTCCTTGAGAACATGGTTTGCTTAGGACATGGTTTGGGTTTGCTTGGAGGATCTCTCCGGCAGTTATTGACCGTGTGATCTCCTCAACGTAGCCGTTTAGATGAACGATCCTGATCAAATCTAGTGCTCCACATGGAAGAACACAAGCCAGACAACACCTTAAGCTGTTACCCATCTCTCTCTCTCTCACCTTCTTTCTCTTTATTTTGAGTATTTATTATATATATATTGATAGTAATCAGATTTATGGGGAAAAACAAGTTGGAGAAGACGAGGTTATATAGGAGCCAGCACTTCACGTAACACCAAAGCGGGCTTGACCATACGTCTACGGACCAGTAAATGACTGAAATGCCCTCTCGTCTTCTCGTTATTAACGTGAATCCACCTTAGTAAAAGCATGTATTAATATCCAAGTTATCTCCATAAGAATCGTTTATATTATTTGAACTTTTTTTTTTTTTGACAGCTTTGAACTTGTTCTAAATTATTTAAATTCCTATTATCATTAAGTTATCTTAGTCTTAGACTCTAAGCCCTTAAAAGTATGATAAAACCGTTGAGAAAAAAAATAGATGTAAATTCACGAGCCAGAAAACCTCAAAAAGTGATACACACATAAATATGTTTCCATTTGTTATCCACCCAAAATCAATTTACAAAACAAATCAAGTATTAAAAATTAATATATACTTATGTTATACGATACCAAATCAGAAATACTGAAATTTCAAAATGCAAACACCTCACTGTTCTATAATATATATATATATATATATATATATATATATCTAAGGATTTTTATTTATCATACTATGAATATTACTATTTATTTTTATGAACTTTTAATTTATTTAATTATATTTTTTTAATGATCGGACGGATGAAATATCCAGATTTTATAGACATATACTTATTTTTAAAACGAAAACGAATAAAACATATGCCGATTTTGACAAAACAAAACGAATCAAAAATATCATAAGACTTTGAGATATATTATGCGCCAAATGATCTATCACCGAGAAATCTCTTACAGTATTATACTATCATAGTATACATTTATCATTATATACATGTGATTTTTGTTTACTCTCTGCAGTTCAGTAGTCTTAGATCTCTGTGCTGAAACTCTGATGGAGATTAAGGCAGTTCTCCCTTTGGTTTTTAATAATGTATATTTTAAAAATATATTTTATTTCAAAAAAATGTATTTTTTAAGTTTTAATGTATTTTTAAATAAAAAATAACAAAAAATTGTAAACTTCAAGAAATATTGATTGCAAATTTTAAATTTATTAAATTACTATTGGTTTAAAATTATGGAAAATTGTTTAATATAAAAAATAATGTAGTTATAATTAAACATTAATTTTTTTTAATATGTGTGAAAAATCAAAAAAATACAGATAATAAAGAAACCATTTGCAAAAATGTCGAAATAAATCGAGTAGAGATATTCTGACGCTATGTGACAAATTTTTGAAGGGAAAAAACAAAACTTTATTTGTATTCTTTCTCGAATAATACCAAATCTTGAAACTAGGAGCGTGTTGGGATTAGATAAACTACTCGTAATTAATAATGTGAAACAATGACCAAAGACTTGGAAACTGAAAAAGGATTATCTATTTAAATTTAAAGCGTATTGTACACTACGGATACTCAAGTAGGATTTGATATCAATGTTGGAAGTAACGATCCATTAACTTTTACTCAAATAAGTTTATTTCTCGTTAATATTCAGAACTACATTTTCTCGTCGTCTGTGCTCAAGTTACTTCACTTTTGGAGATATATAATATTAATGCTGGACAAGATATTGAAGATTTCGATATCTATAAAGATAGAAAAATAAAAGTACCAGAGAATTAGAACTCATCGATGTACTCTCTCTGTTTTTTTATACTGGATGTTTTAAGATTTTTTTTTAAAAAAATTAGATAATGTTTTCAATTTTTAATACAAAATTAAGTAATTTTTATTGGTTCTGACGATTGATATTCTGTATATTATTTTATAATTGATTAAATCGTGTTTATATAAATAATAAATGATGTTTTAGTTTAAAAATAAACAAAATCTAAATAATTACTTAAACACCAAATAAAAACGGAGGGAATATATTTTTAACGTTTGTATGACCCCATATCCCAGCACATTTTGGTTGAGTTTATTATTGTTTCGTATTGTATAGCCTCCGTAATTATATTTTGGGTTAATTAGGTCACTTACCAGACTTTGGGTCTTAATTGAAAAAATAATTTTGGCACTGTTTTTCTAAGCAAACAATTCAAATTGGTTAGGGAGAAGACGAAGACGTTGTATACCTCTAGAGAAAGTAACATGTTATTTATCTTTTATAGTCGTGAACGTTTCAGTGTGTTATCCTTTTTTCTATAAGATTACGGGGAAAATTTCAAATTGATTAGGGAGAAAACTAAGACGTCCTCATATGGTCTTATATGATACGGGCAAAAAAGTTATGTATACGTCCTCATATAGTCGCGTACGTTTCAGTAGTGTGTTGTCCTTTTTTAAAAAAAAAAATTTTGGTAAAAGATTAAATTTTATGCCAATTTCCTAAATTTTTTCTGTACAATGATGCTACAACTTAAAGAAAAAAAGTTAGAAAGAGAAATTAATACAGTCAAAATAAGAAGCAAGAAGAGAAGGAGAGCGAGAAGAAGAGCCAGAAAGGGAAAGGAGGCGATCCCTTATCGATCGGTCCAAAGAAGCTTGAGTTGCAGAAGAGGCGGATGTGATGCTGGTGAAGATCCTGACATTGCGCTCGCGCCATATGTGGTAGTAAGCTGCTTGCAAAATTAGCTTGATGAGAATAGCTGGTTGGGGTTGAGGCTGCGACCTCACCTGCAAGATCCATGCAAAGATGGAGAGTAGCCCTAACGGTAGAAAAAGCCATATTCTGGCTGTAAAGGCTTCTCAAACTGTGGCAGAGTATGCACAATCAAAGAATAGGTGATGAGTTTCAATACCATTTTTTTCAAAAATTATATGCTGAATAACATGTTTTACCTTTTTTTATCACGACGCATGTGACTACAAATGATTTTTAGTCATTCGACAAAAACTTTGTTATGTCAATTTCAAAATTTATTTCCACGCCACTGATTTCGCTTTTTATTCTCATTAACCAAACATCATTGTTATGTTTTGCGTTAATTTTAGAATCAAAAAGCATGTAAGGTCTATACTTGAACTTGATATGATATTTATAAAAAGTAATATTCACATATGCAGCATACTTGATAGTTGATATACTTATTTAAAAATAACATTTATGGAATCTTCCGTATCATACTCACCACTCACCAAAAATAGTGGTGCAGTCAAAATCCGCACTTTATATAAATTTTAAAATAATAAAACTCATTCGGTCGTCATTTGAATAACTGCATGCGGTACGGGATCAACACACCCATATTACGGTGGTTCAACAATCAACCCACATGAACATTTTTTTTGGAAGTGAAATCCAAAAAAGTATCTGATAATTAATTTTATCAACCAATTACAATCGTTGAATTCCAAATACATAAATGTTTACTTTATAATTTTAATATGCAAGCATCGGTTTAACGAATTTAACATTATTAAAAGAAGGAAACCAGTTTTTTTCTCCTCTGAAATGAGAACAGCTGTCTACAAGGACAAAACTATATTATGAATGTATTTCCCCTTAAAAATACACATTATTCGCTTGTATAGATATATTCGTTTCCGTTATTATTCAAATGATTTAAATCATAATAGCACTGTTAAATGTAGGAACCATTTAAGTATATGTTTATTTATAGTACTATAAAATTTTAGTTAAATTATTCTGTTGCTTTTAAGACTTTATGTTGCTGACTATTCTCACACTAATTAAAGTCAATACCGTACGTACGTTAATAGTATGTACTTAACTAAGATATCTGCAACTTGCGGGGCTGAAGTACTATATAGATTACATGCGCGCAGTTAAGGACCCGTTGGTCTCGGGGTTTAATGAGTAATTTAGCTTACTTGATTAAGCAAGAGAAGGGGATCAGGGGACAAGTAATCCGCAGGACCACATCAATAGTTATATACTGTACTTTTGAATTTTAAATAAAGAATTAATTGAAAGTTTTCATAAGAGCACGTATACCAAAACTGATTATATACTGGTTTGGAAAAAAAGAGGAGCTCAGTCTTTAAATTCTAAGTTAGGATCTTAATGTGAAATAACTAGGTTCTCACAATGTATTCAGATGTCTGAAAGGTTAGTAGTGTCGTACTAGTGCATGTAGATATAACAATTTTATGTTAAAATTGGTTCCTCGACTCATGAATCCATGATTGATAAATATATACGAAAACCAAAAATAATTTATATGTTATCAATTTGTATGTCTTCACCGTTTCTAAAACAATCGTCACTTTCATTTTTTTGGTCTTTTAACTCCTCTCATCTATTCAATTCTCGCACAACATTGTAATTCGATTTTAAAGTTTATTTTCTTTAACATCTTCTCAGAAAACAATATATGTAGAAAGAACATAATTAGCATGGTAAGAAACCAGTGATTAACGATCAACTAAAGTAGCAATAAGAGCACGTATTAATTAAACAAAAAAAAATCTGGTGGCAGAAAATAAATCCTGGAAACGAATTAACGACATGAAAGAAGAAGCTTCGTCGTACGGATGTTTCAGGCACCGACGACGTACGATAGGCGCCAAAAATATATTTAATGGGAGATTAAATTCCTTAATTAATTTGTTTAATCGGAGAGTGGCGAACTTAATTAGAACACAGATGAGATTTTTGGTGTGTGTGCGCCCACAATGTGTTAAAGACTAAATCATTTTTATGAATCTTTAAAAGGTTTAATGGGATCATAATTGAAGAACGTGAGCCAAACCTGTCTTGTTCCACAATTTCACAAATTCCACGGTGGATCTTTAACCACTTAATCAAGTTTGTATTTAATATGATGTTAAATAATTTTAAGAGAATTTTTCAGTTTTTGTCCGCTTTTCTCAATTATCCGAATACATTATTAATCATAGGTAGAAAAAATAAAAAATAAAAAAAAATCCAAAGGATGTGCAAATGTAATTACATATACCGAGCAATTGTATTACGAAGTATAACTGCGTTTTTGGGGTCAAAATGTTCAAATTAATCAAAGATGAATTTCTAACTCCAATTACAAACTTCGAATTCTAGCTCCATTTCTTCTCATTCCACTCCTTATATACGTGGGGAATATGAAACATGTCTTTGAAATTGCTGTCTAATGATTTGAAACCATATTTCTTAAATTTCAGGATGAATCACTTCAGTGATGCATTAATTATGAATTGGTTGGGAAGTATGAATATATATATATATATATATATATATATATATATATATATATATATTTGTTAATAACATGCGTTAAGTTGGATTTAGATTTGAATAATGAATACTATCATAGTAATCTTAATAATAGACTACACGTCCTTGTCATTGTCATTTTTGTTAGTAGAAAGGGAAGATATATAATAATACATTATACATTAGTAACAGAAAAATATTGAATACTTATGATCCCCCAACGCCGAGGAAGATTTGATTTTAGCCACTCTTTTTTTTCCTAAAACCAACGGAAAGCACTATTATATAGATTATGGAATGAATTGGTGTTTTAAGGGGATGTACCTGATCGATTAAAGACAAAACAACGCAATAATTATAAATTTAAGCATAGATATTGGAGATATCTCCAGCCTAGAACACACGTTTGTTTAGATTTACTCTCGTGTGCAATATCTTTCTGTTTTTGTTATGGAGCGTAAATAATTTTCGTAATCTTAATTGATATCCTGCTGCACGAACTTCTATTCCAAACTCGTTTCCGTGTTAGGACTTTGGAGAATCCATTTTTTAAAGAGATTCTACCAAGATATCAACATTGAAAACCACATAAATTGTATAATATTGGTATATAATTTTTTGCATGATCTCGTGGGTTTCCTTGTACGTATATTTTAACGTTGCAGAAGATACGTGCATGCATTCTTTTGGTTGTAATGCTTATTATTGACTATTTATCAACTCTCCATACAATTATCGACCATAACAAATTTGTAGAGACCAAGTCACTCCAATTTCTAATTATTTATATATGATTGAATGTAGATGCCTTTAATTTTTGTAGATGTTCGGACAAAAATATATTGGAGTGATCATTAGAATTTAGGATGTGAAATTGTGAATGATTATTTTTTCATTTCAATAAAACATATATATATATATATATATATAGCTTACATACATTTATACAGTGTGGAGAATACTATACAAGTTTAAACTTCTTTTCTAATCTAATATAGACTTAAAAGCTATTCGCATCCATTTTCACTCATCTCATGATCGGTCGTGAAAACTCAAAGATGAAACAATTGTATCATTGTATGCACCCCATTTTATTTAGGGAAGTTTACTCAAATAGCACAAATATTGTGTTTAATTACTAGTTTGGAGGGTAAAAAATTAAGTTTTTTAATGGCAATTTAACCCTTCTGTTTGTTTGTTAGGAAAAACAAAATTATCAAACCTATCATTAAAAAGAGCTGCCACGTCGGACAGAGAATATATGTTTTTCGCTAGTTTGAGCAGAAAAAAAAATCACGCCAGAGCAAAAGTCTATCGCTTGTTTGACGAGAGATTTGTTTGTTGTGATAGACTTTCATGATACAGTTAAATATTATGACAGATTAAAATGACAGAGTTATATTTAGTTATGATAGAAATAAAATAATGCAATAGATTAAGCATAGACGGCAGAGTTATTTGATAGATTTATTGACAATGGTGGTAGATTAAAGAGCACGACATAATTTTATAACAAATTAATTAAGTTCATATGGTAATAGACTTAATTAATAGTCATAGAGATATAAACTAAAAATAGATTAAATTGGCAGATTTATCTGTAATGGCAGCAAACATAATGAACTTAGACAGATTTATTTGGTAAATTTACTTTTTAGTGATGACAGACTAAATTGTCATGGTTGATATAAGGTTTGCGACAAATGTATCACCCATAACTCTACCATTTACACGTAACAAGGTGGGAGACAACATTTACTAAAATAGCAAAAGTTTAGTAGAGATAATCAGTGTGGTGATAGAGTTATAAAATTGTGACAGACTATACTATTTCAGTTTTAGGTCAAATGTGTGTGCATGTGTCGGTAATGACTCATTTTCCCTTAAAATATTTTATATTACGCCTGAAACCTAACAGATGGCGATAAACTTATCTATGTTACAGTAGATTAATTATTTGATGATATAGTTGTGACAGAATTATAACTTAACCAACCAATTAGACTGAAATGTTGACTTATGACAGATTTGTTCATCTTTTCGTCTAGCATTTTGTTGACTTACTTATAAGTTGATTCTCCTTAAGTCATTGATTGTTCTTTGATGATTCTTTTATCCTTTTGATCACAAGAAACAATGTGAACTTAAAGCTATATCGCGTTTCCATGTCTTCTTGGATTGTTGTGAACTTAAAGCTATATCGCGTTTCCATGTCTTCTTGGATTGTTGTTCTTATACATCCTGCAATTTCTAATGACTATAAGCGGCTTAACCGATCCCAACTCTCAGCTCTCTGATTGTAGATTTTATTTCATAATTGTACTTTTGGTAATCTCATTGTGTTCAATTGCTCATTGTCATGTATCATCATTGTCATGTATCATGTTGCAACCGCATATCTCAAGTCTAATGATTGGTCGAAAAGTTTTGGTGAAAGCTAAAGTTATGATTTTTTATACACTTTACATAATCAAAACATATTTACCAAAATGATGTATTGTTTTATGCTGAACGGAATTAGCTATTCACAAATAAATTGATCTAATTCGTAACATACCAAAACCACAACAAATGATATTAATACACATATTTATAATTTGTTATGAAAACATATTTGTACAATTTGCAGAAATGCCATTGATCAAGTTTCTATGGTTTCTTTCGACAAAAAAGCATAAAGCTGGTCCTCCTTTTTAATAATTTCAAAATTGAAGAAAAAAAAAAAAACTGGTTCGACTCCGTTCACCAAACTATACCAAACCATAACAAGGTTCGATTGTACAACATAAGTATCATTATCCATTCAATATAAAGAACCAAAAGGATCCTTACGTCTTAGAAATCGCATCAACACAACCTTTGTTTATGGACTTGCCTTGCTCGTCATACAAAGCTGGAGGAACCTGCAAAGATAAAAGAAACAAGTCAGTATGTCTATACTAATATACATACACCTAAGGGAATCTCTATCTCTCTATAAATATGTATTTACTTTGGAAAGCCAGTGTAAGTTGTAACAGGTATAGATAAAGTGGATGGTTTTTTAGGGAAGAGCCTTCCATAGAATGATCCAGGGTACGTTGCAATGAAAACTGAAGGGCGATCACCATTGTTGGTACCTTTCTTGAGCTCTATGTGAAAGTCAAGCAAGGACTAGAATATGGAGTTAAAGTCATTTCCAGGGAGATCTTTAATGAAGATGTTGAATTCCAGCAAGGGCTGGTTTGGGATCTCATAGTGGTGAGCAACTTCGACAACTTTGATGATGTCTTTAATGGTCGAGAGAGTTTTTGGTCCTGAAGAACATCACAGATCAGCTATTCATACTGACTTGTTTCTTCTATCTTTTCAGGTTCCTCCATCAAAGATCCTCTGCGCTTCAGCGGTAACACCAACATCAATTTTCTCGACGTTCCTGCGTAATACATTAATCAAATCAATGAAAAATTCGAAAAACTCATAGCAAGAGATATCATAGATGCTTCTTACAGAGAAAAGAGTCTTCAAGGAGAGGAACAACATAAGAAATAGATTCAGCTTGCTCTTATTAATATTGCTATAAAAGAGAACAAAAAAGGAAGAAGCTACAAGAAAGTGGAGTTACCTATTGCATCACAGAAGTCACTTATCTATTTTCCTCTACAAACACATCCAAAAAATATGTATCAGACCAAGTTGTAACTAAATCACAAATTAATCAGCTTAGAGGACTGCTATTTCCAACCAGAAGTACCAAAAGACCCTAAACAATGCATTAAAGATATCTACTTTGTGCCTACATTCATGTCTATAAGACTCTTGAAGCGATAAATTCAGAATGAAAAAAACCACAAACATCAACCTGAATTTTCAAGATTCGAACATTGAAGCATCATCAAAAAACTTACTTTCAGCTCTTCCGAGTTCTAATTGAATCACAAACTAATCAGCTTAGAGGAATGCTATTTCCAACCAGAAGTACCAAGAGACCCAATCAACACACTAAACAGTTCTTGCCTACATCCATTCCTATAAACCTCTTTAAGCAACGATTCAGTATTCAATCTAATCCAAACAATTGCAGATCGACCCAAACCCCAAAAACATCAACCGGAATTTTCAAAATTAGAACATTGAATCATCATCAGGAAACTTACTTGCAGATCCTGGAAGCACTTCTCTGATCCAATAATGTATCATTACTTTCCCCAGACGCATCATCAGCTCTCTCACCATCCGCAACTCCAGACTCACTAATCATTCGATTACTCCAATCAGCTCTCGATGATTCATCGTTATCAAGTGACCGAGGCGTAGCATGAGCACTAGAAGCTCCGCCACCATCTACGACCCTACGCGTTCTAGAATCTTCTCCTCCTCTTCCTCTCTCTCTTCATCTATAAAAGTAACCAACCTGCGTAGCTTTTATTGTATAGAAACCAGGGTGGTAATCCTCTTCCTACAAACTAGGAAACCGTTCCCTAACTCGGATTCCCAGTTGGTACAACTCGTCCTTTACCTGCTCACAATCGCCGCTGTTTTACGCCTCCGGTTGCCGTCCTCCATCGCTTCTTCCAGAAAACGTCGCGAAACCAGTGACCTAGCAAAACTTCCATCAATCGAAATCTATCACAATCTTATCTACTAACTCGACTCTATTGATTGTAGACAAAAAGAAACCGAAATCTATCACCACCTCATCGGATTATCGCTTTGGCCATGGAAATCGGATCCTTCGGAGATATCGCCGTCAGTTCTCGAAAGCAAAACAGAGAAACGTTTATGTCTTTAGGATTTTTTTCTTTCTTTTATAATTTGTTTTTTTGTTTTTTCATTTTTAAATCAAAATGGCACAAAATATACATACAGGAGTTATAAAAAAGGTTAAATGTCATTTGCAATTTTTAGGTGCTATTTTAGTAAACAAAATCTCAGATGTGCTGTTTGAGCATTTTCACATTTTTATATGCTGTCTGAGTCGTTTTCTCTTTTATTTATATGCAAAAAAAGTCACTCTGATGAAGAGGGATTTATTGTGGCATAGAACGTTAAAATTGTGATACATATTGTGACCAGGTGAAGCATTGGATTCGACTCCTAATTTTGTTTTCTTTGTATTCTCATGGAACAAGCTTAAGGCTAAGTAGAGCTTTGATTTTAACAACTCTCAGATTCAAAATTCAGGCGACAGCAAATTGACTATCAAGCTCAACACTCTTATGGGCTCTCTATGAAGCCCGTTTTATTGGCCCATGTAAAACCGTCGCGAGGAGTTTTTGACCAAAAAGTCAACAGTTCAACGGCATATTAATATGTTACATACAGATTATTAGACTCCATAATCAGAAAGAGTCCTATATATAAAGGGGGTAAAATCAAAGAGAGAATAAGAGACAAAATGATGATCCATGTAATTATATTCATGATCATAACCACAATGCTAATATCGACGACATGCCATGCAAATGTAACCAACGTGACCAACATTAACATATCAATGTTTCCGGCGATTCTTGTGTTCGGCGATTCCACAATCGACACCGGCAACAACAACTATATCAAAACCATCATTCGGGCTAATTTCCCTCCTTACGGCTGCAATTTCCCCGGCCGAAACGCTACTGGAAGATTCTCCAATGGTAAACTCATCCCTGACTTCTTAGCATCTCTTATGGGAATCAAAGACACGGTTCCTCCTTTCCTCGACCCGCATTTATCAGATTCCGATATCCTCACCGGAGTGTGCTTTGCTTCGGCCGGTTCCGGTTACGACAACCTCACTGATCTAGCAACTTCAAGTCTATCCGTCGCTAAACAGGCGGATATGCTCAGAAGTTACGTGGCGAGGCTGAGCCGGATCGTCGGGGAAGATAAAGCGGCCACGATAGTCAGCGAGGCTCTGGTGATTGTAAGCTCCGGAACTAACGATTTCAATCTAAATCTCTACGACACTCCTTCTCCTCGTCACAAGCTAGGCGTTGATGGCTATCAAAGTTTCATTCTCTCGAGTGTACACAACTTCGTTCAAGTAAACAACAATTCCCCTATCATATATAAAATTATTTTCGAAGTTCTTTTTTGTATACCTATACGAATTTTAATTCCATACTTTTGTTTTGACAATGTTAATTTTGTTATATGGATGTATATATAGGAATTATATGACATTGGGTGCCGTAGAATAATGGTGTTGGGACTACCGCCGGTAGGGTGTTTACCGATTCAGATGACGATGGCTATGCAAAAGCAGAACGAGAGAAGATGCATCGACAAACAAAACGCAGATTCACAGGTGTTTAACCGCAAGCTAAAGAAGTCCCTGACGGATATTCAATCTAATCTCACTGGCAGTGTCATCTTCTACGGCGATATATACGGAGCCTTGTTTGACATGGCTACTAATCCCCAAAGATACGGTAACGTTACGTTTCCTTTAGTCCCATGCACATTACGTTTCGCACTAAATCTAGTTCTCCTAGCGTTTTGATCAATTGCACCTCCTTCTAATTATTATATATAAATTTTTTGACAGCCTTTCTAAATTATATCTGAATATATATATATATATATATATATATATATATATTTTTTTTTTTTTTTGAGGTTGTTATTTGGGATAGTAAACAAAAAAAGAGTATTAGATAAATATATAGGGTTACATAATAGATAAATATAAAATACCATAGTCCAATTTTTCATCCAATTATATATATATATACATATATATATATATATATTTTTTGAGGTTGTTATATGGGATAGTAAACAAAAAAAGAGTATTAGATAAATATATAGGGTTACATAATAGATAAATATAAAATACCATAGTCCAATTTTTCATCCAATTCTCACGTTTCAGTATACCATGTACATGTGAAGTGTGCACGCTTAATTTTTTACATTTTTTGTTTATAAAAATATTTTACAGGTTTTGAAAATACATTTTTTACAAAAGAAAATTTAAGACGAATAGACCATATGTAATATTTCATTTTATTACAAAGTAGTAAAGTGATTCCTTTGAAGGGGACAGGAATAAAGGAGACGACGAGAGGATGCTGCGGGACTGGAGAGATGGAGCTATCATACTTGTGCAATGCTTTAACTCGGACTTGTCCTGACCCTAACCAGTTCCTTTTCTGGGACGACATTCATCCTTCCCAAGTTGCTTACATAGTCGTCAGTCTCAGTCTTGTTGAACAAATTCTCCACGTACTCTCTTGATTTTCATTTTTTTTTTTTGCTTTCATATGTTAATTTGTATCGAGGAGGTTAATCAATCTATATTTCCCTCTTGCTTCACATTAATATATCTATCGTGTCAGCCTAAGCTAGTCCTTACATGTACTATTATTATACTACGTACTGTTAGTCTGTTACTTGTAGTTGTAACTCACTAACTCTATAGCACAATGCTTGTGAGTGGCTCTGTTTGGAAACCCAATAGAATTTTAACTTCATGGAAAGTTTTACATTAAAAGAGCAAACCAAACACTAACAAAGACCTACAATCGGAATTTCCGTTTAGACACAAGATGTTTTGTTTTACTTTCAAGTATAAAACAAACTAAAACAAAAATTAGAAAGTCGGTAAAAGAACAATTTAGCCCACTATAAAATTACTTCCACATAAAGTCCACCATCACAGAGGAAACAGAGTTGATGAATAGTCACAAATACAACTTTTCAAATATTTCACAATGTCTACCTCCAAAACCATAACAGCTATTCTATTCTTAATAACCCTAGTTGCGTTTTGCAACGCAGCTGAAATCACCGCACACCGCACCGCAACAGCTGATTTATGAAAATTGATTCTAAAGCTCTCTCATGTATATTACCACTTTAATATTATATATTCCATCTGTTTCTAAATGATAATTTTTTAGATTTTTTCACGAAAATTTTAATTTTTAATTATAACTACATTATTTTGTAATAAACAATTTCTCATAATTCTAAACCAATAGTAATTCAATAAATTTAAAATTTGCAATCAATATTTCTTAAAGTTTACAATTTTTTGTTATTTTTTATTTAAAAATACATTAAAAACCTAGAAAATACATCTTTTTAAAACAAAATTTTTTTTTAGAAAATTCATTATTAAAAAAGAGAGAGAGTATAGCTATAAGTAACGGTTCTACCTATGATTCAGAACTCCGAGTAGCAAACCTAATAAACTCTCGGACAAACACGTGGGATTTGGAGCAGATTTTTGCTACATTTACAACAAATGACGCCGAAATAATCAGTGCGTTACCTTTGGGTTCATCAAACAGAGCAGATACAATTGGTTGGCACTTCACAAAATCCGGAAATTATACGGTTAAATCGGGTTATCATACAATACGTTTAGGAAAATCCTGCGATATCATGGTTGCAGGCTCACAACCGAGCTTAAAAGCATTACAGGCTCATACTTGGAAAGTACAGTGTCCACCAAAATTAAAACACTTCATGTGGCAGGTGCTTACTGGTAGTGTTTCGGTCTCAGGAAATTTACGGAAACGAGGTATTCAATGTGATACAACTTGTACAAGATGTGGGATAGAGGTGGAATCGTTAAATCATGCACTGTTCCAATGCCCACCAGCTCTACAGACCTGGGCTCTTTCACAAATACCAACTGCGGTTGACGTATTTCCCTCAGAATCAGTTTACACTAATATGGACTATTTATTCTGGCGTACACCACCGGGTTCAAATATTTACATGTACCCATGGATAATCTGGTATATTTGGAAGGCACAGAATGAAAAGCTATATGAAAATGTGGATAGAAGTCCACCAGAGATCATAAAACTGGCAGAATCAGAGGCTCGCGGTTGGACAAGTGCTCAGCAGGAGGGCAATATAGAACCACAGGATAACAGTGGCTTTCAGTTACAGGATGGCTTGGTGCGAGGAGAAATGTGTAGTTTACGGAATGATGTATATCGGTGTTTTATAGACGGGTCATGGAAAGCGGATGACAAGTTCTCCGGTTTAGGGTGGTTTTGTTCGCAGCCAAGGCACGGGACTACTTACATGGGAGCCGCAAATTTTCGCAGGAGTTTAACATCACTTCATTCAGAAGTTGAAGCTTTAGTCTGGGCGATGAGATGTATGATTGGTCAAGAACGGCGGGAGGTAGTTTTCCTCACAGATTGTTCCGATCTATTGAAGATGGTAACCTTTCCAAACGAATGGCCAGCTTTCTTCACTTATCTCGAAGCGATCAGAAGCGACAAGGAGGAGTTTGATTTTTTCTCATTGAAGTTGGTTAGTCGCAAAGAAAATGTCAAAGCAGATAAGTTAGCTAGACACGTTAGGGTTGAACCTGTTCAAGCCATTTATGTAAACAATATCCCAACCCAATGGGTTTTATGAATGCATAATATCAGTTGACAAAAAAAAAAAAAAAAAAAAAAAAAAAAAAAAAAAACTATGACCGAATTTTAAGTTATTATTAAAGCATGCAGTTGTTGTTGGATAAGTCAAAGTCAATATGATTGATTCGAACAATAAATGTAACTAATAAAATCAACGTAGAAAAGGGTGATCCGACGCTTGATCCATGAACATTATTCACCCAAGAAAATAAAACAGAATGATTTAACAGGAGGGTTCACAATTTTACAGATTTGTCGATTAAGAATTCTTTTTTCTTTCCATATTTAAATTGATCAACTTGAGCTCTCCTTGAACAACCCTTTAATCATCACCTCCAAATCTTCAACAGTATACGCAATAAACGGCTCTCCACGCCTCCCATTAATCTCCGGCGACTCCTTCAATCTTCTGATGAAATTCAAGTACGCCGGAGACACAATTCCGGCAACGGAGCTTCTTAACTCCTCCCTCAATTGCCCATCAGTAACAACCCATTGAGATTGCACCTTACACACCTCGTCGAACTGGGATTTGAACAATCTAAGGTTCTCTATTAACTTGAGATACGGACCCTCGGTCCTAAGCAATCCCACCACTTGGTTCCATGAGCTCCTTCGGTAATTAGAATGGTATTGCTTCAGTTTCGCCGCGTGCTTCACAATCCAGTCTTCTCCTAGGATCGAACCGAGCTCGTTATCCTTCGCCTTATCAAGAACATACTTGCCATTGTTCATCATGAACAAGAAGCACAAAGACGGATCGCGGTAAGTTCTTTTCTTGCCTTCCAAGTTACTCTCCAACAACTCCAAAACCCATCTGATTTGCACAGACAAAGGTCTCGTGTCCGATCCGGTTTCGTTCCCGGCCTGGTCAAGGATCTGCTCCAACGACTGCCGTGATTTACACGCCGCACGCAGATAATTCATCACATACCGCGTGATCGGGTGAATCCCACCGCCAGGAAACGCGGTTTTAGGAGGGTCACGACGGATCAAATTCTCAAGCTCCATAAATATCCCTCTAATCGCTTCTCCTAAACGTTTATGAATCGCGACCGCCTCGTGCCTTAACGGCAAACAGTATCTATCGGAGAATAGCGTTTCTATTTTGGGAATTAGGTCTTGCATAGCTTCGTATAAATCCATAACCTTAAACAAACGTTCAGGCAAACGGCTCCCTAAAGCGATCGCGTCTGCGAAATTCAGAAGCTGTGTGGTCGTTCCGCGACAAACTTCCATGAAAGAGAGATCTGTTACAGAGGAAACAGGAAGATCAGAGAAAACGCGGTCGCAGAGAAGACGCTCGCTCGGGAAGAAAACGCGGAACACCAGAGTTACAGCTTTGATCCAACGGTCGATTTCGTCTTCAAGATCTTGCCATGGAGTCTCTTGCACTTCCTCCATACTTAGTCCTCTGAGATGCAGCCTCGACAAACTCTCCTCTAGAAACTCTCTCCGTCGACTGCTGTACACTCTTGAACACTCTTTTCCAAATCCACCAGCTGCCATCCGCACAGCGATCGCGTTTAGATCGCCTATAACGCTAGATTGTAACGCCTCGATCACTACTTTGTAATCGGTGACTGGACGAGCAACAATTACCTGTTCAAATGTGTATCCCTTAACATGAATTAACCGATAGATGAACCGAAATCAAATCATAAACCGGATAATCTAATTCTAATTCCAAAATTAAATTTATTTATACAGATGACTTAATTACCCCGTAGCTTGTGTCGTTGTCTTCTTCCCCGGAGAACTCATCGTCCGAGTCAAACGAGTCAGGGGCTCGGTCCATTACATATCCAAACTCTTCCTGAAGCCTAAACATCACCTGTTGAATCAGCTCATCGGCACGGGATATACAGACGGCGACGGATTTATCTCCGGCCATGGATCTCAAGTCTCCAGCCATCGTAATAAGCTCATCAACAGCGTCGAGGAAAGTGCGCGAGTCAACGGGATCGAACCAGATCGGCCGATCCTCCACGATGTAGCCGGAGATCTGTCTTTCTAAGGAGTTGAGGGCTCGGTCAAGGTTAAGGTTTGCGCCGCCGCGGGATGGAGTGGGTCGAGAGTCGCCGCCGCGGTTTCCGGAAGCGCCATAGCCGGAAAGAATCTGCAAGATATCTCCGGCGGCGCTTGGATCCTTGCCGAGGGCTCTAGCGATGTCCCTGGCGGCGGCGTAAAGATTCTCGTCACCGGCTTCAGCCATATAGTTTAATATTTTGGGAAATTACGGAATTGGTTCGAATTGGGTGAATAAAGACGAAAACTCCATAGACGAAGACTATAATATGGACAAAGTCTTCGGCAGAAGAATAAGATTAAACGCGGGAACCATGTCTGACTTAGTTGTGTGTTTCTGTTTGTATTTTAATGAAATCACGACTTTGTCTTCGTTTCTATTTTTTTTTTTTTTTGGGTTCTGTCTGGTTTGGTGTTTCCAGAACGTAAACGCTTTTTTACCAACCGCGTTCTGCGTTTGTTCAATACCCCCAAATCAAGAAATGGATGGTTCAAATTGGTTATGGGCCATGACTTCGTCACGTTGAACTTTCAGGTTGGGCCCAACGGACATAGGTTGAGGAGAGGCCCACTCTTTATTTTTCCTTATTCAGGA
Organism: Turritis glabra; assembly: GCA_900406565.1. Classification (NCBI taxonomy): domain Eukaryota; kingdom Viridiplantae; phylum Streptophyta; class Magnoliopsida; order Brassicales; family Brassicaceae; genus Turritis; species Turritis glabra. The sequence goes on along the minus strand of OVBN01000030.1, from coordinate 10,995,485 downwards.
AAATATTTATATTTCTGTTAGACTTTGATTACTGTATTTAAATAATTGTTGTAAAGAAAAAAATGGGGACATCTTTATGTACTAAGATTTTTAAAATTATGTCTAAAAAAAAATAAGTTTAAAATTTAAAACTTAACAAAATGTTAATTCAAAAATAAGATTTTAACATTTTTAGGTTGGCTATAGATAAAAACATATTGCGTGGGACATTTCCTGTATTATAAAAAATCCATAAGTCATGAGAGAACCGGAGATCTTGATTATTTGAAAATAAAGAACCGGTTTTCCCAATAATAGGTGATCAATGATCAGAGAATCCTAGTACCTAACTAGTCTAGTGGGTGCACCAAATCAACTTTGTTGCTCCTCCGCGCTGACTCTACTAGTTCCACATTCTATTTTCAAATTTATGTTTAATAGAAATTGTCCACTAACTAATAAACTCACACAAAGCTCTGTTGCCTCCCCCTTAGTCCCGGTGTGTGTGTGTATATATATATATATCTCATCCCTTGCCTCTGGACTAAAAAAACCAGAGAGCTTCAACACTGCGATATGAAGTCTCACTCTCCAACGAATCTCCGGCCAGTCTCCGGCGTATCCTTCATTTTCTGTCTTGTTTGCTGCACTTTTCTTGCTTCCCTCGCTTCCGCTGAACTTCACGTCCGTGAATTCGTGGTAAGTTAAGCTTCCTTCACTTGATTAATATCTCTTTCAAATGTTTTAACACGTCCATGGTTTTAATCAACGTGACCTAGATCGAGGCAAAACCAGTGAAGAGGCTGTGCAGAACTCACCAGACCATCACCGTGAATGGTCAGTTCCCCGGTCCAACACTCGAGGTGAGAAACGGTGACTCGCTAGCCATCACGGTCATCAACAAAGCTCGTTACAACATTAGTCTCCATTGGTAAAAGAAAGATTCAATCAGCATTTTTTGGTAGATAACTTGTCATCCAAGAAACACACATTTTGACATATGCTCTGTTTTTGGGGACAGGCATGGAATTCGACAGCTGCGAAACCCGTGGGCAGATGGACCGGAGTACATAACTCAGTGTCCGATCCAGCCGGGACAAAGCTACACATACAGAATCAAGATTGAAGACCAAGAAGGTACACTTTGGTGGCACGCTCATAGTCATTGGCTTCGAGCCACCGTCTATGGAGCTCTCATCATTTATCCTCGTCTCGGTTCTCCTTACCCTTTCTCTATGCCTAAACGTGACATCCCTATTATTCTCGGTAATTTCATAAAAACCTTACACTTTATATATAAATAACCAATTTTAATTTATGAACAAGTATTAATTAGTAGTTGAAGATAACAGGGGAATGGTGGGATAGAAACCCTATGGATGTTCTGAGGTTAGCCCAATTCACAGGAGCAGCACCAAACGTCTCAGACGCTTACACCATCAATGGCCAACCCGGCGATCTCTACCGCTGCTCTAAACCCGAGACCCTCCGGTTTCCTATTGTCCCTGGCGAGACGGTTCAGCTTCGTCTCATCAACGCGGCCCTGAACCAAGAACTCTTCTTCACAGTTGCGAACCACCAGCTCACCGTGGTCGAGGTAGATTCTGCTTACACTAAGCCTTTCAACACAAACGTTGTCATGCTCGGTCCAGGTCAGACCACAAACGTCCTTATAACCGCTAATCAACGCCCCGGGCACTACTACATCGCTGCACGGGCCTACAATAGCGCAAACGCTGCCTTTGACAACACCACCACAACTGCTATTTTGGAATACGCTAACGCACCTAGTGGGCGCGGTCAAATCACACCGGTTTTCCCGGTTTTGCCAGGGTTCAACGACACCGCTACTGCAACTGCTTTCGTCAACCGTTTGCGGTACTGGAAGAGAGCTCCAGTCCCACTCCAGATCGATGAAAATTTATTTTTTGCAGTTGGGTTGGGGCTGATAAACTGCACCAACCCGAACAGTCCGCGATGCCAGGGACCAAACGGAACACGGTTTGCTGCAAGCATGAACAACGTCTCATTCGTCCTTCCTCGGACTAACTCCGTGATGCAAGCCTATTACCAAGGAATCCCCGGGATCATAACCGCGGATTTCCCACCAGTTCCTCCGGTCCAATTCGATTACACAGGAAACGTAAGCCGTGGGCTTTGGCAACCCGTGAAGGCTACAAAGGCCTACAAGCTTAAATACAAGGCCAATGTGCAGATTGTGTTGCAGGACACGAGCATTGTCACACCCGAGAACCATCCTATGCATCTACACGGGTACCAGTTCTATGTTGTCGGGTCAGGTTTTGGGAATTTTGACCCGAATAGAGATCCGGCTAGCTTCAATCTGTTTGACCCACCGGAGAGGAATACCATCGGAACCCCTCCCGGTGGATGGGTGGCCATCCGGTTCGTTGCTGATAATCCAGGTGAATATAATTAATGATGCTCTAATCTCGATTAGACGATCTAATTCATGTGTTTAGTCCAATTGCTTTTTTTTGACAAATTTTTCTAATAAAATGTTGCAGGAGCTTGGTTTATGCACTGTCACATTGACTCGCATCTAGGATGGGGTCTGGCGATGGTTTTCCTAGTCGAGAATGGAATAGGTCAGCTCCAGTCGGTGCAGCCTCCGCCATTGGATCTCCCAAGATGCTAAATATGGTCGTTGGATTTCTCATTTAATCAAACATATCTCATGTTTGTCTCGTTTTAGGTTATGTTGGTTTACTTAATCAGAAAGCTTCTTTCTACGTCTATTGAGAGGAGTTATATCATTTGAAATTAATGTACTCGTCCTTCTCTCCTAATGAATGTGCTAGAGTGTTTTTAGTTTCCCATATAAACTCTCCATAACGTTTAAGGATTTGGTAGTTCATTAGTTATCAACTTACCATAAAATTGCAAAAGTAAAACTAAAAATTAAAAAGAAACTAATAGTTAAACAATTTTAAAAATAAAAATAAATGAATACTTTGGAATAATGATTTTTATTTACTTATGTCAAAAACCAATAAACTATAAACAAATATTATGTGTCGTTTAAAACATGTTTAAGTTTACATAATAAGATTGGATGCTTCCATATTAAATTATAAATATTTAGTCTTACAAAATTAATTTAAAGAGTATTTTATTGCAGACATTTTTTTTTGTTGGTTAAATATTCTTTGGGACTTTTCTCATAAAAAAAAAGAGACCTTCCTTTATTCTTTTATCACTTTGTGGTTTCCCTTGAATTTCATTATATTTTTTAAAAACAAATATTTGAGAGGAAAAACCTCAGCCAGTAGATAGATAAAAAGGATTTGATTACTCAGCATGCAATTGGAGACAAGTCACAAATTTGAGACCAGACGAACACAAATGTTAAGTGATTTCATCGAAGCTCTGGTGGATCATTGCTCCTCCACCACCAATGGCTTCCCTTTGCCTCAATTCCTTACTTCCACTTCCTCCTTCTCATCCCCAGAAACTTGTAGAAGCTTCTTCTACATCCTCTTTGTTGAGCACTTCCAATTATAACGAAGTTGCTCTAAAACCGATTGTCATCAATGGAGATCCACCCACTTTCGTCTCTGCTCCAGCTCGCCGTATCATTGCAGGTTCGCCACCAAAAATCTGAAAAGTTCCAATCTTTTTGATATTTCGACAACAAAATTGAGTGGGTTTTGTTATGGCTATGCACTCACAGTTGGAGACCTTCATGGCGATCTGGGTAAAGCAAGAGACGCGCTTCAGATGGCCGGCGTCTTGAGCTCCGACGGACGAGACCAGTGGATCGGCCAAGACACTGTATGTCTTCACTTACCACATTTTCTGATCCTAGTGGAACATAGTTTCAGTTTCTGTTACATTAGTTGAAACCGAGTCTGAATTGGGGTTTTTGTTCTTTAAGATAAGGATTAGTACACATGATTTAATGTTTAAGATGAGATATGGCTCATACTGCTTCATATCTTTAGAGTTTGAGTCCTTATGAGTTCCTCCAATTTATGTGATATCAATAGATGAAATATACAGGTACTAGTTCAGGTAGGAGATATACTGGATCGCGGTGATGATGAAATTGCTATACTCTCCTTATTGAGGTCACTTGATGACCAGGCCAAGGCTAATGGTGGAGCTGTTTTCCAGGTTTTGAATACTATCATACTTGAATTTGATAAGTCTATGCTACAGAAAGCACAGAGCAACTTTTGCACTTTGCACATTTTAAGTTAGTAATTTTAGAATGATAAATGATGGGACTAACAAAGAGCAATTAATTGTCTCATTCTTAAGGTTAATGGGAACCACGAGACAATGAATGTTGAAGGGGATTTCAGATACGTAGATGCGAGAGCATTTGCTGAGTGTACAGATTTTCTTGACTACTTGCAAGACTATGCACAAGACTGGGACAAAGCGTTTACTAATTGGATTTTCGAGTCAAGACAATGGAAAGAAGATAGGAGAAGTTCTCAGACCTATTGGGATCAATGGAATGTAGTTAAGGTACTTCATTTTGCTGTGCCCTTCCTGAGTTTTCATAGTTTTTGTATTTGTTGGTTAACCAAAAGTCGTGGGAAAACCATTAGGACAGAGGCAAAAGGGAGTGATTGCAAGGTCGGTCCTTTTCAGACCAGGTGGTCGATTAGCATGTGAATTGGCGCGTCACGGAGTTATTCTGCGTGTTAATAACTGGGTTTTCTGCCACGGTGGTCTCCTTCCTCACCATGGTAAGGATAGTCAAGTCTATATCAACATTTCGTCTCCGTGTTCTTTTGGATTTGATCTATTATATGCTTATTATGTCCTTGCACAGTTGCATATGGCGTAGAGAGGATAAACAGAGAAGTCTCTACTTGGATGAGAAGCCCTACTAACTATGAAGACAGTCCTCAGATGCCATTCATTGCGACTCGTGGATATGACAGTGTAGTCTGGAGCCGACTTTACTCAAGAGAGACTTCTGAGCTGGAGGACTATCAAATTGAACAGGCAAGTTGAATTATAATCACCGAAATCTGAAAACTGCTAACACAGATATCATCGTCAGCTTGGAATAATGTTTCCTGACTTCTTGTCTTATCAGGTAAGTAAAATTCTCCACGACACTCTTGAAGCTGTCGGTGCCAAGGCGATGGTGGTTGGGCATACTCCCCAGTTATCAGGGGTTAATTGGTACATTTATCGAACTCTCCCCCAAAAACTTGTAATAGATCAAAATCACAAGATCTATAATGAAAGATGGGTTTTTTTCTATAGTGAATATGGTTGCGGCATATGGAGAGTTGATGTGGGAATGTCTAGTGGTGTTCTTGACTCTAGACCAGAGGTACCTAACAATCTTGGTTCTTGATTCGTTGCTTTTTATGAGATTCTGAGTCTTGTGTTGTTTCTTCAGGTTCTGGAGATAAGAGGGGACAAAGCTAGAGTTATAAGGAGCAACCGGGACAGACTCCATGAACTTCAAGTTGCAGATTACATTTAAAAAAACATTTAAAGACAAGAACCAGACTCTCATGTTCAAGATTCAAACTTATAGCCATATTTCTCATGATGAACAAAAAACAGGGCAGCAGAAGTTTAAGACTTGATGAGAGAAAGATGCAGTTGAATGAGGCCAGACTTTGAACTCTATGTATGTATGTATATGTATGTGAATCATCAGAAATATACTATAATCAACAAGTAGAAGGGTTGTATAGCAAAACACTGGTTAGTGTTACTTTAACAAATAGTCTTATCACTAACCAAATGCGCGGATTCTGTGATGACAAGTAACTAAATTAGCCAAATGTTTGACCTATTCTGCTGTACCAACACTCAAGAAAACGTATATAAGCCACAAAGCAAAAGGAAGGTTTAGACTTGAGAGATTGAACAATGTTGAGAAAGAACTTGAACGAAAACACAGTATTGAGTTTGAAAATTCAGGAGAAATAAAACAAGTTAAGTTATTGAGAAGTGGATCTCAATCTTCGAAGCTGATCAATCCAACGATCCTCGTTAACATCGGAGGCCCAATCAGGAGCCGTTCCAGGGAACGAGATGGCGCGCATTGCCTCCATAACCCTAACGGCATTCTCCGCCACTAACGGCGATCTTCTACGCTGTTCGTCCTCTTCAAATGCTCTACGGATCTCCGATTCCGTCTCCGTCTCCGTCTCTTCTTCGCTCTCTCCGTCACCGTTTATACTAATGGAAGAGATTCCTTCCTCTGTTTCCGGAATCATACAATGTCCGTTGGAGAGGCCGTGGCTGAAGCCATCTCCACCGACCCGAATATAACTGTCTTCCTCATCGTTTCCGTCGTCATTAGCGTTATCTAGATCAACGGCTGAGATCGGTTCGTAATAGTCCTGTGAATCGTCAACGGAATTAGAGTCTGAGTCGCTTCCGGCGTTGTTGTTATCTGCAAATAAATGCATCCAGCTAACTAATTAAGCAGATCCCAATTCAAAAACTTCCAGAGATAATTGGAGAGAGAGAGCAAAACAATTCTGTCTTTTCTTCTCGAATCCTGATAAGAACTAAACAGAAGGAGGAGTTAGAGAGAAGAACCTTCCATGTGATCTCTTGAAGCGAGTTAGAGACGCTTCTTTTCCGGCGACTCGAGACGGAAACGTGTTATGTCGGAGGTGAAGAAGAGACAAAGCTTGTGTTACACTGAGTTGACTCGGATCAAAAAGTAGATCACTTATCAGACTCAGATATTTATTAAAATTGGTCTTTGAAAAGCCCATATTAAATATAGATGGCCTACTTTTTTAGGCCCAAATATGAATGTAGATAAAGTGTCAGGATCTCGTTGCATCGGACTTGGAACTTTGAAGACGCAAAATTATCTGAGAAAAATATCCTAATTCTACGGAATTCGAATGTTTTATGGGAACACAAATAAGTTGGAACAAAAAAACAAAAGAGAGCTCAGGAGTGTGGCGATTACATCTGAGAAATCAGAAGATTGCGAAAGACCCAACCATCGCTGAAGCCAATTTCATCACAGCTCATGCACCAGCCGGGAATCGAACCCGGGTCTGTACCGTGGCAGGGTACTATTCTACCACTAGACCACTGGTGCTGATTGTTAACCCATTTAAATTTATAACTATATTGTCTAAATCAAACAAAATTAGCTATATACACGTGTATGTCTCTTAATCTAATTTGTTATCAAAAGTTTGGAAGTATCATGGTTTTGTAAAACTGTAGCAAAGTCAGCCATTCATCCAAAAGCAATTAGAGGTGAACAAAAAGCTTAAAGTAATATAATGATCATTTGCAGGCTGTGGTTAAATCGCCATTGAGATCCAGAAAGAAAGATTTGGCCGCCTCGTAAGTGGACCAACAGATGCCTGTTGCAGGTGCACGGAGGAGCATTGTCGGGAGGCATCCCCTGCAAAGTGCCATAAATCCTTCATATTTCACAATGGATATGAACACACGGCTATATGAAACCCTAGTGACACACTGCACATGACCAGATAAGTTATGAGCAAGAAGAATCATCGGCCATGTCTGGCCTGCTCAATTTTTAGTATTAGTTAGTTACACACATCTTGGTCTTTTTTGATTAAAGACTCACAACACCAACATCTACTATCTATCGTTTACCACACACACCCATTTTTATCTAATCACATTGGCTCCATTACCTCACTGCTATTACTGTTGGTGTCAAATTGTCAATTCATCCAAAGTTGTAAATATTTACGCCCCGATTGTCTACGTTTGGTTTTAGCTTTTACATATCATGTGTGTGTGTGTTCTTTTTAAAAATGATCCACAATCACCCTTTTGACGCAATCTCCGACGCCTTTGTACTTCCCAAACCCATTCTGCTGCCTCAGCTTCGCCATATTCACGGGAGTTGAAACGGCATAGCTCCATACAGCCGCGAAGGAACCAGAAACCGGGTGCGCCACAGAGTTGTTTGGATTCCCGCCGGACAAGAACTTCTTGGATACCTCGTAGAAGGAGAAATAAACGAAGTGAGCGGGTCCTATGGCTCCATGCCTCATAGACCATAGCCCGCGGTACAGAGCCGATGGTCCATCCGTTTGGATTATCGAACGCAAAGCCTGCTGGATTCCGACATGTTTTTGGGAATAGGAACGATTCAGCATACATCGACTCATGGTGCGAACAGGAAACATCGTCAAGTGCTTGACGGAACCAGCAACTGAACCCGCAATCATCAACTGCCAGAACTGGAGGTGCTGTTCTTTAGATTTTGCTGCAGTTGAAGCTTCCACCTCCATGTTGGGAATGCTTGGAACAATGAAGGTATGACGATGCAAAACCTGAAGCTTAACCAACAAGACTCCGACCAGAGAATCTCAGAGACGACAATTAAAAAAGCAGAATTTTAGACACCTCATATGGATCGTGCTCTACATTTTCTCTAAGTTACCTAGTCCATGATGCAAAAGGATTTGAATGTTCCTCTAAAATCGTTTTTTTCCCCCCCCAACTTGTTATTCATTAATCAAACGTCATTTAGACAATTATAATGAAAATACTAAACTTATTTCGGCAGTTATTAGGCACACAAATCGTTGCAAAGTCTAGTACGTGTGAATATATGTATGTCTTGTTAAGTTTTTTTTTTTTTTTTTTGGGTCAGCGTCTTGTTAAGTTATTATAAGAAGAAACTTGGAAGGAACATAGTTTTTGTACAACTTTTATCAAAATTTCTCGACGACAGCATCATCGACAAAAAGCTGGACAAATATAATCTAACATAACAGTAACAGAAAACCTGACAAAACTAGTTTACAAACAATAAAGAAAAGCAGGATCCCCAAGAGTGTGATCACCTAACCCTTTGTCTTTTTCAGGCAGTGTTTGAATGGCCATTGAAATCCTGAAAGAAAGATTTGACCCCTTCATAAGTGGACCAACAGATTGCTGCTGCAGGAGCATGGAAGAGCATTCTCGGTAGCCATCCCCTTAGAAGTCCTCTGTATCCGTCTTTTTTCACAATCGTTCTCAGTACATCGCTGATCGAACCACTAGAGAAGCGGTCGCATCCACACACACCCTGCACATCACCACAGATGGTTGAGGCCATATTCGCACACCTTAGAGCAACGAATCATGAACATGGCTGATCGTGACATTTCTGTATCTTAAACTCTATGCTAGGTCAATAAAAATCTTGCAAAAGATGTCTAAGCTCGAGCAAGAAACACTAATATTCCTTATGCAAAACTACAAATAATCAAAAACATATATGCAACGGATATAGAAGTACTATACACTTGAATTGAAAGCTTTAACATCTCTCGAAATGCTAAAGATTCTACAGTTAGACCTGGAATTATTTGAATCCTTTCTCATCTTTCACCTCATAAGATCACATTTGAAACGAAACAAATTGAAAACATATCTCCTACATACATTCAGTAAATGCTGAAACCATACATAAAACACACTTTACCTCCAACTAGAAACCTACCAGTAGAAACACTGAAACCAAATAACTACTCTTCTTTCAACACTAGCGCTATGCGATTGTCAAACCTTGAGAAACTTTGAACCGCAACCATAAATTATGTTGCATCTTTTGCACATGATTACCATCTGTCAGTAGCCTGGTAGCTCTTTTGACACAAATCGCTATTCACAAAATACAACATCTAACTAAAGGTGAAACAAGTCCATCTAGGAAGCTTTAGACCTTGAGTTTTGAGACTATAAGATCATCTAAATAAGCATTCTGCAGCACTGCACACATCAAGAAGCATAACACATCTATCGTTTACCGGTAACACCACTGTGCACCTAATCAATTGCCTCTTATTCTAATCTAAAGTTGTGGAGATAAGAGACAAAGAGCAAAAAATCCTATAGAGAAAGAATCATTCACCTGACATTGCAACTGCGTCTTGACAACATCAAGAGGCGTCGTCACAGCAGCTGCCAATCCACCAGCAGCAGCTCCAGCGGTGGCATGAACCAACCAACCTTCCTCGTCACTAACTCTTTCGGGCGAAAACTCCATCAATCCCTTCTTAGCCGCCTCGTAAGTCGCAAAGTGAACAGCTGTAAAAGGCGCGTTCATAAGAACCGTCGTCCTATAAGAAGCATAGAACGCACCAATCCCTTCCTCACGCATAACTCTCTTGACACAATCCCAGACTCCTTTATAAGTCCCTTCACCCATCTGCAACCTCTGCTTCACCATATCCATGGGAGTAAAAACTGCATCGCTTGATATAGTGGCGAAAACGCCAGAGATCGCATGAGCGGCGGAATTGTTCTGATTCCCGGCGGATAAAAACTTCTTCGATACCTCGTAGAAAGAGAAATAAACGGCGTGAGCAGGACCAGCGCCGAGACCCATAGCCCAAATCCCGCGGTAAAGAGCTGAAGGTCCTTCCTTTTGGATAATCGAACGGAAAGCTTGCCGGATGCCGACAGGTTTTAACGGACATGGTCGAAGCGCTTGCATATGGGTCTTCACGGTATCGACGGGGAACATCGCCATGTGCTCAACGGAACCAGCAATTGAACCAGCAATCATGAATTGCCAGAATTTAAGGCCGTCGTGGGCGATTTCCGGTCGAAGTTCCGGTGTTTGAGAGACTTGCCGGAGATCTGGTTCCTGGAATTTGGGAGCGGTTGTAGCTTCCGTAGCCATTTAGGGATTTGGCTGTAGATCAAGAGGCTCTTAGCACTCGGCGGCGAAGACAAAATCTTGGGTGAAAAGTAGGGTTTTTGAGGAATGGTTGGAGCTAAAATGGATAGCAAATCGGAATGTGAATCACCGACGAAGAGAGACGGTGGGTGGTTACACAGACGTGATGGGGGAATTTGGTGTGGTGGACGACTACATTAATCTCTTCTTTTTCTTTTTGTTTATATCTGTGGGTTACCAACCCCGTGATGTCGTCAGAGGTTTGAACGTTCTTCTACAATTTTTATTTCAGGTGGCAAATTCGAACCGGAACTCTGTTACTAAAAATCGTGACTTTAATTGGTTGACCCGGTTGAAACGTCACCAATTTTTTTTTGGTTGGATTTTTAGGTTCTTTTGTTTTTGGTAAAAAAGGTTATATAACGGAAATATCAAGTGTGTATGTATCGCTTGTGTTCTTCTGCTGCCGGCTTACTCTTTTCTCCGCTTGGATGATGAGAAAGAACCGGCTTTTGGACAAAAATGTGTATTAACTTGTTTTCAATTGGCCTGGACTTGGCTTTTACTCAGTTTACTTCTTTTCTTGTATGAACTTATGGCAAGAAAAGTAACAGGCAATATTTACACATAAATATCTGATTTAAGAGTTTCTTGGATATTAGTATCTTTACTGATCAACATTACAAACAGTTTGAGCTCTTATTTGCTACATATGTACGAGGCATGATTTTGACATATTGCCAATGCCATGACTATTGATCATCACCCGGTTCCTGGGATGTGCTCTCGAAGATATTGTCAGCATTTCCAACCTCAAATCCATGGCGTCGATGCAACTCTTGTATCTGCGTTTTGTAGATTTAAGAAGTGTCAATACAAATGTTGGTACAAAAAAACTAGAATCAGCTTTACATTATGATGGTATCTAAGAGTAGTTGGCTTGACAATGGGAAGCAAAACATTGTATCATCGATTCACAGTAAGCAAATTCTAAATAAGTAGAGATTCAACCAACCTCGCTTTCGGGGTACATTTTGGTACTTGGGAAGGACAAGGCGTTCAGCAGCAAACTCAATGACTGAACAAGGGGATAGAGATTTTGTAATGTGTCACACTCATTGCAAACCCAATCAACTTAAAAAATCTGATCTCTATTTTGTTCGAAGAAATTAAGATTAGTGACTAAAGACTCCTCCTTCTGACCTCGATTTGAAACTTTTTTCTTCGAGGATCAATGATGCTATTTGATAGAGAAGTGAGATTCGTGAATTGAGGACAACAACAATGGCGACAAGGAGGAAGAGAAGAAGCTGTTGCAACTACAGAAAGTCGACGCCGGGGAACCAGATATCTCCGACGGGTCGGGTCGAGTATCGTCTTATTTCGGATCCCAGATTTCGTTGTCGGTTACAGCAATCGTGCGTGGCGGTCGCAGTTGTGATTTGGCCCAGCAAACGAGCAAGTTTTGGCCCATTAGATCGCTAATTATCTTATCCCACATCGACTAAAACCAAAACTATACTTCAAAGCATTTATCTATATCTTCTCCTATATTTTCTAAGTTTTCTTGTTTCCTTTTTTAAGTTTTTTTTCATAGCGTTATTTTCGGATTTTAGATTAACTATTTAATTTTTTTTTAAATAATATTTTCGATAGTTTTTTCTTAAAAAAAATATAAATATTAAATTTCAAAATTGTGAAAACTAACCGGACTTACCTTCCCGTCCTTTGGATCCTTAACAAATGTTTTATGTTCAACTTGTTTATGCATAATATAAATTTAATACTTAATTTTTTATTATAGTTTTTTTCAAAACTTAAACAATCGTTTTCAATTAAGTTTTTTTATTGTTTTCTATTTTTGGATTTTAAACTAATTATTTTTAAATTTTCTTTTCAAATAATATTTTCAATAAATCATTTTTTCTAAAGAGATTTACGTGTTGAATTTTAAAACTGTGATAACTAACCCGGACTTCACATCCTGTCTTTCGAGTTCTTAAGAGTGTTCAAACTATTCTAAGTTTTTTTCTTGAATGAAACTATGCCAAGAAATGTTGCGGGCAATAAGAGTTATTGGATTAACATTACAAACAGTTTGTGTTCTTATTCGCTACATATGTACGAGGCATGATTGCCATATTGCCAATGCCGTAGCAATTTTTCCATCACCCGGTTCGTCGGGAAAGCTGTTCCTGGAATGTGCTCTCGAAGATCTTGTCAGCATTTCCAACCTCAAACCCGTCGCGCCGATGAGACTCTCGTATCTGCGTTTTGTAGGTTTTAGAAGTGTCATTTCACAGTGTTGGTATAAACACTTGAATCATCTTTTACATTACAGTGGTAGCTAAGAGAAGTTCTCTAGGCAATGTGAACCAAAGGATCACATCGATTCACAGTAAGCAGATTCTAAATAAATAAAGATTCAATCAGAATCGTAACTTACCTCGCTTTCAGGTACATTTTGGTACTGGGGAAGCACAAGGCGTTCAGCAAACTCAATGTATGAACAAGGGATAGATTTGGTGACGCCATTAGAGAACTTGAAAGAAATCGAATCTGCTACAGTTGAGCTTTGAAGCAAACCACCATCAGGGCTAACTGAAAAAGCGGAAAGATCACACGCGTAGTAAAACCCAATTTGCTTAAAATTGTCTCTAATTTTCAAAATTAGTTTGCGAGTTTGATGATACTAAACCTTTAAGGACTCCTCCTTCTGAATTCAATTTGAAACCTTTTTCCTCGAGGAACTGATTGAGCTTCTTAATTTTGTTTAGATGAGATTTAAGTCGATGGACAGATATCGTAACGTGGTTAAGTGCATAGCCATTAACAAGGGTCCATGCTGCGTATTCACTCTCCCTGTAGATCAATTTACCCAACACACCTTCAGTTAGGAGTCACTACTCTAGCTTGATCAATCAAAACCAGGAAAATTAAGATCATGTACCTAGCCAATTGCTCAAACTCCGAAGACAAAGGCTTTTCCCAAGTTAAGGTACCCAAAGCACTAGAAAGAGCAGCATACTTTTTCCCGTAGGGCGATGATTCGGTGTATTTTCTGATCACATCCTGGAAACAAGAAAAATTGCCTTCAAAGCTCATAACACAATCAACCCACCCAGGGTCAAACCAGTGACAGTATATTATTACCTGAGTCTGTGAACTCATCTGGTCCACAAGGAGCTCTGAGATAAAAACTCTTGGTAAAGGACCGTTAACGCCGCTACCACCAGGAACAGCAGAAACATCAGGAGGTGCAAACCACAAAGCTCTTAGCTTTTTGGCCGGAAATTTCAGCTCATCCATCGGAGTATACCCATAGTCAAGGAAAAAGCTTGCAAGCGAGTCAATCCCATAACCACCAATCTAACACATTTCCACAGACAGAGTCCAATAAATTTGTTAAAACTTTGAAGCAGCCAAAATAAAAGAGGAGACTAGGAAAAATTATACCCCAAACGTTCTGAAAGCGAGATGATCATAGCAAAGTAGTTGCTCTTTATCACCCGATCGGACAAGTTCCAAGACGGATTTAGGGGTCGGGTTCCGATTTAGGTAAACTGTTTCCATCTGCCCTAAGACACTCCTGAAGAAAGATTCAGCAACCTGATCAAGAGTACAACGTGAAACGAGACAATTAGGGGATGCATATACTGAAAAATTGGGAAGAACTAGTGTAAGAAGTCAAGTCATCAATCAATTCGAGTAGGCGAATTAAATTGCACCCACATGCCAAAGTATGAAAGCAACAGCAATCGAAGAATGAACAAAGAGAGATAGATAAACAAAAACAAAAAAGAAGAAACCTTTAAAGACGATCCGCGAGAATCATTGTTTGATGACATCGAGGAGTCTCTTCCAGAGGAGAGATCGCGCTTGCTGGCGGAGGGATTAAGCCGACCAACAGAGAAGGGAACAGAGAGTGTTGATCGTAATTGGAGAGAGGCTTTAATGGCGGAGGAGTGGAGGGAAATCATGGCGGAGATGAGGAGATGGTTTTGTCGCCGGAGAGCGTTTGATCGTGAGGAAGCACCGATCATATTAATGGAGCTTTCGTGATCATCTTCTTCTTCTCTCATAGAGAGAGTCGTGTCGTATCAGATTCTCTATCATCTGATGAGACGTGGCGAGATTATCTTTGGGATTATCTATATTTTGGTTTAACATTATACAATTTATTTTTAGTTTATTGATTTTCAGAAGAAGAAACTACCAAGTACGAGGTTCTGACTCCTGACATTTTTGTGGACCAACTAGTATAACTAGAGGTATAAAGTATGTTTATGCAATTTTATTATCATGGGTCCATCTTTTGAACCTCCAATAATAAAATGGATTTGGATTATCGATCAAACCCATAATAAAATGGATATATCATAATAATTTTGAGTGAATTTAATCCCCACCTATAGATCTCGGCGTATTATGTAACTCACTGCCCAATGCAATGCAGTAGTGGGGGCTTGATTCAATAAATGTGAACCTACTTTGCGATGGACAATAGAAGATATAGATAATGGGCTTTTCATCTATTATTTGGGCTCTCTTAGGTATGAACGGTTTTCTAGTGGGCTTCTTAAGATCCTAAAATAAAAAGAGGCAGGAAAAGAATTAAGAAATCGACTTAGCTAAGCAGTAATGATAGAGTTCGAACGGGTAATTCGGAGGTGTAAAGCATAAAAAAAAAGGTTAGATTTTCCAACATTTCCACCACCTCACACACGATCCAAAAAAAAAAAAAAAAAAAAAACTCGTGATATCTAAAAGATCGTGAGATTTATGTTAAGAAGTATGTACGTCAAGAAAGTTTTATCCGAAAAGTTTATATTTCGTCATCAATGGATATCTCAGCTTCGAATCCGTGAAAATCGGTGAAAGGATATGGAATCCGTGATATATTCAGTTCCACATTTTTTTTTTTTTGCTTAGGGTTATAATAGTCATTATCAGACATTGTATGTTAATGATGGAATTATATGAAATTTACGGTAGTTTTAAAGATTAATATCAGAAAACGTGGCAGTTGGTATGTAAGTTGGTCCCGACAGAGGATGAGTAGATTTCGATTCAAACACATGTGGTGAACCCTTTTTTAGCCTTAGGACCCCACCACTTCGACAAAGACTTGCCATATACGTCCTCTCCAGTTCCTTTACTTAAAAGATATTTTTGCATCTCTTTTTTGTTTTGTTTCAATAAGATATTTTCATTTCAATTTGAAAAAGTTGTAAAAGTCGATAATGATATCTCAAAACTACAAATAATAATAACAGAAAAAAAAAAGACACATCGAAGGTTGGATATATTTTCCTTCCAGATATTTTCTTCCCCTTTTTAAGTCTCCCTTTTCACGAATCGACCCTACAAATAATTCAAAAGATTTCCATCGTAAGATTATTAGTAAGAAAAATATAAAGTTAGACTTCCTAACACAAAAATTAATGGATAATTTTCATAACATAAAAATAAGTTTTGTTTCCAAATTTACCACACCATTTTTTAAGTTCTAAAAATAGCACAAATTTAATATAAAAAATATCGAAAATTTTGTGGGTGATTTAAAAAATTTCAAAATTGTCTTAAAAATAAATCTTAAATCCTAAAACCTAAACGCTAAATCCAAAATACTAAACCCAAACCTAAAATTTTAAATTATTTTAGTGTTATTTTTAAAAATTTATTAAATATATACAATAATTGTTCACAAAACTTATTTTAATGCTAATTTAAGGTATTTTTCAAAATTAATTAGTCTAGTAAAACAAAATAAATATAGTTAAAATGATTTAAGGGGGCTGAAGCGTAGAAGGAATAAGAGAGTGACCTTAAAACGAGGTCGTTTATCGGCGTTGAGTTTTCGGACTTGATACCTTATCTTCTTAGAGAAGAGTCTACTCTGTCTTTTCTCTTTGTACCTTAACACACTTGCTTCTCTTCTCATGTTTCTCTCTTCCTCTATCACTGGAACTTCTCCCCTCTGCATACACGTTAAATTATCATTAGTATTTATTAAAATCACTAGTTGTAACTTGCATAACAAGTAAAAGATTCACACAGACTAACATAAAAGGAATTGGCCAGAGTTGAAGTATCTGTCCACAGAGGTTTCTGGTGATCAGACCAAGCATCAATAACTTCTTGATGGTTCAGATTCAGCTTCAGACCCAACTCTTTGTCTTCATAATCCGTAGGCTTATTGTCCCAAAACCCGAAACTTGAGCCTTCTTGATCAGTACTCAAGCTTTTTTCTTCTTCCCCTACATCTTCATCTTCGTCTTCTCCCCAGAAATCCCATGTGAGTTTGTGAGAGCAGCTTAAGTTGTCAATGGTGATGTCGAATATGCTGTCGAAATCATCTATAGAATGGTCTTGAGAGAGAGCATTAATAGACTCGAAGGTTGAAGAAGGTTGATGATCTTCTTCTTCTTTCTTCGGCAACCTTTGTGTATCCATAGAACTCTTATCTTTTTCTCTTTTTTTTTTTTCCCTTCACTCTACTATTTTTTCTTTGTAAATCCGTCACCATACGAAAAATTATATATAGATACAATATTTACAGAGATAGGTTTCTCTTTAATACTTTTATATGTGATGGAATTGATACGACGTTGCATCTTATCCCAAAAGTGATGGAAAATCCCAAGCTGATTGGTTTTGAGAGTCCAGCTTGGAACCAATTGTGGGACCTTCTTACTGGTCCTTTGGCTCTCACCAGAGACCATTTCACCCATGTTTTTCATCTCTATACTAGTTGCCGAGTCCTAGCCTCCTCCTAGGGGCTAAGAGAGAGAGAGAGAGCGAGAGAGAGAGAGAGAGAGAGAGAGAGAGAGAGAGAGAGCTATATTCAAATTTATTTTCCCATTTTAATAACACACATTTGAATTTGAAAAGTATTCAAAATATCTACGGAAACACTTGTATACTTGTGTTGTGAGCATATATATCACATGAGAAATTTAATATTACTAAGAAGAAAACAAGTTTTATGGCAAACTTATTATTAGATCTTGAATGGTTGAATTTTGTTTCTAGAATTTTTGGCGATAACTTTTATTATGAGTTTTTAGTTAATTTTTGAAAAAATAGAAACTTAATTAACCTTAAGTTAATTTTATTAAAAATGCAAACTTGAGAGCAAAACCTAGTTTCTTACTTCTCAAGAAAAGTTTCAATGGAAATTTCTGAAAAGGTGATATGGTAACTTTTTCAATTTTGAAAACCAAAAGCTAAAACAATCACTATATTCAAAGATTAAATTGGTTGAAAAATTATTCATTGCAAAGAAATTTATAGGAATTATGTCGGACGGGTTTATTTGGATTTGCTCATAAAAGGCATTAATGAGGTTAAGCTCTGAGCAAAATAATGATCTTCAGTAACATTTAAGTAGTAATGTTTAATCGAAAGCCAACATGTGTTTCAATGAACATGAAGCAGCAAAAGGGCAGTGAAGTTTGTCGCATCGATTGCATCAAACACAGCGCGAATCTGGTTCTCTATCTTGGTTCATCCGAATACTACGGAGATCTTGCAACATTCTTTGGTTCCGCTTCTTGATTCCTTCTCTGAACAAATTGCTACCTGTGCAGTCTGGATTTTTAGTGGGTTGAGTCTGTCTGGTTTGTATTCTGCGTTCCTTGCTCCTCAAGTACTCTGCACCTTGTGCCTGAACTGTTTGTGAATTGAGAATTACTCAGAACCATCAGATATATTCTAGCAAACACTGTTCTATCCATTCTGATGGATCCACAGAAGAGTTGGTAGAGTCAGCTTATAAATCATCAATCTTTTCAAACAGATAATTTCCAGGATCATAATGTACAACTCAATAGATTTTTCCAATACATCTACTATGAAGGCTTATGAGTAAAGAATTTCATAACTACATTACATGTCTGATTCACACAGATACCACTATATTGAAGGAAAGAAAGGATGGGAATAAATTTCTTCAGGATGAGAGAATTTAAGACCAATATCTCTTCAAACAAAATTAGTTGAAATGACGCGAAGAAAGCAATCAAAATGTAGTCAGAACTCTGTTCCAAGCAATGGAACTTTAAAGAACACACCGTATAAATGAAAAGACCTGAATGTGAAGATGTTAACGAGGCAGCTGAATCCCGTAGTCTCTTTACTTTCTCAGCAGCATCCAAAATTTCAGAAAACTCTTGCGATTTTGGTTCATCAAGACTATCCTTCTTAAGGCTCATGAGCGCATTTTCAGACGCCTATGTAAACGTCATCACAGTGTCGTACCTCATGGTAAGGATAAGTCAAAAGCAAAAGAAGTAGATATATCCCACAAAAGAAAGTGCACAACCAATGGAAAAGAAGAACATTCTGATGATCCAAGCATGAACTTGCTAACAGTTGCATAGTAAATTCATTTTCCATTGAGCATATTAAAAATCTCCAACTGTTCCCTCTTATGTGAATTTCTCACACCGTTTCTAAAAGAAACGAGCTCATATATATCACAGAAGGAAGAGTAAATTACCTTTCCTGCAATAGAAGGGAATCCATTATCCATAGATTGGACTGCAAATTTGGTCCATTCTGAATGTGAAACCCTAAGCCACAAACAGCTAGGAGACTTAATCTCCCTCAAAGTTAATGCCTCATACCTCATAGCCAAACAACTCTACTCAAGGTATAACAACAAATACATACATTAGAAATTCGAGTAAACAGCATAGATCAATCGGCAAATCTTTCACTCATAGATGGTAAACGAACCCGAAGCTCAAAGATAGTTTCGAATTTATTCAAATCGACAAGGACGGAACACGAACCTCCATATCACCGAGAAGAGCAAAAGCACGAGCGAAGAATTCAAGTACGGAGAGCTTTGCGACGATGGATTCTCCAGTGAGCTCACCGAATACAGCAGCCGATTCAGATCTCATGAAATCTCTCAATCGAGATCTAACTTCGGAAAACGATTTCACATTCATTGCGACCAGAGACAACTCGAGAATCCGAAGAGATTCTTCATCGAACCTGCAAAATCAATGAGAAGAACACCCAGTTCTAGCCAGCCAAGGAGATATTGGGAGCTCAGGTGATTCGGAGGAATCGAACGAAGGACCTTCTGTCTTGTATCCGATTGAGAAAGAGATAAGTCTGATCAACGATCATCGAGTTCGACATTTTTCCCAGAGAGAGAAGTTGCGGCGGGTCAAATTTTTTCCGGCGTTTCGAATTTTATGGCGCATCTTAATTGTTAATTTTGACGGCGCATTTTAAGAAGTCAAGGAAACGATTAGCAAGAGGCCGTGAGCACGACGTGTGGACATTCGGCCCATATGTAGATTTAGGCCCACTTAGGTTAAACGATGTCGTTTTTCCTCCGCGGGTGATAAGGATTCACCCATTAGGGTTTCTGAAGGCAACTGCTAATTTCTTCCACCGGACGATTCGACAAAAATGGTGAAAGGACGCCAAGGAGAACGTGTCAGGTTATTCATCCGTGCTGCTTATTTTTTCTATTTTTCTCTAATTCAGTATCTTATAAAGCTTCGTATAACTACTGAAATTAGCTGTTACTTTTTTTTTACACTTTTTGTGGATCTCGCTTGTTAGATTTTCTCAGATGAATTTCCGATGTGTTTTAATCTCTTTATATCATATATTCTACATTTTAGGTTTGATTAACCGTTTGCTTCACTCAATTTTGTTTTTATGTGATGCAGACTCTATGTCAGGGGAACCATACTTGGGTACAAAAGGTGCGCCACTATTTACAGATTTGTTCCTTTTTCTCACTTAACTCGATTGAGTCGTTTTTGACCTGGCTCATTTAAATAGTGAATCTTGGTTGATGTTTTACTGGTTAAATACACCTTTATGACCTTAGATTAGTTGGTTATAGGATTCAAATGCTTTTAATTCCTGAGTCCTGAAAATCAGTTACCCTTTTTTACTTCACTTTCTAACAAAACAATTCAGGAATCTGTACTAAGTGTGACATGTTCATGATTTTCCTTTCTGTTATTATCCCAAAACAACAATTATTACCACATGTTTTACGTTTATATCACAAAACACAACCACTTGTCCAAAATAATCTGCCATTTAGGTTGCCAAGTGGTGTTGTTGTTTATGTTTTGTCATTAGTCAGAATTGCGTCTTTGAACACGTTTTATGGGTAATTATGTATAGGTCGAAGTCTAACCAGTACCCGAACACTTCCCTAATCCAAGTCGAAGGAGTCAACACAACGGAGGAAGTGGCCTGGTACAAAGGTAAACGAATGGCTTACATCTACAAGGCTAAGACCAAGAAGAATGGTAGTCACTACCGATGCATTTGGGGCAAAGTCACAAGGCCTCATGGTAACAGCGGCGTTGCTCGAGCCAAATTCACATCAAACTTACCTCCTAAATCAATGGTAAACCAAATCATTACATTTTTAAATATTGTGTTTTTCTTCGTAGCTCTAGTGTTTTGTTTTGTGTTCTAATATGGTTTGGTTGATTGGTTTTCGTAGGGATCTCGAGTTCGAGTGTTTATGTATCCGAGCAACATCTAAAGCTTTGTGTACGCATCAACTGGTTTTTTTGTCTTCAAGTCTTTGTTAATGGATCCTTTTTGCTATTTGACTCTTATCTTCAAGCTTGGAGAAACAATTTTGGTTTTAATTGTGCGATACGAGTTTTACTATTTTACCCAAATTCGCAAACAAGTCTATACTGTGTGTTGAGCTATCGAAGATGACAGTATCAATTTGGAAAATATGTTTTTGGAAATTTATTAAGATATTCAGTGAGACACGTGGCTTTGGAAGCTACACGTGTCTTTAATAATTGGTACCATATACTAAATGTAAGCATGAGGTGTATCAAGTAACCGAGCATCGAGTGGTCTTTTAAAGAAGAAGAAGGCGCGACACGACACGACACCTTGCATCTGCATCCATGGCGTCGATTCCGAGCAAACATCTTCTCTTAGTCTGCTACGTATTTCTTGTCGGCTTTGCATCATCTTCATCTGAGTTTTCTGAAGTATCTCTTCCATCTTCGTCTCCGAAAGTCTCGCTGGGCCTGTACTATGAATCTCTCTGTCCGTACTGCTCTTCCTTCATAGTTAACCACCTCGCGAAGCTCTTCGAAGACGATCTCATATCAATCGTCGATCTCCATCTCTCTCCATGGGGGAACACCAAGCTCCTCCCCGATAACGTCACTACCGTTTGCCAGGTCCTCCTTACCTTAAATTCTGCAACTTATACGAAATTGATTTTGCCGATGCAATTTAAATTGGGATCTAATTTTGTGGTGGGGAAGAAATCAATCGGATCCAAGAAATCGTGAGAAAATGGGCATTTCCTTAACTGAGATTTTTGTGCTGTTCGCATCTGAGATTGACAAATTGGTCTTCTTCTCTCTCTCTCTCTCTCTCTCTCTTTTCGAATTAATAAATCTTGGTTACTATTTGTTGCAGCATGGG
The DNA here is from genome assembly GCA_900406565.1 of Turritis glabra. NCBI lineage: Eukaryota > Viridiplantae > Streptophyta > Magnoliopsida > Brassicales > Brassicaceae > Turritis > Turritis glabra. The sequence continues at coordinate 10,973,422 of OVBN01000030.1, read as the reverse complement.
GCATTTGAATGCTTCTTGGATACAGTAGAAGCTTGTGCAATTGATACTTGGCCTAAAGTGGTAAGTGTGATAATGAGATCTGATTGTCGCTGTCACACAGATTTGAAACATTTGACTTTCACTTGGTGAGGCATGGTTGTGAGATAACTAACTCAAGTTTCATCATTTTCGATTTCAGAGTGATCATTTCCCGTTCATCTACTGTGTCGAGAAGTTGGTGACTGAACACAAGTATGACAAGTGGGAGACGTGTTATGAGAAGCTCAATCTCAACTCAAAACCTGTTGCCGATTGTCTCGAAAGTGGACACGGAAACGAGGTTAGTAGTCCCTCCTCTTTGTGTAGCTTATTTCGCCGCAAACTCTTGTTGCTGATTGCTTTGTTAGCATTGGGAAGTTACCATTCTGCAATGGTCTGTTGTCTGCTCGAACAAAGAATGTCATGAGCAGTTTTGTAGGCCGACTCTCACTTATCCGATTACCATGTTGTTCTGGGTTATATTTCACAGACTTTTGCATTCAATTTCTAATCTTTTTATTTGCTTCAGCTTGCGTTGCACTATGCCGCAGAAACGAATGCACTTCAGCCTCCTCATAAATACGTGCCCTGGGTAGTCGTGGATGGTCTGCCACTTTATGAGGTTCGTTTAGTATGCTTCTTTTCACAATCTTCTCAAGTACTGAATTCTCAACCTGATTTAGCCATTTCTTTCCCTCTCACTCTTCATGCATGTATGATATTGCTATATTTCAGTTGTCAGTCATTGAGTCTTAATATAAGCGATCATTCCACGGATTGGTTTGGTCTTAGCTGTGGTCAGCATACGGGTAGTGGAATTGTTCCTAGGCTTGTTGGCAAAAGCTGATGAAAACTGAACTGTCTTGAGGAGCGAACACTTTGATTATTACTACCCATCGGGATGGTCCAGTTCGCTTTCATTTTTATATCCTCTTTCACAAAATGCATCCACTTATATAAAAAGTTTGAGATTCTCATGATCTATGAAGATTGAATGCCCTGCATAATAACCCAGTGATCAATGGGAACAGAAGTTCTCTGTATGTGTTTGTGCTCGATGTTTCTTGTCGTTGAACCTAAGCTCGTTGTCTTTTTTTCTTTTACTACAGGACTATGAAAGCTTCATAAGCTACATCTGCAAGGCTTACAAAGGTAATAAAGTGCCTGGCGCGTGCGCCAAATATTTATCCGGCAACTTCATTCGCAGTGTCAAATTGAAACGCCTCCCTCTGGTTTGCCGGAAAGGAGTCAATAAGATGTCGGATGTGTTGGAACGTATCAAAACCTCTTTATCGTCATACATCAACATTGCAGGCCTGCTATAAACATTTCCTGTTTCTTTTACCTATGTAACAACACACCCAAAAAAGCTATCTAGATTCTGAGATTTGATGAATATGTATAATCTATATGTATCAGAATGTATGTTTGTTCGCAACCTTTGAAGAATCACATTAGTCATATGTTATATGTATCAGAATGTATGTTTGTTTCACAACTTTTGAAGAATCAAATTAAGTACATTTTAGAGAAAAACTTTTGTTTTGTAAAATATTACATAAAATGTTATTGATTTAAAAAACAAATTAGAATATGAATATAATGTTATTAATTTAAAAAACAAATTACAATATAAATATATTTATATACATCTAAGAAGATTTTGTTAAGTTTTAAATTTTGATTCTCTTTATCATATTTGTTTGATATTTTTGTTAAATTACTTTGAATCATCATATAATACATAAAATTAATAAAATTCTAGATTTTTTTTTTGTATTTGTCATGATTCGAATTTTAAAAAACGGACATGTATTACTCAAGCAATGATGAAAAATTTTGTGTTTAACGTCTCACATCGGCTAAAACTTTTAGACAATAGTTGAAAGTTATATTATAAATAAGACCAAAATGAATCTAAATGTGAATGAGCAGAAAGTTTAACTTAACAAGCATTCAAATTTAAAAATTTGTATCTGATTTAATTCGGTTATTTAGTCGAACCGTTTAATTATACCGGATATAATAAATTTTAAACTTTAAAAAAATTTAAAATATTATGAACATTTACACTTATAAAAAAATTTAAATATCACGGAACGAGGTTATATGGCGAGACGAGTTTAAATCGACATTAATATAATTTTAAAATATCATTAATGCTACCACACGAGTAAATCATTATTTCATTATTTTGTTAATATCATCAATATTACAATATTAGATATATCTGATTAAATTATAATTATATAAAAAAAAATTATCTCGGGTTATATCGCGAGTTAAATCCTAGTTTGTGTTATTATTGATACTAAGACTAGTTGGGGGAAAAATGCAGTACTTTAGATATAAACGATTTCGGTTTTAATTTTGATTAAACTCGGTTTATACAGATTTTGTTTTTTATTATTCGGTTCGGTTATGTTGTATACACTATAATATAACGGAAATTTGTCTCCTCTGTTCGGCTCTAGCAATTTTTGGCTTGATTTAAACAAAATTTTCTTTAAATTAGCCAAGAAAAAGATGTATATTTGGGTTGGGTTGAGTCAAAACAGTCGTACACCTATCACTAGTAGGAAAGTAGCCTATCAGGGTTGAAGATGGAACAGTACTGAGAACCGTGACCCACTACTAACTTCGACGCTGACCATAACATCAATATCTCGAAATTACGTTTATTTATCACAATCGATAGTTATATAACACAGACGTATATAAACAATCCAGTCATCCAGGCATTAAACCTTTCTAATTCAAACGATTAGACATAAAGAAAAACTTTCCTCGTACGTGTATACTAAGTAATAACCATTATTGGAATTAAGAGAACTGAATATTTCAGCCTAATAATTTTGGCGTATTAATCAAATTCGTCTCCATCTGATTCTACATCTGAACATTGCCACATTCATACTTATTAGAGAATATCCAAAAAATACCATTTTAAATTGATGTTTAAATACATAAATTTTACAGTTAGTAATTTCGAAAGACGTTTATGAATTTAAAATATGTGGTACTAACAAAAAAACAGAAAAAGAGATTTGTCCTTTAATAAAATTTAGAATTTGTTCTTCCTCGACACGAGGTCCGTTGCGCAAGGATATAACGAAATATATATATATATATATATATATAATATGACATGCGTTTGTTGAATAAGTAGATTGTTCATATTGTTTTGGGGGATGGCTGACTAATGGGTCCATGTATTGCTCTAAACTTCTAGTTTCGATCGAAATGAAATGTAATTAATGTAGCTAATTGGTTACAACCTTACAGGTATAATCATTAATTATAATAGAATAAAATAATGTGGCTTGGCTGCTGGCTCGTCTTTATCAAAGCCCATGTGGTGATTAGGAACAAAACAAATTCGGATAATGATTTTGAAGGACCACTCTAATTCTGAGCTATCTTTCATATATATGGGAGAAAAATGTCTCAAACTATATAGACCCGTAATGCAAACGCTAATACTACATATAGGCTAAGGCGACTTTTACATATATAAAAAGATCACAAGCTAAGAACGGCCACGAAAACTATACGATCTTATAATGGTCAACCAAAAACTACGTCATTACTGACAACAGGAAAAAGAAAACACTACTTCCATTACTTCACCATTGTACTCTATAACTATGACTTCTTTGGACCAGATTAAAGTATTTGAACATTGCATTATTTCTTATTGTCATCACTCTATCAAAAATATTAAAAACCATTAGCTAATCGACATTATTATAGTTGCTAGAATTGTTTTCTAAGACAAAAATCTAATAATTGAATTGTAAAATAGAAATTTAGTTTATACTTTATAGATTTCGATTAGCTAATTTACGACTTTAGTCTTAATACGAATGTAATGACAAACTGACAAAACATAATGTAACGTTTTTCAACCAAGATATAAGGCAAAACATAATGTAAAAAGGGTTGAAGAACACACGTGTGGAATGACACGTATTAGAACACAGTGAACACGAGGCCTATGTCGGTCGGAAATAGTGGCAAACAATACTGTCTCAAGAGTCACGATCTTGTTCTGTTCATGTGACTTTTACCATCTTTCCAAGGTTATTTACGTACACGTGCGTCTGTACGTATATGAAAGTTCACATACGTACACCTAGCTAATACTCATGAGACTAGACACAAAATAAATATTGTGACCAATATACTTGGTCACTAAATTTTCTTAACTAGAGATATTGAGTTTATTAATTGGCAATTAGTACACAATTTTGAAAGGAAAAGTGTATTAGATTTTTTTCTTTAAATACTGAGTAGTTTACGTGCATGGACCGTATAAATAATTAGAAGAAGAAAAAAGCATTAGAACTTGTGGATGTGCGTAGATACGCAGATGCAATACAAGACATCATCAAGAATATACGGATTTCTTACTTTCTATACGTTTTCTAGTCCGGCTAAAAGTATTTTAAACCTATTTGCTTGAAATTATATTGTGGGATTAGTAAAGATGACACTATCTACAATCAAATAATGATTCAAATAGTCATCTAAGTGTGAATGTGTGATTGTATACGTACATACCTCTACGTACACATACGAATTAACATATATACGCAAGCAGAAAACAACCCACCTCTCCTTTTTCATCTGTCTCTTTAATCTGTCATCTTCTTCTTAGCTGATCTCTGAACTCTTCAAGAAACATTGAAATCAAATCTCATGATTGTTTACAAGATACCATTTGATTAGAAAAGTAAGATATACATAATTCATATAGAAAATATATTATATGAAAAAACATTAAAAAATCAAATCTCATGATTGTTTCAATGATAACGTTTTGATCAGAATCGAAAAGTTATAAGATCTACATAATTCATATAGAAGATATATTATATGAGAAAAAAAAAACCGCATTAGTCCTTGAAAGAAAGTGTGTGGTCCGCATTTTATAAGAATTCAAAATTCAAGAACTTAATGCATCAGAGATCCACTTAACTAAAAAAAAAGAAAAAAAAATCTCCGTTCTCCGTCTTAATATATATTTTCACGATCAACTAAAAAAAAAAAAAAAAAAAAAATCAGTGACTACGGAACAGAAGAAGGTGAAGTGAGTTCCATACAGACATATAAATAAGTATATCATAAACCAAGAAAACCTATAATATATTATAATTAATCCTAATTAAGGCGGTACGGCCTCGGCGACAGACGGAGCACCGACGTTACAAGCGTCTCCGTCACTTTGTCTCGAAGAAGCGACGTCAACTCTAACGGTGGTGACAGTTGGTGGCCGCTTCCGTTTCTTTTTCTCGTAAGGGATCCCACGAGCCTTTGCCTGACTCTCTCTGACTTCCCTCAAGTAAATCCTGACTGCACGTGCGGCGAACGGGTTTGAATCCGGCCGTCCACCGTTCTCCTCGTATGCAGCTCTCAATCGTCCGATCAGAGCATCGAGAGATCCCCAGGCTTGCTTGAGAGGGCATGAGCAAGGAGACGGAGGTTGCTGATGGCCGAAGTAAGGACAAGCCGCCACGTGGACTTTGGTCTTACCGAACTGGTCGAGGTACTTGAGGAATTCGATCACATGCGCTCCGCTGCACCGTGACAACGCAAGAGGAGGCTTGTGGTTCTTGAGGTACTGCAAGAACGTGTTCCAGTCGCGTCGCTTCTGTGACTCATACCTGCTAGGTGTAGCCGGTGGCGAAGAGACGAAAGATGGACCCGGGTCGTCTCCTTTTACCGGGTCGGTTCGTTGTGACCCGGAATCCGCCGAATCCATCAAAACTAGGGGTTTTTTCTTGTGCTTTGAGAGAGTTTGATTTAGCGTCGATTTTTGAGAATAGAGAGGATCGATAATTTAGTGTTTAGTTAAAAGAGAGAGAGATAGAGAGGGAGAGAGAGCGAAAGAGTGTGAAGCTTTGTTAGGTTTTGGGGTTTTATTTATTTAATTTTTCAAAACAGACAAAAAAAAAAAAAAAAGGAGGAAAAAAACAGAGGGTTTTGGGTTGAATAGTGTGAATTGTGAAAGAAGTAGAGGATGTAGAAAGAAGAGTGGACAATAGAAATGTAAGAAACTAAATCACGTGGTCATGGCCCTACTCATAGGCCACTTGACACTTTTTACTATTCTATTTAGGTCAAGTCTGGGCCAATGCTTAAATCTTCTATTTTTTTAAAGAAAAAATACCACTATTATTAGGAGATATTATTTTCTAAAGTTATTGGAATTATCAACCAATCAGGAAATTGCAAGTATGGAAGACAGATCTGAATTATTAGTTTTTATTTTAATAATTAATTGGTTTACATCTATTTAATGTTTTGTTGTTCATGTTTTTTCTATAATGAATTTTACAAGGTAACTAGGATGAAACTGCGGTGTATTTTTTTGAAATTTTTTTAATTTAATATAAATATAATTTGTAATAATTTAATAAAATTTTAGAATTTGATGTTTTATTTTTATTTAGATTTTAACAGTTTTTATTTTTTGGAATTGATTTTTTTATATGGTTAAATTTTGTAATTATAATTATAGTCTTTCTTTGCTAACATTAATTTTTAATAAGAAATGTGATGTTGCAAAACTAAAATTATAGTCTCTTTTTTAATTAGTATTTTTTTGTTTGATATGTTATTTTTATATTTGTAATTGATTTCCACATTTTATTAATCTTCACGGTTGATCAAATTGTTGGTTGTATCAGTTTGACCGAAACATATTTCACACTATGACTATTTACATTAGTTTATCACATGATGAATAAATAAAAAGTTTTATAAAATATGATAATAAATGCAAAACTAAATAAGTGGCTGAAAGGTAAGAAAATATTACCATTTTAGTTAGTATAATTAATATTAAACGGAAAAACAATATTAAAACATTAAAAAAAACTGTAGTCTTTGTGTTTCGTATACCTCCATTGGCCGCCCATTCATCTCCTTGTCCTTTATCTCAATTGGTTGCATCTTATACAATATTATTATAATTGTTTTCCATAATTAATCTTTGAAAATCATAACTATGTCTTAAACGAGAAAAATCAAGATCACGACTACGTTTCAGACATCATCAAAAATTGGATTTAAATTTTGTATAAGTCACCGGTTTCAAACGAGTTTTTAGGTTATTTCGGTTTAATTATATGTCGAAACTCAAACCGTAGATACTACGAGATCATGGTTTAACTGGTTGGACAGTCCGGTTTGGTCCGAATTTAAAAACATTGGACGAGAAACCAGTTTATGAGGAAAAAGAGAGAGATAGTGACGTGGAAGAATAAAACATTATTATTGGATAACAAAAATGAGTTGTATAAATTTAATTAATTACACTATTTAAATGATGTGTCAGTTTTTTATAATCCAGAAATGCTAATGTGGAACAGAGGATAAATTTTAGTGGACAAAGTTTACTTGTATTAATTGTTATGTTTTCATTGGGTTAAGATTTTGTATTGATTAAATATTTAGAGTATATTTTGTGATGAGATAGCCAATACATCAACTCATGAAAAGAAACGAAAGCAAATGCTATTGTGTTAATCTCTCCCAAAGGTTATCCAAATGCAAAAACGAAAGCAAATGCTATTGTGTTAATCTCTCCCAAAGGTTATCCAAATGCAAAATTTGGATAGTCAAATTGAGGTGTTTGCATGTATCCAAACTTTATGTTTGGAAAATGTGTTGTTCGCTAATTACTTGCTTTCACAAAAACATTGTTACAGTATTAATAAAAATCTTAGTACATTTTACATGTTTTGGTTTACAAAATTACCACCAGAATTATAAACACAATTATATAGTATACATCTCATAAGAATTTTTATGTTAAATATGTATGTAATATATATTGCAAGAACCGTCATTATATTTCTATCAAATTGCTTGTATTTGTTAGGAAAAAGATGAAGGGTTCTCTCATATTTGATAAAAACAACACTAATTTTGTGTAATATTGAAAAATACTTGCATGTTGTTTGATCTATAGTATGTGACACAAATATAGAAACAAAAAAGTCATTTATTTTACTTTTTTTAACGAGGGATGGTAGGTATTAGCTGGTCGTTAACATATCAAATCGTATGTTTGAAAAGATCAAAATCGAATATACCCTCAAACCTCTAAATCTCGGTAGTAATAGTGCTCCATACCAAATCGTTTGTTAGGAGAGTGAGTGATTTCCAAAACCGGTTCATTTCTATTCTGATTTTAGAACTGAAATTTCTTAATTACGAAATTAACGACGTTCAATGGTTTTTTTTCTTTTTCTTCTGGCAATTGTCGAATTCGCTCGTTCAAAACGCATTTGGTTACTTATTAAAAGATGGACCACTGTGTTTGAATGATATCAATGAAATGACTAGTTATTTGGAATCTGACAAACATAAAAGTTCGAAAATTCAGAGTCTGAGTACATCTCCACCATCCAGATATGGAAAAAATAAAAACCTATTTGGCCCCACCCTGCACTACAAATGCGTGCGTGTGCTTCAAAAATTTAAATTTTCTTGCATTTTAGATATTTTAAGAATTCTATTCAAAAGAAATTTATAGAGGTCACAAAGACATCTCACTTACCTTGTACCCGTTTTATACAGCTTTCAAAAAGTATGAGATATCTCTTAGGACAGGACTGATCGAGCCATAGGTTTTTTCGAGCCATACTGATTGAATTTTCGGTATACCCTAACCCTAGTTTACATATATCAAAAGGTCTCGGTAGGTCAAACTAGCATGAAGACTTATTTTCATTATTTTCTCAAACTATATCATACTTTATTCTTTATGACATCAATGAGTGATATATATTCATGTATGTAACCTCACATATAAAATTAAACATACGCGCATAATTATGGCTACCTGTTTTCTCAGTTTATTGTTGTTCGTATTTTAGTTAAAATGTATTGCTGTTTGTTTGTTTTATCCACTAACTCAATAAGAGATTAGGTACTGTCCTTTTGAACATATACACAATATCATGGTATGCCCATTGACAGGACGTCTTGACATTTATGTATGGATTTTTTCTTAAATCGGAATACACTGCTTTAATTATCAAGATTCTTGCAAGTATGACAACTTATTTAGAAGATAAAGGGTTATGACTAGTGTTCTATTTATAGTAAAAAAAAATTCCCGAAAGGTTTTTGTTTTGCGCGGGACTAGCCAAATGAAAAAGGTAAGAATTTTCTTTCCGGATTGACATGATTTACATATACATACTGTTATTTTTACACCAGATAATACCTTTAATCAGTTTTCCTTCATGAGAACAATGAACATTTTTATTTTTTAACTAGAATTTAATCATAGAACAATTTTTATTTATATAATTAAATTAATTTAATCGACATGTCTAATATTTTAATAATGATAGTGATAACAAAATAATAAAATGAAATTTATCCGTATTATAACGCTCGGTTAATGATATTTAAAATTTATATTAATGTCAATCCAAATCCGCCATGCCATATATCACATCCCGTAGTATTTTAAACTTTTTATAAGTTTAAATATTCATAATATTTAAAATTTTATAAAAGTAAAATTTATCATATCCGATATAATTAAACGATTCAACAAAAAAAATCGAATTAACCCGGACATAAACTTTTTAAGTTAAACAGATATAAGTAAAATTTGGATGTTTGTTAAATTAATCTTCCTGCTCACTCGGATTTAGATTTATTTTGGTCTTATTATAATATGACTCTGAATTATTGTCTAAAAGTTTTATCTGATATGGTACGTTGAACACACATTTTTTCTTTCATTAATTGAGTAATATATGTCTGTTTTTAAAAATTCGAATCACAACATATGCAGAAGAAAAAAATTAGATTTTTATTAACTTTATGTATTATATGACGGTTCAAACCAATTAAAAAAGTCAATCAAAGATGATAGAAGAATCATAATTTTAAATTTCAACAAATTCTTCTAAATATCTATATTATTAATTGTGAAACAATATATAAAGATTTCTAAATTTATAATTAATGTTTAAATATTTTAATTGTGTTTGGTTATAGAGATAATATAAAATTATTTTTAAGAGTTGTTTAGATATATGAATATAAATATTTGTCCATTCCATATTTACTCTTGATAAACTTCATAATTTGTTCTTTAAAACTATGACATTTTATATAATAACTTACGATACTAAATGTTTCTTTATAAAACATACTTTAAAAATGGTAATATAGATGATTAAATGCATATCGTTTAAAAAATCATGACATAATATGTAATTACATGATATTAAGTCATGGAAACAAAGAAAAGAAACATATGTGTATACATAATGATACTAGTATTCAAATTCTTGATATGTCACATAATTCAATCAGTTTGAAAGTCAAAATCACATCTTAATATTACTGTATATAATTTTTGTATACATGCATGGCGTGAATTAGAGATCAATCCAAATAAGTATGTGTTTATACCAAAAATCATTGATTGTTTACTCTAGAATTTTAATTAGCTTAAATTTTACTAGTTAGTTTTAGTTCTAAGATGGCTACATAGATATTTTAATTTTTAGGAATATGCGGTGACAAACCTATAGATAAGTAAGATTTTGTTTCATACATAATTTAAACAAGTAATGATATCATGAAAATAGCATATTATTGGCTAAAATAACATGATATTTGTTAATACATGCGAAATATATGTATTTACGATTTATAATTAAACTTGGTTACGATTTTTGTTTTCATCCGGCCTTTTTGTGCAAATAACCATTTAGTGTATATACTCTATCTATTACTAAAATTCAACACCAGAATATGTTGAGAAAATAAAAGAACAAAAACGATCGGGATCCGATGCCTTTTTTTGTCTACCACTATGATAATTAAGGAGGCCATAGAAGTCAATGTTGCAGCCCCCACAATGTGTTTATGAACAATAAAATATGTATAAGAATGAAAAACTTAAATTCAAATTATTGGTTGGTGACTTGGTGCTTACGACCCACCACCCACACACATCAATAGCTTTATAACGACTATTCACTCTCATTAATTTGTTGCCTGGTGGATGGTGATCATATCTTTCCAAAACTTGTCACAGCTGCTCTCAATGAATTCTTAGATGAGAATTAGGAAAGTACAATTGCTCCAAAGGATCTCTTCAACATTTAGGTATTAGTAAAATATTTTCACATATTTGTTGCATATGGTCCCGTAGCTCAGTTGGTTAGAGCGTTGGTCTTATGAGCCGAAGGTCGCGGGTTCGAGCCCCGCCGGGACCATATTTTCAGTATATATTTGGCTCATTTTTTAACGTCGCGACTTACTAACCACGTACATAACACATTTTTCAATATTAGTGCCAAGATACCAAACAAAATGAAACTTGATGACCTTTTTTTATTTGTCATTAATATTGGCCACGTATATAAGCGTAGTTTCTAACATTTTACTAGCACACTCGGAGATAATGGTGGCTCAGTATGGTATAAATTAATCGACAAGGCAGAGTAATTTCAGTCGTATCTATAGTATTAAAGTTGATTATTATGAAGAATATATAACATTTTGAAATTACAGGACATTTGGGAGTATAAAGAAAAATATTTGGTGGATAAATTAAGAACTGGGTTACCAAAATGCAACCCAGTTATATCTGCAATCTTACTCGCAGAGTAAAGTAAAATAAAAACCTTTAAGACTGAGAGTTGCTGAGATTTGTGGTAATAGTTGTTGTTTGGATTCAGTCCATGAGTTTGTAACGCTTCTCTTGCACACCAGAAACTCCCATCTGTATCTCTATGATAGTGTGAAGTGGCATCTGTTGAAACATTCATAAATGTTATTATGTGTACGGCTTACATCCAATACTCTCTGAAAGCTTATCACCACTCAATGGTTTTAAGATACAGTCTCATATATTCTAATTCAGATTTACCTCGATCTGGGGTATTTCTTTGAGGGGACGATCCGCAAAATATGCATACAAGGCTCTCAGAACAGCCTGCATAAAAAACCAACCGAAAGAGGAAGATTGGAACTCAGTGACAAGTCAGAGAATTCAACAGCAAAATGTAACGTTTGTGTTTGTTTATTTGTCAAAGTATTACAGTTAAGCCTTCATCATTTGATCATGTGGACGATTTCTTTCAAACTCCAGAGCCAAGGGTTTTAGACATTATATTATAAAAAAAGGATCGTTTGGAATATAACCTGGTGAGATATCACGACGACAGGAGCTCTTTGTCGTTCTAACTCAATGATCACAGGTTCAAGCCTGCATTGTCAAAGAAGCAATATTTTCTTGAGGTTTAGTTTATGACTAAACTTAGAAGAAGTACAAGAGAAGAACATACCGTTGAATTACATCAAGGTAGGACTCTCCGCGAGGGTATCGGTATCGCAATTTGTCCTTTTTCCGAGATCTGCAGTCATATGCACCACAAGATGAGTTAGAGAAGTCTTAGAGCTTATTGCCTGTTCCATGAGGGTATCCATGTTGTAACTAATAACGCTTTTTTACATATACAGATTTGACCAAGTCACTTACTCGTACTCTTCTGGCATGTTCTTCTTTACCTCTTCATATGTCATCCCATCGCAAACTCCAGCATTGATCTCGTCCAGGGCACGCCATTGCACCTAAGGTGAAAATATGAGAAATTGATTTCCTCACAGCAAAATATTATACACCTCAAGAGTCGGAAGACATTCTGGCCGTAGGTAAACACCAACCTTGGGAAATCCAACAATGGAACTTGCTGTCAAGTTTGTTCTCTGAAGTGTACTGGTCCAAATCTGAGATAAAAAATAAAATAATAATTGATATTAGCGTATGATTAAGAACTTTTTGATTCCAGAAACCAAGTATGGAACTGATTGATCCCTTGAGAACCCGTGCCCAAAAAGGCTTCAAGGATGATTTTAATGCATAGGATGGTGTACTAAAACTAAACCGATAGACTTTATTCACCAAGAAATGATGGACTCCCTTGGTCCTGAGACACTTTCTAGAATTGAATTCCTCTGTGCATATGATAGAGATATGTGTGTCGATTTAGAATTAAAACCATTGGGCGAAAAGATTGAGGTAACGGAGGAAATGGTTAGCTAGGCAAAGCCAGAGAGAACGACCATAAATATTGGTGCAAGAAATGCAGTGGCATGACATTATCCTACATCGAACAAGTAATTCAGACATTGAATGTGTAACCTATAGACTCACCATTATAACCCAGCTATCACAAATAGGTTATACCAAGGATTGGAAACAAAAGGATTAGGGCTTGGACAGGTTCAGTTCTTAACAGAAACTTCCATTTGAATTCCCAAATTGTGATACGTACATGTTTCATTGTACCCAGGTCAAGCATCAAGTTTTCTTAGACACAATTTCCAATGCATCAAATTCCTACATATTGTGTTTGTGGTACTTACCGAAGCAGCCTTTTCAGATTTAAGTCGCTTTTCAACAAAGCTGGCAAGTTTCTTTGCGTAAAGTTTTCCAGATTCACTGCGTTTCAAAGTTGCAAAAGCTTATGAGAAACCAATTTTTGCATTTAAACAAGGAAAAAAAAATTTGGATCTAACTTAGCACATTTTGAGGTAATCTCACAAAAAAATTGATCATACGAGGAAGTAGCAGCAAGACTAATCTAAGGGATGGATTCATAGGGAAAACAGATGTGATGGGAAAACAAAAAGAAAAACCGAAACCATCGGCACTTGGAAGAAGCAGCGCAGAGAACATACCTTATTACGCTATCTCCTCCAATTCTGCCTCTAACATTATCCATGCTTTCTCCATGCCGAGTGAGTAGTATTGGTCGTGGAGTGAGATGCGTATTCACCTAGAAGAAAAATCAGCGCCTTCAAAAAACTATGATGTCGTGATCACTCTAGGTTATTTTTATATAATTAGCCAATGAACACAATGACCCATTCAAGTATATAACTTGTAAGCTGATTTCGCATGTTGCAAATAGGCTAAAGACATGTCAATATAGATAACAAGTAAGAGATATAGCCAATTCAATTCTGTATAACAGATTTTTACCAAGAAAAACACAATTCTCCCAGGAAGGTAACCACTAATATTGTTCACCTGCAATAAAAATAGAATAACAGTCATGAAGAGTCAAAACTATCAAGTATCATACTGAAATTAAGATTAGATGAAATAGCCATGTGAAATGCAAAATCTTTTAACAGAAACAGATAGAGACGTACTTGTATCTGTCCACCGTTCCCGCTGACCATATCAATCATTTTGATGTAAGAACCTTCTTCTACAGGCTCGTAAACCTGGCAACAAAAGAGTAAGCTCAACATTTGTATCAAGTACCAAGACGATAGTGGATCAAAGCGAAGTTAACTAAGCTTGAAAAAGTGATTAGAACACATTTAGAAAGTGCAGGTTTGTACTGACCCTTTCATAATTGGCTAAACGGTCTCTAAAATCTCGTACTCCAGCTTCAAAATCCGTTCTGCGGAGTAGCATAAACTTAGTTGACCCGTGAAAGAGGACGGAAAAATATAAGTTACTGAGCGAGCATCGTACTCTTCTGAATAGTCAGGACTTTGCTGGATTTTAAGACGTATGTTTCTTTCAATAATGCGCTCATCATTGCATAGTGTTTCCAGAAAAATGATCTGCATAAGAGATAAAAGGTAAATAAGTTACAGAGGATAATTCCAAATCCAATATTAGCTGAAGGTGGTCATGACAGCATTACAAGCGCTGTATCAAAGCAATTCTTTGAAAATAGACACTGCTAACGAAGCGTGCTTTCCACAGAAGAATAATCGTGCCATTATATGATATACAACATCAGAGTGTATCAAAGCTTCAATACCTTACACTTTCCTTCAGCCATTTTCATCAACATATTCCGTCGAACTCGTGTGCTATTAGTTGCATCAAAGATTCCAACCTACAGCTAAAAACTATTTACAATGCAAGATATAAAAGCCAGGAAGTTACATCTAACCGAAAGATACTTACTTGACCACCTTCTTGCATCCAAGCTATCATGTCCTCCATTGCAAGTGCTGCTACCTAGTGGCATGTGATATATTAAAACTATGTGCAAAGAAGAAGATAAACAGTGTTAACATTGACCACTGAATCAACACACCTCCCAATATGAGGTATTTAAGTTGAAAATATCATAAGAACGATTTAGACACACAAATTAGAAGAGACAGTCGAAAAATGGCTTAACTAAATTATTCAATTTTTCATTTACCTCAGTCCGTGCCTCTACACCTTCAGGATTGTCAGCTCGGAAGAAATCAGCACTCTACAAATGGCTCATTCGTTGTCAATCACAAATCGTCCGAAAGGAAGACAGAAACTTATAAAACCTTGGTTTAAGAACCAAGCCTTACCTGGTTAACTCCATGTTTAAGCCGTCGGTACTGCGAAGAAACGAAGCAATGCGTAAGTCAATCTTTCCAACAAGGGTTGCGTTATGACAGGGTACGCAGCGTACGCTAAAAACAATCAATGATCGTTGCAACAAAATAGCCAACCTTTCCAACATTAAAATGTTTAGTATCATGTCCCAACCAGCGTAGATATCTTGTCAACTTTGCTGCAGTAAAAGTCTTTCCTCGAGCTGGCAAGCCAACCTAATACAATTTTGACAGGAATGGTGTGAATCAGAACATCCAGTCTCATTTTTTTCCATACGTTTATAAGTTTAATAAAATAGCCAGCCACTACAACGTCCAGCTCCTGACAATCAAACTACAGTAGAAAAATAAGCTAAAAGACCTGCAGAAACTATGAACAACATCCATGTGGCTAAAAATACCAGGACAATTGCTAGATGTCTATCTTCTTTCGGTCCAAGCATTTGATCAGCTACCGCTGCTGCGGCAACAGCTCCTGCAGCGGCTGGCATTGAATTCTAACAATTAAAACGAATAAAAGGGTGAGAACAATATAGAAAATTCTTAAATTTCAATGACCCCAGAGCAAGATAGAAACTAGCTCAGGCCAAACCTTGGTTTGCTTGTTATCAACCAAAAAAGAGCTTGCGCTAACAGACTTGACTAGCCTAGGGGAGCCAACACCACGATCAACAAAGAGTCCCTTTTGACCATCTTTCTGCTGAAACGGTGAGAGTGTTCCCACTGACTTTGACTCAACCTCTCCTGAAGCCGAATAGATATTCGAGGAATCGGGAACAATGACCTTCATATCCTATGGGTGAGATGTATGCCGATGATTAAATAAGAAAGCTGAAAGTTAATTAATGGAAAATCTTCATCTACCAAGCAACTAATCAACGTAGCACCTTTTCAGATGGAGATCCATCAGCCCTAACACCAGAATCTTCAGAACTGTTCGGTTCTGCGTTCCTAGTATTATCATTAAGAAACGCACCAGAAGCTGAAAGAGATCGTGGATTCTCTGCATTGTCAGCCGCATAAACAAGGGAGGAGTTTGCAGAAGGTGCGGGAGCAGGAACCTCATAATGCGCAAGATCGAGCTCCAAACTTTCTGAAGGACACTGCTATGAGACATCAAAGAAATTTTTCATTTTCGGGATTGGTCAACAAATTTATTTCTCCCCATGGGAATTCTAGATTGATAGCAGAAGTTGCAGTCGAAAATTTTGAAATTACGCATAAATGGGAGGCACAGAGAAATCATTCCTGCTGTTTTAGTTGACATAACCAAAACATTACAGATTGATAGAATTGCGGTAAAACAAGAGAGTAGAAGAACAAGCTACCTCAACAGATTTTGGATCTGGATTAATGCTGACATCAGGAATTCCCCGTACTGTAGAGGGCCGGAGGTTCTCCCTATAAGCTCTCCAACTAGTAGCAAGATCAAATGGCGAAACTCTGTCAGCTTTGATGAAGACGCGGAATTCAACGATCACATCACCTTCCAGCCTAAACAGAGCTAATCTAGCATCTCCTAGCAACGAACCACCAGTGAGAAGCCTATTTTGACCCTCCTCCACTATGCAAGGCGTATTTCTGTGCTTTGGCTTCAACAAGAACTTGAAATCCAAAGTCTCTATACACAAAACCAAACCAAAAAAAAAGGTGATGCAGAAGCTTAGATTCTAGTTCACAGAAACACAGCTTCGATTATGACATTGGCTTCAACTAAAATGTTAAACGATCCCTAAAAGAGTCCTCCAAATTGAGTAATACCGTGATCAGGAGGTACAACGAAGCTCAGCTCCGACATTGACGCAGATTCACGTTGCAACGGAAGCTGTAAATCAAAATTGACAAAAGGACGACGCAGAAACGGAATCGAATTCCAGAATAGATGAATCGGAAGGAAAGACGAAGAAGATAAAGAAAATCAAACCGATGCTCACAGATTTGGAAGGATCCCAGGAACCGATGAGAGGAAGAGAGCCGTAGACATGAGGAGTGAGCTCGCCTTCAACCTTGGAGTTCTCCATTTTGAGTGAAACGTAGAGCTGACCTCCTCCGCCATTGGAAACATCGTCATCTTCATCAGTATTCTTCGATGCACCCGACCCCATGGAGACCACCGTCGCTGTGCTTTTTTCTGTTATTTGATTTGAATTAATGAAGAAGAGAAGATGCGTAACAGAAGAAGTTAAAACGGATAAGAAAGATTTGAGAGAAAGGAGAAGAAGCGAAGCCGCTCGCTCCGCAGCTTCTTTTTTTTAAGGAAAATTTACGGTTGTCCTGAGTGGTACATTTGGGGGGGGATAAGAGCAAATACGTGGACGTGGTGGTTGGTTACTTCGTTTTTGGGTCGGGCTTGTTTGTTGCTTATTGGGCTTATGTTGCCGACTGGTGTGAGAAGCTCTAAGGTTGGTTTATTATATTGCTCTTGAAATAGAGCGCCTTGTCGCTTCTTCAGATCCTCAAAACTATATCAATCAAATTCACTGAAATCTGCCTTTTTGTCTTTTGAGTTTTGAGCGCCATGAATTTCGAAAAACTCAAATTGAAAAATCGATGGTGATGAGCAAATATTTGAAACTGCCCAAGAAAACTGGAATCATAGCCTTTCCTTTTAGATCTCGCCAGAGGTTTGCTCATTTCTTCTTCTTCTGTTTCGTCTTCCCCAGAAGTTTTAATATTGACATCGTTAGTAATCTCAGTTTCTGGAATTGAGTGTGGGCTTTGTGTTTTTCCTAGTTGCATTGGAAAATTGGGATGAACAAGATACTTAGGAGGCATTAATATCTATCTTTGCAAGAGCAACTATGGCTTGAATAGTACAATAAATTTAGTCCTAGTTTCTTACATGTCTAATGCATAGTCTTAGAAGCTAGATTACAACATGGTTCACTCTCTTAGTTATTGCACCACCATACCACACAAGTCTTTCCAAAACCAATCTTTATCTTTTGCATTCACTTGTAGTGATCTTCTTTAGCTCATTAAATATGCTTAATGTTTCTCCGTCAAAACCGCCAGCAAACTGAATTGAACTAGTGTTAGGCAATAACCAAATAGATATGAACATGGCTTATTATTAAGCAGATTAGTTTATATGACGTTATGTACCTGGTGTATTGTGTAGGCAAATCGAACCCCTTGAAGCATAAGATTTCCTTCTTTACTGCCTCCATTTGATTCCAGCTCGTTGGTTATTCGTTTCATGTACTCTTGAGCTAGCCTCAGGGAGCTGTATTTTAGCTGCAACAAGGTAAAGGTTCCTCAAATCTTCTGTCAAAGTAGTGGTGGATGTGAGTCTAAGCAAATTTTGTTCACCAGTTTCATACTGGCAACTGTTCTTGAATTTGGTAAAATGGTTGATTCCTTTTAGAAGAGATGGACTATATAGTTTTCGTAGATTGTTTGTGCTACCAAATGTTTAGTATAGGTATCTTTGCATCTCTTTGTGATAGTCCAAATTTTATTTGTAATGTTCTTTTCTGTACATGTGAAAGTGTCCATCATAATCAGTTAATCAGATTTTATTGGTATATTGCAGCTTTCAGTCACCTACCTGTCCAATCAATCCTGTGTCGAGCATCCACTCCCACGGTATCTGAAAATCCTTGTATCTCTTCCCTGTACTGTCTCTCATCTTCTCTGTGTTGTTAACACTTTCCTCTAACCTGAAAATTTGAAGATTTGAGACGATTAACTCGTGTAATTGGATAAGATCAGGAAGTTGCTAGTAATTATATTCTTTATACATGCTCGCCTGTCTTGCAACGATTGAATTCTTTGCAAGGCCTGCGTCAGGGAATCCTTTGGATTGTCCTTGAATGACAAAATCTCACTTTCAAGGTTCTTTAGCCTTTTGTAATTGCAAGCAGCCTCTCTTAGTGAATCTGCTTTGCGTTCTGGCCATTTAGGGAAATGCTTTAGGACTGCCCTTTCATCAACCAAGGAAGATAGTTCTTCGTCGATCCATTTCACAAATGTCTCCACTTCTGATATGTCTGTAAATGTT
This sequence comes from Turritis glabra, assembly GCA_900406565.1. Taxonomy (NCBI): domain Eukaryota; kingdom Viridiplantae; phylum Streptophyta; class Magnoliopsida; order Brassicales; family Brassicaceae; genus Turritis; species Turritis glabra. Next base: position 10,954,005 of record OVBN01000030.1, on the reverse strand, counting down.
GCAGCCTCCACCTTACTGATCAAGAAATGGATATGATCTCTGTGTCTGTCAGTGTCAGATTTAATCTGCAAGTGAACAAACACCATTAGGAGATCTTTTAATGTTATGATGGACATTGAATCCATATGGTTTCTCATTAAACCACTCCGTCTAAGTTATGATGGACAAAGTCTATCCTGTATAGTACTTACATCTGAAAGATATTTGGAGCGATTCTCGATTTCACCAATCATGTTTCTGTTGAATGCAGGCGACAAAACTCCATTCTGATTGATCTTGTTCCCCATATGAGACTCTCTCTTCGACAGGGCACGATAAAACTCTACAACTTCTGGAGCACGCCGCACAGATCTTTTTCCAAGTGTTGTCTTTGATGGAAGTGGTGGAGGTGGTGGCGGCTTTATTGCTGTAGACTGTGCTTGGACCGTTGGCTTGGGATTCGGATTCCTGACCTCTTGACCCTTTGTGTTGGATTTGACACTCTCTGGCGCTTTCAGGTTAGATCCGTCTGTATTGCCACCGTCATATGAGTTCTGCAACTTCTTCCATAACATTGATTTCCTCTCATTGTCATGTGCTTTAAGATTGCTTACTTGTGCTCTTAGGCGAGCGACTTCTTGACGCAGCTCGTGGTTTTCCTTCTCCAGCTTATCATTCCTCATTAGAGAAGCTTGAAGCTCCTTCACCAGACGCATGAGATCCGAATCATCTTCTCCATTTGGTAACATTTCTATAAATCCCCTTGTTCTAGTACATGTGGGATTGAGTTTGTTTTTCTTTGAGGGGGGCAATTTTTCTCCTTTTTATCACATGCCTTTAAATTACTTCCCAATGAAGCATTATAGACTCACCTAAACCTTTGATGTTCACTTTTGCGTGTGGTTAATTGCAAATTACAGTGCAGCCACAGAACAAGAGTATCCTCTTGTGTGACCCCTTCATTTCTAATGAGCCAGGTTTAATCTCCTAGCCAGGTTTAATCCCCTGCATAGTTAGACTGAGCTGGAATAGAACCTAGAATACTGCGTATATACGGCCTAAGCTCTTTTGTGTTAGAAACTAAGGTCATCATCTTGAATGATTATATTCAAAATTAGTCATGCTTTGATGTGCATGGTTTTTCTAATTACTTTTATTAATTTGCTCTTCTTCTAAATTGCAGATTAAGTTAGAAGATCCTCTGGGTCCGCAAATAAGTCACAGGTAAGCAAATACTTTACTTAGCCTTTCTTATTACATAAAAACATAGATAAGATAATTTATTATGTTGAAGCTTCATTAGCTTCCTTTTTTGGTATCAAGGAAGCTTCATTAGCTTTAGTTCGTAAGGAAATGAGCCATTAGGTACGCGTATGGCTTACCTCCCAAGTAATAGTTATATGCTCAAGAAGTTTCGTGTCTCAGTCTCTCACCCACCTTGAATCCACCTCGTACGTCCACGTATGAGTGCTTTAAATCGCTTTTTATAAGTTCATCTTTCGTAGCGTCATACACTTAGCTTTCGCTCTAAATACTCTCTCACTTAAAAAAATGATTTCACTCGTTTATACAAAATTACACTTCTTCTTTGTCATATTTTCAAAAAACAAAATTACACAACATAAGTGTACTGAAGTATTAACATAAGTCACAGTCCAGGTCACTAATTTTTCTGTTTAATCACGAAGTTTATTAAATAAACTAAAAAGGTGTCTCTTTGTCTTGTAAAATAGTAATCACATTTATAGTGACTTGTGAATTTACCATTCTCTGCATCTGAAGCAAAGGTAGACTCGAAAATGACATTAGACCATAAAATAGTTTCTTCTACTTTTTTTTTGCTTGCTTTCATCATTTAGTTTCACGCGATTCTAGAAAACAAAACCTTCTTGTGTTGGTCAAAGGCACAAAGCAAAAAAAAAAAAAAAAAAAAACGAGTAATGCATTTTTTTTGTGTAGAATTTTAGATCTTTTTGAGAAGTGTATTGAAAATCTTGTTGAGTGCTGGTCTGCATCATGTAGTAAGAACTCAAATTTGTCATCTATCATCCGATGGTTTCTTTTATTACCTTTTAATTCTTGAGAAGGTAAAGTAAGCACCTAATAACGTTGAGGTCCAACCTAAAAAGAAGAAAAATTGAACCCTGATAGATTCTATAATCAATTGGTTCCGTAAATTAACAATCCTCCACAAACATAATAACCTTTAGTTATCTGAATATGCACAAAAAGAACTTTAGAAAAAATGTTTCATTGAAAAAATCAGCAATTAATTCCGGTTTCCTTAATATATCAATTACTATCGTTTATAGCTTTCGAGAACTTCACCTTCCCGCCCTAATCTTCATTGTAATGCTTATGTTCATCTTTTTTTCTCTCTAGTCCAGTCCAGCCATGAATGGATCACTCCAAAACACACACGCGAAACTCGTCACGCGTGACATCCACCGCCTGACACAGTCACCTTCAGAATCCAACTCTTTTTCCCCAGTTGGCGGCGCGTGCGTCTCACGCGTAGAGACCGTCGGCACAGTCGTCTCTCGCGACCTGACCCCTAAGTTCCTCAAGTTCGGCGTCGACGATGGCACCGGCTGCGTCACGTGCGTCCTGTGGCTCAACCAGCTAACGTCTTCTTACTTCTCCCGGTGGGACCCATCCACGATTCTGCTGCTGGCAAGCGCCGCGCGGAAACAGGCCGCAGAGATCAGAATCGGAGCCGTGGCTCGCGTTCGCGGACGGGTCGGGTCGTACAGAGGAGTGATGCAAATCACGGCGACTGTTGTGGTGGTCGAGAGAGACCCGAACGCGGAGATCTTGCACTGGTTGGAGTGTTTAAGGCTCGGTCGAAGTTGTTATCGTATTCAAAGTTAATTAACTCTTCTTTTTTTTTGTCAAGTTAATTTTAATTAATTAAGAGAGATTGTTTCAACCGTAACTCATGATTATGAAGCAACTAATTGCAAGAAGAGTGCTTTTTCAGATTCTTATCATACGTCACCTCTAATACTCACAGTTTCACTCCTCTGTATTATATACTTTTTTTGTTTTGTTTGTTTTTATATAGCATAGATCACAAACTGATTACCATGGCATGAATTATTAGTTTATTACATACAGCGTTTATTGGAAACAAGCTTAGATTGATCCTTTTCTTAAATATTGTGGCAACTGTAAATCGAGAACTGAAAAGTACATAAAATTAAAACTTTTTTTTTCCATCAAATTCCTATATTACCTCACAAATAATTTTTTTTTATCTAAAAACAGCAGGAACCATCAAATTTACATAGGAAAAGCATAATTCACGAACTCTTGCACATTTCGCAAGATGATTAGCAGAGGTATTACCACTACGAGGAATAAACTTAAGATTAAAAGAGGTGAAAAATTTCTTATAATGCATAAAATTTCTCAACTCGGTAGAAAAAAATATGTCATTCCGCGGGGTTAGAGGTCATCCCTAATAGGTCCAAACAATCTATCATGATGATAATGCTAGTCACCGGGACCGCCAATAAGTACTTCATCGTCCAGAACAGCGTCTCCAATTCAGCGTGAAAGGGGAAAAGACTTCTACGTGAGCCGATCAGTCATAAATACATCAATCTTCCTCCACATGAGACAATCCACCCATGTCCACTACGAGACTCCGTCGTATGCCAGGATCCATCCATATAACAAACCATAACTCATGATTATGAAGCAACCAATTGCAAGGAGAGTGCCTTTTTCAAAGTCTTATCATACGCCACCTCTAATACTCACAGTTTCGTTTCTGTATTATATACTTTTTTTTGTTTTGTTTTTGTTTTTATATAGAAAAAAGTCTAAAAAATATTCTATCTATATTTTTTGGACATATAATACTTTAACTTTTTTTATTGAAAAAAATACCTCACTTTAATATATTTGATCTAAAACTATCTCATCTTTGAATTGTTGGTGGATTTGAACCCGCGACATAAGAGTCGTTGACGAGCGTTAAGGAATCAGTAAACAGTGTTAAATTTTTACGGAAAAAAAACCTGAAAAATACTTTATCTATTTCTTTGGACGTTTAATACCCCAATTTTTTTTGGTTGGAAGAAAAATACCTCATTTACTATATTCTGTCTAAAAAGATCTCAAATTTGAATTGTTGGTGATTTTGAAACCACGACTTAATAGCAGTTAATGGCGCTACGAAATCAAAAAACTCGTGCAATTTGCAAATATATTGGAGCGGTATGGTGGTAACACATAGGTTATGTAACTCGCACAAAGCACCTTTTGATTTATTTTTTCCATTTTCTTTAATGAAAGACATAAAAATTTAAATAATTCATCTTCTTTACTCATGCAACCCTAATCTCTTCATCGCACGACATAATGAGAGATTGGAGAAGCGTCGATTTGGGAGAAATCTAGGGAGATAGCAAAGAGGGTTAAGCTAGGATTATAGACGGCGTCATTGGAGTTAGAAAGGTTTCTATGATAGTGATCTTTGATGATAGAATGTAACTTTTATGCGGCTAACACAAGTGAAATAGAGACAGAGACGACGACGACGATGGGTTCGTCATTTTCGTGGTCGTGGAGTAGATCAATTGTGGATGAGGAGAAGGGTTTGGGTAAAAGTGGAAAGATGAAAAAACTTATACCCGAAAGATGGAGTTTAATGATTATGTAACGCCATTAACGAATGTTGAGTCGTAGGTTCGAAACCATCAATAATTCAAAGATGAGGTATTTTTAAATTAAATATATTTAAATGAGGTATTTTTCTTCGAACCAAAAAATGGAGGTATTAAACGTCCAAAAAAAAATAGATGGGTATTTTCTTGTTTTTTTCTCGTTAAAGTTTAACGCCGTTTACTAATTCCGTAACGGGCGTTAAGTCGCGGATAGGAATCTACCAGCAATTGTAAGATGAGATATTTTCCGACCAAATGTATTAAAATAAAATATTTTTCTTCTAACAAAAAAAATTGAAATATTAAACATCCAAACAAAAAGTGGAGTAGTTTTCCGGTTTTTTCCCTTTTTATATATCATAGATCACAAACTGATTACCATGTCATGAATTATTAGTTTATTACATACACCGTTTATTGGAAAGAAGCTTGGATTGATCCTTTACTTAAATATTGTGGCAATTGTTAATCCAAAATAGAAAAGTACATAAAATTAAAGCTTTTTCGGTCAAATTTCTATATTACCTCACAGATAAGAACTCTTTTCTAGAAAAAGCAGGGACCATCGAACTTACATGGGAAACGCAGAACCCATGAACTCTTGCACATTTCGTAAGGTGATCAGCGGAGGTATTACCATTACGAGGGATAAACTTAAGATTAAAAGTAGTGAAAAATTCCTATAATGCACAAAATCTCTCAACTCTGTAGAAAAAGTAGGTCATTCTGCGAGAGAGGTCATCCCTAATAGGTCCAAACAATATGTCATGATGATAATGCTAGTCACCGGGACCGCCAATAAGCACTTCATCATCCACAACAGCGTCTCCAATTCAACGTGAAGGGGGAAAAGACTTCTACGTGAGCCCATCCATCCTAAATGCATCAATCTTCCTCCACATGAGACAATCCACCCATGTCCACTACGAGACTCCGTCGTATGCCAGGATCCATCAATATAACAAACCGTAACTCATGATTATGAAGCAACCAATTGCAAGGAGAGTGCCTTTTTCAAAATCTTATCATACGTCACCTCTAATACTCACAGTTTCGTTCTTTGTATTATATACTTTTTTTTGTTTTGTTTTTGTTTTTATATAGGAAAAAAATCTAAAAAATATTCTATCTATATTTTTTGGACATTTAATACTTTAACTTTTTTTATCGAAAAAAATACCTCATTTTAATATATTTGAACTAAAACTATCTCATCTTTGAATTGTTGGTGGATTCGAACCCGCGACTTAACAGTCGTTGACGGGCGTTAAGAAATCAGTAAACAGTGTTAAATTTTTACGGAAAAAAACCTGAAAAATACTTTATCTATTTTTCTTTGGACGTTTAATACCCCAATTTTTTTGGTTGGTAGAAAAATACCTCATTTACATATATTTTGTCTAAAAAGATCTCAAATTTGAATTGTTGTTGATTTTGAAACCGCGACTTAATAGCATTTAACGGCGCTACGAAATCAAAAAACTCGCGCAATTTGCAAATATATTGGATTGGTCTGGTAGTAACACGTAGGTTATGTAACTCGCACAAAACGTTTTTTGATTTATTTTTTCTATTTTCTTTAATGAAGGACATAAAAATTTAAATAATTCATCTTCTTTACTCCTGCATCCCTAATCTCTTCATCGCACGACATAATGAGAGATTGGAGAAGCGTCGATTTGGGAAAAATCTAGGGAGAGAGCAGAGAGGGTTAAGCTAGGATTATAGACGGCGTCATTGGAGTTAGAAAGGTTTCTATGATAGTGATCTTTGATGATAGAATGTAACTTTTATGCGGCTAACACAAGCGAGATAGAGATAGAGACGACGGCGGCGATGAGTTCGTCATTTTCGTGGTCGTGGAATAGATTAATTGTGGAGGAGGAGAAGGGTTTGGGTAAAAGTGGAAAGATGAAAGAAATTGTTCCAGAAAGATGGAGTTTAATGATTATGTAACGCCGTTAACGAATGTTAAATCGTAGGTTCGAAACCATCAATAATTCGAAGATGAGGTATTTTTAGATCAAATGTATTTAAATGAGGTATTTTTCCTCCAACCAAAAAGTTGAGGTATTTAACGTCAAAAAAAAAAATAGATGGAATATTTTCTGATTTTTTTCTCATTAAAGTTTAACGCCGTTTACTAATTTCGTAACAGGCGTTAAGTCGCGAATACGAATCTACCAACAATTGTAAGATGAGATATTTTTCGACCAAATATATTAAAAAAAAATTATTTTTTTCTAACAAAAAAATTGAAATATTAAACATCTAAACAAAAAATGGAGTAGTTTTCCAGTTTTTTCCCTTTTTATATATCATAGATCACAAACTGATTACCATGTTATGAATTATTAGTTTATTACATACAGAGCGTTTATTGGAAAGAAGGTTGGAGTGATCTTTTACTTAAATATTGTGGCAATTGTTAATCCAGAATAGAAAAGTACATAAAATTAAAGTATTTTTGTTTATTAGTATAAACTTTACTTAAATATGTAACGAAAGCTGGAAATAGAAGAGAGATAGCATGAAATTTGTGCACATTTATTTGAACATTGTTACATATTTATACAAAAGTGATAAGTGACTTGACTTCTTTGGTCTTGCGGAAGTACTTTCATAGCTTTATTATTCGAGTGTTCTCAGGGAATTAAAATATAGCACTATCATATAAATTTGCATAATCAACCATATCAGCACCTTCCATAGTCATGAGTGTTTTTTTTCTCTACACTATATGAGCTATAATATTAGGACGAATTTATCATTATGATACGTTCTCATCAAATACAGAAATATACGTGACGTCAAAAAGCAAATATACGCATAAGCAATCAATTGTATAATACAAATACTTCTGTAAATCAGTGACTCCTCTATATTCTTTAATTAAATAGAAACTGAAAATGATCAGAACCTTCAAACAATTATTCACGAATCTATTGGGAGCATGTGATCATCTGCCATGGCGTGTCTTGAATAGCTTTCAAGCGTGTTGTGGTGTTTACTGTTTACGGTAGCAGTGGGTGTTGGGCATATCTTGAGTGTGTGTGTGTCTCATATATAGTAATCTGACATAATTAATCTTTTTTTCCTTTTGGAACATGAGTCATGCCTTCATCTTGAGTCTTGTCATATCATCATGGGTCACTAATTTCATCCGTGAGCTACCTGCAATCTTAACTCTTGGATCCTGATGATAGATAGATTATGCGGAGCAAACCGATCTTGGTTTAGCAGTGGCGTACATGAGATTTTGGTTTTGGTTCTTTAATTCAATAATAATAAGCCAAACTGAAATTCAAAATGCCCACTCCAACAGTAATTTATGGACTGGATGTTCGAACACGTCCAGTGAATATTTAATTTCTGCTTTTACGAATTTCATTAATAATATTGTTCTTGCTAAAACACCAAATGGTGTCTGAATACGAAATCCATTCTAATTCATTATGGTTTTACTCTTTTTGAGACTTTACAAACCCCATAATAGACAACTTACATCTACTTAATTACCGTTGGCCCCAAATCAATCTCAGACCAAACTAAACCGGACATCAAACATAAACCTTATGCAACCAAGATTAAACCGGCTAAAAACGATAAGCCCAACCAACCAACCGCACGCATTGCCCCTCGAAGATTCCTGCTGCCGCTAGAATGATGCGGACGCGACCCGACCGGATAGATCACACCTGCCCCGCCGCGTGATCGGCTTCGACCGCTGCTGCCACCTCCTCCTCCCCTGCTGCTACCGAAGCCTCCGCCACCGCGTCCTCCACCACCTCCTCTACCGCCTCCTTTTTTTATAACGACAGCTAATTCCCGAGACTTTCCTTCAAACCCAACAACGTCTGGCTTGGTGACATTATGGAAAGGAAGAGTCTCGTTCTCGTGGTTCTTAGCAACTGAGGAAGGTCGTGAGCTAACTGAAGGATTTGTGTGCTGAAGATGAAAGATGAAGAGAATGTACAACAAAACCAACGATGTTTTTCTCAAACCCATGTTCTTTTTGTTTATCTGTCTTCTCACTTCTCACTTTTCCCTTTTGCTTTCTATTTATATTATTAATTTCGTTTTAGAGTTATTTCTTACGCGGCACAAGTGGTTGCCACTTGCTAGTTTCGTCGTAGTCTCATTAAGAAGCTGCCGAGAAACATCTTTTATTTATATGTTATTATTATTTTATTTTTAGGGCAAAAACACTGTATTTACATAATCAATTGAGAAAAGGTTTATATTTACAAGGAAGCTAGTCCTATCCTACAACGAAATGCTTATCTAAGAAAAACAATACTTCGCTCACTTTTTTTACTAGGCGGATCACACAAACACTATTAAACATGGAATGTAAAGAATAGAAAAAAATGAAACCAATTATGATTTCAGATTGAGAAAGTCTTCCAATTTGATAGAGAAAACAGACCAATCACCAAGATTTTTCAGCATATTGATTACCTCTAAACAATTTGTCTCGAAGTAAATATTAATTAGTCATGTGGTGGGATATAGAACAATTTGTCGCCCAAAAGAGACATATAATGAGAAGCACTAAACTCCAAATTAATATCCCCAAGAGTAAGGTTATAGCTCTGCCTCGGATCCTCCACGTGATCAGAGCATTCGCTAGACTTGTCTTTACCTATCGGGTGCCCAATTAGTAAGTATCCAAAGGGGACCGATCCACTCCTTCAAACACCCTTTCATTGTTCGTTTTTCATATCCAGATAATCCATAAAAAGGAATATAACATCTTTTTCCACGCCTATCTTTTTAGCTTTACATAATAAGACGTTCAAATTGGGGAATAAGATGTGTTGTGGAAGGAAGAGGACGCTAAGAGTATGGGGATATAACCCACATTTGAAGGGCCGATGGACACTCAAAAGGTAGATGGTTCATTTTCTTAGTATTCATACCACACTGCAGGAATCTCAAGGTTATTTTCTACCTGAATAGTGAATAGTCGAAATTACGACCTTGGAAGCTGAGTTTCTTTTCTTTTTGTTCGTTTCTGTTTTTTCTTTTCTGTCTAAAAATCTAAGTATGGTTGTTTTACAAATAAGATAAACGGTGAGCTTTACTATTCAGTAGTCATTTTAACATCTTAACGTTTGGAAGGTATACGCGTTTAATAGATTGAGTTTAAAATTACACATTTTATTTATTTTTTAACCTTCCCTTTACAAACGACATACTAAAAAATATCACTCTAATACAAGTAGAATCCACATCAAGAATCGCTTTCTACATAAATTAACAATTTAGACCTGAATTTTACAGTTAGGCCAAATAAACTCCAGTCCAGAGCAGACCTCAACTCAAACATAAACCTTATAAAAAGCCAATAAATAGCTGGCTAACAAATACTCTGAACCCTACTAAACCAAGATTAAACCGGCTATGACCGATAAAGCCAACCAACCGACCGCACACACTGTTCCTCGAAGATTTCTGCTGCCGCTTGATCTATGCGATCCTGCCGATCCAGCAGTACCACCCGTATGAACCACACCTGCTCCGCCGCGTGACCGGCTTCGGCTGCTCCTGCTGCCACCTCCTCCTCCCCTGCTTCTACCGCCGCCGCGTCCTCCACCGCCTCCTCTTTTGATAACGACAGCTAATTCCCGAGCCTTTCCTTCAAACCCAAGAACGTCTGGCTTTGAGTCATTGAAAGGAAGAGTCTCGTGGTTCGTATCGACTGAGGAAGGTCGTGAGCTCACGGAATAAAAACGGTGCTGAAGATGAAAGACAAAGAGAATGTACAAAACCAACGATGTTCTTTTCAAACCCATTTTCTTTTTTCTTTTGTTTCTGTGTATTTGATCTCACTTTTCCCTATTGCTCTATTTATATAGATTTCGGATCCATTGTCAACAAAAAAGAATAAAACGCGGCAGAAGTCGTGGTTGCCAGTTTCGACGTAGTCTCTCATTACGAAGCTGCCACGTAAATATCTAATAAATATTTATGCTTATCCATATTTATATTCATTTGAACTTTATTTTAAACAATATAGATTTTAAGAATGACCAAACAAATAAAATAAGAATAAAAGTGATGTTAACAAAATAAATAAGAATAAAAGGTTTGGAGATGGATCTCGTAGATAAGTAAAATTAGCCCATCTAAAAATCATTTTTAGTATTTGGTAAATTTTTGGCTCTAATATTTTGTTTGTCGACTAAAAAAAAATTAGTTAATAAGCAAATAAAATAGCACAATAGAAAAGAAAAAAGTTTCGCCGCGTGACAAGTTGACTGACAGGGTCCCTTTTGGGTATCGAGCATAACAAGTGGAATGTGATTCTTCGCACTATTACGGAAATCATATTTGATGACACCTTTCATATACCAATCTTAATTTTTTTTATTCAAAATTGAATCTTTTGAAATTATCCATTCCATAAATATTTATCAGGAAATATCCTGTTAAAACATGATGTTTTCTCTAAAACAAGATTTTTTCAATCTATTGTTCAATGGAAAATAAACTAAAATATATTAAGTGTTTAAAATTATAACTGAAACCAAATAATTGTGAATTTCTTTTTAAAAAGTATAAAGTCTAGATAAGAAGACAGACAAAAGTGAAAACAGAAAATATTTTCTTTCTTTTAGGGTTTACATATCTCATATATATTAAAGTATAAATAACTTGTCATCTGTTGAACCCAAAAAAAAAAATGTCATCTTTTTAGTGAATAATTTTTTTGTTCATCCTTATGATGGTTGAAAAATAGTTGATCTGTTCGTATCTATCCAATTGAAAGGGTATTATTCAATCACAAATTTTAATAAAATTTTAAAATCTAAGCATAATTAATTCTTATGTATTAAAAATATGATGTTACTGGAAAAATTGTTGATTTTATTTCATTTTGGCTAGAAAATTGTTTACATATTTATCTAATTAAAAACATGTTATTCAATTATAAATTTTAATACAATTAAATCTAAATATAATTCATTGCTATTCATTAAAGGTACGATATTTATGAATCATGCTTTACAGATTGTAATACAATATAGTTAGAATGTTTTTATAACTATAAATTGTATATTATTTTTAATATCGTACAATTGATTTGTATTTTTAGAGATGGGAGATAGAGTTGCAAAAATTAGGGACTTGAATTTTTTTTAGAAAAATGCTTTAATTAAAAAATCATATAAATATTGTGGATTAAACAGTAAAAATTTATAATCATAAAGTCAGATCGGAAAAAATAATATATGTATATAACATTTTATGAACAAAGTGAGGACGTCAGTAAGTTTGAAAGGTCTTGACTCTTGAATTTGACATGCTGCTAATTTGTGTTTGTCATCAGAGACTAGCATCTACTTGCAATGACCATAAGATTAAAAAAATCACATGCATTCAAAGTTTGAAAATAAAATGGGGACTTCTGATTCTTGTCCATGAACAAACACTTCTCTATCCTCAAAATAAGACCATCCAAAAAGGATCCATAATAAAACAATGAAACCAATGTACTCTTTCAGATAACCAACTTAAAATATCTCTCCCGAATCTCTCATATCACCTGACGCTTTCGACTCAAAAACTATAGACCCAAAACGACCCAGCAAAACCCGACCCCAAGCAATCCCCCAATCACTTGATATGACTCGACAACAGATGTATAGATAGATAGTGCCAAGACGATGGTAGACTCGTAATGCATCAAAACAATTTTGAGGCTAAATTACCTCGCCAGGATTTTGGCAGCGTAAATGTTTGATGCATCTTAAGTTGAGGGACCAGTTTCTTCGGTTTTCTTTTCTTCACCAGCTTTCTCCACCTCGCTCTTTTTGGTTTCCTCTGCTTCCACTTCAGTCTTCACCTTCTCCACAGGTTTCTCCTCGGTTTTCTCTTCTGCCTTTTTCTCTTCCACAGTCAATTTCTCAAAAAGACCAGCAGTGTCAGAGGCATCTTTGCTGTCTTCTTTCTCTTCTTCAGATTCAGCAACTTCCTTGAACTTTTGCATAAATGTTTTGCAATCTGACAAGGAAAATAAGACTTGATTACCCATTTAGCTCTACAAAACATTTCGGTTCAGGGGATCAATGGCTCAGAAACCATTGGAAAAATACACGCCAGAAGAAAAACAAACAGCAGATCATGTTGGCATATCAAATTATTTGCAGCCTAAGCACATACTTGACCACCTCAAGATCAATATCTCTTTATAATGTTAACACAATCTAACAGCCAAAGTACTTATTTCGACAATTCCTGAACACAATGGCATCTCGAGTTTATAGCGATATTCAAAACTTGGTAATGAGAGTGTGTTATATTCAGTGGAAATTGAAAAGATAAGCAATTCACAGCTCCAAAATAGCCTATGATGGAAGCTCTGAGGACCTCCAAGAACAAATAGCCATATAACAAAGATAACTCCAATACCCTAAAGTAATCTAAGCCATAAATCAATCAAAGCTGTACAAACAACTAAATAAGGCAAAGCAAAATCAACATGTATATAGGGCAATGAAATAAATTAGGTAATCGAAGGAGAATTCTAGCATAAGATATGGCATATTTCAGTCAATAGCCATTACGCGACAAGATCCAATCTAACAATGAAAAAAAAAGAATGCAAAATTTATCTCATACTCACTCTCGATTGAAGCAAATCGGATGCAGAAAAGCTCATCCTTGAGTTCCCCATCGGCAAAGTCACGAGCGTGCCATACACAAGACTTTTCATTGCCAACGTGTTCCTGAACAGTCATGCCCGGTTTAACTGCAGAAATAGCAGAATCGGAAGATAAATAAGTAAAGAGTAACCTAAATACGGATCCAAATGCAACTCAAAAACCAAATAAAGTATCCTAAACAGAAATTTTTACCGAAGTGATTAGCACAGATCTTCAAAGTTTTCGATTGCCTCATAACGAGACGAATCTTCCCAGTATTCTTATGTTTCAAGAGCTTCACAGTACCAGCTCCTCTCTCCTTCCACTGATTCGCATCCTTATCGAACCGATACAGCTTCGATTTCCTTCCGATTCACAAAAACAAAATTCAGTCAAACATCTCTAAGACTATCGCTCATCCCCAAAAGCTAAAACCTATAGATTCGATCAGATCCAGTTGACCTAGATCACAAAAAATTCAGAGACCAATTGAGATATACACTTACAGATCGAGGACGGCGTCTTCGTCTTCCTCGCCGGTAGTGACGGCAACCTCTTCAAGCCTAACGATCGGAGCGACCTGAGCACCTGTATCCTCATCCTCGTTAGCTCCGGCCTCTTCCTCGTCTCTGTGCTCGTGCTCGGGTTCGTTGGTCGCCATAGTTATCTACCGAGATTTGCTCGTGGATTCAGTTGTTCGTTCGTTACGGTGCGGCGTATGCGAGAGAAAGAATTTGGGGGTTTTGTAACACAGGAAAAACGGCAAGACATTTTTATAAACCGCGTTGAATTGAAGCTAACAATGGGCCGATTTCTTATGAATAAATAAATATGTGGCCCATATATGATCCATTTATCCAGTTTTTTATTTTTTATTTTTAAACAAAATTTACAGAAATGAGCAAATACAATCTCTTAATTTCGCCCTTACCATAATATATTTAACATCACAATCTTTTAAACTATTTATCTTTACGAATTTAATCTAAAGTAAGTGTACAGGTATGAGTTAGTACGTTGAATATATGAATAATTTAATCAACGTACTAACTCATACCTGTACACTTATTTAAATAATTAATTGTTAATTTGGATATTATAAAGATAGAAAACTATTATTATTTGAAAAGAAAGATAGATTTCTATAAATTAAAGAAAAAAAGGATTCTTTTTAAAAATTCAACTAAATTTTGAATGTTTATAAGAATATTTGTATATTTGATGTTACCTATGGTTTATGGAAAACATTTATTTTGACACAAATACTACTTTGACTAAAATTACTACAGAACACTAAACCACCATATACTATAAGACCTTAATGGTGGACCCCAACAGATATATGGCCTTATATTATGTACGTGTTTCCAAATATGTGACAAATCTACAGCAAGTATTTTTTTTTTTTGTACATGTAATTATTATTTGTTGAACACAAAGCACAATTCATTTTGAACACTATATCCCAAAATGTAACGCATTAAATGTTAGATTTTTTTCTACTTTTACCAAGCGTCGATGGAATCTTTTTTTTTTTTTTTTTTTGGCAACCGTCAATGGAAATTTGAAATAATAAAACATAAAGAACAACTTAAATTAGGTTATAAATTTTTGCAAGGACAACATCGTCCATATATCTTCTTTGTCTTTATCCTTTGTACCTCTCATTTTAATCTCGCATCCTTTTCTTCTCTCGCATATTGTGCAAGTCGAAATCATTCTCGTCTCTTAACGTCTATCTCCTAAAACCACTCCATTTTCATTATCGATCAATCCATGGCTACATCTCCATCAACAGTATCATCGGATGCAAGAGGCAAACGGATCCTTCTTAACGTTGATCGGATCAGCACGCTTCCGGACGAAGTGTTGCTCATGATTCTAATGAAAATTCCGACAGAAAAAGCAGTCCAGACGAGTGTGTTGTCTACACGTTGGAAGAGTGTGTGGAAACATCTGCCTTCTCTCATTCTTGATATGCGAAAAACTTTCAACGCCAAAATGGGATTCTTGGCGGATCGTTCGAATTATATTGCTAAACTTATAACTAAGGTTTTATCTTCCTTTTTTTTCAAGTATTTTCTCCTTAAAAGTTTTTAAATTATGACTTTCGCGCAAAAATTTTAAATTATGACTTTCGCGCGAAAATATTAGTATTTTGAAAATTTTGTGATATAAAGATTTGAAGATGAAAATAAATTGTGAATATATTATTATAATAATTTACGAAAATTTAGGAAAATATCATCTCTTGCCTTATTTTACATAGTTGTTAGTTTGTTACATGATGTATATTGTTACATAATATACATATACACAATTTTTTATTTTTTTAAATATATATATATATATATATAAAAGATATACACACACACATATATATATATATATGTATTTACTCTTTAATTTATTGGAATTTAACATTTGTTTTTTTTTTATCAAAGCTTTTATTTTTTTATCAATGAGACTTAAGCATATAAATTAAATCACTATGACATATCTGAATTGTTTTCCAAAAAGTACAAGATATAAGATATTAAAGAATTGGCTTCTATTGATGTAAAGTTATATTGTATTTGTGTATAATTCTTTTTTAATCATTAATCTTGTGTTTCTTGTATTTTTTTTTGAAGGTTATAAACAATCACAATGGTCATTTAGAGTACTGCAGAATCCACCATTTTTCATACCAATCTAAAGACTGTGTGCTCCAAACTTGGATTCGATCTCTGATTCATGTGAAAGGCACCAAAAGTCTCGCACTTCTAAACCATCTTGGTCATAATAGGAGAGCCAGCATGCTCCACTTGCTCCCAAACACATTCTCCCATCCAGCCCTCACCTCACTCCTCTTATACCGCTACGATTTTGAAACTGCACATGCCTTTAACAATTGCCACAATCTCATGATTCTCCAACTTGGTAGAATTTGTGCTGAGGTTGGTGTGTTCAACACAATCATTGCAGCGTGCCCCTCCCTCAAGGTGTTGGTACTAGAGATCACGTTGTACAGCCAAATTGGTTGTTTGAAGATTCAGAGCAACAATTTAAGGCTCTTGCATGTGGCTTGCTCTTATATCGATCGCATTGAAGTGTCTGCACCTCTTCTGGATATCTTCTCCATTCGCTATACTTTTGTTACGAGAGATAACTTCCTCCTAGCGACCCCTAGACTACTCCAGGTTAATAGAAACTATTGGGTTGCAGAAGAGAAGATACCTCATATCAACTACAACATTTCGTGTGATGCTCAGGTACAGCCACAAGCAATTGAATTTAACTATACATATGGTATTAGTATATTGTTTGACATGTTTGATTTTTTTATATGAATCGAAGGAGAAAGAAAACCTTGAGCATAAATTCGTGGTGAGTAGAGATACTAACTATTTGGAGCGGTTTCAATCTTTGGCGGTGATCGTGGATTTAATGAATCCAAGAGAAGTTGAAATGTTGAGAGAGGTGTTAGTTGCGTGGAATGGAATAATGAGGGAGCTCGAGATATCGTTTAAGGTATGTTCATTTTATGTTTCAATTTCAGTTAGATAGATTTGATTGTTTTCTTTTTCCTTTTAACTCTTTCGTTTAATAAGTTATCTATATTAAAAAAAACATAGCTAATACAAGTTTTTGTATGTTCTTGTATATATAGCATAATAATATTCCAAGGAAAGAAGATGAATCTTCTATTGGTGGAGCACAAAAGAAAAAGTGGGAGGAGGCAAAAAAATTTCCCAACGCTGATTTCCGCGTGGAAGTTTTGTGGATGTTTAATTTCAATGGTTCTGATAAAAAACAGTTTGAATTGGTTTCGCGTTTTATAACGCAAGGGACCGTGATGAAGAAAATAATGATCAAGACATCATTGATTTCTGCAAGCAAGAAGTTAGAGATAGAAACCGCAGTTGCCAAACTAATGGAACTTCCAAAAGGTAACGAGGAGCTTAGTATTGAATGCTTCTAAAGAAATTTTATTTGAATCTAGTCGTTGGTCATTTGAATTAAGAAGTAACTTCTATTTGTTAAGTAGAAGACTTAATGGTTTCATCTTTCAAGTAATGCTTTTGGTGTTTTTGGTTAATGTTTTAATATTTGGGACTTGTTTTGTATTAATTTGAATATTATATGATTTGTTGAATTGAGCTATATTTCGTGGTTAATACTTATTATAATAATTAACGTGTTTTTAAGATAAAGTATTTTTGATTGGAATAATAATTAAATCACTAATAATAAAAAGTCAGTATTTGAGCTCACACATTTCAGGATCAAACTTCTATAGAGGAAATGGTTGTTGCGGCTATCTTAATCATGCTTTAAGATAAGCAATCGCTAATCACTCCTTCAAATAATATATCTGCACATAATGAAACATGTTTTTATGGCCTCTGTTTCTATCTTATCGGCACGCATAACATAAGAGAATATGGGAATAAAGATCGAAAAAAGAAGATGATGATATGAGTGAGCTAAAGTCCTTATAGCGACTTTGTTTCAGTTTGATACATAATCGTACATGCTTACCATTTGTCGAGACAACCATCTTTAACCGATCCTGTTATCTCTATGATTCATTTTAACTTTTAAGTGCTCCGAAAGCCGAACACTTAAGAGTGAACCAAAGTCTCTCCACTTACTTGGAGCCGAAGATCAGCTTAGTAGCAAGTTGGCTGTAAACGTGAGTTATCAATATGAGGCAATGGCTCCGAATCAGGACACTCAATCTCATCTAGTTTTGTCCGATCCCAATCACATGTGCAAAAAAACAAAACTTCAGGCTGAGATTAAAAGACAACGTTTCGAGTTTCTTGTTATTATTATCACGATGATATTGATAACAGTAATAAATAATGAGAATAATTTCGCTAGAGATCACACATGTAGAATAAACCATAATTTCCATTAAGTAAATTAAAACCATCACTAATTCATACGGCAACGCCGTCGCCGAGCCCCGGTTTCCCGGCGGTGTATTCGGAGACACAGAAACGTCAAATATAGCCGAGTCATCAGCCACGTCATCGTACGGATCGGATGATATGTTGTATTCCGATTCTACCCTTGTGGATCCCGAATATTCCATTGTTGTCCCTTCCGCTACCGAAGCGTGGCTTCTAACTTCCATCCAACCATCTGATTCCCAAATTGCCCCTCCGGTCATCACCAAATTACAAATCCTTGCCATCGCCGCGTTTTCGAATTCTGATCTCCACTCGCTCATCCCTACTTCCTCCTCCTCTTCTTCTTCTTCTTCTTCTTCTATGTCAAACCCCGACTTGACCCAGTCAAGGACGCAACGCGGAGAGAACTCAGGGGGAGACGAGTTCTGACACTGAAACAGATAAGGATGCTGCAAAAGCTGATCGCAAGTCCACCTCTGATTCGGGTCTCGTTTCAGACACTTGTCTAAGAAATCACTACCCATTCCCGACAGCGGCACAGGGAAAACCGGTAACTCGTCGGAGAAACCGATTCGACTCAGCGAGTCAATCCCGTGGTCTTCCCAAGCGGGTTTCCCAGTGAACATCTCGATGATCGTGCAGCCGAGAGACCAGACGTCGCTCTCCGGACCTTGGTACTCTCGTCTGATCACCTCCGGAGCCATCCAAAGCGGGCTTCCGCGTGGCGTGATCTGAGCCGTCGGTTTGTGGATTCTGATCGCCGACCCGAAATCCGCCAGCTTGATCACGGAGCTCCGGCTGACGAGGACGTTCCTCGCCTTGACGTCGCAGTGAACGAATCCTTGAGAGTGGACGTGGCGGAGAGCAGAGACAAGACACGCCGTGTAACGCTGGAGCAGAGTCTCGTCTTTGATTCCTCCGGCAGCGTAATTAGCCACGTCACCTTCTGGGAGATACTCTAAGTAGAGATTACGAAACAACGTCGTTCCTTCTTTTGAGTGACCGTCGCCGAGTAACCGCACGATGTAAGGGTGAGGCTTGAGCGAGCGGAGGACGGAGATTTCGTTCTCGAGAGACTCTGATTGAATGGCGAGACACGTGGCGAGATCTACGGACTTCAAGGCGAAAACTTCACCGTTGGTTTTGCTTATCGCCGTGCTAACTGAACCGAAACAACCTCTTCCGATACAAGTACCACGAACCCAAGAAGAAGATTGAGATGGTGAAGATGACATTAAAGAAGAAGAAGTAGAACAAGTGTTTCTGATGCTCTGTTTCTCCATGTGTGCCAACTTTCATATGTCGTACTTATGCAACACGGAGCTATTTATATGTGTTTTTTGGAAACTGTAAAACAGAAAATGTGAACGTGAAATAAAGTTGCAATTTTTTTTGTTTCTGACATGGACAATTCTTGTACACTTGTCTTTTCAATTTGTAAAGTCTCATCTTTTAAAAATTTCCCACGTGGATATGTCATGTACAACACAAACTTTCGAGTTTATCATTAGATTTTTGAACAAATTCTACCATGTTCGATGGTCGGTTTTGGATTTGAACGATTTAAAATATATACATGTATTGAAATGTAAATTTTTTAATCCATGCAAAAAATTTTACTTAGATGGAATGATTAATTAATTATTTTGAAAAACAAAACAAAAAAATCAGAAAATATCATTTTAGAAATTAGAAGTTTTTTTTTTTTGAAACTTATTAGAAGAAAATGTTTCATGTCACTAATGACACTTGGAGAAGTTCTCGGGATGTTTGTAAGAAACAGTGCACTTGCCCTTTCTCCTTAATCCTTATCCAACAAGACTCAAGTTGCGGTTTGATCTTGTCCGTTAATATTTTACTCCCAAAGGATAAAATCACTCCCTCTCGCTTCACGCAATCGTTTTCGTTTTTATAACCTCAACATTTTAAAAATGATCATCCCGACTGATCGTGGGTAAGACAAATGAACAAAATGTGCCGATAGATTTGAAACGCTTGATCTGTTGGTGTGTGCTATTTGGTTGACCCGGACATGATCAGACATGGAATATACTGTAGTCGACGTACAAATCATTATCAAGGATTCATGAATCCAAAACCATGTCTTAGCCAATCATACGCAGGAACAATAATTAATTTATATTCGTAATCAATTAACATAAAGAAGGTGAGGGTGCACATTAAAGTAGAGGATATCCGAATAAATATCCGGAGTTGTCAAAGGGATTAGAGATGAGGGAAGAGGTTGCCGAAAGAGGTTGGATTTTAAAAAGAGGATCCATTTGAGGACTTACGTGGCATGAAACCGTTGGTTCACGTTCTTTGACATATTAACGGAGTTGTCTGAACACACATATTGGGAATTGACGTGCTTGATCAGCCTCCACGCATACTGAAAATATTATATTAGTTGTTTTTTTGTTGGGATCATGAAGCACAAGAATTTACTCAAAACGTTATCCGAAGATATCACGGAGATCGAGTTGGAGATGGAAGGTAGAAAATGAAAGAAAGGGTTCTTAACTTTTAGTTGAAGAGATGGTTGGTTGGGAATCTTGGGATGGTTAATCGCTAGGAGAGTTTTTGACTAAAAACCTAATTCATAGCGGTTTGGTGGTAGAAATATTCATTTTAAAGAAGACCAACGTTTTCATAACATATATTAATTGAGTGCTTTGAAGTTTGAAGCTAGGATTGAAGTTTTTTTTTGGATAAAATTTAAATATATTATCAAAAAAACATCGTAAATATATAAGACTTAAGAACATACAATTTTATAATTCAAAAAAAAATAAAAAACCAAAATAAAACTAAGAGGTGTAAAAGCTAAAAGAAGCTAGTTAGGCGTGGGTGAACTATTGGAAGATTATACTAACACAATGCTTCATGTTACGGAGAGTAAGATGCGAGTCTCTGGTGGTACGATCGATTTGCTTGAACAACTCTTCCGGAGAGAGGGAGAGACGGTTGTGGAGTCTGCCATTCTTTTTTTTCCAAATGAGATAAACAGTACATTGAGCAACCAAACTCTTGAGAATCTTAGAAACCCTGTGATTCAAGGTACGCATCCAGTCGAGAAGCTCTTGCTAATTCACGAAGATCAGGTTGGCATTTTGATTGAGCCGAGGAAGGATGAGTTTCCAAACCTTGATAGAGAAATGGCAATGCAGGAATAGGTGATCTCTAGTTTCAGCCGCATTATTGCATAGACAACACATCACATTCCCATGAGCACCTCAAGATGCAAATCTAGCTTTAGTAGGAAGTTTGTCAAGAGTACTAACCCAAAAGTGGAACGCATGGCGGGGGATTGCACATTTAAATCAGACCGAAGAAGCCCAAGGAACCAGAGGAGCAGTCGGATGAAGGAGGTCCCAAGTTTTCTTTGTTGAGAAGAAAGGCTTTTTGCCTCATTCCTCTCCCCACAAGTAGACGTCAGGTTCTCTAGAAGAGTTAGGAGCCATCGTAACCATAAGTGTGGTGCGCAAAGTTTGAACAGCAGGAACTCTAGATCTCGCAGAAGGGAGACGCTAAGAGTTATTCACCGGAGCAGCAATAGAGACAAGAGAGTCTAAAGGAATACCCGTGAGCCGAGGTCCCTTGGAGCCAATGAAGTCTATGAGGGGACCTAGTTGGAGCCAACTGTCACACCAGAATGAAGCTGATAGGTCATCTCCAACATCACAACTTAAAGAAAAGCTTAGCCAAATGTCGCAAAGACAACAAATGTTTCCATATCCAAGCCTGGCCAGGTTTTTCTTCAGTCAACCAGTAATTAGTCCGCTTCAGGCGATATTCTTTAGTCCAAGCAACCCAAAGAGAACCGATGTTAGCAAACAAAAGCCAGACTAGGCGCAAACATAAGGCTTTATTCTAAACAACAAAGTCACGAAGACCCAATCCTCCTTCTTGCTTTGGTAGACAAATATATTTCCACGTAACCTTGGATTTAGCACGCAGAGTAATCTCTCCCGACCACAGAAACCTCTTGCAGAGCTTCTCAATTTCCTTAAGGCAGGCCTTAGGAAGAATAAAAACAGAAAGCTAGAAGTTGACTAAGACGTATATCACAGAGGTGATAAGCTCAAGTCTCCTCTCAAAATAGAGGGCTCTTGTTGTCCATGAATTGAACCTATCTCGAACTTTGTCATTAAGAAGAAAGTACTCTGAAACCCGAAGACGACGATAGTGAAAAGACAATCCAAGGTATCGAACTGAGAAAGAACCATGGAGGAAGCCAGAACTAAAGAAAGTGTCTGCTTCCTCAGAATAAAACCCCGCAGCGTAAAGAGACGATTTTTCCTTATTTAAGCCCAATCCAGAGAGTCCCTGGAAAACATCTAAGGTGGAGAAAATTTCTAGCCAACGGATGACAACCAATTGGGCATGCTTTGAATTTTGAGTTCAAAAGGCTTGAGAGAGTCTCCATGGCCATAACAAACAAAGAGGGAGAGAGAGGATCACCTTGTCTCAGCCCCCTATTACCTTTGAAATATCCACAAAGCTCACCATTCACATTTACAGAGAAGGAAGTAGTAAAGATGCATTCTTTAATCCAGTTAGTAAAAACAGGAGGAAACTCTGCAGCCTCAATAATCTGAAGAATGAAATTCCAGCTAACAGAATTAAATGTTTTCCTTATGTCTACCTTAAGGAGACCTCACGGAGAAACAGGCTTCTCATTGAACCCTTGGACAAGCTCAGTAGCTAACAATACATTCTCAACTAACATGCGACCTTTCACAAATGCTGATTGAGAGGGAGAGATCATGCTAGGCAGCATTAGCTGGATACGATGAGCCAAGATCTTAGAGATAATTTTGTACACGACATTGCAACAAGATATCGGCCGAAAGTCAGAGAGACGAACCGCACCCGTGACCTTGGGGATGAGTGAAATTGCCATGGAATTCTATTGTTTCAGAAGCCTTCCTGAGATAAAAAATTCTTGCACAACCATAGTAAGATCCTTTCCAATAATACTTCAACACTTACGAAAAAACTCACCCGTGAACCCATAAGGTCCCGGAGACTTCTTAAACGGGAGAGCAAATGCTTTTTTCTTAATATCCTCCGCAGATACAGGGGCTATCAGCATGGCTTTGGCAACAAAAGAGAGTCAACATGCGAAAGTGATCCATATCTGAAGCAGAAAGATTCGAAGATTCAGCACCCAAGAGATCAGTGAAATACTCAACACAATAAGTTTGTACCTCCTTTTGCAACTCAAGCTTTATTCCTGACGGATGAAGCAAATAATGAATCAGGTTAACTGACCTTCGAGCACTGACCAGACGATGGAAATAGGCCGAGTTACAGTCTCCCAATTCAGACCAGGTGAATCGGGCTCTCTGGTGCAAGAAGCGTTCCTCAGCCAAGGAAAGGTTCTGAAACTTGGACTACGCTGCCCTCTCAAGCTCTGCTAATGCTGAAGATGGATTTAGGAGAAACTGCTGCTGGATAGACAACAATTCAGCTTGAGATTCATTAACCCGGAGTTCAAGGTCAGAGTAGTGGTATCTGTTGATGTCCTTAATTACCACCTTCAGAGCTTTGAGCTTCTTAGAAAGCATAAACATTCTAGTATCCGTGAAATGAGTAGAGTGCCAGTAGTCAGTGACTCAAGGAATAAACTCCTTGTGTTCCATCAGAAAATGAGAAGTCTTGAAAGGCTTTTTAGAGCGAGTCAGAATCCCATACACGATCACCGCAGGACAATGATCGGATATCTCCATATCTCCAAACTGACCATAGGCAAGAGGGAATAATAAATGCCAGTTATCGTTGACCAATATCCTATCCAACTTTTTGACGATAGGATAAGAAACCTGCTTATTATACCAAGTGAAGAAATTACCTCGAATAAAGAGATCGGCAAGATTACAGTCTCGCATGCAATTCCTAAAATCCTCCATCCCACTGGAGATTCGGGTACCTCCGTGAGAGTTCTCATGAAGATTCAGGGTTTGATTGAAATCCCCTAGGATCGTCCAAGCTTTAGAAGAGATGATTGGATCAGCAGTCAAGACTCCCAAATCCTGCCACAGCTCTTTCCTCCCATATTTACAGTTTACTGCATAGACAAAAATGATTGTAACCTCATCTGTAGAGTAAGGAAGTTTGACAATGCAGGTGATGTGCTGTTGAGACTTTGAATGAATGGTTAGATGAACAGATGGATCCCAGACAACCCAGATCCTTCTTAACTCTGCAAATTTATAGTTTCTCTCAAAGTTCCAATCTAGAAAAAAAAATTGTATGTACTTTTGAGACTTGTGAATCTTCACACAACTAGGATTGAAGTTTTGTCAAAACTTGCTAATAATTTGGCAACCCAATAGAAATTGAACTTAAACCTGCTAATGTTTATGCGTATACTATAGTCCTCCTGATCTTTGATCTTTGATCTTTGAATCATTCCAAAATACGGAAAACTTTCTTCCCCATTCTAATAAGTAAAAAATTCCGCCGCAAATAAATCTATATTTTATTTTGTTTGTTGTTTCTCTGACAAAACTTTGACCTTCCGCGAATGTCAAGTGCTATTTGAACGGTCCACCACTTGTTCCATATCGTCATAGGGCAACTATTTTCACCTTTTGAGTGTTTATGAATAAATTACTAAAAATATCAAAAAAATAAGATATTATTTGGAGATTTAGGACCCATATACCATATCTTCCAACTTACATGTATTGGAAAATCCACTTGGAAAACAACTCAAGACAATGACACTGCAGCATGTACTTAATACCGTACTTAACTTTCAGATTTTTCAGTGTTTTGTAGGATTAAGTTAATAGCTAAGATATTTATCTCCTATATATAAATTAGAAGTACATGTGTTTGTTAACTAACAAAATATCATGCGTCCATATAAACGTTGAAGTGATAAACTTTCAAAACAAAAAAAAATTCAAAACCGAATATAATGAAATAAATTTAATCAATGGAACATGCGAAAGTTTATTGGTTTGTAAATTTGTTACGTGGTATTAGATTTGTAATCATTTATCTAATAGTCTAAACTTCAATTTTTGAACGATTGTTGATATGAGAAAACTAAATATAATAATTGGATAAGTCTTAACTCTATTGCTATGCAAAAGTTTAACATGTTTTATTTCTTTGTGTTTCCCTCCTTATTTTTACTCTGTGTTTAGGAATTTCTATATACTCTGTTTTTATAGTTTTGAAATAAGATGACAAAAAAAGAAGAAGAAAAATACAGTAAAGTCTATGAAATTTATCTTTCATAAGAAGCATATTTTTGTCAAACAGTATTAGAAGATGATAGAGATAATCTAAGATGGTATACACAACGTATCGTAACAACTAAAATAACTAACTGAAGTTAAAAACGAATTAAAGAATGTAAGGATTGTTTTCTTAATTTTACATTTCTCCTATGGTCAGAAGAAGCGGGACAACGGAATCAACATGACACTGATATCATCCAAAGAGCCTCGTGATACAGAGAGGTCAACGAGCTTCTTACAAGCTAACAATGGCTTCCGTGTCTGATCAGTTCCTATGCAAAATGGTCGAGCTATGTCTACTGCCTCCTGATTACTAACCTTGTCCCATAAACCGTCTGATGCTAAAATCAAGAACTCGTGTTGGGGAATGATTCGGAGAATCTTTGTCTCGGGTTCAGATATTATCCATTGTTTGAGATGAGCATCTCCGATTCCTCTAGATACTGCTAAAGATCCTTGGATTCTCCAAACGCTATGGAATGTATCGACATAACCACCCTGCAGCATTATCGTAGTCAGAACCATGTAATCCTGATAAATCGAACTCTTAACATTTTTTGCAAGAATTCTTACCGAGCTCTCAATTCTGTTACGTTCATCGTCTCTCGAAGGGCGGTGGTCAGAAGTCAGGGCCTCCGCATATCCTCCAGCGCTTAAAACAGCACGGCAGTCCCCGGCATTAGCCACCACGAGATTCCCGTCGCTAACCAGAGCCGTGACGCAGCAAGAGCCGCCCTTAACGTCTTTCTCCTTGAGAAACTCAGTATCAGTCTCTAGATAACCGCGTTTTACAGCTTGTTCAATCTTTGAATCGTTCATCCCACCAACTATCTCATCTAGAATGTTATTACACAAGTTTTTAGCCGCAAACTCAGCCGCTCGTGGTCCTCCGTGACCATCATAGACTCCGAATATTGCCTGTAATTAGAATATTGTTAGTGATTTTGTAAGTCATAGGATGTATCTGTTCAAGAACTACTCATACAATTTCTTCATATGATTCATTGAATTTTAACTAGAATTTTTCTGTGGAACTTCTAGTTTGATTAATTGCCTCATTCACACACCATAAAGAGAACTTAAGTTATTATTATATATTACTCTTCAAATCGCATTTCCTCCTAAATTAAACGATAATCAGTTTATAAACTCGAAATTTCAAAAGAAAATTGAAGTTTACCTGTTTGGGATCACCTTGAAGATTGGTGATGACAGAGAAGCGATCCTCCATAGCTTCTCTTTGTCCTCTCTTGCAATAAACCGAATACTCATCACCTTCCTTCTCCACCTCTCTACTTTCCTCCTTCGGCGTCTCTGTATTCACCGCCGCTTCAATACCCACCGGAGCCACCGGTATATCAAGCCTCATCGGTCGTTTTCTCTTCAGAACGCCTCCGGGACCAGAGTCCGATCCAAACCCTAGTTTAGCCGGCGGTTTCAGGAGACGGAGGCAGAACGGAGATGTGGGAGACGCAGAGGAAGGAGAGGGAGAAGAAACGGGAGGATTGAGATGGGATAGAGACAGAGTTAGGGTTTCATGCGCCGGGGAATGTTGGACGGTTTGTTGCAGAAAAGTGACGATGAGGGAGAGAACACCGGCGAGTTGCAGACGGCAACCGAGCACGACATCTTATTCGTTTGTTGATGATCGTGTATTTGTGTGTCTTCGAGCAGTTTTTGTTTCTGTTTATAAGTGTCAACGAGAGAGAAAGACTCTCTCTCATATACATCTATAGGACAAGGTCTCCCGTGGGCGTTGTTGCTTTCTCTTATGACTTTTTCAAATCCTGATTATCCACCACCGCCACAGTCCATTTTTTCCGCTTTTTCCTTTGGGTCAACGCCGATTTGTTACTCTTCCAGAAATGAGAAATAGTAGTAGTACAACACATATTTTTGCGTAAGTGGTTTTGGGAAGATAAAAAGTCAAAGAAGGCAAAATATTAGTTTGGTTTATTATTTTATCTTTTAAAATTGTGAGAAAAGGCCCATCAAGAAAGCCTTTTCGTCAGATAGCCCACATTAGTCGGACCGACATGGATATTGATATTTTTGTGGTGATTTTAGAAACCCGACCCGGTTCATTTACATTAATTCCAGCGGCCATCCTCTTCTTGTTCACATCGTCGCTCGGAGATCGGGGATCGCTAGTGACACTTTCTTCTTAATCCTCTTCTTCTCCTTCGAGATCAGGTTAGATCCTCTTTTCTTTTGTTTACGTTATCTTCGATTTATGCGCGATAGCTATTTCTGAGACTTTTTCATTCTCTGTTCCTGTTTCTCTGAACTCTTTAGGGTTTTGCATTATCTATGTTTATTGTTTTGCGCGGCTCCGTTTTGTGTGTGTTTTAGCTCAAACAGCTGTCGGTTTTATCATTCTCTTGTTCGTTCTGTTTCTTTGTGGTGAGCGGAATAAAACTTAAATCGATTTTGTGTTCGGTTCAGCAAATTGTTGTTTTCCTTGTTGTTTCGTTTCTTCGTTCACTATGCTGAGGGTTTCAGAATTTTACTTTCGTTGCATTGTTTTAGCTAAAACTGGCCTTAATAAAGTTTCTATTTGAGTGAAACTGTATACAGAAGATCTGCTGCCTGGTAGGTGTTCGTTCATATTCCTCTGAGAAACGAAATAGTAAAAAACAACCTAAAATCTCGTGTTTTCAAGTTTTCCCTTTGTTATTTCTTTGTCAAGAGCTACACTTTGTTCGTCTGTTTCTTTTCTCAAGAAGCTGATGTTTACCTTAACTTTTTCTTCAGACCCATTCTATGTCATCATGTAAAATTGAACACTAATGTGGATTTAACTGTTTTTGACCTAGCTTTATGGATGTCTCTGCCTATTACACGAAATATACATTAAGGGAATTTTGCATTTGTTTTCTTGGTGAAGGAGATGCATATGTGCTTTTACTAATACAAAAGTCTTTCTTTACTTTGTGAACCAAACCTTTTGCAGGTCAAAATCTTAAGTGAGGACCAAGATCGTGTTTAAGCAGCCATGGCCAAGCATCATCCTGGTTTTAGAGCTTTTAAATCCTGAAAATTAATAGAAGATTTGTGTTTGTGTTGTTGTTGCAGTTCAAGTTCGTATAAGAAGATAAAGAAAGTGTTTGTGTTGTTGTTGCAGTCTACCTAATCTTCAGGTAAAAAGAAAAGTATTAAATACCCATCTTTAATTTCGTCAATTCGTTTATAAAATATGCAGGCTGTTATAACATTTTCTTCATTGTTCTGAGTTTAGTTCTGGTTATATCAGTTACTACTTTAACACTAGCTTTGTAGTTTACATTGTCTTAGAAAAAATGTATTACCAAAGAATCAATTAGGCTCTGTAGCTATTGCTAATTTAGTTTAGCTAGGCTTGCTGTGTTTCTAAAGTCCAGAACATAAAGTACAGAGTTTGTGTTCTTAAGAGATTAATCAACTATACATACACTAGTTTTTGTTGATTTGGTTTACCATTAAGGTCAAAGGTGTTTTTGCCTAGTGTTGTTGATTTTGTTGATTTGTTGAACGTTGTTGCCTAGTGTCAAAGGTGTGGAATACCACCGGTCTAGACTGGTGGCAGCCACTGTTATGATCCATGGAGCTATGTTCTGGACTGTGTAATATTTAGTTTAGCTAGGCTTGCTGTGTTTGGAATAGTGATGATTTTTCTAGTGGTCCAACTGTATTTGCATATTTCTATTTCTAGGTATCTATGAGTAGGGGAAAGTGTTCGTTTTGTTCCGATCAATTAAACACAGTCCAATCTGCATATACTTTCTTGACAGATTTAGAATTATTATTTACAATTTCTTAATGACTTTATCGAAACACTTTACATAAACGTAAACAGTAAACAGTTTCTTAATGACTTTACCGAAACACTTTACATAAACGTAAACACTTTATAATTATAATTGTGTGTTTTCACATTTTGTATAAAGCATAATTATAATGGACCCGTGGGCAGTCCAGTTGGACATGGGCCAATTTGGGTTTGCTCTCATTTGGACATGGTCTCATCTGGGCTATGACCATCAATGTCCAGAAAATTAAAATGTCCATGTGGACATGGTCTCATCTGGACTATGACCATCAATGTCCAGAAAATTAAAATGTCCATGTGGACAAGCCCATTTGGAATTCTTTATTTCACTAAAATCGAACCTAAATTAGAATTAGTGCAAAGTAAAGCAAAAAAAAACATGGTTTTGACACAATTAGGACAAAACCCAGATGTCATTTTACACAAAATATTTCGCCACTAGCTGCGTCGAAGAAATTACAAAGGCTTGATAATTAATTCTTACCAGAGAAGAAATACAAATGTAGATTTCCCTTAAAAGTTAGTAGCGCAACTTAAGAAGATCGAGCTTACCAGATCTGGGGCTCAAAATAAATATCGTAAAAGATTCGTGATTGAAGGCAATTTTCTGTGTTATGTTTTCGGGGATCTCAGCGATCGCCCATGGAAAGATCTTTTATTTTTCTTATTCTTCTACTCTTTCTCTCTCTCTCTCTTTGATGATCGCTCTTAGACTGCGTTTTTTCTCAGAAGTAGGGGCAACTAACCTACACGACGACGTATGACAAAATTTGACATTACCCGGTTTTATCACATCCGTAGGAGAATTCGAAGAACCAAACCAACCCACATTTAAACCGGACATAGACCGTGTTTAAAACTTTTTTAGTTTTTTTGGTCAGCTCGGATCAAATCAAGTTCGGATCAAATTTTATCATTTCACGGTTAAGTTAAAACATTTGTGTAATGGTCCATTCCATTACAAGCTCACTTTATCCAATTCGATCATTTCGTAATTTATTACTACCGAAAAAACTTGTATTTGACAATGGTGATTTGAATGTAAACTTTCCTTATTATTATGATAGATTAGATACGCATGTATACACAGATATAAAGAATAGATGTTAAAACTTTATTAATAAAATATTAATTTTAATTGATAATCTGCATATTTTATTTAAATTTTATTTAATATTTATTTTTTATATCAAATTTAAATCTCATGCATTTTATCTTGCTATATGCCATCAAAGTAATATTTATTGGAAAAGATAAAAAAAAGAAAATTCGACGTCATTAAACAACTTAATATTACTGACGATATTATTTTGTTTGGTAAGAACTTATGAGGCAACCTAGTTGTTTTATATAGAGGTGAACATTTATAATCTTTTTTTCTTTTATAATTAATAATTTATAATTTTATTATGAAAGTATATCATTTTAGAAAACGTAATTATAATTTTTTTTTTTTTAGAATTTGTAGTTTATTGTGTATTTTTCTTAAGATAATCTTATTATACCATTTTTTAGGATTAATAATTAATTGTATAGTTTTCTTATAAAAATATTTCATTTAAAAAAATTGTTATAAAAATATTTTTTCTTTTAGGTTACATATATCATTTTTAAAGAGTAGTAATAATTGTTTTTTTTCTATTTAGGGTTCATAAAAGTTTTTACAAATGCTCTAATAATTAACACAAAACACTATTTTATTATATAAAGCTTCGTTTCTCAAAATTAGTTAGCGACACCTATCAACTCTCTCGTTTAAAAAAATATATAATTAATTACTAACCCTGAATGGAAAAGATTTATTATTACTGTTCTTTAAAAATGATATATTTAACCTAAAAAAATATTTTTTTATCACTATTTTTTTTTTAAATGATATGTTTCTATAAGAAAACTATACAATTAATTACTAATCCTAAAAATTGGTATAATAAGATTATCTTAAAAAAAATACACAGAAACTACAAATTCTAAAAAAAAAAGATTATAATTATGTTTTCTAAAATGATATATTTTCATAATAAAATTGTAAATTATTAATTATAAAAAAAAAAATTGTAAATATTCACTTCTATATAAAACAATTAGGTTGCCTCATAAGTTCTCACCAAACAAAATAATATCGTCTGTAATACTATGTTGCTTCATTACGTCGAATTTTTTTGTTTTTTTATCCTTTTCAATTAATATTATTTTGATGGCATAATAGGTAAAATATATTGCAAGATAAAATGCATGAGGTTCAAATTCGATTTAGAAAATAAATATTAAATAAAATTTAAATAAAATTTGCAGATTTTCAATTAAAATTAATATTTTATTAATAAAGTTTAACATCTATTTTTTATATCTGTGTATGCATGCGGGTTCTAATCTAACATAATAATAAGGAAAGTTTACATTCGAATCACTATTGTCAAATACAAGTTTTGATCGGTAGTAATAGATTAAGAAATGATCGAATTGGATAGAGTGAGTCGTGTAATGGAATGGATCATTACACAAAAGCTTTAACTTAACCGTGAAATGATAAAATTTGATACGAATTGACCAAAAAAACTAAAAAAGTTTTAAACACGGTCTATGTCCGGTTTAAATGTGGGCTGGTTTGGTTCTTCGAATTCTCCTATGGATGTGATGAAACTGGGTAATGTCAAATTGTCATACGGCGTCGTGTAGGTTAGTTACCCTTTCTTCTGAGAAAAAACGCAGTCTAAGAGCGATCATCAGAGAGAGAGAAAGAGTAGAAGAATAAGAAAAATAAAAGATCTTTCCATGGGCGATCGCTGAGATCCCCGAGAACATAGCACAGAAAATTGCCTTCAATCACGAATTTTTTTCGATATTTATTTTGAGCCCCTGATCTGGTAAACTCGATCTTCTTAAGTTGCGCTTATAATTTTTAGGGGAAATCTACTTTTGTATTTCTTCTCTGGTAAGAATTAATTATCAAGCTTTTGTAATTTCTTCGACGCAGCTAGTGGCGAAATATTTTGTGTTAAATGACATCTGGGTTTTGTCCTAATTGTGTCAAAACCATTTTTTTTTTGCTTTGCACTAATTCTAATTTAGGTTCGATTTTAATTAAATAAAGAATTAAGAGCTGTAGTCAACTGAAACTTGAAGATATGTGATTACGTTGGTGTAGTGATTATATTGGAAGGTTAATTTTGGAAATTATTCCACATTTTATCGTTTGATCTCATTGACTTTTGGTATTTGATCTGCTTCTCTGCCCAGATTCTTTATGCTTAGTGTAACAAGTGACAACTTTGATCTTTGATTGGTTTACCGACTTCTTTGAAGGCTTATATTGCTAGCGCAAGTTTGAAATGGTGCTGGTATTGGCATTGGGGGATCTCCATGTACCCCATAGAGCGGCTGATCTACCTCCCAAGTTCAAATCAATGCTTGTCCCTGGGAAGATTCAACACATCATCTGCACTGGAAATCTCTGCATCAAGGTAGGGTTCTCTCAAATTTTTAATCTTTACATTTCTATTTTGCTTTATTTCGTTTCATTAGTGTCCTTGTCCGATCGTTCTTTCTAATGTAATTGTTTTTGGGATACTTACATATGAGGAAGATAAGAGGATTTAGAACGAGAATAGACTCTAAATTGAAGCTTTATATGATGATTTTTATCTGATGCAACGTACTCAAAGTTTAACCTGTATCGGGTTTTCAGAATTACTCTCTTAGTTGGTTGAGTTAGATTTACTGGAAAATGGAAAAGGGGGTCTCGATACTGAATGTTCATCACATGTGGTCTACTTGGAGCTTGTTTTGTTTCTACTGGATTGTGCAGAGTTTAATTCATACCTGGTACTGGTAGTGTGAGAGTCGTGGAATATGGGAAGAGAAATTCCATTATAGTTTTGGTTTGTTCAATGTTCTTTTAGTGGGGAGATGTGTGAATGAGTTTTCCGTTTCGTCAATAAACATTTTAGAGGAGTATATGCCATTTATGTGTTTTTTTCTGTGAAGTCTTTTTCTGGTTCATGTTTGTGGTAAGCTTAACATCTTTTGACTGTTTTAGGAAATCCATGACTACTTGAAGACTATCTGCCCTGATCTGCATATAGTTCGAGGGGAGTTTGACGAAGATGCACGATACCCTGAGAACAAAACCTTGACAATCGGACAATTCAAGCTGGGACTGTGCCACGGCCACCAGGTTCATTTTCTCTTCCTTGTGCATTTCATTATGAGCTTTTCGAGTTAGACGCTAGCATTTGCAGCATATGAACAATCCCTCGTACCATGCATTATCTGTTTATCAGAATTTCCAGACTAGAAAACTGAATTTTGCTTGCCTTTACTTCGTTGCTGTGTGTCCTTAACCAGTGAGTTTCAGAGTTTGCTCGCTTATTGCTATTTGCATGATAATGTAATAAGGCTCTGACTGATAAAAACACATCAAATATTTATATCTCCTCTATTTGCATTGTCGCATGGTTAACAGTGATAAAAATTGCTTTCATCTAGATGCTTCTAATCTGCACTTATCTTTTCCATTTATGATAAAGAACTGTGTTAGAGATTAGTAAAAGGGGAAAGTTTAGGATTTGAAAAGTTTAAACAGCGTTGATTTTCTATGTCAATGTTTTAGAATAAACTACGAAAGAGTTGTCTCCTTTAGGTTTGGTTCCCTATTTTATCCACGTCTTGGTTTTCTGGCTCTTCCATGTTCCTTAGGAAGTAATCGTTAGTTTAGTTAAAGAACTTATTTGTAGTCGTATGAAAAAGAGCTTCTCTAATTATGGTACAGGTGATCCCATGGGGTGATCTAGATTCACTCGCCATGCTTCAGAGACAACTCGGCGTGGACATACTTGTAACAGGCCATACCCACCAATTCACAGCCTACAAACATGAGGGAGGAGTGGTGATAAACCCAGGATCTGCAACCGGAGCTTATAGCAGCATAAACCAAGATGTTAACCCAAGCTTTGTTCTAATGGACATCGACGGTTTCCGAGCCGTGGTTTATGTCTATGAGCTAATCGATGGAGAGGTTAAAGTCGACAAGATCGAGTTCAAGAAGCCCCCCACCACCAACTCTGCTCCTTAGTACATTTAAATAACCTGAAACCGTTTTATGTTTTTGTCTGATATCACTCCTAAAACTTTGGAACTTTCTTGTGAAATAATCTTTTCATTCAACAATTTGGAAATTGAATCACTGAGTACAAACATTTTACTCTTTTTTATGAAAAAATTTCAAAAAATATGTAGAATTAAAAATTAATTTGATGCAAAAGACGAATATTTTTTTATTTGTCATTACATCGAAGTCGGCGAATTATTCATCAACAAGAGAAAATAAAATAAAATCGAGCCCCATATTTATTAATAGGAAAAATTAGAACCCTAAAACCCGACCCAATTCGACATGGCCAGACCCGATTAATGAGCAGTGAATCTGAAGAACATAACATGCAAATAACTCTCTCCGGGATTCACAATCTGCGTCGGAAAATTCTTCTGATTGAGGGAATCTGGGAACCCTTGCGTCTCCAAACACAAGCCTCCGTATCTATCATAAACAGCTTTACCTTTTCCGACGACACGTGCCATCGTATTACTCGTGTAAAACTGAACACCGGGCTGATTCGTCCACAGCTCCATCTTCCTCCCTGTGACTTCCTCCGTCACAACCGCCGTTTTCCTCAGATGCTTCCCGATCGGTCCGTCGATCACGTAGTGTATGTCGTAACCGCCGGGTAATTCGTGGATCCGGCTTCCGATCTCGCGTGGCTCGAGGAAATCGTAAGGAGTTCCGGTTATGGATGTGATTTCGCCGGTGGGGATGAGTTTGTCGTCGACGGGAGTGATTTTTCCGGCGAGGAGTTGGATTTTGTGGGAGAGGATGTCGCCGGAGTTGTGGCTGTGGAGGTTCCAGTATGTGTGGAGAGCTAAGTTGATTGGTGTTGGTTTGTTGAGTGGTTTTGCTTCCATTTTAACGCCGAGTTTGTTTTCTCCGATCAACATGTACGTCACTTTCACCGTCACGTTTCCAGGGAAACCTTATAAAATAATTAAAAGTTCATTAAGGTTTAGGAAATTTTGGATTAATGTGAAAACAATCATTTAAATTATATTAAAACCGGTTATACAGTTTTCGAAATAATATATTATGGTTGTTGTAAATGAAAGTTAAAATTATAATTTTTTTTTTTTTGGTAGATTTAAGAGAGTAATATTATGGGTTAGAATCAAATTAAAATATATTAGTTTGTTTTAATCTCGCCTATGAATTTGATAAATGATAATAAGATACATAAGAGTATTGTACCTTCTTCACCGTCGAAGCTATCGTATTTGAAATTAATGTGGCTATTGGGAACGTAGTTTTGGACTGACCAAATCACATCGCTAAATTTATGGTAGTTGTTAATTAGGGGTTATAAGTGATTTATTATTATTATTAATTGTATTGTGTTTAAAATTAGAACTTTAAGATAATTTATGTTGTTTTTTATCTTCTAATGATAGTTACTATGGAAGGGTTCTAAATATTAAAAAATATTTTTTTGAATTTTTTGTTTTTTAAGTAAAATTTATTTTCTTAAAATTGATAACATTGTAATCATGTGAGTTTTTTAATTTTTTAAAAAATTTATATACATCGATTGATGTATTTGTCTTATCACAAAGATTCTTTTGTTATTGTCCGATGGAGGTGTTTATTATTTTATCTTTTAAAATTGTGAGAAAAGGCCCATCAAGAAAGCCTTTTCGTCAGATAGCCCACATTAGTCGGACCGACATGGATATTGATATTTTTGTGGTGATTTTAGAAACCCGACCCGGTTCATTTACATTAATTCCAGCGGCCATCCTCTTCTTGTTCACATCGTCGCTCGGAGATCGGGGATCGCTAGTGACACTTTCTTCTTAATCCTCTTCTTCTCCTTCGAGATCAGGTTAGATCCTCTTTTCTTTTGTTTACGTTATCTTCGATTTATGCGCGATAGCTATTTCTGAGACTTTTTCATTCTCTGTTCCTGTTTCTCTGAACTCTTTAGGGTTTTGCATTATCTATGTTTATTGTTTTGCGCGGCTCCGTTTTGTGTGTGTTTTAGCTCAAACAGCTGTCGGTTTTATCATTCTCTTGTTCGTTCTGTTTCTTTGTGGTGAGCGGAATAAAACTTAAATCGATTTTGTGTTCGGTTCAGCAAATTGTTGTTTTCCTTGTTGTTTCGTTTCTTCGTTCACTATGCTGAGGGTTTCAGAATTTTACTTTCGTTGCATTGTTTTAGCTAAAACTGGCCTTAATAAAGTTTCTATTTGAGTGAAACTGTATACAGAAGATCTGCTGCCTGGTAGGTGTTCGTTCATATTCCTCTGAGAAACGAAATAGTAAAAAACAACCTAAAATCTCGTGTTTTCAAGTTTTCCCTTTGTTATTTCTTTGTCAAGAGCTACACTTTGTTCGTCTGTTTCTTTTCTCAAGAAGCTGATGTTTACCTTAACTTTTTCTTCAGACCCATTCTATGTCATCATGTAAAATTGAACACTAATGTGGATTTAACTGTTTTTGACCTAGCTTTATGGATGTCTCTGCCTATTACACGAAATATACATTAAGGGAATTTTGCATTTGTTTTCTTGGTGAAGGAGATGCATATGTGCTTTTACTAATACAAAAGTCTTTCTTTACTTTGTGAACCAAACCTTTTGCAGGTCAAAATCTTAAGTGAGGACCAAGATCGTGTTTAAGCAGCCATGGCCAAGCATCATCCTGATTTGATCATGTGCCGGAAACAACCTGGCATTGCCATTGGGCGATTGTGCGAGAAATGTGATGGCAAATGCGTCATATGCGATTCCTATGTCCGCCCGTGTACATTGGTCAGGATTTGCGATGAATGTAACTATGGCTCATTCCAAGGACGGTGTGTCATATGCGGAGGGGTTGGAATCTCAGATGCTTACTACTGCAAAGAGTGTACACAACAGGAGAAAGATAGAGATGGTTGTCCTAAGATTGTCAATCTTGGCAGTGCGAAAACTGACTTATTCTATGAACGTAAGAAATATGGATTCAAAAAACGATGATCATTGTTGGTTACTCGAGCTAATGATCTTTATTTAGTGCTAGGAAGAAAGTGTCTGTACTTGTCTGTGTTAAGAAAATTTATCCGGTGAAGAAAATTTAAGACATGTATTCAAAGAAAAGATTATGTTTTGTTACTCATGTGTCTTATTAATTAGTCGGACGTGTTAACTTTCTACGATTGGTTAATTATCTTGCATTTTCTGAATCACGAAATACTATAACGTAATAGTGTTCAAGCTCACCACATATTTTAATCTATATTTTTCATGAGTGGACCACTAAATTGGATTGGATTGTATTCAATGAAGTTTAAAGCTGCATGTCTCGCAATTGTGGATATCAAATATTAGTCTGAATTTCGGTTCGAAATTTCTTAGTTGTGGCAAAGAAGAAAAAAAAAATCAAATGGATAGCCATCTTCATTCCGATTGTATAGTATATAGTTTATATACTATATAGGCTGGGCGATAGCTGTTATGTTCTAGTTAAGTTAATACATAATGTCAACGTAAAACTTTACGGAATACGCAATAACTCCGAGTCTCTAACGTCGACCAAAAAAGTATATCATCCATTACATAAAAGTGAAAAGTGAAGGGATATAGTGTGTTTAGACGTTGACTTTTTCTAACGGACGGTGTCTATAAGTCAACGGCCCATGTATGTTCGCTTCGCTTATGTGTTAACTGTTGTTAACTTAATAGTGTGGAATCCACAATCTGTCTCCAATAGTCAACTCCTACATCCAATAAGACTATGCCACGCGTTAAATTTCAGCTATTGTTGGACTATCCGAAACAGATTATGTATTTCGATCTTAAATTTTATAGCCAAATTAATTCATTATATATCTAAATTCTTTTTATTTAATCGGATTGATCTCCTTAAAGAGATAAACAAAAATTTCGACGAAAATGATACTGTGGCCATTAAGAAAAGGGTTAATTTGTAAGGAAAAAATTTAACGTTGATGCTTTATTTAGGGACAAGCGTTGAAACAATCAAACTCATATATTCAATAGTATTTATTTAGCGACACAAAATGTTGTAATAGATAGACTTAATATCAGAATTAATATTCCAAACGACATGCATGCCTTTCAGGTCTCTATACCAACCTTGTATCAAAATGTTTGAAATGTGTTGTGCCCTAAAACATCAGATCCCTAATTCCTTATATATTTGCTTGAATCTGGATTAGCACTTCAACATGATATTTGTAGAGTTTCTTTCATGTAAATAAATTAGAATATTCTGGTTATATAGTACTGTCCGAAAAATATGTAATATTAAAGTGGTTTGAAAGTAAGGTTAATTAAAACATTTTGCGTATATAAAAGGAGAGGGTCACGAGAGATATATAGTTGCATAGAGGAAAGAGAGAGAAAGAGGATAAGGAGAAATAGAAGGGGATGGGTTATTGTTATGCAATTCGGCTGTGTGTATGCATATTCTTTGCACTTTCGATCGTTTCTTCGGCTCGAATCACTTTTGCATTTTCAGGTAAGAGCAATCTAGCTCATCATGATCCCATCCACGTACAATAAAGAGGAAAAACTTAGAGTTGTATATAAACTCTTGATCCAAAATTAATTTTCAATCCATAATAGTATTTCGTTGGATCTTATTCTCTTCGACATTAATGATCAATCGTTATCGTAGGTTTAGCCGTTTAGATCTATCTCGTATTTAATTAGTCAAATAGCTGATTAGCCCGTGATACATATTTGTGGAGGGAGATAGTGTGTTTCGTAATATATTACTCAATCGTGGTTTAACTTTCTTAATTATTGTTTGTGATAATTTTTAGCTTCATAACATATCTTTAAATTGCATGCATGAAAGAAAATGAAAAGATGATGGGGAGAGGTAGATCATTGATGGTGAGCACCAACGACTACGACGGGCCATCGGCCAACGCCAGACACAATCCACCGGGGAGGCGTGGAGGAGGTCGGAGAGGGTAGAAAGAAAGAAACAAAATATTTTCTTATAGTTAAGAACAAATAACAAAATGTTTTGGGATATATAATACTTTTATATTTACTCATTTTCTCTCAGTACTGTCATATCTTTTATATATTGAACAATAAAATCCTCGATAAATAATATGTACCGAAACTTTAATAAAAAAATAACACTTAAACTTGTATCTGTTGATCTCGTTTTCAATGAATGGTAAACTAATTATTTCATTTTGTGTGGGTCAAACTGGGTGCATGCATAAACTTTTTTTTTTTTGGTCTTCTTTATTAAGAAAATTCCCAACTTGTCAACAAAAAATAAAATTCCCAACAACAAATGTGAAAACCGAAACAAGGCACATGACCACAAATCTAAGGATGAAGAAAACAGAGCAAAAAGAACCGCAAAATCTTCTATATAAGCACGTATACTGTGAAGAATTGCTTTTCCTCAAGTATGAACAAGTATGTGATGGAGGTTTTAGGATGCATACTTGGAACTTGTGTTTAGAAACTGATTCTCATTACAACTGGAGTTTACCGAGGAATCATAGAACGACCATTACCAACTTTGCGCGCGAGCCTGGTGGTATTATTAAAATCAATTACATGATAACATTAACATGATATTTATGCTTTCCTTACTTAAACATAATACAACACGAATAACATCAAACCCAAACTTTTAACAAACAGAAGTGTATTCATGTGTACCTTGGGATGATACGCGGAATTAGATGCAGATAATGAAATGACCCTTCAAGCGCTGAAGATGATGAACGAATAAATCGACGTGATAAAACCATTCTCGGGACCAGCGTGAGTCTATGCAGAGGAACATTAGAAACTATGGTTCCAAGTTTCATTAAAAAAAAAAACAAAAGTTTCATAATAAACAGAAAACCAAACAAAACAAATAAAGTTATATTATGTTCGCTTATTAAATAAGTTCATTTTTGTTCTTATGATTGGGAACACATCAACTTATTGATACATGTAGATTACAATAATGAAAATAAGTTTTAAAATTAATAAATAAATTCAATTGTACAAATTTACTACTTTCTCCCTTTTTTATATTTTTTTTTGGTAGTGTAAAAACAATTGTTTTTTTTATATATATTTGATGTTTAAGGTTTCTCCACACATATTAAATAATCATTTAATTTTTGTTTATTTTTAAACGAAAATATCATTTATTATTTATGTAAACATGATACAACCAATAAAAAACAATATGCATGATATAAATCATCAAAACCAATAAATACTAATTAATTTTGCATTGAAAGTTGAAAACATCATCTAAATTAAAACAAAGTTTTTCTTCTGAAACATCAAATAAAAAAGCGGAGGAAGTATTTTAAATGGAATAACTGAAGTGACATTTATTGTGGATATTTACTATAAAAAAACTAGGACTCATTCTTCTATGAGTTATACCTGTAATTTTGTTAAAAAAATAAGCGGAAATATTTTTTTAGATTATTAAAATAAAATAAAAATATTTTACGAAATATTACGATTAAAAATATAATCATAAAAAATGTTTTTTAGATTGTTATTATTATATAGATTAACGAGAATGTTAAATTGACGCGATGATATAACATAAACTTGTACATATTAGAGTGCGATAATTCAAATAAAAATGTATGCTGGATCGGCCTTTCAGAATATCCAAATTAGTAAATCAAATCATCACTAAGATGGACTATTGGGCCATAAATTCTCAGTGGAAATGGGCTTTGGGCCGCCGATCTCTGAATACGTCACGCCTTGCGATACGGCCAATCACAGATACTCTAAAGTCCTTTTCTTGCTCCCCACATCAGTCTCAGTGAATCACATGTTTTTTACTGTCGTTTCTTGCGCATCAAGTTCAGCTGACGTTTCTTATATTTTTATCTATAGAATATTCATCACCATTAATTTTTTAGAAAAACATGCCAAAACTTTTTTTGTAGTTTTGTCCGATCAATAGCTAAACCACATGGCATCGTGTAAGGTCGTAAGAATTTCGTTCATATATCGAAGCAGTCTTCGTACGTTTAACACAGAATATTATTCTTAATATTTTGTTAAAACGTTTTAAATATTTCTGTGGCTATTAAAAAGAAAATTCTTTTGTTACAAATACGAAAATTTTCCATTTATTTTGGAGGAGAAAGAAGAATCAGAATCAGAGTGCCACCTGTCATTTCCAAATCTGGCACGTAGGTTTTTCTCATACGTATACAGTGAATACAGTACCCAAGGCGGCTCGTAGAAGAGTTTGTTCGGTTCTCCAGCAACTTAGGTTAGGAGTGCTTGTCGATTCGAGAACTAAAGAATCATGTTTTGGATCAAAAACTTAGTAAGAATCTCGCCGACCACTTCGTCGGTCGCAAACGTGTTCAGAAACCCGGAATCCTACACTCTCTCGTCCCGTTTCTGCACCGCTTTGCAAAAGCAACAAGTGAACGAGACGGTTCAAGTAAAAGAGGTAGTTAATGGGTTGGAGCCACAACGTTACGACGGTTTGGCTCCGACTAGAGAAGGAGAGAAGCCGAGAGTTCTGGTTCTCGGGTCGGGTTGGGCGGGTTGTCGTCTTATGAAAGGGATCGACACGAGTATTTACGACGTCGTTTGCGTCTCTCCTAGGAACCACATGGTCTTCACTCCTCTCTTGGCTTCTACTTGCGTTGGTACGCTTGAGTTTAGGTCCGTTGCTGAGCCAATCTCTCGTATTCAACCGGCGATTTCACGAGAACCCGGTTCTTATTACTTCCTCGCTAATTGCTCTAAACTTGATGCTGATAATCATGAGGTAATTGCTAATCCTAATTACCGGAAGTTTTCACTTAATCGTATTCTTGGTGTTTTATATTCTTGGGTTTATGGCTGATTGTTGTCTTTTATATTTGGAAACGGTTTAATAATTGTGAAGTTCTTGAAATTGAAGAAACGTCTTGCAGATGTGTCTATATTTTTAATTTTTTTTGGGTTTTTTCTACAATTTGTGAAATGTTGAAGAAGATTCATTTAGACATTGTCTCAAACGCAAATTTTGCGTTTTCGTCTTCTTCTTTCTATATGTATGTACAATCGGATATTTGTTTTCTTAAAGAAACTTTTCCACAGCATAAATGCAAACGCCAATTTGAGATTTCCTTCCAATTTTCGCTCGACTTTTACAATTAACAAATTATTTTTTTGGGTTAAAATACTGTTTTGGGTTTATTTGGAAAAATGATACACTAAACGCAAAGGTAGAAGTAATGTTAAACTTGTTTTGTGTTTCGCAAAGCAATACATCTGGTTTTGACTTTGTATTATATGATATATTGATATGTGTGGATCCTGGTCTGGTTTAAACAGGTGCATTGTGAGACTGTAACTGAGGGATCGAGCACATTGAAGCCATGGAAGTTCAAGATCGCGTATGACAAACTGGTACTAGCTTGTGGTGCAGAAGCATCCACATTTGGAATTAATGGCGTCTTAGAAAACGCCATCTTCCTCCGTGAGGTTCACCATGCTCAGGAGATCCGTAGGAAGCTTCTTCTTAACCTCATGCTCTCTGAAGTTCCAGGTATAATAAACAACACATTCTTCATCCACGTATTAACTTTGAATGAGAAACTAAAATCATTACGCGCAAATTACATAAATGCAAAATTAGGCATTTCTGAAGAAGAGAAG
Organism: Turritis glabra; assembly: GCA_900406565.1. Taxonomy (NCBI): domain Eukaryota; kingdom Viridiplantae; phylum Streptophyta; class Magnoliopsida; order Brassicales; family Brassicaceae; genus Turritis; species Turritis glabra. The sequence continues at coordinate 10,911,021 of OVBN01000030.1, read as the reverse complement.
AAGAGGCTGTTGCATTGCGTTGTGGTTGGAGGTGGGCCGACTGGTGTCGAGTTTAGTGGTGAATTGAGTGATTTCATCATGAAAGATGTTCGCCAGAGATATGCTCATGTGAAAGACGACATTCGTGTTACTTTGATTGAGGTTTTTTTGCTTATGACTTCATTGATCAAAATTCAAAAGTATTTGTATATATGATCACTTTCATAAATATGAAATTGTGACAATTGTTTCTTTCCAGGCAAGGGATATACTATCTTCTTTCGATGATCGACTCAGGCATTATGCAATCAAACAGTTAAACAAGGTTATATATTATATCTCATCATCCAAATGCAAACTTTATTTGCTTTTATTTAAATAGTTTGATGTTGAAAATCTGCTTGTTTTTGACTTCAGTCTGGAGTGAAGCTTGTGCGTGGGATTGTGAAAGAAGTGAAGCCTCAGAAGCTAATCCTTGATGATCGTACCGAAGTTCCTTACGGTCTCTTAGTCTGGTCAACTGGTGTTGGTCCATCTTCATTTGTGAGGTCTCTTGATCTTCCAAAAGATCCAGGTGGAAGGTCAGTTCATTCCAATATCACAACAAAAAACTTGTTCTGCTTTCCCTCCCCCCTCCCCCCCCCCCCCCAAACCAATGTCAAACAGTTTCTGATCTTGTAAAATTCTGTTTCCGTAGGATTGGAATTGATGAGTGGATGCGTGTACCTTCTGTACAAGACGTGTATGCAATTGGTGACTGTAGCGGTTATCTCTCGAGCACAGGGAAATCAACACTTCCTGCTCTTGCACAGGTCTCTGTTCGATCAATCTGAATGTTTCATTTATACTTCTGTTTTGAAGAGTCTTAACTTGAACAAGTCTCTCTGATCAATGAAGGTGGCTGAGAGAGAAGGCAAATACTTGGCGAATTTGTTTAACGTGATGGGAAAAGCTGGAGGAGGACGAGCCAATAGCGCAAAGGAGATGGAACTTGGAGAACCATTTGTGTATAAGCATTTGGGAAGTATGGCTACTATCGGGAGATACAAAGCTCTCGTTGATCTCCGTGAGAGAAAGGTATGTAAAAAGAATCTCTCATTAGCTTTCACTTTAAAAACTCCCTCAAAACATATAATAGATAGCTAACTTCGAGGAGGGAGTTTTCTTGAGCAGGAAGGAAAAGGAATATCAATGGCAGGTTTTGTGAGCTGGTTCATATGGAGGTCTGCGTATCTGACTCGAGTCGTCAGCTGGAGAAACCGTTTCTATGTCGCTATCAATTGGCTCACCACTTTCGTCTTTGGTCGTGACATTAGCCGAATCTGATCCTAATCTCCTCTCCTTGGCTACGTACTTCTCTATGTCTCTCTCTTGTTCACTTCATAGCCTCTAATCCGGAAATCGATTAAACGATGTCGTTTTCGTGGAACAATTCGATGAGGTCAATTCAGCATTTTACAAAGACAGGGTATTGACTTTTGTTTTTGAATCGAATCTTCTGGTTTGACTGATGTGAATACCTCTTACACATTTTTTTGAATACCTTATTATATACATGAACCATTGTTTTAACAAAAAAAAGCTAACTTTTACAACAACAAAAAAAAAGCATGAAGAATTCAGTTTCAGCATTCTTGAATCTTTTGGTCAGAACGCCGAAAGTAGTCAAATTTCTGTCTTTTGTAAATTTGACCCCAAAGATTAAGGGGTTGGTTAAATTTAACAACCAAGTATTTTTCATAGATTTATCAGATTATAGAGGTTTGGTTTTTATTTCTTAAAAGATTCCATCTAGAAAAAACAACAATACAAAACTGAGATTTATTTGTAACGAAAATCCAACATAAAAAAAAGAAAACGTTTACAGTTACATGTTACATCCCAATTCATATATTTCGATAAACATAATATACAACAAACTCGGTTACAGAGAAGATGGTTTAATTCATCTAAATTTGGAAGTTGGGAAATGGACAAAAAATTTAGGAGAAATACCTAAACTCAAAATGCCAAGAAAGCTGTGGCAAATTGGTACTCCTAAACAAACCTATGTACCAAGTGATAGCTCAGCCATTATACACTGTAATTTACACAAGCAAAAAAACTTTCGATGACAACAATCTGAGGATTATAACTATTTATTACCTCATTTATATATATGCGTGTAATCACATCACATCCACCTTCGCCGGCAACTCTACTCCGGAAGCTAAACCGCTAGAAGCAACCAGCTTCACAGCCAACATAGGGTTCGAACCGTACTTCTGTCTTGCTTCAGCAAAGCTCGGAGCAAGAACGGTTTGCATCCACTGATCAACCGTCTTCTCTTCTTCGTCCGATGATAATGATGACCATGAAGCCGCCAAAATCTGAATGATCACTTCGTTATCAATCTCTAGATGTGTTTCGGATCCAAAGCACCGCTCAAAATGCAAAACCATCTTCTCTTGAATGTTGTTAGCTAACCCATCGAAGTCAACCGGTTTAAACGTCACTTTTCCGTCTACTTGTTCAATGAAATCATCGAACCAAGTGTTCCTGTCCTCTGTCTCATGATCGAGGCTAACTTCTGTTTCATTCACTGGAAGATTCAGATCCAGATATGAACGTTGCACCTTCTCTGCACGTTGCTCTGTTTCTGGCTCATGTTTTCTCTTATTTACCCCAATTTTAGCAACATCTGCTAGGTTTATCTGCATTTTACAGCTTCTCGCACTGAGAACTTGTTCCTCAGAAAACTTTACAGGTTTAATAACATGATCGGTAGCATTACCCTTAGCAATCCCAGACGTCACAACAACAATCACATTTTTCATACTGATCACTCTTTCATGCGAATCACGGAGTTTCCCGGTACTCAAAGCTTCAGACAATCTCATCTGATCCGGGGACTCGGCTTTTTCCACGTTTTCTAGTAAAACAACAGAGTGTGGTTTCCTTGATAACTCACCGGTTATGTAATCAACCACTGTTTTGCCTCTGAATTTACCATCAATAGAACAATGCTCTGCCCCAAAATCTATACAGATGCTATTGACCTGACCACCGAAGAAGACTTCAGAAAGAGCCATCGCAACTTTCTTCTTCCCGACTTTATCAGGTCCAAGAAGAGCCAGCCAAATTGCCTTTGCTTGGTTTCTTCTCGTGAAGTCGGTGTTGCATCCGCAGATAATTTGGCTTATGGCATTCACAGCTTCGGTCTGCCAGGCAACTTTACGAGATAGTAATTCTCTGAGAGACTTGAAATCTTTCAGATATGTATGTTCTAAAGAAGAGCTTAGAGTCACCAGCAACGGTTTCTCCTTCACTGTTTTTGATTCCTGGCTTTTTGATGCATAAATTACTCCCAACCCTAAATCTGTAGTAACACAGCTCAAAGGCGAACTCACCGTGCGGTTAGTCATCGATGTCGTGAGATCCTCCATATGTTTTGGTTTTGAGATTGGCGGATTCAGCAGTTTAGGCGTCTCCAAAAAGCTTGTAGGAGTTCTGCTGGGAATATTGGGACCATTTGGCCCGGTTGGGCTTCTCACACTCTTCTCGGTCTGAACTGGGAACTGCGGACTCACAGACTGAAAACCGAGTTTAGGAAATGCCGGAGTTTGATGGATACTTTGGCATATATTGTCCCATTTCTTCTGCAGAGCTGCGGTTTGCGAGGCTGATGTGTTAGCGTCATTAAAAGCCTGCACTGAATCAGAACCAATATCTCAAGATATTACATAAATACCATTAGATGTGACTGCAAATTAGGAAGAAGTTGATAAAAACGCACCTTACTGCTGCCCGTTGTTCCATTGTCTAACTCGGCCTCTGCAGCCCGTAGCCATGAGGGCAACTTCTCGGAACATTGGTCAGCCAGAGAGAGACTTGAACCGGCCTTGATAACAGCAGCTACTTCTTGCAAATACTTCTCGTTGCAGAGGTGACATCTAGAGAGCGTCTGATTCACTGTGCTACTCAACGGTACTCTGAAATCTGATGTTGACGAGAAGAACCCTCCAAACGGAACAAAGGATCCCATCAAGCTGTAACCAACAGATTCATCCAATTACGAACTTGATCAGTTGCAAAGTCGAATCATAGTTTTGAGAAAAGACAGAACATTAATGTCTACTTCCAAAAAATTGGGACGCATAAAGCTAAGAAGGAAGTGCCATGATAGTGGATATGTTAAAATATTTGAGTTTATGTTTTCGATGTTGACGCAAACAATAAACTATTCCCACAAGTTTAGTGATGTTTCAAGTCCCTTCAGCCAAATTCGAGAGGTATATATAACATTCAGTTCTACAGTCTAATGTTAATGGAAAATAGCGAAGGCATACCTTGATTTTGGATAAACCCCTTGACTCGAGGGTTTAGAGGCTGTGATTGGAAGAACATGAAGGTCCCAATCCTTCTCGATTGTAGGAAACCGATCGATAAGCTTCGTGTAAGTCTCGTTGCTCGATACACATCCGATGAACCAAAGCTTCTTACTTTGATCTTTCAGCAAATCCGAGAGCTTCGACACCAAATTCTCAAGAGCATTAGCTTCCCTGGTCAAAACCTTGAACTCTCCCAGATTAAGCACTATCCCCGATTTCGAGCCATTTTGCTCTACGATTCTTCCCAGATCATCAATTTTCACACTAATCTCTTCTTCACTTTGCGATCCATCGGCTAAAATCTCACTAATCTCCTTCTCTATACTAACCACGCTTAATCCGCTAATCTCCATAGGAAGAAACCCTAACTTCCCACTGTTGATCGAATCCATGAACGTTTTAAGAGCTTCGTTAGCACAATTACCAACAAGGAGAGGATTGTTCCTATCTTTCCGACCTAATACTTCTCCGATTCTTCGAGAATTCTCATCGAAACCACCGCTCCCACTAAACTGGAACTCACGATTCGGATCTGAGTTCGGAAGATTACAGAGGAAGAGAGGCGGACAACGACCTCGAGAGAAGCGTGAAGAGAATTGCGTTACCGGAGGATGAAGCACGTCGAGCTTAATATCGGAGCTCCGAAACCCGGCTTCACCGAAGACTCTATTCACAATCGGATCATCGAGGATCGACAGTATGAAATACTTCAACTCAACTTTCAAAACTGTCGTCTGACATCCGCCGCCGCCGCCGTTACTGGCGTGGATCTGCTGGAGGTGATAAGACTCCGGATGCCGTCTCTGATTCGCCTGAGACCGTTTGATCGCCGCCATGAGCGAATTCGAAACCGGTGGATCTTCTTCCGTGGCCGGAGACTTAGACGACGGAAGCCTATCGAGAGATACGCCGACGCAGAGCTCCAGAGCTCGGAATTGAAGCCGCGACGAGTAAGGAGTACTCCTAGCGGCGCGTGAGACGCAAACTTCCCGGAGAATTGACGACGGCATAGCTAACAGAGCTGAAACAGCGTGAAGCGACGTCGTCTGCGCGTGACTCCTACGACGAGCCACCGAAACTGCATCGTCGAGAGCACGAGCAGCTTCCTCCGTCAAGCATTCTCTCGCCGTAGTCACCGGCGTCGGCATCGCCGGAAAAAAGTCAAAATCAAAGAGTAGAAATTCACCAACGAGCCTTTCTCCAATCAAACCAACCCACTTACTCTTCTTCCCACCAACAAAATATCAGAAACCCAAAGCAAAAAAAAAACAAGAAATTCAGAAATATAAAAAAAAAAAAAAAACTTTTTATTAGTCTCTTTAGCTTAAAAGTTGTATAAAAATAAATAAAAATAAATCTGTTTTTTTTGTTTGGTTCAATCCTCAAATCTTTACGCTTGGATATGTACAGACTACACAGCACAGGAGTCGTTGTTTTGGTGGTATATTGCTCGTAGGACCCTCCAATATTTTGTCTGATTTTTATTTTATTTTATTCTCCTTTGTTTACTCTCTCTCGCGTCTCTTAATACGATGGTGAAACAAAATAACGAATATGTGGTGCTCGTAGAATCTCTCTGGCCTTTCCCAGTTCCCCCATTTTTACATTTTTGATTCTCTCTTCAATTACTCTGAAACTTATAATTTTGTTTCATAAATTTTGTAGCATGTTGAAGAGTTAATTCAACTAGATATATATATTAATAATTTTAAAGTATATTTTAATGAAAAATTTTTGTTTTGTAAGATAATATATAAAATACTATTGATTTTAAAAAATAAATTTAGAAACTCATTAAAAGTAAATATAAATATATTTATATACATATATACATATAGCCAAACATAACTAAAAAATTATTTTAATTATAAAATCTGAAATATCCGTATAATATTCCACAATTAATAATATAGATATTTAGAAAATTTTGTTAAGATTTAAAATTTTGATTTTTTCTATCATCTTTGTTTGATATTTATTTTCATTGTTTTAAATCATCATATAATTCATAATATTAATAAAACTCTAGATTTTTTTCTGTATTAGTCATGATTCGAATTTTGAAAAACGGATATATTCAAAAAATGATGAGAAATTGTGTGTTTAACATCCCACATTAGCTAAAACTTTTAGACAATGGTTGAAAGTCATATTATAAATAAGATCAAAATGAATGTAAATCTGAATAAGCAGAAAGCTAAAACTTAACAAGCATCTAAATTTAAAATTTTGTATCCGGTTTAATTCGGTTCTTTAGTCGAACCGTTTAATTATATCAAATATAATAAATTTTAAATATTTTAAAATTTTAAAATATTATAAATATTTATACTTATAAAATGTTTAAAATATCACAAGACGAAGTTATATGGTGAAACGTGGTTATGTCGACATTAATATAAATTTAAAATATCACTAATGCTAGAACACGGATAAATCATTATTTTATATAATTAAATTAACTAAATTATGAATATGTAAACAAAAATAGCCATCCGATATATCCCAGATTAAATGTTAGTTAGAATACAAAATTGATAATTTTGATTATTTTAATTTTTTACCGACACCAAAATAACTACTAAAATATAATTATTTGATTCTTTGTACGTCTTTTTTCTCTCCCATCAAACTGTTTCGCTGCTTTTTTCACCACTTATAGATTCGACAATAGATCTCTGTTCCCCAAATTTTTTTTTTAATAAATAACACTGTTACTACTGGATATACATATCTTCATTTTTTTCTTTCTAGCACATGCCAATTAACAAACTATACCGATAGTTGAGGTTTTGGAACATGAAGGAGTCACATCTCTCTACTTTTTGCATATATCTTCTATCTGGTTCATAAATAGTAAATAACAATATTTGGTTTATGACCCAAAGAGAAAATTGGGATTAACAAAGAAAAAGTCAACTTAATTATAGAAGAGAAAATAAATAAAAAGTATTGAGTGGTAGACAATCACTAAACTTTATAAAAGATTAGGTGAATGTCATAAGAAAAAGAGGAAAAGCATAAGTGATTAGAGGCCCAAACACCACCTTTTTATGCTTTCTTTTGCGTCATTGTCATTTTTCATCCAATAAAAGGATTTTATTTATTTATTGTTTCACATTACTTTGCACATCTTTTATTCCTGATCAATCGTAGAGGCATCTTTTTTGCTCAATTATCGATTTTTTTACAACTGCTGAAAAAAAGGGGTAGCAATCAATTATAACAAAAAATGCATGAAAAAATATTTTTCAAGCTTCTCCATGTCCCGAATGTATAGCATACAAAATGTACTAAAAAGAAATGGTTTTTTTTTTTAAATGGTTTTTTTTGGTTGTACAGTCTGTATGCTTCGTCCTGTTCATCTTAACCATTCATAATCTATACTACATTGAATATACAGTATCTACCCTCACGTAAATTTTCATATACGCCTATATATTAAGAAATATATTAGGAAATAAGTCACCAAAAACCACAAGGCATCAAAAGTAGTTTCCGTTTACGGCACTTCCGACCTTAGAGGGTAAGCTACTAGAAGTAGAGCAGTCCAAAAAACCACACCCAAAATTAATTTAGTTTGATTTGCGCCACACTAATCCATACATAATTATAAAGCTCCATATATAATACATATGCAACCATGCATTTTGTCCGTCACATGCAATTAACGTAGAAATAAAACCAGATAATTATAACGTTAACCCTAATTCCAGATCCCTTGTATCGAGCACACAGTAACACTATTTAATGCCAAAAGTGAAGCTAACGACATCTGTGACTCGCATGGCAACTAACAGTGTGGCACTTTATAAGTGGATGACGTTATTTATAACATCCATTAGGATGACGCCACGTGTTAAGACACTTTATCCGAAGCACCGTAGAGAATTAGTCCTCGATGGAGAGCGCAGACCAAGTAAGTGGACATAAACTCTCAACACCACCAATCCTCGATCGACTCACCCCTTCTCATATTGAATATCTAGCAAAAAGGTCTTTGAATTGACTCCACCTTTCTTTTTTCTTTGGTTCAAAGGAAAGAACAAAACTTTTACAAACGCCAGCTACTCTCAGATAAAATCCACAAATATATTGATCAGAAAAACTTGATTTAATAATTAGTAATAAAAAATCAAACCTCTTATTATCTTCTTATACGTAATCCTTTTCTAATACGTAAGCCTAGCTCTGAATGATTATATGTGGTTAGTCTAAGCCTTGATATATTGTTAATTATCTAATTCTTATGGTTCAGTGGCACCTGTCGATCATTGAGATAATCACATGCATATTTGATGTGACATTTGTGTCATATCATAGCTTTTTGAGTGAATGTGTATGTACTTCTTCTGATTCACTTTATTTTAATTTAAATCATATGTAATTAATATTTAAGATCTATCGAAAAAAGGTCAAAAACAATAGTGGATAGTTTAGTTATTCCGAAATTAAAAACTAACCTATGATCCCATTCATTTGTGTTGTTTGAATAGTTAACTTTTTGATGTGGAATGGTAACTTTTTGGTTGCAAATTCTACTATACATTTTTTTTGTAGTGATGGAATTTTTTTTTGTCATACTAGCACATAACTAACTTAAAGATTTCATTAATGGTTGATTATGAACTTTCATTTTTATTTTAAGTTTTAAGAGCCTAAAATATGTTGTGGAGACACGGCTCGGTAATTATGTTTTATGTAAACTAAATAAATAATTGAGATAGAGATATCCACTTTAAATTCTTTTGTAACACGATCATAAATGTTTAGTAGATAGGGAAAGATCTTTGTCTTATATATATATATATATATATATTTTGGTATGAACCTGTAAGTTAATGACAACTAGATAAACATGGTGTCTGTGTTGACTATAAGTCTGTGTATAAGACAAGTACTTGCTAATTTTCAAGTATTTGTGATCCGCTTTGACCCGTTCAAGCATCTGAATTCTCGCCTTGATACTTGACTCGTCCGAGACAAGTACTTGCTTTAGCAAATACCCGTCCAAAATCTGATGATTTGCAAGTAATTTAATCCGCCTTAATACTTGCAAAAATATGATACTTGTTTTATAAAATCATATTATAGCTACTACTTGAACTAGGATATGAAAACAATCTCGTACAAATTACAAAACATTCAAAGTTTCAAACATCCTAAAATCACTTGACATTCTAAAAGATAAGCATTTTTAAAACAACTTATTGGTTCTATGCTCCAAATCGTATTTATCCTCTTCTTGATTTTTTTTATGCCTATAAACCAAACATAACAAATGTAAGTATAACGTTTTGAAACCAGACATGAAAATCATGATTTCTATATTTTCAGCCGCCATCATAACAAATATAAAAAATGTGAGAGTGGATATTTTTATACTTTATGTATTAGTTAATGGATTTTAAATTAGTTGGGTTTAATGGGTTTAGTTACACTCTTACTTATTATTAGATTAGGTACAAACTTACTACACCTAAACTTTTGGATTAACAGGGACAAGTAAAAAAACGAGTAACAAGCCGGATAAAAGATTTTTTTTAAAGACTTGATACTTGCCTTGCACTTGCAAGTAATTGAATTTTGTGGCTTGATACTTGACTTGTCGACGGCAAGTATTTGGTTTTTCAAAACGGGTACGAGACGAGTAACGGGTATCGGACGAGTAACGGGTACTTGTGCCAATACCTAGGACTTGATTGGTCAAGTGTGCGTGGTGACCTGTTTTTTTTTTTGTATAATTTGTATGTCGAAACTAATAACTTTTTAATAAAGGTCTCCACTTTCATCCAATCGTTTAACAAAAAAAAAAAAGTTTACGATCTGTTATTTTTAATAGAAGAAATAAATTAGAGAACAAAAGAAAATCAATAGTGAGGTCGTTTTTGTTTGTTTGGTGCCCCGAATCCAAAATTTGGTCGACATGTGCCTAACGATGAAGCAAACCAAACTTTATAGCAATTATTATTATTTCCCATTACATTATTGTGAATTTGAGATATAGTCGACTTTGCCGAGAGCATCATGGGCAAGTTACAAGTGGCAAGTCACCTCTGTTGTGATTTTTTTTGGTATGGCCTTGCCTTAGTTTTTTTTTTATAAAGAAAAAAAAAGCAAACAATGGGCCTGGACAATACATGATCAACAAAAAATAGAGGCCTTATAACAGGCCCATTATTTGCTTTATGGAAACTGTAATCTCTCTTCCGTCATCTTCGTGTCAGCGGACCCTCCCTCCCTCTCTGTCTCTGCCAAAACCTCAGATCGGGAAAACTGATTTTCGAAAAACCCTAAGTTGCGGAAAATGAGAATCGCTCGTTTCGCTATTCGTTCCGTTAACGATGTAACTCTCCTTCGACCATTTCGTCCCACCGTGTCTAGAAGCCTCTCGACCAACGCTAACGAAGGTACACACCATTCTACATTTCTACGATTTTTTCGTCACGAACTGACCACGGAATCGAATCAAACTGAACAGATCCGAGCCAGAATCGATCTTCTTTTGACTCGTCGGATAATATCGATTCGCTGTTTGGCGATTACACCGGCAACGATGAGAAAAGCAGTGGTTTCTTCCAGCATCTCGGTAAAGCGGAGAGAGATAAGCGCGATTTCAATAGCTACAATAGATCAAGCGGCTCGAGATTCTCTGCTGGAGGTTCTATGAGCAGGGATGAGAGCTTCGATCCTTCATCTGATGGTGTGGTTGGGAAATTGAAAGAAGCTACACTGCTTTACAATATGGACGAAGGAGATGGCTTGAAGGAGTACTCGTTTAGGCCCGATTTCAACAATATTAGGGGTGTTAATAACTTCGCTAGGGTATGGTTTCTTCCAAGTCTTCTATTGACCATGTTAATTATTTGATTTCAAAATTGCTACTGCATCAATTTATAGCAATCGTATGAAATTCATTTTTGACTAGTGTTGCATCTGTACTGTAAATGTGCAGTCGAGTCTCAGAGTATTATCACTCGATGATTTGGATTCATGTTATATGAATCTGTAGTTTATGTATAATTTGTTCTATTTCTAGATTGGATTTACAGGGATGATACGAGTCCATTTTTTGTTATTAGTCGTTTATTGTTTGCTTTGATTAAGACATACACTAAACATATTTTCTTTTGTGTCATGATAGATGCAAAAACAGATGCAAAATCCTAGACAGAAGAATAACAAGTCTGAGGTAACTACTGAGGAAGTTCTGAAGAATGCTGATTTCAGGGTGAGTGCAATTGTAGTGTAGCATGTGTTTTTTTGTTGGTTGGTACTGGTAAATGAAAGATAGTTTGTTATTATTTTTGTGCTCACCTATGAAATATGTTTTGTTGGACAGAATGTTAGGTTCCTTGCAAATTTCATCACCGAAGCTGGGATCATCATTAAGAGAAAGCAGGTCAAATTGGATGTTTCTCGCTTTAGTCTAGCTTGGTTTATACTATACATAATGACGTGTTGCTAGTTCTCACGATGAAACCCACTTTTTTATTTATCTCTTGCACAGACTGGCATTAGCGCAAAGGCACAAAGGAAGATTGCTAGAGAGATCAAAACAGCCCGTGCATTTGGGTTGATGCCTTTCACTACAATGGGTACCAAGGCATTTCAGTTTGGGAAAACCATGGAGAATAGAGACCAAGATTTCGAGTATGAAGTGCTTGATGATGATGATGATTTTGACGATGGAAATGCTTGAATCCGAAGGAATGGATCGGGTTAGTTTTCATTTCTGGGGTTTGGTCAATATTTGGAATAAGCTGATGTTACCAAGTCGAGGATACTTGAATGACTGTATTTCAATAGCTGCTCTCAATTTCACGTTGTTCCGATGTCGCTTTAGGTTCCTCCCAATATCAAAGGAATAGGATTTGTATCTCATGGCTCTAGTTTGTTACTTTTGAAGAAAGTCAGACTGATTATTTATCATTGTCTTACCATCACCCAATGTAACTGTAAGATTACGGTTTCTTTATTCTATAAATCAAGTCGTAATCGATTATCATCTCGTGCTACAGCTAATAAACACACACGTATGTCATCAGAAAGAAAGGATACACCCAAAAATTATGTTCCAGAAAAGACAACTCATCTAGAACCCCTCTCTATTCTCGTCATCTCCATGTATCTAACATTTTCGATTGTTTTCTTCTTCTGTTGGATCAACCTCTCAAGCCTATTCCTATCTGCATCTGGAAGTTTACATGGTTGATCCAGAGATGGTACGACGACTCTGGATCTTTCGAGTAAATCCCGCTCTTTTTGTTCTGCGAAGCAAAGCAATGATCCTGCACAGACTTCATTAGCCGAAGCCGGCTTCTCTGGTTTGAACTTCTGAAGCTTTGAGTACTCAGTGATGAGATGAAACATGTAGTCATAAACCCGATTCATGCTAATGCTTTCCATATATCCCTGTCCTCTTTTTCCTATTTTTTCAGCCTGTTAAAAAGGAAACACCTTAGGAACATGAAAGGTATCTGATGTATTGATAATTCAACGAGAAATGTAGAATATATTACATCGGAGGGGTTGGCATTGCCCCAATCAACAGCATATTTGATGGACCGACATAGATCCGTGGGAGAGACAGGCCAGTAGTTTTCCTTGGGAAGGAGGCCTCTACTGAAGAAATCTTCATACTCAGGTGAGATAATGAGTGTCATGGAACCACATGATAGGATATACTTTAGGGAAACTGACCAAGCATAACCCTCTGCATATATTTTGTACCTAATGATACAATGAATTCCAACCATATTAGATCCTTCTCATATCCTCCATATACATAACTTGGGTTTTCTCTTAGGACTTACCGGTGATTGCATTGGTTGGAGAGCTTGGATTGTTCAAACCCACCTTTTGCTTCTTCTGCCCAGTTCTGTATATAAAACACAATCAGCATCACTCCCATCAGGTTAAACTATCTATTAGGCCTGTAAGCAAAGCGAACCTGACGCATAATCTGTGCTCCCCATAACCTTGAATGGTTGCATTTCATGAGCTCCAATCTTATAGGCGATACCACGTCGGGATTGCCTTTCCAGTAAGCTCTAGGTTGCTTGTTGTCCCAGCTAGTTCTCCTAGACCCTTGCTTTATATCCCCAAACTCCTCTTCCCACGGCCTTAGATTTGTCTCCGACCTTTCATCCCAACACTCAAGATTCAGACAAGAGTTGAGTAACAACTTATGGGTCAATCGAAAAGAGAGATATGTACCATCCCCAAAACGACCAATCCGGAAAAGGAATGTCCAGATGAGCTTCATTGGTGCAGTACCGAAAAAGCGGAATGGGGAAGGACTGGTGCTCGGTCCGGTTGATGATGGGTTTGTCCATGCAATCAAACATCATGTCGACATCAGGAACCATCCCTGGATACTTGTTGAGCAGTTGCAGAATCCCCCAAACGGTGAACATCATTCTGCTCTGCACACAGGCGTAATAGAGATCCACGTATAGCTTTCCCGATAGTATCACCACTCGAAACGCAGCATTCGCTTTCGCACTCTTCACGTGCTCTTTAGTCACCCCTGTCTTTGCCCATGGCTCTAGGTCCCGGTGAATCCACCTGGCTTTTCACCAGATCAATGATATCAGCAGTTTGCAAAAGTTTTGATTATTTCTGAGTAATGGATGAAATTGGTTCGTTCCCACAAACCTGAAGACGTCAGGGCATTGTGGTTGCTGGGTTCGACGACCCGACCCGGAATCCGACTGGAGACTGTTTGGTTGGACGACGGCGTTGTAGGGACATGAGAAGTAGGAGCATTGAAGGATTCGGTAAGCCTGAGAATGTTTCGTAGCTTCGCTGAAAGATTTGCGTGGGAAGATGTGCCACGGTGTTGGTTCCAAGTTATGTCCGGCTAGAGTTTTTGTCTGAGCTACAAAGTCGTCAACCTGTTCGACGAAATTACTCACTGAGATAAATATTCTTTAAAAAAAACACACACACAGAGGGACGTAAGTAGTCACGTGTTTGACCCTTTTAGATCGCAGAGCAATAAAAGCAACATTCAGCTCGAAATCTTTCATTAGATCCATTAATCACGGAGAAAACAAAAAGGAAAATAAAACCAATAATTTCGAGTATCAATGTCGTCTGTCAGCTTTTTCGACAAATTCTTCACTGAACAAAAAAATCCCGAGGACATAAAATAGCCAATTTCTATAATTCTGTCAGATCCAAATACGTAATTACGAGAAAGCATATGCAAGAGTTTCAATATCAAATTGCTGAATAAGGAGAAGACGGGGAAAGAGAGACCTTGTAGAGAAGAAGAGCGGTGAAGGAGAAGAAGGAGAGAGCAAGAACACATAGAAGGAGATACGAAGGTGTACGAGGAGAGCTTTTGTGAGGGAGACGAAGACCCATTTTTTTTCTCTTCTTTTTCTTTTTCTTCCTTCTGCGAAACTTTTACTTTCCTTTCATTTTTTCTTTCTTTCTGTTTAATGGCCTCTCAAGAAATATTCTCTGGATTTATTGGGGATATACAGTCCGCCGCTCGATGCGGAGGTTCACTTTTCTCTTTACATCAAGTTTGTTTCTATTTTAATTCTACGAATTTATCTACTTCTTTTTATTCTTCGACAAAATTATATATATATATATATATATATATCTTCTTAACTAAATCTATTAGTTAACTAAGTTCACCCACATGGCCGTGTCGATTTTGTTTCTCTATTATACTTCTTTTCTTTTTTTTTTTGCCAATATTATACTCATTTATTAGTTTGACGAGTTTAGGAAAGAGTAGACTTTTGTTCTTGGTGAAAACAGAGGTCGTGGTATGTAAAGAACACAATTTTTATTTTTTTTGTAATTTCAAGAACTTGATCTAATAGATTGGTTGAGTGTTTCCGACGACATGTAGGGTGTCGTTTAGACATCGTGTCATTTACTTGAAATATTTCTCTATTTTTCGGTTGTTTTAACTTTTCGAGTTTTATTAGTGTTTGGTGTCTTTGCACTCCTTAATGTCTTTAGTTTGGCCAAAACTTTTGTTTTTTTGTTATATTTAATTACCATGTGTTTTTTTACGGAAGATCAGTTAGAGGATGCTATGGGATTAGATTTGTAGTTTGGTATGTGATTTAGGTCTGTAAAACTAAAAACATGTATCATGTAATGTTGGGATTATTTACTAAAACGTTACATGATGGAAGTTAACTTATGGTGTCTTACCCATCAAAGTGTCTTTAAGTTTCGCCATCACGTCTTCTTCTATATAAGTTAACAAATGTGTTCGATGCAAACATATAACAAACCAAAAGAGATCCATCCTTCTTCGTTTCATGCACTTTTTCTCTTCATTTCTTCGTTTTTTATATTGTGCTTAAACTAAAAAATGGTAGATCTTAACTTGGGGTTGGTTAAGCAAATCAAAGGGTGCACTGAAGCAGTAGGTGGAATCCGCATGCAACGGAGATCGCTAGCCAGATGTTTTCCCAAGACAGCCAACGTAATTTTTGGTCGTTTCCAAAGTAGAGCGTAAGTTACAATAATGCCTTTGTTGTTTCCATGTATCTTTTATGGCATAGTCTCTTAACAATTTTAATAATATTGAAAACAATCTGACCTTTTGATAAAACTATGAAATATTCTAGCAGATAATATAAATGGTATATAAAGTACAAAGAAGATGAAGTAAAAGTAGATAAAGGAATAACTTATGAGGTTGATGAGAGCCCAAATGCGCTTCTATCTTTGTATATGGCCTTGGCAAGCATTGGTCGTTTAGCATCAACCAGAATCTCATCAACCATAACACCAACACTGATGATTACATCGTGTGGAACACCGCGATTACGAACCGAGATTTGAGTATTAAAGGATTAAGAAAGATATATAATATATTTGTAAATATCTTATTTACATTTCTATTTATCTTAGTTAATGTAGAAACATACTTTTGTCTGTAAATATATTTCTTACATTTACATTTACATTTGTATATATCTATATTAACATTTTTGAAGTACATTTTAAAGAGAAATCTTTGTTTTGTAACATATTACATAAAATGTCATTGATTTAAATAACAAATTAGGAAGTTTATTAAAGGTAAATATGGAATATGAATATACTTATATACATGTATCTAAACAATTTCTACATTTAATTATCTACTATCCATATCACTAAACACAATTAAAAGATTTTAATTTTAATTATAGAATCTGAAATATCCATATAGTGTTCCACAATGAATAATATAAATATTTAGAAGATTTTGTTAAGATTTAAAATTATGATTCTTCTATCATTTTTATTTGATATTTTTTTAATTGCTTTGAATCATCATATAATATATAAAATTAATAAAACGCTAGATTTTTTTTGCATTTGTCTTGATTCGAATTTTGAAAAAATAACCCAAGCAATGATGAAAAATTGTGTGTTTAACGTCCTACATCGGCTAAACTTTTTAGACAATAGTTAAAAGTCATATTATAAATAAGATCAAAATGAATCTAAATCTAAATGAACAGTAATCTTAACTTAACAAGCATCCAAATTTAAAAATTTGTATCCGGTTTAATTCGATTTTTTAGGCGAACCGTTTAATTATATCGGATATAATAAATTTTAGATTTTTATAAAGTTAAAATATTATGAACATTTACACTTATAAAATATTTAAGATATCACGGGACAGAGTTATATGGCAGACGGGATTGGGTCGACATTAATATAAATTTAAAATATCATTAATGCTACCACACGGATAAATCATCATTTTATTATTTTGTTAACACCATCAATATTAGAATATTAAACATATCTAATTAAGTTGATTAAATTATGATTATGTAAAAAACAAATTGTATACCACGGGTTAAATCCTAGTTTTAGTTTAGAAAACCCAAGTTCAATTATATTTCTATATAAATTTATGTATATTGTTACTTTAATACAAGGTATCAATAATTTTGGTTCTTTTTTCACATCAGTTTATCACTAAAGATGTAATATTGTAATGTTTCTTCTCCAGATTTAGACTTTACGGAACGGCTCGCATGTCTCCTTACCTAGTCTGCTGCAAATTTAAATCATACTGCCTTCCCCCTTATTTATATGTTTACAGGTGAACTTAGTAATTAAAACTTCATCGTTCAAGAATGGTAGATCGGATTAGCCAATCATCAAAGCGTGTTATATATAATGATTCTTTATCTATTTTTTGCATAACGATACATATTAGTATTACAAGAAGCCTCCATCCATTCCAACCATGGAGATGGAGGCCATAAGCGACAATATCATCGCAATTGTACTACATTACGTTACCACATCATATATGCATCTAAGTAAAGTGGGTACATGAGAAGGCCACATACATTTACATATAATCCATTTCTTTAGTTACAGATTTCAGTAGTTTCCAATATACTTGTTGGTCCCTTCACTGGGACTGGTCCTGGTCGTCAGAGACGGCCTCATAGTGACTATAGTGTTTTCGTCTGCTCCTGCTTCCAGTGCAGCCATCCCTGCTTCCAGAAACTTCTGAACAGCGTCCTCTGCGTATTTGTTGCCTTCACTTACTGTCATGTTCTTCCCAATGTCTGGATATGAGTTTAGAAGATGGTCTCCAACGAGTTGGGAAGCGAGTTGGATCAGCTCCACCTGGAATTCTGAGAGCTTCGAGTCTTCTCTTGCTCCCCATGGCCTCAGCGATTGTTTCACTTCCGGTAGTTTCTCTGTTGGATGTCATCAAGGTCAAAAATTGATGAAACCGATCTGATGTATAAGTATTTTTCCAATATTCTTGTTTCTGATTCAGAAGCAAGTTCTAATTTCCTTGACATGAATTATTTAATTAACACTAATATACCTACTAAGTTACATCACTAAAAGTTATTACTTGTATCAACATACAACGCGTATCTTTCAACCAACTGCAACTGTCTATAAATTGCTTCAACCACGCATCAGTGAGATACATGATAGCAATGACATATGAATTTAAAAATGAATCATAACTTTACACATTTATAATGACCCTTATTCTGGTGACTACTAATGTAAGGCTTCAGAGCAAGAAAAACTGAGATCATGTATAATGGACTGGGAAATCGGGTAGAGAATGAAACAGACCTGGACAATCTTGGCGTGGAGAATCTCGGATACGGAAGTACTTCTCAAATGTACCAGCCCATGCATCTCTCTTAGTGAGGAAGTGCGAATTTAGGTTGAAGAGTTTCTTCACGGTTGCGGGTATAGAAGAATGCTCATACTGGGAATGTGGTGTTGGACCATCAGGTTCATGTATCACTGCAATGAAAACGAATCCGAAAATAGTCTTATCAATATCCCAAAGACGGTCCTTGGAGACTAATCCAGAAAACCTTGAAGGAACGCATCAGATCATTTACATGTAATGAGGCAAAGCAGATTCAAGTAAGGAAATGAGAATCAAAACTAATGGGATCAACATGAACAATGTAACGTCACTAAGATATGAAATTAGTTCAAGTGAAATCATGTGCAATCATATGTAACAATTCAAACATCAAGCTGAATACGAAATTTTCAATCCTCAAAATCAATGTAAACTCAATCACCAAAGCAGAATCTGAAAATTGTAAGAGCCAAGGTTCAACCAGTGATACGAATTTAACAAATCACATACCAGTGCCCTTCTCGATCCAGGGAGAGATAAGAAAGGTAGGGACCCGAACGCCCAATCGATCAAACCCGAAGTAAAAAGGGTCAGGTCCAATGATTCCATCAGGGTTAGGAACACCTTTAACCGGCGTGGGAACATGGTCATAAAACCCACCGTGTTCGTCATAAGT
This sequence comes from Turritis glabra, assembly GCA_900406565.1. NCBI lineage: Eukaryota > Viridiplantae > Streptophyta > Magnoliopsida > Brassicales > Brassicaceae > Turritis > Turritis glabra. Next base: position 10,891,871 of record OVBN01000030.1, on the reverse strand, counting down.
AATGAGCAAAGCCATCTCTTTCCACTGCGGACTGCTCCGTAACGTCTCATAGACTTCCTTAACAAACCGTTGACCCGCCGCCACGTCATGGGACGGATGATCATCGTTAGCCGGAAAAAGATCGATATCGAAATATCTCTGCTCCACAACAGAATAATTGGGAAGCTTCCCAAGCTTCGCATGGAGCTTGAACTTAAGCGCATAGCTATGGAACTTAACCAAATGCTTAAGCCTACGAAGAGATTTAAAGAAGAACGTAGCAGGAATGTTCTGGTAATAAATCCCAAAGCTGAGTCCGTTCTCTTCTAACGAATCAAAGATCGTTTTTTGAGGAAACCCTCTAACGAGATCTTTCTTCACGTTGCTGGAGCAACCATGAGAAGTAGCTGAGTGAACGTAGAACCGATTCGGCTGAGTTGAAGTCGGTACAGAAGCGAACCATCGATCGAAAACTCCGAACTCGTTCGCTAACTCGGTGTAAACAGGTAAGACTTCGGGTTTGAATCCGCTCATCACGTTTTTAGCCATTCCAGGCTCCATATTCTCCGATTGCTGTGCGAATCCGTTCATCTTCGGGTCGCCGGATGTATCGTTCGACCCGAATATCTGCTCTCGGATCGCTTGGAATGAATGACCCGGATCCATGTCTACGAAGACAGCGTCGTCGGAAACGAAAATCTTCTTGGAATTTGGATCCGAGACGTTGAGGGGATTTGATTCTTGACCCGTTAATCCGTCGATTTCGGGTCGGGTCGATTTGAGCCAACCGAGGATGTGATCGAAGGAACGATTCTCCATAACTACAACGACTATGGTCTTGATTGGTCCTTGGATCTTGTGGGGTTTTTGGAAATGATTGAAATCGAGAGATTGAGATGAAATTAGTAAGTAGCAGAAGAGAATTACAGTGGTAGATACTCGCCGGAAAGCCATTTTCCGGTGACCTCAGACCCGGAAAAACGCGGATGCCCAGTGGAGTTTTCTAGGGTTTAGACGAGAAACGGTGTTGAGAGAGGAGAAAAAGGCATCTACTTATGTTAGAAGAATAACAATGGAGATAGAGAGATACCATAGGATTTAAGACCGATGAAGCCGAGAACTCTTTGGATTTAAACTTTCCTTTTCAAACAATAAAATACGTTTGACTTGAGTTCATCCAAATCCCAAACCATATATGAAGTCAATGAAACAAATTGTTTATAGAATTTTAAGATTTGTTTTTGCAAAACATAATCGCGGTAAATATTTGCAAAACTTGATGAATGGCTAAATTGAGAATCTTTGTAAATATTACTCATTGTGGGTTAACATGGATTTTGCATGTTTTAAAACATCATCTTGTTTTGTCGGATGACACGATATATACATAATATCACATTTAAATTTTATTTTTTAAAAAATATGTACGAAAAGTGTATCACTTTTATCACAGTATTGCTAATTTTGACTCTTAATAGTTGATATATCTACCAAAGTCTCTCTTAAAAGAAGTAGTTAAAACATATTAAACATAGCAATAAAAAGATTAATAAATTAAGAATCTAGGATCACCAGAAGACAGTACGTCCGTGTTCGACTAGAAAATAAACGTACATCTGTTTAAAGGAATCGTCAGAATTGTTAAAAAGAGTCGCTGGAACGGTTAAAAAGAGTCGCTATTACTATTCGCAATTGTCGCTTGAAATTCCAGCGACTCTTCTCTCTCTCCAGCAACACTTTTTTCTTTCTCCAGCGACACCTCCGTCATTATCGTTTGTTTTTATTGTCGTCGTTTTTTTTACTGATCTCCTCAGACACCGTCGTTTTGATATGTCGCAGAGACCATCGCTGATAGCTCTTCTCCGAACAGGCTCTACATACTATATCTACTAAATTTATTCATCTTTGAATGTCTAGAGACATAAAGTAATACGGACAACTACTAATACTAACTAACTAAATGGCTACGAAACTAAAACGATCTTGGTTTTTGCCAATTCATTGTTTCCACCTTTGTTGGCAAAAAGACGATGTCTTCCACTTTGAGTTTTATTTCAAGTCACATAGAATATTCTTTTTGGGGTTTACCGTCAGATCCTAATTATTGTCTCTCTTCTTTTCTTTTCCTGATTTTATCATATTGGACTCTATATTACACATCGTACACATATCTGAATGTCTGAGAGCAAGAGATATAAGATAAGTTAACTAAGACAACTAATACTAACTAAACAATAATTTTGCTATATTATTATTCATGTTGTAAAATTCAACTTCAACAAAAGCGATGTTCAAACAAAAACGTCGATTTAATATTTTGTGTGGAATCAATCATCACTATGTACTCAAAGTAACTTACTTTTATATATTTTATATATACGATCGAACATTTGTAATTGAGAGAACATCTTTTCGAGAGCAAAATAATAATAAAGAGTCTCTCAGCTCTCTGTATCCAATTCTCTTACATGTATATATTTTCTCCCTATTATTTTTATTTACATACCAATAAAATCAAATACTTTTTATAACACGTTATCAGCACGATCAGTCTACGATTGAATATTTTTTAAATTGATAATATATACCCTGTTATACCGGGTGTTATGTCTCTCATAAAAAAAAGGGAGAAAGAAAAAAAAATATTTGGTCGGTTGAGCCGTCTGTTAAAAAAAAAACTATTATACTGGTCGGCTGAGCAGCCTATAAAAATTATTATATTGATCGGCTGAGCCGCCTATAAAAAATTATTATACTGGTCGGCTGAGCCGCTGCATAATTATATATTTACTGTTAATGGACGGCTGAGCCGCTGCATAATTATTTTACTGTTAATGGACGGCTGAACCGCCGCATAATTTATTTATTGTTCAAACGTGAATTACTCTGTCACCATAATTTATTTACTGTTATAATATGGATGACTCTATCACTATAATATTGCTGTTAAAATATATTTATATTATGGTTATTATATAAGCAGGCTAAACCAACTGTATATAAATATTTTATCAGAAATCGGTAAAATTAATATGATTGCTTGTTATAATTTTTAAGATTGATTCTCTGTTTAATACTTTTCACCAACGGTCACAAAGAAAAAATTTCAAAATTCTTTTAAATTTTCCAAGGGCTAATGAACAGTTTATTCATTTCACTCAAACATTTCATCTTTATCAAAATCTTCTCTAAAAATATAATTTGTTTTTCTAAGAAATAAAATGGCTATCCATTTTTAGTTTTTGTTTACGGGTTTATATTTGTTGCTATTTACGGTTTAATCTTTGGAGATTTTTCTCCCAAAGAATTTTTAATGGTTATTATTTTACACTTTTCTCTAATTATTTTTCTTGTAATTGCGCTACTTACAAAAGCGCTTCCCATGTTTTAAATTAAATCTCTAATAATGTTCTTTGTAATCGCATGCATTATTAATATAAATGGTATATTTGAAAATAAATAAAATTAAGCGACTAATATTTATTCGATTTTGTGTTTAGATAACTAATGAAAAATAATGAGAAGCTTCAGTTTTCTGGCTCTATACATCACACTGGCTAATTATATATCTTGGATTGCCAACGTCGAACTACATTTAAAATCTCTTGGCTTAATGAAAATATGATTAATACTTCGACGGTTCAATAAAAGGTAAAATCGGTGATCTTTCTTATAAGACACCTCGATGAAAGTGTCATATATGATTATCCACATATAAAAGACCTCAAAGAGATCTAAAAATCTTTGAAGGATTAATTTGATCATCAAAAAGTCATAATTCTTCCACTTGTTTGGGATGAATGGAAAAATCTAAAATTCCAACACTTTGATAATGTGATGAATTACAATTTCGCTATGTTGGAAATTGTGATTGTGGCTAAACTGAGATATTATGGAGATATCATTACTGAATCTCAGATGCTTGAGAAAATGTATACCACGTTTCATAAGTACCACATTACCCAGCGAGAACAATATATGTTGCGCGAGTACACCAAATTTTTGGATTTGTTTGTGGCGCTTCTAATAGCAGAAAAAGATTAATAAAATCACTCAAGCGGAAAACTGAAATACTTGTAGTGAGACTACTAGTCTGTAGTAATATTATATAAGTATTATATATTTCAGTTGTTTTAAAATAATGTTGTTTCTTAAAATGAACTAATGCATGTTTTCTATATCAATAAAATTTGCTAATATTTATTGATGTTTAAGTTGATTACAGAAATGAATAAAGATTCAATAGCAAGAAAAAATAGCAAAGACATTTGCATACCATATAGTAGAACAACACACACTATTCTCAGGCATAAGAGATTTTTTTTTAAGATAAAACCGACAAAAAATATTGTCAATATAATATCGGCTCCTACAGACTTGATTGAAGGAAGTGGCAAAGATAATTTTATATTGCCTAATGGAACAAAGTTTTTCATAAAAAATACATTATATTCTCTGAATTCTAAAAAGAATTTGTTGAGTTTTAAAGATATATACCTCCAAAAGTATGAAACTCAGTCTGTTATTGAAGAAGGACAGAAATACATATATATGACTTCTAATAAAGCTCGAAAATGCATATATTGGAAAAAATTTCAAAACTTCCTTATAATTTGCATCATACTTATATAGATGCAATATAATCACATCTTGTGATAAAAATATATCCAGAAGATTTCACATTGTGGCATGATCGCCTTGGTCACTCAGGCACCACAATGATGCGAAATATTATAGAGAGCTCACATGGTCATTCACTGAAAACTCATGAGGTATATCAGGAAAATAAAATGACATGTGCAGCATATTCTCTTAGAAAATTGATCATAAGGCCGTCGCCAACCAAAATTGATAAAGAATCACCAAAATTCCTTGAACGTATTCAAGGCGATATTTGTGGACCAATACATCCACCATGTGGACCATTCCACTATTTTATGGTGTTAATTGATGCATCTAACAGATGGTCACATGTTTGTCTATTGTCATCTCGAAATTTGACATTTGCGAGATTCCTAACTCAGATAATTAAATTAAGAGCTTAGTTCTCTGATTATTACATTAAGAGAGTTAGACTAGACAATTCTGATGAATTCACATCCCAAATATTTAATGATTATTGCATGGTAATGGGAATTGAAGTTTAACATCATGTAGTCCATGTTTATACACAAAATGATTTGGCGGAATCAACTTCTGTATGGGGACATGCAATTTTGCATGCAGAAGCACTCATTCAGATAAGATCAGGTGCATATCATAACTATTTCCCATTACAGTTAGCATCTGATCGAGAACCAAATATATTCCATCTAAGGATATTTGGTTGTACAGTGTATGTGCCTATAACACCACCACAACGTACAAAAATAGGACCACAAAGAAGCATCTGTATATATATTGGCTGTGATTCTCCATCAATTATAAGATACCTAGAACCACTGAGAGGTGATGACAGGTGATGTCATTACGACACGTTTTGTCTATTATCATTTTGATGAGAAAGTATTTCTGGTTCTACGGGAAGAAAATAATCCAGTAGGAAAAGATATCAAATGGTGTGTACCAACTCTGTTACACTTTGATCCTCTTACAAAACAGTCCCAAATAGAAGTTCGACGAATTATGCGTTTGTAAATTATAACAAATCAACTTCCGGATGCATTTAATGATACTAAAACGGTAACTAAATCAAATATACTAGCTGAAAATGTTTATGCTCGAATTGAAATACCACAAAAACATGGTGGAGCAGATGATACACGTAACTTTAGAACACGCTTGAAGCGTGGTAGACCAGCTGGCTCTAAGGATAAAAATCTAGAAAACGAAAAGAAGTTGAAAAGCATGATATTGGAAGAAACAAATCATGAGTCTAATGACAATATTGAACATCTTAAGCCGGAAAGAAATCATGAAATTTTCATCAACAATATTCATAATGAAAAGATATAAAATCAAAATGAAATCGATGATGTTTTCTCATACCTTGTCTCAAGGGAAATAAATGAGGAAAACGAGGATCTGGAACCAAAGTCTGTATATGAATGTCAAAAGAGACATGATTAGATAAAATGGAAAGATGTTATACAAGTCGAACTTGATTCGCTTAATAAATGAAATGTATTCGGACCTATTGTAATCACACCTGAAGATGTGAGACCAGTTGGATACAAATGAGTTTTCGTTAAAAAACGAAATGAGAAAAATAAAATTACGAGATATAAGGCTCGTCTCGTAGCTCAAGAATTTTCTCAAAGATCCGGGATTGATTATGAGGAAATATATTCTCCCGTTATGGATGCAATAACGTTTAGATATTTAATGAGTCTAGCGGCTGGCGAAAATCTTGAGATGCGTCTCATGGATGTCGTTACAGCATATATATATGGATCATTAGATACAAATATCTATATGAGAGTTTTCGATGGGTTTAATATGTCAGAAGCATTAAAATCTAAATCCAAATAGTTATGTGCAATAAAGTTGCAAAGATCATTATATGGGTTAAAGCAATTTGGACGAATGTGGTATAATCGTCTCAGTGAGCATTTAATTAAAGAAGGATATGTGAATGATCCTATATGCCCATGTGTTTTCATCAAGAAAACAACATCCGGATTTGTGATAATCGCGGTATATGTTGATGATCTAAACATAATCGGGAACTGAAGCTGAAATACAGAAAGCAACAAACTATTTAAAAAGAGAATTTGAGATGAAATATCTCGGACAAACAAAATTTGTTTTGGCCTACAAATTGAACATACTCAAAAAGGTATATTTGTACATCAATCCATGTACACTAAAAGGATGTTAAAACGTTTTAATATGGATAAGACAACTCCTCCCAGTACTCCAATGGTCGTTAGATCACTCAATGTTGAAAGTGATCCATTCCGACCACCTGAGGAGAATGAAGAGATAATTGGTCCTGAAGTACTGTATCTAAGTGCAATTGGAGCCCTTATGTATCTTGCAAATTGCACCCGACCTGATATTTCATTTTCTGTTAATCTTTTGACAAGATTTAGTTCGTGTCCTACATGAAGACATTGTAATGAGATTAAACATGTCTTTCGTTATCTTCAAGGAACTATCGATTTATGATTATTTTATCCTAAAAATTTAAATGATCAAATGATTGGTTTTGCAGATGCAGGATATTTACCAGATCCACACAAAGCTCGATCACAAACAGGATATGTATTCATGACTGGAAGCACCGCTATATCCTGGCGTTCTCAGAAACAGACACTTGTGGCTACGTCCTAAAATCATGCTGAACTCATTGCACTCCATGAAGCAAGTAGAGAATGTGTATGGCTAAGGTCAATAAGCCGACACATCCGGTCAAACAGTGAGATTCATAAACATACGGAGCCAACTATCTTATATGAAGATAACGCTGCATGTGTTTCTCAAACGAATGAAGGATATATCAAAAGTGACAGAACTAAACATATACCTCTGAAGTTGTTCTCATACATTCAAAAACTTGGGAAGAATAAAGAGATTGAAGTGAGATATATCCGATCATGCGACAATGCAGCTGATCTTTTCACGAATTAATTATCCACTACCATATTCAGGAAGCATGTCCATAATATTGGAATGCGCCGTCAAAAAGACTTTTAAGATGTGATCCTGATCATTCGAAGGGAAGCTTGCGTGGTTGTACTCTTTTTACCTTACTATGGTTTTTCCCATTAGGTTTTCCTGAAAAAGTTTTTAACGAGACAACATAATATATTGCGCAAAACACATAGTGACATTGGTCTCCAAGGGGGAGTGTTGTAAAATTCAACTTCAACAAAGGTGACGTTCAAACAAAGACGTCGATTTAATATTTTGTGTAGAGCCTACTGTCACTATGCACGCACAATAACTTACTTTTATTTCTCTATATATACGATCGAACATTTGTAATTGAGAAAACATCCTTTCGAGAGCAAAACAATAATAAAGATTCTCTCTCATCTCTCTGTATCCAATGCTCTTACGGATATAATTTTTTTCCTATTATTTTTATTTATATACCCATAAAATCAAATACTTTTTATAACGGTTCAAAATGAAGATTAAAATACAAAACTGGCCGTCTACTTTATTTCTGAATCAAAAATTTGACCGTCAAAGTTTAATTATCATATTCGTTCTTGTTTATTTGATGGTGTTTAGCCGTCTCGGTTGGGCTTTTGTCTGACATCGCTGGTTTATTTAATGGTGATGGTCAGCTTTCGTCCGGTAACATTTGGTTCATATAACAAATGTTGGCCGGCTTGTGGTTTGTTCCTCAGCCGTCGATCTACCACTCTTTTTCGTGTATCCAATTTTTATTGATTTTCTTTCAGTAAATCTCGGTTTAATATTGTTTTATTATCCGAATGTTCTCTTTTGAATTTGCAATTTACATGAATTAAATCAGAGATTTGCGAAAAGATTTGAAGAAAAAAAGAAATTTTTGTCACTTATATACAGTGCCTTAAACTGTTATCTTAATTTGAAGTTTCGATTGGTTTATTCTGGTAAAAGTCCAGAAAAATCTGTAATATATATTTTTATCGGCGATGATTTTTTCACCGGAATTAGACTCAGGCGGCAAAGTTAGGTGTTAAAAAAAAATCCAGAAAAATCTGTAATATGTATTTTTATCGGCGATGATTTGTTCACCGAAATTAGACTCAGGCGGCCAAGTCAGGTGTGCTTTTAGTACTCTCATATTTTCAATATGACCACATGTTTTGTATGTACATTGTGTTTATGAAAATCTTCCTCTTTATTCTCTTCATATTTGTTTGGTTATGAATCTTGTTTTTGAAGTTGTATTTTTGGTGCTCTTTGTTTGTAATGAAGTTCAAAGTAAACAATGGTTTAATATGCAACGGAAAGTGTGTATCCATTTAGCAAAGACCAAATATTCAGTATGGATGTTTATGTGTGGATAAAGTGGTATAGCTTGGACAATCATCAATGGACAATCATGTATTTGTTTGCTGCAAACATGATGACCACATGGACTACACCGCTTGGACAGTCATCAATGTACAACAATTTATTTGTTTGATGCAAACATGATGACCATATGAACTAAACCGCTTGGACAGTCATCAATAGACAACAATGTCTTTGTTTGTTGCGAACATGATGACCATATAGACTACAGAAAAGATGAATATTATAACCAAGAGGTTCTCGAACCATGTATTACTTGAAGTGTATTTGAATAATGTCAATACCGCACCGATGTAAACAATGGTTTAACAAGAGATTGACAAGGTACGATGGAAAAGATAAGGTAGATGCTTATATATGGATACAGTTCAACTATAAGAAAAAGTAAAAATAGAGACTGAATTAATTATGGACATTGTGTAATGGATAGATTTATGTGGACTTGGAGAATTAAAACAAATTATCATAAAGAACATACCATTTTACAAAGAAGCCAAAAAGCATTACATTTGATATCACTAAAATCATTTATATTAGACAACTTTGAACAATTAAGAACCCATCAAGCAAAGATTGACCCACCAAGCAAAGATCATAAAACAAACACTTTCGCCCAACCAAATATTCTTGTTGTCATGGACAAAATGTCGTGGATCATGCATCTTGGATATTGTGACGCTATTGGTCAAATACATGGACATTAGCTCTATTCAGAAACAGAGAAGCAAGTAAGCTCTTCTCTCTATCAATAGCGTATGGAGGAGCAACACAAAGCATCGTCAAAATCTCGGTTGCCAAAGCAAAGATTCTCATGATGTTTCAAGTCCAGTGATTTCTCTTCCTTCTTCCCACATCAACCCAAATCAGGAGTCGCTCACTCACTCACCGCCTGAAATGGCAAACCAAGAATAAAAGGAGAGCCATGAGGACTGCAATTAAAGACATGAACACAGAGAAGAGTAGGTTTTCAGTACGTACTTGGTGAAATTGGGGAAGACCCAGAAACAAACGAAGAAGAGAAGAAGAAGAAGAGGAGTGAAGATCATCGAGGATGCTAATTTTTATCGTTTGCAGAATATCCTCATGTATCAGCGATTTCAATTTTTCCATTGTTGCTCTCACCACACACACATCACCACCGGTTCAGATATTCAAAAGAGACAAAAACATAAAACGAAAAGCTTGAAGGCACTTGCCTAGATTTAAAGAGGTTTCTCCGAGAAAGCTATACGATCTTTAGAATTGGTAAATCCAATCTCTCATGTTTGATTTGGCAAGAAGTGAGAGAGAAAGAAAGTGATGAAGAAGAGAGAAAAAGAAATAAGAAGAAGAAAGTTGACGAAAAAAAATTCTCAATTGAAGATAAAAGATCCTTAAAGTGTGTCATTTGTATATACTTTTCTCAAAATGTGTTAAAGTGCGACTGACCCTAGTTTTATTTGGTATGGTTGACGATATGAGGACGATATTTCGTGTAGATAACCAATATTTTTCCTATTATAAATTATTTTGTGATGGATTTTAGAAATTTTCTTTTGGTAAGGACTGGTTTTGCAACTACACAGAACTTCATGTATCACAGACTCACACGACACTACTGACACACATCCTTGACAACAGTTTCCTCGTTTGTTGTGCTACTCACTTTCTCTTAAAAACAAAAACGAATCTCAATCCGAAGAAGAAGAAAGAGAGATGGTGAAGGACACAGAGCTAATCTTCATTCCAGTTCCATCCACAGGTCACCTTCTCGTCCATATTGAATTCGCCAAGCGTCTCATCGATCTCGACCATCGGATCAACACCATCACTATCCTCAACTTGTCTTCACCTTCTTCTCCTCACGCCTCCGTCTTCGCCAGATCTCTCATCGCTTCACAGCCCAAAATCTGTCTCCACGATCTTCCCTCTCTCCAAGATCCTCCTCCATTCGATCTCTACCAAAGAGCTCCCGAAGCTTACATAGTACAGCTCATCAAGAAAACTACTCCTCTAATAAAAGACGCCGTCTCCAGCATCGTCGCGTCGCGTCGTCAAGGCTCAGATTCGGTTCGAGTCGCCGGTTTGATTCTCGATTTATTCTGCAATTCATTGATAAAGGATGTTGGCAACGAGCTTAATCTTCCTTCTTACATATACCTCACTTGTAACGCTAGATACTTGGGGATGATGAAATATCTACCGGATCGGCATCGGAAAATCGTATCTAAGTTCGATTTGAGCTCCGGCGATGAGGAATTGACGGTTCCCGGATTCGTTAACTCTATTCCGGCGAAATTTATGCCGCCTGGTTTGTTCAATAGAGAAGCTTACGAGGCTTACGTCGAGCTAGCTCCTAGATTCGCCGATGCAAAGGGTATTTTAGTCAATTCGTACGCCGAGCTTGAGACGCACCCGTTTGACTATTTCTCTCGGGTAGAGAACTTTCCTCCGGTGTATCCGGTCGGACCGATTCTAAGCTTGAAGGATCGAGCGATTCCGAACGAGGAAGCGGCAGATCGGGATACGATCGTGCGATGGCTCGAGGATCAGCCAGAGTCGTCGGTGGTGTTCCTCTGCTTTGGGAGCAGGGGAAGCGTTGATGAGCCGCAGGTGAAGGAGATAGCTCGAGCGTTGGAACTCGTCGGCTGCAGATTTCTATGGTCAATTCGAACAAGCAGCGCCGTGGAGACGAATCCTAACGATGTGTTGCCGGAGGGGTTCATGGGCAGAGTAGCGGACCAGGGTTTGGTATGTGGTTGGGCTCCACAAGTGGAAGTATTGGCCCATAAAGCAATAGGTGGGTTCGTGTCTCACTGTGGTTGGAACTCCACGCTTGAGAGCTTGTGGTTCGGCGTTCCTGTCGCCACGTGGCCGATGTACGCTGAGCAACAGCTGAACGCGTTTACGCTGGTGAAGGAGCTCGGGCTCGCGGTGGATCTCCGGATGGATTACGTGTCGGGTCGTGGGGATTTGGTTACTTGTGATGAGATTGCGAGAGCCGTTCGATCTTTGATGGACGGTGGGGAAGGGAAAAGGGAAAAGGTTAAAAAGATGGCTGATGCGGCGAGGAAGGCTTTGATGGATGGAGGATCGTCGTCTTTGGCGACGGCTCGATTCATTGGAGAATTGCTGGACGATGGTTCGTGCTAATGCAAAGGTGGGAAACATTATTAAACTCTAATACATTTCTTCCTCACTAATTAATTAAACTTTTTATGCAAAATGAATATTGTGCTCCAAGAGGCCAAATTATGGCAGTCTTTATAGTATCATTTACTCTGTGATTATGGCTTAATCGAATCTGTAAGTTCAGACAGACACAGAAAAAGTCCTTGGCTAAACTAGTCTCGTCCTGTTTAGATATCATATCAACTATTTTTACAATTGCCTAGTCTAGTTTTGGGTTTCTTTAGATGTCTATCTATCCTTCCGATTTTATATCGTTATATCTGCTCTCTCAATTTTGCTTCGATTTGAGTTTTCTGGTTTCTATATTATTTTTTATTTTTGTTCTGTTCGGTTTGATGCTTTTTTCACTCCAGATTCAGTTTCTTGGCGATGTTATATGTATAAACTTAAACAGACTAACCAACCCAAACCAACCATAAATTGTACCCACAAGAAAACTAGAAACTTAGGCTGTGAATGTTTCTAGCGGACCAAACGGTTTGAAAGCGGTTCGATAATTATGTCACCATTCAACATCTTTTAACATAAATACTGTAACTAATAATTAATAATAATAAAATAAAACCAAATAAGAAGCGGTTCACGAATGCACTTTGATTTGACTGAAACGCATGTTATCAAAACCTGCAGCATATATGATGTGGTTTAAGAAACTTTGGGTGCGGTTACATTTTTATGTTATTTATTTATTTTAATTTAAGATGATTATTAGAATCATAACACTGGTATTTTTAAAGTCAATTTTTTTTATTTACACAATTTTATATAATTTAAAATTTGTCAATGTAACGTAGCGTAAACGCGTTTTTTCTGAGTTTGATTCTTATTTAAACTAAATAATTTTTTATAATTAAAATAATTTATATTATTAGTTTTTTTAATCTTCTAACTAATTGCATGTGCATTATTGGTAAAGTAACACAACTTTTGATATTTTTTAAAATCAATTTATGATTCTTAAATATCGAATACTCACAATATACATAAAAACTAGATAATTTTTTCTAGTACTATTAACATTAAATTTAAAAATAATATATAAAAAGGTTTGATCATAAATTAAACAACAGATTAACATTTTTAGTTTTTAATTATACTAAGATTATTAATTTATTTATATTTATAAAATATATATTTTGTACGGCTTTTTATATTTTCACCATTCAAACATTCGTACCACACCGCATTTTTTTTTTACCATTCATATATTGTTCCACACTGCTTATTACGTAGTAACCACATAATGTGTTTCTTTTAACCGAACCGCATCTTTGTAACCGCTTGTCTCGCACCGCTCAAACCACTGTCACCATTCGAAGCCTAAGGCTCTGTTTGTTTCCTCACTCAGATGGATCATCTGAATAAATTTTTAAATTTTAGGCAAATTTTTCAAACTCATTTTGGATGAACCTAATTGGACCATTTGGATGGATATGATCAGTCAAAAATAACAAATGACAAATATACTCTAATTATCCAAATGATTCATTTGTTTACAAAATTCTAAATAATACTTTTACAATTATCTTGTAAAAAACCATATTTTTCCGTCAAAACCGCAAAAATAAGTTTCCCGCCAAAATTGAAATCATGTTTTTCGCTAAAACCGCAAAATCATATTTTCCTGCCAAAACCGAAAAATAATGTTTTTCCGCCAATACCGCAAAATCATATTTTCCCGCCAAAACCGTAAAATCATGTTTTCTCGCCAAAATCGCAAAATCAAATTTTCTCGTCAAATATTTTCCCGCTAAACCCGCAAAATCGTATTTTCCCGCATAATCCGCAAAATCATGTTTTCCGCTAAAACCGTAAAATTATGTTTTTCGTTAAAACAAAAAAAATCACGTTTTCCGCTAAAATCGCTAAGTTCATTTTGTTTGTCTAAACTGAACACATTTTTCCATTATAACCAATGAATTATGTTTTTCTGTCAAATTGTAAAATCTCGTTTTCATGGCAATAACCACAAAATTATATTTTTCTGCCAAAACCGTAAAATTAAATTTGAATATCAGTTTATGAATTTATGCGACAAAAATCAATTTGTAATTGTCAAACATAATAATTTAAATATTATTTGTTATAAATATATTTTAGATTAAATATTAGTATAGTTAATATTAAAAAAATATAATTAAATTAAAAGATTGGTATTATAGTCATTTTTATTAAAATCATCTAAATGGAAATATACGCTAATCAAACAAACAAAAGTTTATTCAAACGTATTATTTAGATGAATAATCAAAAGTTGAAATGAACCCAGTTATATAAAACATCCAGATAGATATTTGAATGACCGTTTACATGGAAAATGTCTAGGCAACGAAGAGGGCCTTAATTGAAAATAAACAAGGTCACAACGACCACGTTAAAATAGAATTAAACATCATCCGCGCCGATCAACTCGTCGAGGAATCGTTTAACCGCAACGAACGAAGATCCACCGTCCACCAAAGCTTTCCTCGCCGACTCCGCCATCTCCTTCACTTTCTTCCTCGGCGTATCCTCACCGTCCATCAGAGATCGTATGGCTCCCGCGATCTCCTCAGCTTTCACTCTCTCTCCGTACGCAGAGACGTAATCTAAACGCAGCTCCACGGCTAGCCCTAACTCCTTCACCATCGTGAACGCGTTTAGCTGTTGCTCAGCGTACATTGGCCACGTGGCGATCGGAACTCCGAACCACAAGCTCTCTAGCACCGAGTTCCAACCGCAGTGAGACACAAACCCTCTGATGGCCTTATGAGCCAACACTTCCACTTGTGGCGCCCAATCGCACACAAATCCTTTATTCGCCGTCCGATCTACAAACCCCTCCGGCAACAGATCGTACGGACTCGCTTTCTCAGTCGGATTTGTGCGGATTGACCAGAGAAACCTGTGGCCGGTGAGATCTAGGGCTCGAGCTATCTCTTCAATCTGCGGTTTTCCGTGTACTCCTAAGCTCCCGAAGCAGATGTACAAAATTGACGACTCAGGCTGGTCCTCGAGCCATCTCATGATCCGGTCCCGGTCCGATGGGTCCAGATCCGGAGACGGACGATCCTTCAAACTAAGAACCGGTCCGACCGGGTAAACCGGAGGATAATTCTTAGGACGACGAGCAAAGTAATCAAATGCCTTCTGCTCAAGAGCTGAGAAGGAGTTTACCAAAATGCCCTTGGCTCCAGGGAAATTTTCCGCAATCTCGACCCAAGCCTCGTAGGACTCTCTCACGAATTGACCCGGGGGCATAACCTTCGTCGGCACGGAGCAGACGTAACCCGGAATCAGATGCTCTTCGTCACCGGAGCTTAAATCGAGCTCAGAAGCGTTTATGCGATGTCTCTCAGGGAGATACTTCATCATACCCAAAAAACCAGCGTTACACGTTGAGAAAATGTAAGAAGGAAGGTTAAGCTCGTTTGCCACTTCGATCATTGGGACACAGAAGAAATCGAGAACCAAACCGACGACCCGAACCGAACCGGATTCCTTACGTGAAGAAACTAGGGCGGCAAGAGCGTCTTTGACAAAAGGAACTGTTTTCTTGGTGAACTCTAGAATGTAAGCCTCGGAGGCTTTAAAGAAGAGCTCCAATGGCGGAGGGTTTTGAACATCAGGCAAGGCAAGGAGACGGATTCGAGGCTGTGAAGCAACGAGAGATTTAGCGAAGAGGTGGGCTTGAGGAGCGAGAGGTAATGACCAGTGGAGGATGGTGATGGTGTGAATGCGATCATCACGTTTGATGAGAGACTTAGCGAGTTCAATGGAGACAAGAAGATGACCAGGGGCTGGATATGTAACGAAGATGAGTTCTGCTTTCATCTTTTTCTTCTCTCTCTCTCTCTTCTGTATCTCAGTTTATAATGCTTTTATTCTTTATGGGTTCTACTAGAAGCAAATACATAAACAAGGACCGAATGATTGATGGCTATAATACGCATGCACCGATGTACGTTTTATTTTAGCCGCCTTTCCCTAAATTTGTGGTATATAATTATACATTTTGCCCTTATTTATTATTATTTACACTTTCGGGTTTACTATCCACACTCAAGGGTAACGCTGTAGCTACCTTTTACAAGTCTATACTGACTTTAGTGACATCTGTTAAGAGTTTTTTCTGTGCAAAATGTCTGGTTTAAAATTCCTTAAGGAGGGTTGTAAACTAAAAAAGATACATCGACCCTAGTCCCTAGATGAGAATAACAACAATGACATATACAGAAAGATAGAGACTACAATAACACTTTACTGAAAGACTATGATAAAACCAAATAAAAACGTGCTGCACGAGAGGGAAAAAGGTAACCACTTTTACCGGAAAAGGGAACTAAACCCACTACTTTTTTTTTTTTTTTTTAAACCCACTACTTACTAACTCCTTTTTAGAATATCCTCACAGCTCACACACCCTCCCAGACGATAACAATTAGTATAATTCTATGGTAAGACCCTACATATGCTAAAGGAAACAACAAACTTTTACCAAATGTCAGACAATGTGTAAAATAATTAATGGTAGAACTACTTCACTATCCACAAATCACCAAAAAATTCAAAAATATAGCCACATAATTGGTCAAATTAAGTCCATTAATGATATTAGGTGCTCAGACGTCTTTGTCCATGATTCAGTGGATCCTTCTCTGATACGGTTACAAAATGAGGAGATGGCTACACAAATTAATTGTTTTTTTAATTATTTTCCGCTTTTTCCAGTTTACGTGTAGAATAAAAATTTCTACAAAACAAACTGAATGCTATATCTAAAGATAAAATTGATCTATTTTTTTTAACCATAGTGTGCTGTAACTTCTTCTATGGTTTTAACCATTGTGTATATAAATTAAATATATAGTATGGAACTCTACACTAAAATTACAACCATGTATGTATATCTAAAAACCTAATACAATCAGTTATCTTATCCTACCCATGGTTTTACAACTTAATCCGCCATTGCTTGTCCAAGATGTTTACCTTTGTACGAATGAAATATTTCTCACATCAGACAGTTGCGGAAAAACCGTATTCCCAGTAGATTTCATATAAAAAAAAACATTGGTGTTTTAGACTCAGTAATTTTTATCATTTAGATATTAAGGATTAGCAAAATAAGAGGCTCTTTACCTGCAGAGCAAATGTGATGTCTGATTCGTCTACTCTCAGGCTAACCCTCTTTAGCTTATCTCCACGAGCTTGGCCTAATTTTAGAATCCCCTGAAGCAACACAACCCCCAAATTTTAATCGAATATCACTCTAGAGGAAGTCTTTCAAAAATTGATTTTTTCTTGCTTTGTCTGAAGTCTGAACTATCAGTTAACAAATGAACTATAACACACTATTTAAGACGGCGACAGTAGTTACCTGATCGTTTAGGACTGTACACATGTTAGAGAATTCTGTAATTCCAGCTGGAGAAATCATCCAAGATTTACAGATTTCTAGGTATAACTTATTAAGCTGCATTGAAAGTTGTGGAAAGGGAGATGAGTAACTCTGAACAATGTTTTGGTTGTACTCATGAAGTTCGTTTGCTGGACAAAGATTTACCTCTTCAACGGTTGCATCCTTTTTGCTCCCTCGGAAAGCCTTTGCAGCAGAACATACTATGATCTGTGAATTGTCAAGAGAAATGAGTCCAGTTAGAGTCTTTAAAATCACTCTTGCTTTACCTTTGAAGTTTTATGGCATTGTTGTATATCAAAAGAACTCTACGTGGATGTAACTTACTTGTTGGTGTTGAGGAAGAGACTGAATAGTTTCAACTACAGGAGATTTAAACGTCTTAGAAAATGCAGTAGCCATATGATCCATTCTTACCTGTAAGATTGAGGACAATAAGACCAAGGTCCATAAGAATCCTTGATATTAATATCATTTTCATACGGTCATACCACATCATCAGTAAGTAAGCTGAAGTTAATAAAAGAAAATGATCCAAATACTAACCACTGGATCATCTGGAGTTGGACCTTGTGATTCTGGACCAGTTGATCCACTTATTTCTATTTCTAAGATTTCTAGAGCACTCCTGAATATCCAAATCAAAGGAAAATGTAAGATTATTGTTATCCTTTAGGAGTCAAGAAACTGAGTATGCCTTTAAGGTATACATATTTACATAATATGAAGCCAAGAACTACCCCACTCATGTTTTCCACAATAAGGACAAACTCTGAAACAAAACTTGCAAAGATAAATTCACCTGCAGACACATAGAGCCTTTCTCATGTCACCTGATGCTGCAGCAACTTTCTAGCACAATGCAAACGATATGATGGTTAGAGGAAAGCAAGGTTGACTCATGACTGAGAAAAAATATGAGACTAGAAAGGATATAAATTCTTACTCTAGCACAGAGCTCCAATGCTTTTGATTGAAATGCAACAAATGGAAGAACCTGTTAGATAAGAGCTTGAAAATCAATGAGATATATATAGAAACAACATAGAATATACTTTGGGTTACAGATTTTTCTGTCTCAAACAAGACATCATAGGGTGCAACGAGGTTAGAATGTATTACCATAAGCCTCTCCTGAAGTATCCTAAGGAACTGATCTTTAGAATAAGCACGGAAAGTGATAACCAAAGGTTTGCCTGCAGAAGAAAAGAAAGCTTAAACAGCATTTGAGGAGTAATTTCAACACTTATGTTTTCAAAGTTGAGACTTTCTGTGCACACGGAAGAACATCACAAAATTACAAACTTAAGAAATTCTCACAGTTAAGGGACTTCAATTTTGGAAGGAAACGATCTGCAAGGTCTATTGCATTTGCTACACCTGAAAAAAAAAAATGACAATACCTATAAGTATATGAACAGAGGAAATGAATACAGATATGAATTAAATCGTAGCTGTAACCGCTACAAGAAAATACCTACAAGTATACACCTTGAAAATGGCAAAGTTGTGAGCATAAAAAGATCATGCAGGACTCCTCGGTCTTTTGTGATCAAGTAATCCATCTCATCTGCAATTATTAAACTGGAAAAGAGTTTGAATAAGGATAACACTGCTTTTCTTTCGGAAATCCTGACAGGTAAACAAAGCACAACAAAAGAACACAAAACCTACATCATTCTCGAAGTGGACGGTTCTTGCTTTTGAGAAAACAAAAACTGAAGATGTTGTAGAGGTGATGAGTATCCATTAGCTTTCTTTCCAGGCTTGATTTCACCAAGTATCTAGAAAAAAGATAAGCCTATAAGCATCATTAAAGAACGGAAAGCAAGATTTTAAAAGTCTATAGTTATACCTTGCTGAAGATATCCGTTGCTTTTGTCAGCGACGTGAAATTCACAGACAATAATGTATCCACAGGTAGCGACCCTGCCTGATAAAATTCACGGATCCTCAAGTTTCTGACGAAGACATAGCTTACAAGTTATGGTATAGGTACAGAATTCATACCTGCTCTGACCAATCACCAACTCGTTGTACTACTTTCTCCATAGACAGTGATTTTCCAGTTCCAGGACAACCGCAAATGTACAAACTCCCAGCCTTCCGCTGATCTATGCATCCTTTCACAAACTCGACAATCTGTCTTTGTTCATCCTCACGGCAAACAATTGTTGATGGTGCTTTGGACACGTGTAGTGCCTCCTTCACAGCTCTCATTTGCTCATCATCTATACATAGAAAATATATGATCGCATATGATTAAAACATAAAACACTAGACAACAGAATAAGGTAGGCAATTGAAGAATCTAATTGATCATGTTTGTGTACCTCTAGGATTCCAGTAAGATTTAGAGCCTAAACAACCAGATACGTTCTCCACTGCAATTCGTCGATGAGATTTCATTTTCTTCGGCGTAGAGACTGAATTTCGAGACATAAGATTCACTGCCGCTGAATCCGATCGGAGCTTTCTCTTCCGGGGAAGGGGAATCTCATACGTGGCGGATTCATGGCTCTCGGATTTCTCCGCTCCGGCGGCTACGATATGATTGTAAGAAGACAAACTCCGCCCGGCGATGGTAGGCATTGATTGTTAGATCCAATCGTACTGGCGAATCAATCTCTTGGTCGATGTAGAAAGAGGAAGTGTAAAGAAATTTGAGAGAAGCGGGAAAACGTGAATCGCGACGTTTTCGCCTCTCGCCTTTGTTCTGATGCCGTTTTGAACCGCCAGTTTCGCGGCTTTTTTATTGGGCCGCATTGTGTTAAATTTTATATCACATGGGCCCAGCTTATTGCAAGTAGACTCAAACATTCCGAACAAATAGTCTTTCAAGCCGAAACTCTTCATTCATTTCCGAAAAATGCATGAATCTCGTATATTAAATAATATGGTCTTTTTCCAGCCACAATATTTTAATGGTTTATTTAGTGGGAGTCGGATTTAAGATCCAAATCCTAACAAAATAATGCTTCTAAATATTTATATAATTGTTTACTGATGTTAAATTCATCTATAAAGGGATCTGACAAAGACTCAAAGTGGTCTAAGATATTTAAATTTTTGGTCTACCTTCTTCGAAAACTTCTCTTTGGGAATAAAAATTTCCATATAAGTCCGCTGATATTATATCACAATCTGCACCAAATATAGAATATTATAAAATGTAAAATAAAAAGAAAATTTAGGTTGAAAAGAAGATAAGAGAGCTGAGAGTAGCCTTTGCCGTCTCTCTCTCTCTCTCTCTCTGCATTTTAAGATAATTTGGCCATAGCATCCTATCAAGGGCCACTACGTAAACTTCTATTCTTTTTTCACTACACAGAAACAACTAAGCAACGATCTATAACGATCGTATGGTGTAAATCTTTTGAATATTTTTTATTGGTTGATTTTGTTCGAAGAGTTTTAAGAATAAACGCATCAATTATTTTAATAGACATTGAGATAACTCATTGTAAGAAATTCTATTCAAATTAAATATGAGACTAGAAAACAATATCGAAAATGCGAAAACTTTTTAAGATATGTGGTTGATCAAATGATTAGTGATTCTATATATATCAAATTTATATATATTATGATGACTGCAATTTTTTGAAAGCTCAAGCATGACAGGTTATATATACTGCGGATTGAATACGTATTAAGTTGTCCGTCAATGCTCGTTTGTTTTGTAATTACGCATTTGTGATAGTTAATTTCATCCCAACATATAGTAGATCGTTGTTCATTCGTAATTAAAAAAAAAACGATAAATTGTAGTAGACGACGACGAAAAAAAATTATGTTACATTTAACTAACATATGTGCCGACAACGTATTATGTAAGTGCAATCGATGAACAACCTTTTAATATCACATGGTTCATTTTATCACTTTCTATTTGTTTTGTTTACCTCCTCAAGCTTTTTGACATTTAGCCTTTGAATCTTGTAGTTGTCTCAGAACTCCATTTTTGATTGTCGAATTGCCCATTAGCTATTAATTTCGTTCTATAAATAATTTATAAAATCTTATACCCACCTTTTCTAATATTGTTATCTTTTCCAAAAATTATGAAAACCTTATACTATCAGTTACAATTAAATTTGGGTCTAATCGAGATTTAGTAGGGTCCACCACGAGTTCAGGCCACCGGTCCAGAAGCTCTGGTCCGACTCGGAGAAGTTTGTTTGGTCGGCTGATTGGGAGAGTTTACGTATAGTTTACATGATAAATTCTTATTATTTTCAGTCGGCAGCACGAAAGGACTCCTATGGCAATTTTCTAATTCATTTACGAAAACAGTCAACTAATGTTTTACAAATACAGACATGCTATTTGACGCAAAAATAAAATATGTAGTAGTAGTTATAAATGATTTACGAAAACATCAATAAGTTACGTGGACAAATTAAGTTATATTCATCTAATTGCATCTACTTAAAAAAAAATCCTAAAATAACATTAAAACAAGTTTTGTGCATAATTATAACACACATTTCACAAACTTCTAAACATAGTACTAAAATAATTAAAAATTTTAGGTTTAAAGTTTAGTTTTTAGGGTTATTAGTTTTAGACAATTTTGACATTTTTTTAAATTGTTTCCAAAATTTTTAATATTTTTTTATATTAAATTTATGTTATTTTTGAAACTTTGAAAATAATATGTTAAATTTGGAAACAAAAATATTTGTGAAAATTGAAAAAAAAAAAACTAGTATCAAATTATCATGTATCGTTTAACTACTAAACTACCAAAAAAAAGAAAAAAAAAACGAGACATTAATCTGCACGTGCGTAAAAGTCAAAGGTTAAAACGGTACTAGCATATATGGTGATCAAACCAGCATAAACTTCACACCTGGTGGATCTGCGAATCTAAAGCAAAGCAAAGATAAACGGGAATTTTGTAATTATTAATTAAACATGGGACTAGATTACACCGTACCTGCATTATTAAAGCATATTTAATAAGCTAATGGAATTATACTATGAAAAAATCATAACTTGAGATACGATAGAAGCATATCGACAAGGACACAAACCTATTAAATACGCAGAGGAAACTGAATCTAACAAAAGAACAATAAATATCAGCCGTTAATAAGATATCAGCAGTGGACGTATACCGTCATCACCGTCACTCTCTTTAGACTTTGCTTTCTCTAACGACGTCAACTTCCGTCAACTTGGTGCGTACCGGTCATCTATCACCACTCTTCGGTCACTTCTCCTTCCTTCTCCACCGTCGCTTCCTTACCCTCTCCCTCTAATTGCTACGTTCCAATAAAAAGCAGTACTTTGTTTTAATATCAAACGTATTTACTTGTTTAACCTTTGTAATTTTGTCGCTTCTTCTTAATTAATTTGATATACTTTTACATGCATGCAGATATTGCATCTACGCGAAGTGTTTCCTACCAGAGTAAGAATGTAAAATATATAATACTATATATATACTTAATCATTAGTTAAACGGATTCTTTTCCTGCAAGATCGTGTAATTAATATATATATACACTTTGCAAGAATAGAAGATCGTCAATGTGTCTTTATGCTTTGTATAGTTCAATTTTATGGAACTGTTTAGCGCTCTGCTGACAACAGAAGTAAGGTCGATCGCATGTGCAACATGTGAACTGGAAAAATAATACATTTTGGACGTGAGTATATTGTTTTACTCCTTTTCGATTGAAAATTTCATGAAAACAGGATTCAGATAACTAATTAATATGTCGGATTTTTTTCAAAAGTCGATCCACCAATATGATAAAAACAAAATCTGAACAGTTTCATATAACAAAACTTAATCGTTAAACACTCATTTTTCGACTTAAAACTTCATTCATTTGCCTTTTCTCCCTCCAATAGAAAAAAAAACTTCATATAACAAAACTAAATCGTCAAACACTCATTTTTAGACTTAAAACTTCATTCATTTGCCTTTTCCCCCTCCAATATTCCGCTAGTACCACTAAAACCCTACGTGTGCTTTTACTTTGCTTAGCAATATGGTAGATGATAACTTATTTGGTGTGTATATTAACCACATCAATTTTTTTCCTTGGGTCAACATTAACCACATGACTAAAGCCCATATTATCGCCATCTACGAAAGAAACCATGTGTTTTGACTTTTGACGTTTGAATCTCTAGTTCAATGCATTTCATGGTTCGAGTTCTTAAAGGTAGATAATTAGATATATCTGCAATAACTGTCAGATACAAAAATGTCAATATTTTTTTAATTTTTGTGTCGATAACTCTAACGTCATTTCCAATTTACGGAAAGCTCCAATCCGCTCTGAGTCCAAAGCATTCTTATAAATATCTATAAATTTACATCTTAATAGTAAATTAATTCATTAATTTGGAGAAAATTTATATCTATAAAATCTACTAATTAATTCATTAATTCACCATGACATAAATTTTGTTATGAGAAAAGAATCCTACGTTACTAAACATAAGAGAACTCTAATGTTTGCGAGTTGTCAACATTAAACACAGATTGGAAAAACGAGTTTAAACGCAATAAACTTTACCCTTAATAAATAAAAAGTCGTTGCCAGATGACATGGACACGAGGACCCCACTTTCTTTCGCCTACCCTATTGCCAGCCTGTCATATTTTCACACTCCTTACTTAATAAAATCTTTAATTAAAAATATGTTCACGTTAATTACACGTGTAACTTTACATGTCGTCTAATGTAATTTACTTTCCATTTTGTCAGATCCATACGATCAAGTGGCACATTCAGAACCGTCGGATCTTAATAGACAAATCTCCAAATGAACTCCCGGTTTTTTCTCACTAACGGGTGCCACGTCACTAATTTATTTTACCCGTTACCGGTTTCTCCGGTTAATTTGTTGACTATTCTACGTAAACTCTTCACCTGCGAGATTTTTCTCTCATATCCTTTTTTTTTGTTTTTCCATTTTAATTTTCATCGCATTTTTGTATAAAGGCAGCTCTCTACCTCGTGCTCCATCCACTCTAAAGATTAATTATCTCAAGAAAGTTTTTTTTTTTTTTTCCTTCCGAGGAAAAATCTCGGACAAAAACCTCTGCTCATTTATAGAGTGAGTCTCTTCAGCTTTCCCCTCTCTATCACTGCACCTAAGTTTTTGTATTTATGATATCGGAGTCTCATTAATTCTCGTGATGATTTAGTTTTCTCCGATCCGTTTTTTATGGGGATTATAATGATTCATTCCCGTGAGTGTGCATGGATTTAACAACTTATATCTATCCCCCATCTTCTTACGTTTCCTAACAAAATTGTCCTACAAGGATCTCTTGAGTAATATAAACCAAGTGATCTTTTGATTCATTTTGACTCACTAGATTCATCTTTTTTTATTTGCAGGAAAGCTTGGGGTACAAAGCATTCTAGACGAAAGTGGCCTCCAGCTTCTCCTCTGTTTTTGTCCAGATTTTGTTTTTGCTAATTTTGGAGATATTTTCTAATATTCAAAATGGGAGTGAAAGTAGCAACAACCTCAACCTTCCATCAATGGGTGGCTCATCCCATAGTTCATCATTCATCTTCCCTTTCTCAAACCCTAGCTTCCTCCGCCGTTTCAAGACGACGGAGCATCGGAAACGACGGACGTCCTCTCTCATGTCGTTCCGTGGTGCAGAGCCAGAGGCTGAATCCTTCTTCTCTCTTCGGCACTTCTTCAACGAATCTCCAACACTCCAAGTCCTGTGAGCTCTTGAAATCAACAAGGCCCACTAAAACTCAGTTGATTCGCAGAGCTTTTAGCGCAAACGTCGATCCGTTTTCAGAGGAGGAGTTTTCGAAAAAGATGCAAGAGCTGGCTCTCAAGTTCCAAGTCTCTAACGAAGAAGACAACGAATCAGAGACGAGCATTGACGATTCCACTCAATCCATGGACATCGTAGGAAGCCATAATTTCAGGTCAGATTCAATAGAACCGCCATGGCCAGAGATGGTGCAAATGTCAAGCATCGAGAGGAAAGCAAACAGCGTAGAGCTTCCTCTTTCGCTTCGGATCATAAAGAGAAAGCTACAGATGGAAGAAGGACTTATCAAACAAGTCAGTGAATCAGCTTGTTGCTCTGTGAAGAAAGCTTTCTCGTCAATGGTGTTTATGATTAGAGAACTCCAGAGCTTCACACTACACATGAGAGAGCTTCTTCTCTTCGAAGATTTGCAAGGAATTCTCCATCGTGTGAGAAAAGAGATGCAAGCATCATTCGTTTGGTTGTTCCAACAAGTCTTCTCTGCAACTCCTACTTTGATGGTCTCTGTTATGATCCTTCTCGCCAATTTCACGGTTTACTCTATTGAGAGCAACTCTGCTTTAGCCGCCGCCGTAAGTCCTCCTATAACCACCGTCTCATTTTGCTTCGAGACGACGGAGCTAAGTGAAATACAGGAAACGAATCAGAAATTTGATTCTTCCATGGTTAAGACGTTCTCTGTTTCGTCTCCTTACGGGAAAACATCTTTTGTCGGTGGCGGCGGTGGGAACAACATCCCACCGCCGGTACAAAGCGGCACAGAGGGAGATGGATCTGATCAGTTCAGAAAATCTCAATTTTCATCATCATCTCTTGGTGCAACAAGTGCGGATTCAGATGTATCTGTGTCGGGGCAAGAAGAGATTAGACTGTGGAATTCGATCTTGGAGGAATCTAAGAAAATGGAAGCGTTGGATCACGAGACGATGAAGGGGATGGTTTCTCCCGTGGAAGCTCGATTAGAAGCAGAGGAGTCCATGGACTACTTCAAGACGGAGCTTCTCTACCAAACGGGGTTGTCTCAAGAGCCTGAAAACGTTCTTCTTCTTGCTAATTACGCACAGTTTCTCTACCTTATCATCCATGACTACGACAGGTAATTAACATCTGACCATTATATAATAATTTACTTATCATGTTATTTAAAGTATATTATATTTGATTTTGTTCTTTATCAGACTAAGATTAGAGAGTTTAGATTCGGGGTGGTGTTTGGTTGGAGTCTTGCATCCAAATCTTGGGTTTTACTGGCTGCAAGTTGACACTAGCAGTCGTGGAATGATATATATTATATTGGGAATTAGGGAGCCCTAGATATTTTAAGCTAAATGGTCATAATCACCATAACCAATCGGATAGGCTTAAATTGAGTGAACCAGTTCTCTTTCCCACTTAGAGAAAGAATACAACTAGTAAGTGAATATCTACATCTCCATTTTCAGAATAAAATAGGGAATAATTAAAATTAGCCACACACTAGGGATTGATCGTTCTCTTTCCCAAAGAGTTTGTCTTTTTTGGGTTGGGTTCCCAACAAATAAAATATAAAGCTTGGTTGATAGTGGAGTGTGTGGTGGAATTTTGAAGCTTCAGTCTTTAGATCACTGTTACGTTATTCCTTTCACCCACCAATATTGTTGTTAGGTAAAATAATTCGCTAACGAGTAAAATACTGTTTTAACCTTGTAGATATTTTGGTGACCAGTCTCCAGACAATATTTTGACATGTTAGCTATAGACTATGACTCAGTAGCGGTTTCATTTTAGACAATTTCTCATTTGATACATCTGTCACATTCTGTAACCAAAACCCAATTCACTTACGTTTTCTCACTTACCCTTTTGGCCTTGTATAAATCCATATCTTATCCTTACTCAATTGTGCTGGATCTTTGTCCATATCTAACGTGGCTTCTTTTGGTTCGTTTGGGTGAAAACAGAGCGGAAAAATATTTCAAGAGAGCAGCAAAAGCAGAGCCAGCGGACGCGGAGGCGTTGAATAAATATGCGACGTTTCTGTGGAGAGCAAGGAACGATATTTGGAGAGCAGAGGAAACGTACTTAGAAGCAATCTCCGCGGATCCAACCAACTCCGTCTACTCCGCCAATTATGCACATTTCCTTTGGAACACCGGTGGTGATGAAACGTGTTTCCCTCTCGACGCTCCACCGCAACAGAACAACACCACATGAAACTGAGTCACAACAATTTGTGTATGTACAGTGTGTTTTGCCTATACGAACTCATGTCATGTGGCAACTTTTTGTTTTTAAACAAAAAAAACTTATATAACGCGTACATATTTCGAGTTTTGACTTTTTTTTTATCTACGCATCACAGACTTATTCTTTTCGCGAACAAAACCAAGTGTCAATCAGTTTCTTTAAAAAAACTAAACTCTATCCTTTTAAACAGAGGATGTGGGCATGTGGCAATGGGTTGTATATAGCATTTTTCTGGATGATTTATAAATGATATTGTCCACTTCTATCGGTATACAAGTTGAAGCATCTTTTTATTGTGCGTGTCATTCATCCCCTGTACATGACTGTCGACATGCAGTGTGAAATTATACAATAATGCTCACAAATTTAAATTACTATATATCACGGCAATTGCATAAAATGCGTAGTAATAATCTTTATTTTATTCTTGTTACCCTTGGATTAAAAATGTACAAATATGCATTAAAAGCAGCAAAAGAGGTGGGAGTAAGAGAAATTTTGTAGATTTTGTAAGAAACCAAAAACCCTTGTCGATCCATAAGTTTCTTTAGATCTCTCTACAACACATCGGATCGTGAGGAAAAAACCCCAAAAAAGAGTAATGTGAACCCCAAAAAGAGGGACACGTCTCTCTTTCTTTTGTTTTATCACTCATTATCAAGTGGACTTTGTGTGTCTATCGTCTCCATAATAAGCTTTTGGGATTCACGCAGATCTGTATAGTCTCACGTGAACTCATTATATTACTCTTTATTGTCACTTTTTCTGCTAGATGATGTGGAAAGCTGTGAAAATAATTCTCCAATTTTCTTATTAATATTTGTACACGTGTGGACGTTTCTACACAAGAGTACGATCAACGATAGCCTTTTAAAGAATAATAGTTAACCTTTTCCTCAATAGGTATTGGCGCCCTAGCAGTTTCTATGCAAAGATCATTCTTTCAAGTCTTGGGTCGACGATCTATTTTTACCTGAGAACTTTCATATAGCACCATTTTCACACAAAGTTTGGGTTTAATCCCAGATCCCCAGCAAATAAAAGTTAAAGATCTAATTCCACATGAATTAAAAGTTCGAAACGCCGTTCTCCCCAATCGTTGGTTTTACTGGTTTGCGACAGAACCTGATGCCAAACCATTTGAAACCTATAATAAACCGATTTTAAAAACCGAATATGATTTAAAACCAGACCCGAAAGCTCGGGTAAAAGATCCAGTTTCCTCAATAATCCCCAATTCTGACATTTTCGAACAACCCAGAACCCTAAAATACGATTTTGATTTCGACTTGTAGTTTTTGAAATCGAGTGTAAGCGATTGTTACATTTGAAAATTGATAGTTTTCTTATTTGATTTTCTGGTGTATGTGAAAGCTGGTGGAGCGAAGGTGTGGTTGCAGGCTATATCTGCCATGGCATGCGAAGATGATTCTTCAAGTACAGATATCCTTCCTCAATTACTCGTGGTCCTAACTTGTAAACTTGTTTTTCCCTCATGTTGTTTCTTTTTCTTACTGCAGAACAGCGAGGCAATGGTTTCTATTGATATGCCTGCAATTTTTAATATACCACATGGGGATGAGTTTTGTGTCTGCCTTATTTGTTTTATTCAAACCTGCAGGGAGCGACTAACTTGTTCTTGTTGTTGTAGGCGATGTATGCACCCGAACATTTGATAATCAATGTCAAAGATGCTGAGAAATGGGAGGGACTGATTGAGAACGCAGGTTCGCTTTTCGTAGGGCCATGGACTCCAGAGAGTGTTGGGGATTATGCGAGCGGGATAAACCACGTTCTTCCAACTTACGGATATGCAAAGATGTACAGTGGCGTCTCTCTCGACTCTTATGTGGCGACTCTTGTGTGCATCTAAACCTTCGATTTCAGCCATGGTCGCTACATAAGAGTCGAGAGAGATGTTGGATAATAATAGAGATTGGGCGATCACGCTGCAATTTGGATTCTTCTTTTAGTTTTTCTTACACTGTTTTTGGTTGTTTTGTAATGTAGAAATGCAATTTTTATTCGATTATTTGTAATGGGTTTCATTTGGGACTAAGAGAATGCCATGCTTTTGGTGCAATTCTCATGTGTTTATTTTGCAATTGAACAAGAGCAATTAAAAAGGTAGAAACATGAAAAAACAACAAAGGACACACGGATTTTCGATTTTGATTTTCGATTTGGGGTTCTATGAAATTAGGGTTCTAAAAGATTTGGGGATTTTAGAATTGGTTGTGTTTGGTTAGGGAACGAGAATTTTAACAATCTTTAGGGTGGTTGGGTTTTTTAATTTGTTTAATCGGGTTAATATTGGTTCTGATACGAGTTGATTTGGTTAATATTAGATGTATACAGTAAACCAATTCTAATTGTGGTTTGTGTATATATTAGTTTCGAACTTAACGATTGGGGAGAACGACGTTTCGAACTTCTAATTCATGTGGAATTAGATCTTTAATTTTTATTTGCTGGAGATCTGGGATTAGGCCCAAACTTCATGTGGAAGTGGTGCTATATGAAAATTCTCAGGTGGAAATAGATCGTCAACCCAATATTTTTTTACTGGACCGAGGCAGGTCAGAATAAGCCAAAGCATAGTCCCATTAAACATTCTAAGCCAAAACCATGTAATCAATCATTCAAACGAAAGAAAAACGATAAATACTTTCCCGCCTTTTTATAGCTTATTTTGCCAAGGCATATTGAAATTTCCAAAAATCCAATTTTGACTTCATATCTATATTACTACATATATATATTCTGCCTTGTATTAAAAAGAATGTATTACAAGTTGAAACTATCCTCAGATCGAGAAACCTCTCAATTCTTAAATTTCTTGTCTGTCTTTGTGTTTATTAGTCTTCAGCCTCTTGGACAATACCACTCTGGCTTGGAAATACGTTTTATGACATTTTAGCTCTGGCAAAGACGACTCCAGCAAATAAACCTGCAAAACCAAAGTACATACACACACCATTAGATACACAAATTCATTCACCTTTAATTTACATAAAAAAAACCATAGAACATAATCAATCATCGCTTGTGTGGTAGATGACGCGACCCTGTAAGTGTGTTACTTACCAAACAGTATGCTGAACAAATTTGGGAGACTGAGAGGGACTTTGAAGAGTACAAGACCAGCTAGTGATATTGGAACCTTGTTTAATGAACCCACCAGACTGCCACACAATAGGAAGAATGTCTAACATTAAACACGAAATATAAAATCTAATCAGATGTTGTTCATTTGGCCAGAAAGAGAGAAATACCTGTAAGTTGTGGGTCCGGTTTGATGCAAGAACCACATCGAAGTGAAGCTAATGGCCAAACCAAGGAAGCCGCTTGCTGTTGCCACTACCCAAAACATTGCATCTTTTATCACATCCCTGCCAGAGAATAAAAAACACCATGAACATTTTACCTGAAAAAATATCACTTTTTCATTTTCATCTCCTCTGTATCTTCCCATATGCAGTCTCAAGTGTTGTTATAAACACAAACTAATATCCAAAAATTCTACTATTCTATTTGTAAGAAAAATACAGTAGAAGCTGGAAACATATAGCATATAGGACTTGTTTAAGTCATTATCAATGTGATCCAGATATTTTTTAAGTGGGCTAAAGAAACAGCCAAGTATATCACTAAATAGGCAGAATAACTATACACTGGACAAGTGTCACTCTGTTTAATATTTCTTACGTGCTTATTACGTATCTCCATTCGCCCAATAAGATGATTAAGATGATGCCGAAAGGTATTGACAGGAGATTATTCAGTAGCACCATTGATACCTCGTTAAGAGAGCCAGATTTTGTTGACTGCTTTGCTTTGTCCATGACTCGACGAAGAGTAAGCTGTAACAAAGAATTATAAGATCACTATGGAGAGTGAGAGAGAGATGCATCAGGATCCAGTTACCGGTTTCATAAGAGTGAACTCACTGAATAACTTGCGGTCAGAATGCAGTTAGCAAGCTGCCACGTGTACCCTACTGCATCGAATGTGAGATCTGTTATACCTCCACTGATTGCAGAAATGATCTGTATTGCAAACTCTTAGTTGGTATCACTTTGAGAGGGATTGCCAACAGAAACTAACTGGAGGCGAAGATGAGCAATTTAACTTACCATCATGAACATTGCGGCCCAAACCTTGTTGTTCTGCCTTTTGCGAAACATGTATACTTCCCCTACTGCAGTTATAATATTCGTCGCATTCTTCAGAATAGTCACCATAGCGACATTTATGTATTTCAAACTGGAAAAGATATGTAATGTTGCATTAGTCTCAAGCAACACACAATCTTATATAAAATTTCACCAATTAGTCTCGCGCATGATGTTCAAAACCTTACCTGTACATTCCTGAGACCAGCATGCCCACAAAGATAACATTGACAGGCATCCAAACTCTGATCAACTTCCAGTTAAATTTTTCCACTAAAACCACTCCAGATAAATCTAGTACAGCTACCACCAAACAGCTGATTAAGTTCTGAAATAAACGTATAAGTAAATCACCAAACTATATAGTTTGTCAAATCATCGTGACGCCAAGGAAATCAAGCTCGTGAATTAAAAAAAGATGTTTTACTTGATATAACATCAAAGAGATTCCTGCGTTGAAGTTATAGCTGGAGAGAACAATTTTGTTCAATATAATCATGCTGCAGGAAGAGATGCAGTAAGCTGCTCCAGACACAAGAGGTCCTGACTGTTTCACTGACCCGTGGTCACGTCTGTTATCTCCATCAACCGGAAGATATCTTCGTCTCCATCTGAGAAACCTTCAGCCAGAATTAAGAAAGCTCAATGCAATATTCCTTAGACCATAACAGTGAACGAGCTCAAGAAAACAAAGCCTAAGCATCTTTAATATTACCTGTCACTTAACCATCTACGTTCGGAACTCTTTTGATCGAGAAGTTGATAGACAACGTTTTTACTAGCATTATCACTGAAGGGATTCAGCTCGGATTCATCAGGTTCGTGGCAAACAACCTCTTCAAGTTCCACAGCAGTCATACCTTGTTCCTGCAGCCAAAATTCTCACATTTCACTTCCGGAATTGTGAAATCGAACCACAAGAACTGAAATTACGCATTGACACTAGAAGCAATAAATAGAGAGACCTAGAAGTTAGTTGATACCTGAAGAGAAAAGCTCCCTTCTCAATTTTGCTGAATCGAAGATACGAATTGATTAGGAGTAAGGAAGAGAGTTTAACACTTATCAGCTCGAGATCGCTTGAAATACGGCGCGTAAAATACGGAATCGAGAGAGTACGATCGCCAGTTGGGAATGAGATCCACCGCTTCGGTGGGGAAGAGAAAAACCGGCGACGATGAAGGTGATGAGACCTTTTTAGGTAACACGCAAAGCGTAAGAGGCGAGGAAGAACGTGGGAGGATCTGAGCGAGATTACCGAGGTAGAGAGAGAGAGAGAGTAACCGTCCATGTTCAAATTCTCCAGCCCTTCAATTTTACTCTTTTTTTATTTAGTTAGGGTTCTTCAAATCTGGGGGGAAGAAATTATTTTAAAATCAGCTGCCAACGGAATGATGATGTGTGATGAAAATTTAAGGCTTGAGGCTATGCCGGAATCCATGGCGATTTTACTGGCGGGAAGATTGCCGGTGGCTGTGGCGAATCGAGATTTTGTACCTGGGCTTGGCCTTTTAAATTTTGCCTTCTACACATCGGGATTAAGCCCTGGCGATGTTAAAGCCTTTCATATTTTTTTACGGTTTTAAACTTTTAACTCTTTGCATATTTGTCTTTTGGTCTTAAAAAACTAGTACTTAATAGAATGAGAAATAGTTGAATGGAAAAAATTAGATAGATGAATAATTTCATACCATCATTTTTTTCTGTAAAATTTTAGATAAATATTTTTTTTGGTTTTTTTTAGTAAAATGAATGAATGAAACTATTTTTTTTTTTTAAGCAAATGTTTCAGACAAATGTTTTATATTTAACCTATTTTCATTTCTTTAATTGCACAATATGGTGTATACTTCGATGTTTTAATTTTTATTTTTAACAAAAAAGTTCCACCCCCAAAGTAGTAAAGTTCATATTTCCATTGATCCGATTATTTTTTGATAACACATGTAAGCGTTAATCATATCTGGAAAAACTCGAATTTCGGAAGGAAGTGCTAAATATACTGTGAATGGCTGATCACTTATTATTACACTAATTGCACCAAATTATTGTCGACAATTGAAACTTGCACCAATATATTTAGAAGCTACTGTTAATTTGAAGTCTCATTTTATCGTACACATGCCGACAAATTTTCGTCTCAGGCTAATAATTGATTTGATTTTGATTGATATAAGATTTTTCCATATATAAATTATAGTGGATGGACAATAACAAATGGCTGTATTATCATATAGACGATTAGTGGGAATTTCAACTTTTAGTAGACCACATATTGTATAGTATAACAAATCGAACACGGCCTAGAATTTGCAATCATTTCCTATTAAAAGATATGGTAGAATTGGGTAAAAAGACTATATAAAGGGAGAAGTCGTTTTAGGCTATGAAATGTTAAGCTAAACAAATCAGTACACACGCGCACACATTTAGGTGGTGTCCCGTTCATTGAAGGTGCTAACTGTTAAGCTAAACAAATCGGTGGCCATAATATAGCAGCCTTACTTTTTTTCTTTTTTTTGTACAAAGTTAAAATTTTATACCATTTTATGAGTTTTCTAACTGTACAAAGAGGAAAACAACTTATTTAGAAAGAATTAAAGCTAGAGGGGGATAGAGATACAACCGAAATAAAAAGCAATAGGAGATAATGCACGCGATAAAGGGTCTTGAATAGAGAGGAGTCGGTCCCTGATGGTGCGATCCAGGTCTGCTTGAACTTGCGAGCAGTCAGTGTGAATGGAGGTGAAAACCCTTGCATTGCGCTCTCGCCAAATCAAGTAGCACGTTGATTGAAGCATGAGCTTGATGATGATAGTAGCGTTGGATCGCGGTGTGTTAGGTCTGCTGAATCCAAGAAGAGATGGATGCTAGTGTTGCTGGTGGTCGGGCCAATATTCTTGAAGCAAAAGCTTGCCAAACAGTTACTGAGAAAGAATATTCAAAAAAGAGATGGTCATGTGTCTCCAAACCGTTTGGACAGAGTACACAAACGGCGGAGATATTTAGTCCCCAGCTTCTTAATCTATCATTTGTAGACAATCTTCCTTTCATATTAATCTATCATTTGTAGGCAATCTTCCTTTCATAGCAAGCCATGTGATAAAAACGAAGCGTGGAACCGCTTCCTTGAACCAACCACCTTATTCCATGATATTGAAGGAGAGTGAGCTCTCATTTGCTCCCAAGTTTCCTTAGAAGATAAGAATTATGCAAATTTACTTTATTTTTGTACTTTTTGGATAACTTATTTTAAATTTACTTTTTTAAAATAAATCATTTTTAGTTTTACTGCACAATTAATAAAATGATAATAAGAGTCACACAAGAACATTTTAAATATGGAAAAATCTTAGAAAAAATCCTGAAAGTAACTCCCATAAACGATATATTAGTTTTAGCAAAACTTTCATTAGGACTAATCATGAACAAATACAAATATCAAAATGTAACATTTATAGACATAAATTGAGGAAGATGGAAACTATATATACTATTATGTATTTTGTAAATCGAGTAAGGAGAATGAAAACTGATGTAAAACATAAAAAATTTACTCGCAGATAGATTTATGTAGACAGTACATGCAACTCTCATAAATAAGCAAATAGACAATGAGCGACCAAGACAAAGGGTTTAGAAATGATAAAACTTAAGAAGTAGAGTTTGATCTGGTGAAGGAGGATGATGAGTTGATGAACTGTATGCAGTCTTCTATGGCCTCTGATCTATGACTGTCATTGTTTATGGGTATGATTGACGGCTGAGATCTCCCAGAAAAAGAAGAAACCTTCGACGGTGGAGATCTTTTCTTCTTCCTCATCACCACCAGACGCAAACCTTTTGCAAATTTGCATCCAAGATGTTTGATCAATTTTGCTGCCGTGACTTCTGTTTTCCTTGGTAACCTTAATCCACAGCTCGTTGTGCATCCCGGACTCTTACCATAAGGTCCCTTGATAGCGGTTTGCTTAGCTGAAGCATCTCTCTGAACCGGTCTAGTGTTTGGGTTGGACCGTTTTATCCCAGTAGCTGACATATCAAGAGAGAGAGAGAGAGAGAGAGAGAGAGAGAGAGAGAGAGAGAGAGGGAGAGAGAGAGAGAGAGAGAGAGAGAGAGGTTTATGGGAAACAATATGAGGGTAATGAGAGATATTTAAGGGATTGATGCTGAGAACAGTTGGGCTGATAGTTCAGGCAAGGACGAGAAAAGACATGATTAATGATGTATATATCTATAACATCATTACGCTTAAGCCATCATTGAGCACTCAAGACATAAACACATAAACAAGTAACAAAAAAGTGTAGCTTCAATATTATTTTAGACCCTATATATAAAAAGACTTGTAGTTAATGTGGATCTACAAATTTATAAAGAGAGCTATGTCCAAGAGCAAAAAGAGAAGACTAGGTTTAGTTTTTCTTTTTTTTCTTTACGTACGGTCCACAGAGGGAATAAACCCTTTGTTTAAGTGAAGAAAAAGGTTAAGCAACCATTTGGTATCATTCTTCTTAGATGATCACTCATGTGTGCACATAACAATCTAAAAAAGGTTCTTTTTGACTCCAGGAGAGGCCGATATAAGCTTACCTTTATGGATTGCAGATTCTTTCCATGAGTCTGAGGCTACAATAAAAAGGAGGAAAAAAAGAACGAACAAAAAAACAAGTTAATAATGGTGGGCACAAGAATATGAGAAAGCATATAATAAACCAGGGAGTGTCAGGACATACATAGAAGATCACAATCTGGAGAATGTAGACTGATTTTACATGTGATAACATTCCATCGAGATCAGCACAATAATTCCTGCATGATAAGTCAGTGATTAGATGCAAATGGCATGAGATTGACTGACATATATAGCAGGTTACAAAAATGCCAAAAGGGAAAAGAATGCAATAGCAAATTGCTCCGTCTCATCGTCAAAACAAGAGCACAAATAGATTTAGCACCAACCGTATATACATATCATTTTACCCAAAACGATGAGAGAGGACATCTTTTAATTAAAGACACATTAATCCAACTATATCCCCCCAATGAATTATTACTTTTAGACATGGAGATCATTGGTTCCAATATTACAACTAAAAAGAGAGATATTCCAGACATTTAGCCATTTGATTTAGTTGATGAATGTACAAAAAGAATAGGAAAATAAAACTCACACATTGGTATCATCAGACAGGGATTGGATCCAAAGCCTTTAACCAGCCTGCATAAATATTCTGCAGAACTGCAGGATTTAGGACGGTTCATGTCTGAGACAGAGCAGACTACCATACCTAATCTTAGCATGGTTCAAACAATAGATCAACAGAGAAGGGATTCACGTTAGAGCATTAACCCTAAGAACCCAACCTGATTCAAGAAGTTGAGAAACATTGCAAGGAGTTGAAAGAAGAGAAGAAACTAGAGATATATTAGAAACAGGGACACCCCTTCTGTCCCTCTTGTTCTCCAGACACATACAGAAACCGAATAAAGAGAAATAAGCAACCAATCAGTTCGCAAACGAGAAGTACATATAGACATATCATATCGTTCATCAAGTTCATATTACCAGCCATTTCTTGGTGATCTATAAACACCAACATGGATGGTAAATCTGATGATAGTAAAGCCTTATAAACGTCACACACTTATAAAATCAACAACATTTTCCATCCTCAACATTCACGGCGATAATCACGGCCATAGCTGTAGTTTGGCCTCGCTCCAAAGTCGCTCTCAGACCTCTCAGCAGCAGCTCTCTCTTCCTCCAAGCTCAATCCAACCATTGTCTTCTGCAACTGCCTGTGATCATAAGGAGAGTAATCGACTGGCGCCGATGGGCCACTAGGCACTCCGTAGCTAGACAATCGCGAGCCCACAACAGGAGCCTGTGGCTTATACTCGTTAACCGGAAAGGCATCAACGGGAGCTGATGGCCCACTCGGCGATGGAGCGTAGTTAGAAAACCGAGGAGGAGCTATAGGAGGCTGCTTGTGATCAATCGATGAGTAAGCATCGGCGGGAGCAG
This sequence comes from Turritis glabra, assembly GCA_900406565.1. NCBI lineage: Eukaryota > Viridiplantae > Streptophyta > Magnoliopsida > Brassicales > Brassicaceae > Turritis > Turritis glabra. Next base: position 10,854,168 of record OVBN01000030.1, on the reverse strand, counting down.
ATGGGCCACTTGGCAAGCCGTAATTGGAGGCACGATCGTACATTGAACGTGGAGGAGGAGGCGGGTAATAATACCCGGAATAGTAGTGATCAGTGAATTGGTAAGGAGACGGTGACGGTGACTGCGAGAATTCTCTGTAGTCACGCTGAGGAGACGGAGCGGTGATCGGAGCTTGAGGAGGAGGAGGAGGAGGGGTAGGGGAGTAATAATGGTTGTTTTGAGGGGCAGAATAGTAATCTTGTGGTTGAGATTGAGGACGCGGCGGAGGAGGAGGATGTTGCTGCGGTGGAGGGATTGGTCTCTCTTTGATGGCGAGCTTCAAGCGTATCTTCCCCTGTGGTCGACCCGATGGACGAACCAGATCGAGCGAGTTGATCAATTCTGGAACCATTGACCCGTCCGAATCAATCAAACGAGTTAGAGGAAACCTAACCGATCCAACGAGGGTTTTTGCAAGATCCGAAGAATTGGAATGAAAAATCTCGATGTTGAGGACCGATTCGTGGACGGATCGGGTGAGAGGAAGAGTGATCCGCTCGTTCCACACCGGTTTGATGGAAGCGGAATCGTCGGAACGGGTGGAGAGACGGTGGTCTTGGTCAAGGTACAGAACAACGTAGGGTTTCAGGTCACCGTTACGCCAGTTGACATTCTTCAGGTGCTTGGCCGAGACGACGGTAACGACCAGGTCGAGTGGCTCGGACGAAGCCATAAACAACGCTGCGTTTTGAGACGATACGGTGGTGTTCGCGGTGGTCTTAGCTAACGTGCGCTCGTATCTTAGATATCTGTATCAAAAGTCTCAGCTAACAACAATCCAACTATCGTTCACCACAAAGTTTTACGTCTCTCACAACCTGCTGGTTAATCAAGAGGCTTTGGACTTTTTGAGGTTGACTCTTTCTTACTAGCGACAGCTGGAGTTATTCATAACACGAATAGGGATATTAATACCTTTATATCCAAACAGATGACTAAATTCTCACCAAGCACAAGGTAGGCATTTGAAAGAGTGGATAACACTTTCAGTCTTCTTCTTCTTCGTTGTGATAGGTCAGGTCAGAGAACAACAATGGCTTCCTCTGCAACAGCGCCAAATTCTCTATCTTTCTTCTCATCTTCTCTGTTTCTGTCTTCTTCTCACAAAATCCCTAAAACCTACATATCCGTTTCGAAATTCGGCTCCGGCAGGGTATCGAAGCCGCTCTCTGTCGCATCTCAGCTAGCGACTCTTCCAATCATCTCATTCGAGGGAGAGAAGGTCGGGGAGACGTATCTGGACCTCAAAACGGCGCCAGAGGATACCGCGCGTGCCGTTGTTCACCGAGCCATCGTGACGGACCTACAGAACAAGCGGCGAGGTACTGCGTCGACGCTGACTCGTGGTGAAGTTCGCGGTGGTGGAATTAAACCTTACGCGCAGAAGAAAACTGGTAACGCGAGGCGTGGATCTCAGAGAACGCCGTTACGTCCCGGTGGGGGTGTGGTGTTTGGGCCCAGACCTAAGGATTGGTCAATTAAAATCAATAGGAAGGAGAAGAAGCTGGCGATTTCGACGGCGATTTCGAGTGCGGCGTCGGCGGAAGGTGGTGCGATAGTGGTGGAGGAATTTGGGGAGAAGTTTGAGAAGCCGAAGACTAAAGATTTCTTAGCTGCGATGAAGAGGTGGGGGTTGGATCCTAAGGAAAAAGCTATGTTTTTGATGATTGATGTGGATGAGAATGTTGAGAAATCGAGTAGGAACATTGGAACGTTGAGGATGTTGACGCCGAGGACGCTGAATCTGTTTGACATTTTGAATTCTGATAAGCTTGTGCTCACTCCTGCGGCGGTGGAGTTCCTGAATGCGAGGTATGGTGTTGATGCGTTGGACGAGGAGGATGAAGATGACACGGAAGGTTAGTGTTTTCTCGAAAACTCACTTGTTCTTGTAAGGAACTGGCTTTTTGTCTAAATTTGATGTGATCGTTTTTGTCTTTGATTGCTTGAAGTAAGTAGAAATGTGATGTGTTAATATGAAAACGTTGTTACATTTTTCTTTGTGTTATCAAGGGTCAGAGGAAGCTGAAGAATGAGTAGCACCATAGTTCCAAATTGCTTCAAGTGTGGCTTATGAGTTTAATCTTCAGTACATCTTCTTACTCTCCTTGATGAGGTCTTCTCTTTCCTTTTTGTGTCACAACAAGAGAAATGTGCATTTAAATTTAGAGTTTTCGAATAGATCATCCCCAATTTCTTTCTCATTCTGATTTGTGTCCAATCCTAAATGAAGGAGTGAAATTAGATATCATGAGAAACGTTGATTGTCTGTGCATCAGTTGAGATTAAGAAACAAAGACTGACTATAGTCTTCAAGTTAAAAAGAAAGAGAGGCTACTAAAAGCATACCCATAAGATTTCGAAAATGTGAAGATGTTTTTTTATCCAACACACCAAAACAATCAGCGTTTTAACGCAAAACATGCACTATAACGAGTAGTGAAGGATGCAAAACTTTAGAGACACACAGCATTGGGTTTTGAAAATCATCAATGGTCTCACATAAATCTGCTAAAAACTACTAAAAAATAAGGATCTACTAGAACTTAGGAAATGTCAAGAATCTTTAGTGTATGTAATCTGTAGACTTTTGATGGGTCTTAATTGGTGGGCTCAAGAATATAGCCCAATCTTTTGAAGAAGGGATATGAGATGATGCTAAATGAACTTTAAGGGTCAAAAGGTCAACTAGAGAAAAAGGTGGTCAGAGTGTAAGAAAACAAGAATGTTTGGAAACATGTGTAAGCAACTAATTAACTCCCGCCCTCTCTTACCCGTTTTCTATTTTGTCTTCTCCGTCCGACCGTGTGTTCTGAAAAGAAAAACTGAAAAACCAAAACGAAAATAAAAAGGGAGAAAATTTCTAAAATCTAAATAAAACTTCAAAAATCTAATTTCTATTGACTGGTTATGGTTTCAAATGTAAGCTTGACCTCTCTCTTATCGATCAATTTGCGCTTCTTCTATTTTCTCTTTTCTCTTACAATCAGTTTGATTCTCTAGGAAAAAACAAAACCGCCATAGAATGAATGCTTCGGATTGTTATCTCAATGGTTTTGAGAATTAAGGCTGGCTTAAACAATGAGAATTGATGCCAAAGATGTCGGAAGTCTGTTTTGGAAAATTCTCATATTTGCCACGAACACCATTTATACACACGTTACGAGACACCCATTCGTTTCTGGTGTTTCCGCGGTTATCTTCCTCTTATATATTTTTCTTCCTCATCTTTTCTATTTCATGCTTTACTCTTCTCCATTAATCGCATGCTCTGTGTTTTATCTTCGGAATCATCCAAGTTTCAAGCTTTTGAATATCAAAACGGATAATGGGTTATCACCATTTTCCCAAAATAGATCGGAGGAAGAAACAAGGAAGGCTGACTTAAAGCACCAACGAAGTGTTCGACGAAACGCCAGAAGAAAAGTTGAAGAGGTTGGGAACTCTTCTCAGGCTAGCGAGGATGAGAGAGACAAAGCCATTTTAACAACTCTGTTCGGAGAAATCCCAAACACTGAAAAATCTCCCAAACTACAGCAATTCAAGAAAGAGAGAGCCTTTCTTGTGTCCGAAGATTTCTCCTTTGAGTCTACCCTGGACGAGGAAACTCCTTTTTCAACCACCGGGAATATTTCCGTTGTGGATCCATCTGAGAGGTTAACAAGCGGTGGCGGTGAAACCGAAATCGAGTGTTCGTCATCATCAGAAGGCGAAGAAGAAGAAACTAGCCGTGAAGACAAAAAGGTTGTAGCTTGGACAGAGGATGATCAGAAGAATTTGATGGATTTGGGAAACTCTGAGATGGAACGTAACAAGAGGTTAGAGCATTTGATAACAAGAAGAAGGATGAGGAGATTAGTCTTACTTGCGGCTGAGGGAAGCCTAATGGATATGGAAGTTCCTTCAATCTGTGTTGGACGGAACTATTACGGTTTGGATCAAGAAAACTATACAATCGATGGGCTTCAAATGCCTGAATCTGCACCTTCTGTGTTATTACCAACAAAAAACCCCTTTGATCTTCCTTATGATCCACAAGAAGAGAAGCCTAACCTCTCAGGGGATAGTTTTCAGCAAGAGTTTGCAGCCAACCCTAATGATATCTTCTTTTGCCGCCATGAAAGCTTTTGTCGCAGAATCTTTCCATCGGAAAATCAGCTTGACTCGAAATGGGAACCGTGCAAACAAAAATTAATTGATGGTTGGCCTAGACCACAACAAGGTACATGCTTCCATCATTTAGAAAGATGTTGTAGCTTAGAAAGTAAATGACTTATTTATACATAAATATGCAAAAAACTTGAAAGTCTTTGCTTATTGTCAATAACGTAACTTCAGTTTTTTCAATATCACCTAGAGCTGTTGAGGTTCTGTTTAAATTGTTGAAAAGTTATGTTTATGAGACATCTCAATTTGTAATGAAAGCTGTGTCTTATCTTTCTGCAAATTTGGTGCATCATGAAATCATTAATATTCGAATTTTGATTTCGTTCCCGTCTTTTTTTAATTGGGAATTTCTTCATCCATCATAAAGGAGCCGAATGAAAGCAAAGTTTCCCTGTTCATTCATCAAGGAGTAACTCTGCTCTGATTTTGCTGATAGGCCAAGAACTGTGGATTTTTATGATTGTAGGTATTACCTGTATAGATCGAAAAATGATTCTAAATTCTACAATTCTGATTTTTGCTCATGTAGATAGCAAGGATGGATTGGTTGGGGAGAAACATCCTTTAATGAAAGGAAAAGATCTAACAAGAGCAGAAGCAAATGATATGGAGTCAGAAAACAGGACAAAGATCGTTGTGAATGATTCAAACTCATTGTTTTCTCCTGGAGAAAGGGAAATGGATTCCGATGTTTCAAATCAAGCAGATTGTTCTGGAACGTACGGGAAACGAAATGGTGATCTTCGTGTTGAAAACCCTCTAGTTGGTTTAGTTCCTAGAAACACTGGTTCTCTTTCGAGTTCGTTAGCAGCCGAAAGGCAAAGATACATGGAGCATTTTGGCTACAGCTCAAGAAAAGGTCATAAGTTATCCGTGGAATCTGATCTTCAAGTTGAGTTTTCTGAAATCGGATCACCTCCCACTACAGTTGATGGGAATATTTCTTCTGATGACGAGAAATCACTCTTTGTCTACGAATCAGACACGGGGAAGGAGACAAACTTTAGTGGTGAGGAAAATGAGGCAAAACAGAACATCATGGTGGGTAGAACTGCAGAATCTCAAATGCTACTAGCGGAGAGTGTTGATCAAGATTTCAATGAAACGAGTTCTATAGTTTCTCCAAAAACTTATATAGCCAAACAATTTGAGGGTCTGTCTGATGGTACAGATGTCAATGGAAGATCTGAGGAAGAAGAGAGCTCAAAGTCAGGACGCTTTCCACTGGAAAATTCAGACAGAGGATCGCATATATCTGAAGAGGCAACGGTTTCTCACATCAATGAAGTTCTTTCGAAAAGAGAGGTGGTTATATATATATATAGTTCTTGATCTTGTCAGGTTTTATGGAACATGCTTGTTTTTGTCAATGTGTTTATAATTTGAATATATTCCTTGCTACGTTTTGACAGGAATCACAGGAACTTCTCCAAAACTCAACTGATGAGATGAAGATAAATAATGACTCTGATGAGCCTGAACCCTCTGAGAGAAGAACCAATCAAGAATCCGAAGAGCGTTTTGTGGAAAATGATGGAGACCAATCAACTCAAGAGATGGAAGAACTTGTTGAACCTGACGTTTCAAATGTGAATCATGTCACATCAGACGAATCTGCTACTTCCCCAAGATCAGTGTTGCCAGACATGTTGTTACAACCTTTAGACCAGACGTATACTCTTGACTTCTGAGAGTTTGGAACTTACATCATCAGATAGTCAACCGCAACCTGTGAACCCATATTCGGAAACTCCTCAGAATCAATTAGGTGGTGATGGGAACAGTAGAGAAACAGAGGTCAGTTTCAATAGCTTTTATGTGCACTTGAACTGAAATATTATATACTTCTACAAAAAGATGACATGTGCTCTCTAAAACAGGGCCAATCTGAGGCAAGTGAGGATGCTACAAAACAAGATTCTTCTTCAGATGCCATTGTCCCTTTGTCTAACACTCAACAAACTCAGGCTTATGCAGTATAGAAAGTAAAGTGATCATCAATTTGTTTGTTTCCTAGCCAAATTTCAGATTTTATCCTTTAGTTGAAGATTTAATGTTTGGAATGTGATTTAGTGCAGTTAAGTGATCATCAATTTGTTTGATGATAGTTAAAGTATAATTCATTTTGTCTTTAATAATAATTAATAGTATCTGATAATGATTGGTTGTTGCAACATTTGAATAAATTAATCTGTCTTTACTCTTTAGTAAAAAGTAAATAAATTATTAATTACTTTGTCAACAAGATAAAAGTTTATAACAACTAGATAAGTTTCTGACGATTAGGTAGCTGTAGATATTTCTTTTATTTATTGTTTTTGTAACTCAACTTTATCTGCTTTTTTTTTTTAACTGTATGTGTTTTTTCATGGATTAATTTTGTCATGTGGATAAATGATGTAAAAACACCATGTGGATAAATTTTGATGCATGCTGAAAAATTATGTAATGTATATCCATTTTCATATAAATATTACTAGTATTTATTTAAGTTATAATCTATACTAATTAACAAACTACATATTTCTTTTTTTTAGAAATACCCTAAAATAACACTAAAACAAATTTTGTGGACAATTATAAGAAACATTCCACAAACTTCCAAAATAGCATTAAAATTAATTTAAAATTTTGGGATTAGGTTTAGTATTTAGGGTTTAGAGTTTAGTTTTTAGGGTTTAAAGTTTATTTTTAGGCGATTTTGTCATTTTTTAAAATCATCTCCAAAATGAAAGATATTTTTAAATATTATATTTGTGCTATTTTTGGAACTTTAAAAATGATGTGCTAAAATTAGAAACAACACTTATTTTTGTGTTGTTGGTGAGAATTGTCCGTTCTTTTTTGTCGACAAAGTATCATATTACTGTTAAATTAAATAAGACTTTAACTACAAGATAATGAAAGAGTTTTATAATTCTAACAACTTCAAATTCAATGAAATACCCTAGCAAATTTAACGGTAATTATTGATTAAAGTAATAAGAAGATTAATGCGTGGAATTTGGATCTAGTGCAGATAAATGATTATGCATTCGTTTGATGATAAATAAGATATATTTCATTTTGTGTTTTTAAGATTATTAATTTATTTTGTTTGATCATAAATTCGCTTATCATATATTTGTCAACAATATAAAAAGAAAGAGTTTTGTTTATAACACCTACTTAGTTTTCTAACGATTATATAGGTGAAATAATTATTTTCTTCTATATTACAGTTAATCTGTGTTTTTTAACATGTGGATAATCTTTGGTCATGTTTTAAATTCTGTCAAATATCTTATTCATTTATTTTCTCTTACAAATCTGATTTTTTTTTTAAGTTTTGTGAACTTGATCATCAGAACTTATTCCGAAAACAGTATAGTCGATTCACTTATCTTCTGTGGATATTTCTTTGAGTAAAACTTTTAAATATTGCTGTGAATGATTTTTGTAATCCTTCCTTCTATTTTGGTTATAAAATTAATAATATAAACTAGACTTTTTTCACACTCATTTCTTATAGTAAAATATTCTACCTAGACTTGCAAGTGTTATATGAATGAAAGAAATAGTATTACATAATCAGAAAGCCAGAGTCTAAAAGCGACTTTTGGTAGGTCGATTATATAATGTTCAGAATATGCATTAATACAATTTCAAATTCAGTTAATCAATGAAATTACTACGGTCCGTACGGTGGATGATCATATGTCATAAAGAAAATTTATTACGGTGGATCATACGTCATTATATTTTACTTAGAAAAAAAAATCATTTTTATTTCTTTATCTCGTTATTGATTTAAAGATTCTAAACGATTTAATCAGAAGAAAATTTGTCAAGAATTAAATTTTTTTAATTTAAATGATAATATCTTGATATCAAAACACAGATTTATTATCAGTAATTATCTACATTTTTCTTAGATAAAACTGGATCGAGTCAAGCGAGAAATCCGATCAAAAGAATCAGTTGCAAAATCATAGTTTATCCAAAACCCTCCCACTCATCTATAAAAGAAACGCATCTCCAATAGAACACTCAGTTTATTCACGATCCTTTAGTTCACATAATTAGAACAGAAAAGAAGAGAGCTAGAGAGAGTTATAGCAACAACAATGGCTGTGGGTTCGATAAATATCGAAGAAGGCAAGGCTGCTTTCCCTGCAAAGTTGACTTTTCAAGTCTGTCTCTGCTCTCTCATTGCTGCTGTTGGTGGTCTCATGTTTGGTTACGACATCGGAATCTCAGGTTTTTTTTCTCTTAATTATGTTGTTTTTTGTTTTTTAAGGGATTGATTGTTTCTGTTTTTTTAGTGATCAGTTAACTAATGGTAAATCAAATTTGCAGGAGGTGTGACGAGTATGGACACTTTCTTGATAGATTTTTTCCCACACGTGTACGAGAAGAAACACAGAGTACACGAAAACAACTACTGCAAATTCGATGACCAGCTGTTGCAGTTGTTCACTTCTTCTCTCTACTTGGCTGGAATCTTTGCTAGCTTTGTTGCTTCCTATTTTTCCAGGGCTTTCGGAAGAAAACCAACTATCATCCTCGCCTCCGTCTTCTTCTTCGTCGGTGCTATCCTCAACTTATCTGCCCAAGACCTCGGCATGTTGATCGGTGGTCGTATTCTACTCGGTTGTGGTATCGGGTTCGGAAATCAGGTATCATATCAAATCCTCAAACTATCGATCTACTCTGTTTTTATCTAGGTTTCCTCTGTTTTTGAATTGGTTTCTTCTGTTTTCGTATGGTTTTGCTCTGTTTTTTATGCCTTAACTCATCGTGTTTGTGTAGTTTTCGAATGTCTTGGTCTACCTATTAGCGTTTTTTTTTCATTTTTTTTATTAACATTGAAACCAATACTTTTGCAGACTGTTCCATTGTTCATCTCAGAGATTGCTCCGGCGAGATACAGAGGAGGACTAAGCGTCATGTTCCAGTTTCTCATCACCATTGGAATCTTAGCAGCAAGTTACGTCAACTACCTAACTTCCACGTTGAAAAACGGCTGGAGATATTCTCTCGGCGGTGCCGCTGTCCCCGCTTTAATCCTCTTGATAGGATCCTTCTTTATCCACGAGACTCCAGCTAGCCTCATCGAGCGTGGTCAAGACGAAAAAGGGAAGCAAGTCCTGAGGAAGATCAGAGGCGTTGAAGACGTTGATCTCGAGTTCAATGAGATCAAACACGCGACAGAGATAGCGACCAAAGTTAAAAGCCCTTTCAAGGAACTCTTCTTCAAGAGCGAGAACAAACCGCCATTGGTGTGTGGAACGCTGCTTCAGTTCTTTCAACAGTTCACTGGAATCAACGTGGTTATGTTCTACGCTCCAGTCTTGTTCCAGACGATGGGTAGTGGTAACAACGCTTCACTGATCTCTACTGTTGTCACCAACGGTGTGAACGCACTCGCTACAATTATCTCGATTTTCATGGTTGATATGGCCGGTAGGAGATGTCTTTTGATTGAAGGAGCCATCCAGATGACCCTTACACAGGTTAGTTTTTTTCCTTTTCCTTGCGTCACATGTATACATATTCCTCACATGTACACATATTCTTACTTGGATACCAATTTAACTTCTTTGCTTTTTGATCATTTTACGCAGATGACAATTGGAGGCATTCTCTTAGCTCACTTGAAGATGGTTGGTCCTATATCCGGCCATGCCGTGCCGGTGGTTGTATTGGTCCTCATCTGCGTATATGTGTCTGGGTTTGCGTGGTCTTGGGGCCCATTGGGATGGCTTGTTCCGTCTGAGATCTATCCTCTTGAGGTGAGAAATGCAGGCTACTTCTGTGCAGTTGCGATGAACATGGTCTGCACTTTCATCATCGGACAGTTCTTCTTGTCAGCTCTCTGCAGACTCAGATCCTTCTTGTTCTTTTTCTTCGGAGCAATGAACATTATTATGGGACTATTTGTGAAGTTCTGTCTCCCCGAGACCAAAGGTGTTCCTATTGATGAAATGGCCGAGAAGCGTTGGAAGGCGCACCCGCGTTGGAAGAAATATTTCAAAGACTAAATTTGATTTTGATTTTTTTTTCCTTTCTTTTTGTTGCCCAAGGTAGTTTGAACATTTTCCAAACTTTTTAGGTAGAGTTTGCTTTTTAGTTTTTCCATTTGTTCTCTGCTAATTTTAATATTTTGAAGTTCACATTGTTTAGATTCAGTTGAAGATGTTCGTTGGATAAGTAACTTATTAATAATAAAGAGAAGTAACTTATTCAGATTTTTATTTTAACATCTGAAGTTTCAATGAATGAAATGCACACATAGTTTGGGGATTGAAATGTTCTTGTTCAACAGTACTTTCGAACTTCAGCATTTAAGATCCCTAATAATAAAGTGGCGACAAATCATCACTACGAAATTTGTGTGTATCAACAATCTACTATAATAAATCATATCAATTTTAGCTCTTTTAAGTTAAATTTACTTATTGCACCTCTTTTCAATAACTATTTAATTTAAATAAAATAAAATATAATTAAAAAAGAATGAAGAGTGAAAGGTTAGAATAAACGTGAAATTATATTTTAATAAAATGTTCAAAAATAGAAATAACGAGTAAATATTTGTGTTCAGATGATATACAACTTTCAAGTACCCATCATAAACCATTTTGGTACTAATTTAAAAATCGGAACATATGATATTTCTGAAAATTGTCCGATTGAATACAATTTTGAATTTAAAAACATAAAATAATAAGTGTAACAATGATAAAAAAATAGATTTTTAGTTAGAAAAATAAAACAGTTAAATATATAACTAGATAATTTTCATAAATAATACAAAAATAAATTTTATTTTTAAATTTAATACATTATTTTCAAAATTTTAAACACAAATTTAATATAAAAATATATTTAATTTTAAAAACGATTTAAAAAAATATTAAAATCATCTAAAAAATAAGCTCTAAACCCTAAAAATAATCCTAAATCCAAAATACTAAACTCAAACTAGTTATCCACAAAACTTGCTATATTATTTTGTAACAAAGATGAAATTTTCATTTGTCTTACGTTGCCATCTAACTTGTGAAAACAAGTATTTTTGGTAATTTGTGAAGGTGACTGACTCAATCAGCCTAAGCAAGTAAGCAACGTTTCCTTCTAACTTGATAATACGTAGTCTAACATCAACACCAAACCAACATAACATACGGACACCATTCTGCCATCATTCCCAAATACAAGGAATAGACAAACCCAAATTATTTACTACAACAACAAACGTGAGTGATGGATGTCAACACCAAGTAGAGACTGTTATGGGCTGACGGATCTGGAGGTGCTTGATCTTGCGCTGCTTGATCTTGCACTCCTCGAATGGCTCATTGAAGATTGACTGTCACGCCTGCGAGACTTGCTTCTGCTCTCTTTCCTTCCCTTCTTCGGGGAGATGCTCCGTGATCTATTTCTCCTCCCAGGGCTTATGCTTCTCGATACCGACCTGTACCTGCTTTCCAGAGTATTTTCAGTAACTACAATACTAGGCACTTTCAGCTAATCTGTTTCTATATTGACATAAAGCCATGCCTTCTGTTGCAACGACTTTCAGGTGAGTAGGACCTGTCTCTCCCTCGGTAGTAACGCGAAAAAGACCGGTCTCTTCCCCTGTAGTAGGGTGAGTATGATCTGTCACGTGCTCTGTAGCGAGGCGAGTATGACCTGGACCTGGACCTGGACCTGGACCTGTACCTCCGCCTGTAGTAAGGTGAGTATGATCTGTCCCTTGCTCTGTAGTGAGGTGAGTAGGATCTGGACCTGGACCGGTCCCTCCGCCTGTAGTAAGGTGAATATGATCTATCGCGTCTCCTGTAGTAGCGATCATCAGGTGATGGAGATCTGGAACGAGAGTAAGATCTGCCTCGCCTATAGTAGGGTGAGTACGAAGATGATCTTTCTCTCCGCCGATAGCTTGGAGAATAAGATCTGCTCCGATCAGATGAGTAGCTTCGACTGCGACTAGGAGAGCAGCTAACAGACCTGCGGGGAGAGTAGCTAGGAGACCTATGGCGTCCTGCAAAGGAAGAAACAAAACCATGTAAGGGGAAATAAGGTAACACCCACTAATGAATTGTAATAAAACCAACGGACCTGATGTCATACCTCGAGCGGTTCTCAGTCCCAAGTACTTTCCAGGAGTTGGAGTACGACCTCTACGACGTCTTGCCTGAACATAAAGCAGAGATATCATAGAACAGTCAGAAATCTAACAATGAAATAGGAAAGTATTTATAAAATTAGCGATAAGACAAAAACAACATTTCAACATTGAAGCCACTGAAGGGAAGGTATATTAAGTTATTCAAGAAAGAGAGGAATGCAGGGGATACAACCCTCAAAATCTGAAACTTGATGTGTTTGAACTGTTGCAACGTTTGCTATTTGGTGAAGCACTGCTGCTACAAAGAGCAGACCTGCTGCCACAGAAACTTGAAAGTGGAAACAAGCAAACAACTTAAATGAGAAGAAAAAAATAAATCAATATCATATTGCCCATGACTTGGTATATTATCAAGCTTTTTCCAGATCGGAATTATGGTTCTACTTCTACCAGAGAAGTCGAAAGTAATCATTTTTTTTTTTTTTTTACCTTCTCAACTGTAATGACGCGGCCCTGCAGAACAGAGTGATCTAGATATCTGATGCAGCGGTTAGCATCACCAACAGTTTCCATCGAGATAAAACCAAAACCGCGAGATTCTCTAGTCCATGGGTCCAGGACAAGGTGAACATCAGTTACCTAGAAATATCAAAGCTCGCAAAGGTTAAAACATGAAACAAAACAAATCTCTATTCTAAAACCACTCTACAACTTATGCATTAGTGAGCTACAAGAGATTAAAAAAATCCAAAAATCAACATAACACCCAACCTTTCCTTCTTTGGAGAAATGATCCTCCAGATCTCTTTCAGTTACCCGGTGAGACAATCCAGTTACATATAAACTGTTACCTGGATTCTCAGCTTCGCTCGAGATACTCCTAATTAAAAAAAAAAAAAAGTCAGATATAAGCGCATTCAAAAGCAGCAAACAGAAACTCATGAAGATATAGAACTGAGGACAGGAAAAGTACCTTGACCGGCTTCTAGATAAGGACCTTGAGACAGACCTTCCACGACGCTTGTCATAAGGAGATAGTGAAGGGGAGTATCTTGACCTTCTTGAATAAGACATCTAAAAGAAAAGAGAACAATCAAACAACTGAGATTCTTGGCTTCATGTATATTGTCGTAAACTTATACGAACATGCTGAATTGAGCAATAAGCCACTATGAGTGAGCAACAATAGATTGTAAAACCCCAAATCTACAAAGGATAATCCAAATTTTAAGCTATTCTAATATAAAATACGTCTTATCCCTGAGTTGCAAAAACACCAATAGTTTATTCAAAATTTACAATACCTTCAACCTCCAAACCAACTTCCACAGAAACCAAGAATCAGACCTTCATCATACTCAATCACATGATAAATGCTTACATCTATCTAAATCTTTTCCATACAGATCTAGAATCAAGCTAAAACACATCGAAATTCATAGCAAAAATTCAGATCTAACGACACCTAAAAGACGATCGTCCCAGAATTCAAAACAACTCTGTAAAACGTTGAAACGGCTCTAAATCGGTAAAGAATGATGATGAAATCGATCAAGCAGAATACTCACATCGTAAAATACCGCCGAACGTTTCTCCTAATGCAAATGGATGTATCCAGAACTCTCTGCACCTGACCCGAGCATATTACGTTTCCGTCTGAGTGGGGAAAGATGCATATATAGGGAGGAATTAGAAGAAGCTTCGGGAGAATCGGACGCGATGGAGTTTATTTAACTCGATCACATGTTTCATTTTGGTGTCCGGCCCAGCTTTATACGGGTTTTCCTGTCACAGAAGGCCCAAATATTTGACATGAACCGGAGATTGCTCTCTGATTCCCAATTATACATATTCATTACAAATTTCTGGTTATTTTTATCAAATTTAAAACGAATGAAGCACTGTGAATTGTGATTATAATAATCTCAAAGTTCGTTATGAAATTGAACAACTACATACTACTATTCATGGAACCAATTGGCCTCTATAGCTGATACATATCGTTAAGAACCAGTTTTAAGAAACAATACATTTCAAAGTTGAAACTAGAGTAGTGGCAGAAAATGATTCATTCAGAGTACAAAAAACATTCGAGCATGAGTAGCAGGAAACTTGCAGCACATTCTAAGCAATAATTTGTTCTCTATTGAGACGAACCAGTTGTAGTAGAAACAGCAGGAGGTTGTTCAGAGGATCCTGAAGGTGCTCCAGACCCAGCAGGTGCAGAGTCGGATGCTGGAGCAGAGACCGCGCTTGGAGATAGTGCAGGTCTTGATCCAGGACCAGGTTGCTGTGGGTACTGGTAAGCTGCTGGAGGCGGGGCATAGTGGTGCATAGGACCAGGATGATGATGATGGTTAGGAGGATACTGCTGCTGGTAAGACGATGGCATATATCCATATGGTGGTGGTGGGTATGGCTGGTGTGGAGGCATCATGTAAGATGAAGATGAAGCTCCGTTGTTCTCACTGGTGCTTGAACCACCAGCCTCTTGAGTTGAAATGACTGCACCCATTCTCTGTGGGTCCATTGATGGGTAATAAGGTTTGTCTTGGTTAGCTGGTGGTGGGTGCATATAGTACTGTTGCATTGGTGGGGGTTGATTGTGCTGCTGAGATATAACTGCTCGAGGTAGTAAACCACTATGAGCCACACTGCCCTGTTGGTTGGAACCATCTTGATCAGGTTTGGGTCTTCCCCATGTGAGTTTTAGCCTCTGACCGTTGACGACTAGCCTGTTGGAGAGCTCTTGCGCGGCCTTCTCTGCACCTTCACGGGATGTGTATGTGACAAATGCACAGGCTTTGTCAGCCAAGATTTTGATAGATTCGATTTCTCCATAAGCATAGAATTGGTCTCGTATGTCTTGCTCAAGGATTCTTGAGTTAAGTCCACCAACGTAAAGCGTTTTGATGCTTTCATCCTCTGGTGATTCCAAAGTGCCCATCTCACCAGCTTTTCCGAGTAACTTCATAGCAACTGGATCATTAACACTGCAAATGTGTAAAAAGAAGATGAGAAACAGTTCAATACTCTATATAACAAGACTACATGAGAGCCAACATAACATAGTTCAGCTCAGAATTGAAGATCACAATTCACATATGTCAGTGGCTTCCAAATAACGAGTATATGAACTGACCAAGGAGAGAATAGTACCATGGCAGAAACATATAAAATTTCACAAACTCCATTAGGGTAGATAATGAAATAAGCATTTGAGAAGGCAACTAAGCATCAATCATACAGAAGAAAATAGCTTACCCATAATAACGGTCTTTTATGTTTTGCTGGGATAGCTCTCCTGTTTCAGGCATCTCATGCCGGTATGGACATTCGGCACCTCTTGTACACTCACCCCTGATGAAGAAACTACAAACATGTGCTCGGTTCCTTTTATAGTATGGCGTTGTTCTTTGAAGCTTTAAAATAGTATCATTAGGTCGCATCTTCCCAAATGAAGATTCATAATCCAGTCCAGCTCTAGTCTACACAAAGAAAAATCAAATACACTTGGATAAGCCACCATGAGAAAACAAGACTTAGTCAACAATCTTTCACAATGATCACATAACCTAAAGCAAACTTTGCTACCAACCAATGTTGAAATGTAACCCTTTAGTTAAAAAAAGAAGAAAAAAGACAGAGAATGTGAACATGGTCGTACCTTCCTGTCGTGCTCTTCAGCAAAGTATTCCCTGTTGACGTCACTTTTAGGGATAGAGTCATGAGTACTAATGTTCAGCGCTGTGTCCCTGACCTGAACTGGAAGACCATACTCAAGATCCAGAAGACAGACTTGGCATACATTTTTCAGCTTGCAGCAAGTCTGACAAATTTCGGTTTTCTTGTATCTAGCATCCCGGCCAGGTCGCCACCTAAAAACGGTGAAAGGTCGTGTACAAATCTTGCATTCCTTATCATAATTCGCTTTAGTCTACATACCAAAGAATAACACTTCAATCAGACATTGCATCTCAGACAAACAAAAACTGCTTCTAACACCTAATAATGAATTCGAACTATAACCAGACGATTAAAAACTAAACTTCCGACGAATTTGATACCTACCTAAACCCTAAAACCTAAATGAATAAGTTAACCACTCCAAAATACAGAAGAAAAAAATCAACGAAGCAGGAGAATGAATAAGAGATGAGATCCGAAAAGAAGATTTAAGAGCCAATGAAACAAAACAAGCGACAGGCAAATCCAAGATTGTTTTGAGAGAAATTGAATCGAGGAACTACCATTCGCACGTAGGGATTGTCACCGAGACAAGATTCGCAGATGATAGGGAAATCGGAGCGTTCCCATCCATCGGCTTCATGATCTCTCAGTATTCTGTGAGCCATTTTCTTCTCCTCTGATTCGATTACTCGATATCAATCTCGAACACGAAGGAGACGACGGGATTTTAACTAGGGCAAAGTCGGTTTTGGATTTGGGTGTTTTGTCTTTGATATATTACAAAATAGACCCGAAACTTTCACGAAGATTCGAAATTTACTTTTTCTTTTTTCAATCAACAAATCAATTCCCTAACTTTTATAATGACCAAAAACATCCAATTTATGAGATGCTTTTTCAATTTTCATTAAAAAAAAAGTTAATACTTTTTCATTACAACAGTCATATTTTTCTTACCTGAGTGAAAATTTTTCTAACAATATTCCGTTTTGAATAATTTGAGACAATTGACCCAACTGAGGCCTACTCTAGCGCATTGGCGGGAACCAAATATCATATAATGGCGAAATCCCGCCAAAAAAAAAAAAAGCTTACAAATTGGAATCCTTGAGATGTCTGCTTCTTCCTAAAAAAGCGCAATACCCACAAACGATTCGCATTTCTGAACTCTGATAATATCTAAGACGACGAGATGTTGGAGCTACGTCTTGTTCAGGGCTCACTGTTAAAGAAAGTTCTAGAATCGATCAAGGATCTGGTGAACGATGCCAACTTCGACTGCTCCAGCACTGGGTTCTCCCTCCAAGCTATGGATTCGAGTCACGTCGCGCTGGTGTCTCTCTTGCTAAGATCCGAAGGATTCGAGCACTACAGGTGCGACAGAAATCTCTCCATGGGGATGAACCTCGGCAACATGTCGAAGATGCTCAAATGTGCTGGAAATGATGACATCATCACTATCAAAGCTGATGACGGCGGCGACACTGTCACCTTCATGTTCGAGAGCCCCAGTAAGGTTTCTTTTGTCTATTTTCGTTGTGCTAATTTACTGAATTTCTCTAATCTATGATTTATGGGTTAAGCTTGTACGAAATGGTGGAATGATTGAATCATTGATTCATTTCTCTTAGGGGTTGTATAGTCTCAAGTTTAGAGGTGGAAACTTCATACGCTTCTTGAGGTTACCACTTGCCAGTGAAGCAAGATCTTTTAACTTGGTCATGTGTTGGATGATTTACAGCGCAAGACAAGATTGCAGATTTTGAGATGAAGCTGATGGACATAGACAGTGAACATCTGGGAATACCTGAGGCTGAGTACCACTCAATCGTGAGGATGCCGTCTAATGAATTTTCAAGGATTTGCAAAGATCTCAGTAGCATTGGTGATACAGGTACGTTGTGAAATTTGTACTGCATTGTTTCTATTGTGAATCTGAGTTGGTTTTTTGAGTCTTAGCAGAGACTGACTTGATCTTATTGTTGCAGTTGTGATCTCTGTGACTAAAGAAGGGGTGAAGTTTTTCACTGCCGGTGACATTGGAACCGCTAACATTGTGCTCAGGCAGAACACAACTGTAGACAAGGTATTGACATGTCTAACTCTTTGCATAAAACTATGAAACACTTGACAAATCCTCTATGGCTGTTTCATTGGAGTAACATGTTAATTTGAGGCTTTTGTTTTGTGTATTGCAGCCGGAAGATGCAATTGTGATAGAGATGAAGGAGCCAGTGTCACTCTCATTTGCCCTGAGGTACATGAATTCCTTCACAAAGGCAACTCCATTGTCAGACACAGTGACAATCAGCTTATCTTCGGAGTTGCCAGTGGTTGTGGAGTTTAAGGTTGCTGAGATGGGTTACATTCGTTACTACTTGGCTCCTAAGATTGAAGAAGAAGAAGACACTAAGCCCTAAGACCCCTTTGCATCTACAGCTTCTCTTCATCCTAAAATGTCAAAGATTCCTTAATGATGATGATGTTTCTTGTGAGATTCCATTGTATGCCCCTTTAGAATCAGTTGTTTTCTTGGCTTATTATCTTTTATGATAACAAATTTCAGCAAAATTAGTCTTCTTTGAAACCGTAACGATTTATCAACACACTAACTCCATTTGCAAGATAAATTTATACACAAACACAACCGTAGTTGCCTACTATACCTGTATACTAAAAATTGTATGTGAACATTTACATGAAAAGGTATATTGGATTGCTTTAGACTTCTCAACATCAGTTCTTTGACACCATTCTATACTCTCTGGCTACATTTGTGTAGTACATGTAAGTGCACAAGACAGTACATCAAGCAAAACTAGTATAATACAAGTTTACTACTTCTACTTTGGTTTCTACTTTTTTATGTTACAACGAATGCACTAGAAGAGCCTGTGAAATGGTGGACTGACCCAAAGAGCTTCTTTGCAGCACCAAAATGGGTGATCCTGTAAACCCCTGGTGATGCAGACTCGGGGATTCTCCATTCCACAGTGGCCTGACTCCGGGAGCTCAACTTTTTAGGCCTCGACCACTTGAACCTCAGACAGAGATCATCGTCGTCATAAACTGGGGTCCAAGTCTTGTCCTTCTGCTCTAGTCTCTCCACCAGAGCAAACGTCCCTGCCATGAACATAGTATCTCTTGTTAGCATCA